>JAYWVB010000017.1:0-630949 GCA_039881045.1 Chaetomium olivaceum
CCGCCGGCGCCGCGAGTCCGAGTCCGGCTTATGGTCGTCCGCCTCCTCCACATCCCCCGCCGAAGAGCGAGTCTGTCTCGGACATCTCAACGTCCCCGTCGAAGAGCGAATCATGAGAGTCGTCCTCCTCTTCCATGTCTTGCTCGGGTGTGGCGCCCTGCTCGGCGGCTGTGGCGTTGTCTGCAGGGCTGGTGTTGTCCGCAGGGATGGCGTTGTCTGCAGGGCTGGCGTTGTCTGCAGGGCTGGCAGGGGCGGCAGGGGCGGCAGAGTCCACAGGGTTTGCAGCAGCGTCCACCACCTCGGGGCCGGGGCCGGGGGCTGGCTGCTGCCCGGGAGCTGGCTGCTGCCCGGGAGGCTTTGCAGCAGGGACGGTGGTGGGCTGTGTGGGCTGCTCGGGGACGGTGGGTTGCGTGGCCTGCGTGGGCCGTCCAGGGACGGTGAGCCGCGTAGGTTCCTGCGGGGGAGGATGCGCTGCGGAGGCTGCCCTTGCGTGGACTGCTCGGGATGAGAGCTGCGGAGGCTGCGGAGGCTGCATGGACTGCATGGCCTGCGCGGGAGAGGGAGTGGGGGGTGCCGGTGCCGACTCCGCCACGTTTGGTGTGGCTCTGGGCACACGACCCTGCTCCCAGATGTAAGCCCCTTGCGCCTCTGCCGAGGGATCCCAGACCGCGTCGAGGAAGGCGGAGGCCCCATCCTGCTCCTCTTGACTAGGCGATGGAACGCCCAGGGCCAAGTCCATGGGGGCGTTGGGAGGTCCCGTTCCCCGCAACGCCGGGTCCACCAAAGCCGCAAAGTCCTCCGACACAAAGTCCTCCGCCGACCCAGGCGCCGCTCCCGCTGCCGGTGCCGGTGGTGATGCCA
Organism: Chaetomium olivaceum; assembly: GCA_039881045.1. Lineage (NCBI taxonomy): Eukaryota > Fungi > Ascomycota > Sordariomycetes > Sordariales > Chaetomiaceae > Chaetomium > Chaetomium olivaceum. The sequence continues at coordinate 862 of JAYWVB010000017.1, forward strand.
GTGATGGTGCCGGTGGTGGTGCCGGTGGTGGTACCAGCTGCAGATCCGCCGGGCACACATACAATTCCTGGGGGGCATCGGCGGCGGGGGCGGAGGGCGGCGACGGAAAGAGAGGAGCGGCGGGAGCCTGCGCGGGAGCCGGAGCCGCGACGGGGGGGCCGGACGCTACCGCAAAGCCCGCGGGGGTGCCGGTCTCCGCACCCGCAAAGTCCTGCACATGGTCAAGGGGCTTGAGCCCCATGTCCATGTCCATGTCCATGTCCGGGAACGGGGCGTCAGCCATGTCGGTGTCGGGCGAGGACACGGCGAGAGGCGCCACACCGAAGGGGGAGGTGCCCGGCCCGCCGAGGAGGGGGGCACCGTTGAAATCCCAGTCGGCCGCAGGCTGCTGGTACGCCTGCCCGGAAAAGGCGGCAGAGACCTGGGGACCGGACCCGGGCCCGGGCAAGAAGGGGCTTGCAGGTGCAGTGGCACCAGCAGAGAGGAGTGTCTGCTGGGCCAGTTGCGGAGCGTGGAGGGCCGGGAGGCCGGGAGGGCGGGGCCGTACGGGAGGGCGTGGGCAGACGAGCCAGCCGCAAACTGCTGCTGGGGCATCTGCCCGGGGACAGGGAGGGCAGGGGAGGCAGCCGCAAACTGCTGGTACCCTTGTCCTTGGGGATGGACAAAGGGGCCAGGGGCAGGCAAGCCGGCCGCAGACCACTGGTACCCTTGTCCATTCCCCAGGACAAGGGGTGCGGCCCCGGGCTGAGAGCTGTGCGGCCCTTGTCCGGGGAAATGGACAGGGGCCGCGGGCGCGAGCTGCGGCGGCCATGCACCGGCACCAGCAGAGAGGGGTGGCTGCTGGGCCAGGTGTGGGCCGGAGACGCCCGAGAAAGCGAGGAACGGCGCCGGAGGAGGAAACGCGGCTGGGGGGCCAGCCGGGGCGAGAGCAGGCGCCAGGAGGGGAGCGGACGCCGGGGGCGGAGCGGACGCCGGGAGGGCAGCGGGCACCGGGGGGAGGAGCAGCCAGCGCAGCGTAGGCGGCGGCGGCGACGGGGGAGTGGGGGTACCCCCTGGCTTCGACCTTCGTGGCTTGACCGCCGTTGCTGCCGTCGTCGACCATGACGACTGTGCGCGCCTTTTTCGCTGGCTGGGCGAAAAAGTCGGGGCTGAGCCCCCAGGCCACGAGAGTGCTGCCCATGGGTTCCAGGCTCCGCGGGCGAGAAAGGGTGCGGGCGTCGGCCTCGGTGTAGTAAGCGGTCAGGCCCCATTCCTGACCGCAGATCGAGAACTTGATCCCTTTCTTGATCAAGCCGCCCTTCTTGGCATGGGCCTCACCGACAAGCGCGCCGAGATATTTCTCGTGCTTTGCCCGGTTTCGCTTTTCCTCTGCCTAGTCTAAAAGTTAGCAATCATTGTTTTCTATAGATGTATGCGTGTATGCGGGTATTGGCATGTAGGTGTGTGGGTGTGTGGGTGTAATGAGTGTGTATAGGTGTATATGTGTATGTGGGTATGTGGGTATATATGTGTGGGTGTGTGCATATATAAGTGTGTAGGTGTGTAGGTGTATAAGCGTGTGTAGGTGTATGAGTATATAGGTATATGAGTGTGTGTAGGTGTGTGGTGTGTGGGTGTATAAGTGTGTGTGGGTGTGTGGGTGTGTGGGTGTATGAGTGTGTAGGTGTATGAGTGTGTAAGTGTGTGGGTGTATGAGTGAGTATGTGTATAGGTGTATGAATGTGTGTGGGTGTATGAATGTGTAGGTGCATGAGTGTATAGGTGTATGAATGTGTGTGGGTGTATATAAGTGTGTAGGTGTATGAGAGTGTGGGTGTGTGGGTGTATGAATGTGTAGGTGTATGAGTGTATAGGTATATGAGTGTGTATGTGTGTAGGTGTATGAGTGTGTGGGTGTGTGGGTGAGTGTGTAGGTGTGGCACAAAACGGTGAGTGAAGCCAGTTTCAAAGTTGGCTTAATGCCAACCTACTGAGATAACTGGGGGAACTAGAAAGGCATAGAAAAATACTTACGATATCCTCCGTGGTGAGGGTGGCTGCAGGGACATCGGTCTTCTCCCGGTAAACGTTGACACCGTGTCCCAGGTTTCGGCCGTCAGTCCACTGTAGACCGTCCCTCAGGCGCTGGAACTCGACGCCATGGACATAGACCATGCCGCTTTGTGCCAAAATGGCGCCTTCTGACCGCCTTTCGAGGCGGGGGAGGGATCGGGCGACTACAGCTGCTTCTACTAGATACGCAGCATCCTACGGCATTGTTAGTCAATGGGACTTACAGTTGGGTGGAGGGTGGGATGGACTTACAATTGTAGTCTCCACAAACCCGAAGAAGGTTGGTCGTGCCCAATCATGTGTGGACATGATGGGCGAGAAGGCCGAAAGAAAGGCCGAGAGGAGAGGAGAGAAGGGGAGACAAGAGAGGCAAGAAAGGCCAAAGAGAAGAGAAAGGCGAACAAGAGGGGCGAGCAAGGTCCACGAGGGAAGAATGCGGATAAGATGAGAAGGAAAATACCAGGAGGTTATGCCGGACCATGCCTTGAATCTATGTTGCGGGCTCGCGATCGGACCCCTTTTTAAGAGTCACATATTGGAGTTGCCACCATGCGCTATGGTAATTCTCACCAGTGAAGATGTTGAAAGACGTGGATATCCTGTGTTCATGTGTTGAGGCACTCGTCATGTTGCCTACAGGTTATCGAATCCTTTTTCCGTCGTGGCTCGGACACCCTCAAGCAACACGCTATTTCAACGGCCATCAGGGCAATTTACTTGCAAAAAGAAGCATTTCCACAATCTACAATCTCCGTAGTATATGTGTTTGATTTTTTTGGGAGATTTACTGCAGTCCTGCGCTGGAAATCGACGAATTCCCAAGCAGTGTCGCACGCTGGATCCGGGAAAAGAATGCCCCTTAACAACCCCCAACCGCACATGCACAGAACCTTATATTTAGGCAACATAGTTTATTCAGGGCCAGACCCTTTACTGGAACCAACTCAGAGGCAAAAACCCGCTTCTATTAGTACCTGATTGTTTAAACGTAGATGCTCGGGCTTCTGCTCATAGGCGACAAGAGATCCATGCTGTCGCTCCTAGGTACAGGTGCTCGGTTTCTACTCACAGGCAATAACTTGAAGAAATCCATGTCGTCGCCCCGGATACAGAGGCGTACATGATGCCACATAGATTCCGGGCCGCGCGGTTGCGATTATGTGAGAGTTGTCGGTGAGTGTGCTGCAAGCACCTAATCCGTCTTGGGGCTTTTTTGACAAAACATGCTATACTTGAATTTCCAAATTACGGTAAAGAAGAAAAGGGGGGGACGGGTGGATGTACCTATATACAGCTGGATTGAAAGCACTCCGAAATGAGAGCACCACGCAAGGACTTGCTATTACAGACATAGCACTTTTGCAGAATTTGAACATACTACGTACTTAAAGGTTGTAGAAATATTAGTATCTAATGCGGAGGGTGAATATTTGAATTTCTCCCAACACTTTCTAGCATAATGTCTGGAAAAAGGTGGTCACTGAAGGACAGCAAACTTCCCCAAATACCAAATATAAGCACCTTTTCGCCTCACAGCTATCACATACGATCATATCTGCTTGAAAATACGGGATCCCGTCCGCTCTGCCCGAGTCAAACAAGTAAGGGCTAGATCATTAGTTGGGTTGGTGATGACTAGCGAATTCCTGGTGTTGTATGTTTTTGATTTATTCTTGGCTTCCCGCCCAAGGTTTTTCAAACACATATTATCCACATCATTAACAATATAATAAGCCCAGATTCCACGAGTTTCGAGTCATTTAGTAGGTACATATATGATGAGTACTTGAAGTGCGCATTGGTATAGGTTCGCTTAGATAGGGAGTTTAGCTTTACCTATTTCTGTTGGATTCGCCATATGGAACTGTCTTGCGGAAACCAGTGTTGGAAGTTGTGGCGCTTGAAACACGGAAGCCTGGTTGCCGATGCTTTAGTGTCAGAGGTGTTCCAGAGGCTGAACAAGAAGCTATTAAAAGGAGGCCAGGGCGATGCCCGCCACTGAGAGAAAAATCAATCAATTCTTTCTCCCCATCTTTCCGTCTGAATGTCGTTTCCAACAATTAACAGTCAGATTCCGCACAACGATCACAAGCCGTTGCGTTACACCAAAAAAAAAAAAAAAAAAAAAAAAAAAAAAAAAAAAAGTTCATCGGATACGACAGTCAGACCTCCTTATTCGAAATCTTCGACCAATTAGATCCTACCATTTTCACCATTTTCGACCATTCCAACCGCCATTATGCCCACAGGCTCGGACTACGAATACACCAAGTTCAACAAGCCTAGCGACTGGGATGAGTGGAGCGAAGCCTATGAGGAGAAAGCTAAGCACGCTGGAATCCTTGACAACGTCCATCCAAACCGCAAACTGAGAAAGCCCTGGCCAACCGAGCCAGTCGTACCTCAATTCGACGACTTTCAGAAGAAGCAACCCCGCCGTGTCGCTCGAAGCTCCGACAACAACGACGATCCACCAGAGACGAGCGGAGCTGGTACCGAAGACGTCAACCGAAATGCCACTCGAAGGCGTGTCGCTGCTGCTGCCAGAACCGGGACATCCGGAAGATCCCAAACTGCCGGAAGATCACACACCGAATCTAGCAATCCGGACGATGATCACACACCACCCACAAGCGATCACGAAGAAGACGAGGATTCAGAAACCAATACGCCCAAGGCCACTCAGTTCTCAGATCTCACTGCTCTCGGCCAAACGGATTGGAAGGCAGCTTTCGAACTATACAAGGAAAACAAGGGCACCTACTACGCCAAGACTGCTGCTAGATCCAAATTCCACGATTGGATCCTCAAGAGCATCGGGCCGAACTATCGTCACGTCACGAAGGGCAAGGATATACCAGACATCTATCAAGCACTCAAGGAGCAGTGGCTTCCGTTCAAGCGGACGATCAACAGGGACCTCAGATCTGAATATTCGAGCCATCTGAATCAGATCAAGAACTTCGAACGCAGGCTAGGAGATTGGGCTATTCGTTGGCAAAACCTGGTCAGCGAAGGGATTGAGCAAAATATACCACAGATAGCTACGCCTAGCTCGTGGTACGACGACCTCACGGACGCCTTGAAGGAGATCAGAGATGGAAAGACTTGGACCCTAGGAGAGCTAGCAACCCTGGAAGAAGATATCCTCGAAGGAAACTTCTCACACAACCAAGTGGCTGCCCGAATGCAGTCAGCGATCGGTGGAAAGATCAAGGACAACAAGAAGCGTGGAAGGATCGAAGCTGGTTTTCCGGTCCTCCACGGTAGGGATGCCGATAAGCCGGAGGAAACAGGGAAAGAACGCCGCCGCCGACGAGGACACCAGAGCAAAGACGAGCACCAGGAAGCCAGGCAACCACGAGATACGAAAGAAAACTCGCCATCACGACCACCCAAGAAGATTCGATCAAATGGAGACCGCTGCGAAGTCTGCTTGCAATACGGCCACAAGCTCGACAAGTGCTATTACACCTATTCAGCAGACGAAGAAACCCCGGATTGGTTCGAGGACAGCAAGAGCGTTGTGATTGAAGATAGGGTAGCCAAGATGTTGGAATTCGACAAGCAGCTCGCCGAGAAGGTCAGAAAGGCGCGCGAAAGACGGAAGATGTTATGACTAGCCGCCGTTCAAATCCGAGGCAGCACTCATCGCCGCACTAACCAAACCTATCCGCAACAAACGTACCAGAGCTCGATTCTTACGATCCAAAGCAGCTCTGAGCGCCAGCACCTACCCTCTTCGAAACTCAGCGATTGTGGATTCCGGTACGACGATTCACATCTTCAACAACCCAGACGGTTCAGGAACCTTCGACCGGCACCGGCAGGAGATTTTGTCTACACTGGCGATACCGAAGTGCCGATCCTTGGGTATGGAGAAGTCATAATCAAGACGAAGAGTAAGTCCCGTTCTCGGTGGCTACTACTCGAAGACGTAGCCTACTGCGAAGACTTTGCTTGCAACCTGGTATCGTTACGCCAGCTTCACAAGAAAGGTTTCTATTGGGACAACAATCCACCAAGCAACTGCCTCCGAAGGAAGGATGGTTCAGTCCTCTGTGAGCTATCCGATCAATATGGCCAATTCGTGATCGAAGACGTTCCTTTCGAAACACATTCAGCATTCCACGCTCACGCAGCGTTCCACACGGATCGGAAGACGAGCTGGACCGGCCGGCCAACAAGCGACGGCACCGGCAAGTTATGGCATGGCCGTCTTGGCCATCCAGGTGCTGTGGCACTCGCACATCTACAAGTATCAACAGCCGGAGCCAGATTACGAGGACCAGCCAGTTACGAATGCCCTGCGTGTGGCGAAGCAAAAGCGAAGCGCAAGATCCGCCGTCAGCTCCGCAAAATTCCTCACAAGGTTGGGGAGCGATTCGCAGTCGACTTCCTCGACCTAGCCCCAAGTCAGAAAGGTTTCAATTCGGTTATGCTCTTTACAGAACGGAAGAGTGGATACGTCTTTGACCTCTATCTCACCGAACGAAAGACGCCCACTCTTATGGCTGCGATCAACCACTTTCTGAAGGCCATGGAACGTCAGTATGGTCTACAGATCAAAGCTATTGAGTGCGACGACGAGTTGATGCGATCCAAAGCCCTGGAAAGCTTCTGGAAGTCCAAGGGTATGCGGATTGAGCGTTGTGCGCCAAATACGCAAGCTCAAAATGGAGGCGCAGAACGCTCAGGGGGTGTGATTAAGCTAAAAGCAAAAGCTATGCGCGCTGCGGCTCGTCTGCCAGAAATACTATGGGTTGAGATCTACAAGGCTGCTGCGGTGTATCTTTACAACCGAACCCCGAAAAAGAGACAAGATTGGAGTTCCCCATACGAGGTATTCCACACCTTTCTGGCTACAAGAGACGGAATTCCCAATCCAGAGAGGAAACCCCAGCTTTCACACCTTCGGAACTACGGTTGCCGCGCGTACGCTTTGACGACCGAAGCTATGCTCAAGAAAGACAGGTTGTTCAAGCTAAGACCCAACGCGTGGATCGGATATCTTGTGGGCTACGAATCGACGAATATCTATCGGATTTGGAACCCTAAGACGAACGATATAGTCCGAGTGCGCGATGTGAGCTTCAACGAAGATGAGCTATTTTCTGGAAGCCTGGAGCAGTTCAAGGACGACCTTTTGAGCGTTACCAACGACGAAATGGAGGCACTTCTTAAAGAGTGCTCTCTACCACCGCTGAGCGCCGAGAATCGGATGGCCAGCGACGACCTTACCACACAAGAAGAAGATGAGGAGACAATCCTTGACTGTATCGTTGTGGGGGGTAAAGACTCTGATAAGATGTCAGAGCATGATGGTTCTGGGGGAGAAGACTCTGATAAGATGTCAGAGCATGATGGTTCTGGGGGAGAAGACTCTGATAAGATGTCAGAGCATGATGATTCTGGCGTCGAGGACGAGGAAATGCAGGAAGCGCCGGATCCGGAAGAAGAAGTTCAAGAAAAAGAACTTGATCAGTACTCTTCCGCGATCCTAGATCCGCTACTAACACCTGGGAACACTCCTCCTCCGCCAACGGCGCTCTTTGCAGCAGCCTTCTCCTCACTCACGCTTGAAGAATATTTCCAAGCTGGTGGGATGCCCCAAGAAGGGAAGAATCCTGAGATAGGATTGACCTCACTCACGCTTGAAGAATATTTCCAAGCTGGTGGGATGCCCCAAGAAGGGAAGAATCCTGAGATAGGATTGACCTCACTCACGCTTGAAGAATATTTCCAAGCTGGTGGGATGCCCCAAGAAGGGAAGAATCCTAAAGCAGGTTTATTCGGCAGCGTTTACGCGCCAAGTGAAAAATCTACGATAGATGCGAGCAATCGCACTATTAACGCATGGCAAGCGGCGTTCAGCGCAGGGCGTCATGCAGCGAAGATCGCTGTTCTTGACGGCCAGGCTGTGGATAAGCACACACTGCGCAAGGAGCTTGACTATCGCCGAATCTCGTCAAGAAGGCGTCGGCAGCTGGCTCGCCACGAGGCCGCGATGATGACTGCTAAGGAATCTCCCCTTATGGTTCAGACTGCTGCTAACGGAAAATACCACAGAAGAGATCTTCCCCGACCACCAAATGGCTATAAAGAGCTCAAGAGGCATCCGCTGGCTAAGTGGTTCGTTGAGGGTATGGAAGTCCATATGCAGAGCCATCGCGAGATGAGGTCGTTCGAGAAGTGCCACCGGAGCCTTGCCAAAAACGCACAAGTCCTCGATTGCATGTGGGTATATACCTACAAATTCGACAAACACGGCTATTTGCTCAAGGTTAAGGCGCGGCTCGTGGTCAGGGGCGATCAACAAGCTAAGACTACGCTCGAGAATACCTACGCCTCGACCCTCGCCGGCAAGTCGTTCCGCACGTTGATGGCGATAGCGGCTCGTTTCGACCTTGAGCTGATCCAGTGGGACGTTGTCAACGCCTTTGTGCACGCCAAGCTACCGTACGACGTTTTTATGAAGCTTCCGCCTGGATTTTCGGAGGAAAACATGGTCTTGAAGCTCAAGAAGGCGTTATATGGGCTTAGAGAGTCGCCCCTGTTGTGGCAGAAGGACTTCACGGCAACCCTACGACTCCAAGGCTTCAATCCAGTACCCCACGAACCTTGCTGCTGGATTAAGAATGGCGTGATCATCTTCTTCTACGTGGACGATATTGTGGTCGCCTACCGTAAGGAGAATGAGGATGCCGCCAAAGCAGAGACGGTCGCTCTAAGATCACAGTACTCGCTACAAGGTGGCAGTGAACTACAGTGGTTTCTGGGCGTTGCAGTAATTCGCGATCGATCCAGGCGGATTATCTGGTTATCGCAAGCCGACTATATCAACAAGATGAACCGATTCGTTGACCCACAGCGCCCACGTCGCCGAAGAAAGATACCGATGACCTCCGTCGAGCTCCTACCGTTCGAAGGAACCGCGTCGCGCAGCCAGATTACCGAATATCAGCGCACAACCGGTACCATCCTATACGCCGCTGTGATCACACGACCAGACGTCGCTTTCGCCTGCTCGCGCCTTACCAGATTCAATCTGAATCCTGGCCCTCAGCATCAAGAAGCCGCGAATCGAGTGATCGAGTACCTACTCGGCACAGCCAACTTTGCACTCAAGCTCGGGGGTGAGGATGGTATGGCCACGTGGAGTGATGCCTCCTTTGCGGACAACACGATCGATCGAAGAAGCTCGCAAGGTTACGTCATGAAGCTATTCGGAGGGACGATTGGCTGGCGCGCCAACAAGCAAGATACGGTAACCACGTCAACCACGGAAGCAGAGCTTTTAGCCCTCGCACAAGCCACGAAGGAGGCCCTCTTTACGGATCGGTTAGTTAAGGAGATCGGCGTCGAGCTCGACGATGGATCAGTTCAACTCTGGTGCGACAATACGCAGACGATCGGCCTTGTAACCAAGGAAGTCGCTACGCTACAAACGAAGTTGCGGCACGTCGATGTCCATAACCACTGGCTTCGAGAAGCAGCCGAAAGAGGCCAGATCCGAGTCAGATACGTGCCTACTAAGCAGATGGTAGCCGACGGACTCACCAAAGCTCTTCCAGAAGTCGACTTTCTACGATTCAGAGACCAAATCGGTGTTGTGGATATATCAGACGCTCAAAATGCCAGACGTGAGAACCTAAAGATCTTGAAGGACGAGGATCTAGAGGCACTGGAAGACGAATTCCAAGGAGGAGAGATCGAAGTTATTCAGTTAACTGCTAGAATGGCAGTCAACTGAGGGGGTGTGTTGGATTCGCCATATGGAACTGTCTTGCGGAAACCAGTGTTGGAAGTTGTGGCGCTTGAAACACGGAAGCCTGGTTGCCGATGCTTTAGTGTCAGAGGTGTTCCAGAGGCTGAACAAGAAGCTATTAAAAGGAGGCCAGGGCGATGCCCGCCACTGAGAGAAAAATCAATCAATTCTTTCTCCCCATCTTTCCGTCTGAATGTCGTTTCCAACAATTTCCTCACTACCTTCCAGTGAAATCCAGAAACTGGCGCAATTCAATTGTGCCAAGACGACCAGCGTTTGCACCAAACAGTGGGTGCCCCGGCAACCGGAAAGGGGTAAGTAAACATCGACTGACTGACTCTCGGTATGGTGAAAATGCATTACATAATTCCCTTAGAAGAACGGAAAACAGCATATTCTAATCAGACAATCTAACTTAAACAAATACACACCCTCCAACCCGTAATCCTAATTCCGGCGCGGTTCGGCCCGAGTCCCATCCCCGTGGAAGGTAGGCTGTAGCGCCCGTACAAACCTCCCACTCCCACGCTCCTACCATTACAATCGGGGAGAACCGGCACAGAAGATCCCATAATCCAGGCCCATGTGTTGTTGATAACCCAATCCAACCTGACTACCTTAACCGCCCCATCACTCACCGAACCCCCCGCTCCCCCGAGAACAGGACAGGACAGGACAGGAGAGGACAGGACCACAAAACTACGTCACACATCACCCGCCACCACACCACCCACTAGGTAGGAATTCACTCGCTTACTCCTCAAACATCCACGGCTTCGTCGCATCCGCGCCCGCGCCGGCCCCGGCCTCACAGATGACCCTGCCCGGCCACTCCATGGGCACAGGCACAGTGCCCTCAAAGTCGCCGAGGCCGAGTCCGCCCCGGCCCCGAGCCGCGTTCGGGGCCGCAAGCCGGTCCGTGATGACCCGGGCACCCGTGGCTGCCTGAAGGTGGATGTTCTTTTCGCTGGAGTGGTCGAGGGTGTCCTCGATGGGGACGAGGACGCCGCATTCCCTGTTGTTGCGTTGAGTTGGAGTTAGCATGTTGGATGTTTTAATTTTAATGGCTACCTTGAGGTACCTAGGTAGGTGGGCCACGCGTGTGGCTATGTTGGGCTACCTTAGATAGGTACATAGGTACACGACGCATGCCGTTGAGGTGTGGTGGCGAGGGGCGGTGGAGCAGAAAAACACATACCAGTTGCGACAGGTGAGTTTAGGTTCTTTGGTCACGCGGTCGCGGACAAGTTTGCCCCTATGATGGAGTGTGACCAGTGGTTAGCTAGTAGGCTCGAGCGCGGACAAGAAGGTAGTTTATGGAAGACTGCGAGAGAAGGGGGGGGGGGGGGGACGTACCAAGCGCTCTCAGAAAGGTTGGCACTGCCGACATAGGCCAGGCATTTGTTCCACCTGATGCCGGGGTCGCTGGGGCGGATGTATATGATTTTACTGTGCATGAGTACGCCTGGCCTGACCGACTTGCAGTCTCGGAGGACTTGTCGAGGGAAGGTTGGGGCTTGCCACCACTTGGACTGGAAGCAGATGGTACCGGCACCCTGTTTGGTGTTAGATTGGTAAGGACATCGTCGACTCGTAGTTACGTTAGCCAGTTAGTGCCGGGGAAAACAAACCTCTTTTCCTCCTTTGCTCTGGAGGACGGTCTCCCGAGAAGGAAAAAAGACCCGCATATGCTTGTCAACAAGGTATTTCGCCTCGTCATTGAAATCATCACGCTTGCTTTTGCCTCCCGTCCGCGCTTCGTATTCTATTAGGGGGTCACCGAGGCAGGCATAGTACATCGCCGCCATAAAATTGTAGTTGATTGCTCCTAGAGACGCGCACTGCATACTTGGTCAGCATATCTGCGTAGCCATTCTGGGATATGACTAAGTTTGGCAGATCCAAACAGCAAACTTACGACGATGTCGATGTCGATGGGGTCTGTAGTGGGGCGGATGAGAATGCTGACCGCGTCACCAAAAGAGACGTATCCTGTTGAGATGAATGTCAACTACGTGCTAAAGAAAGCAAATTAAAAATGAGGTCGCGCACCTGTTTGCCTCCACGAATCCCCCTCCGAATGCGAACCCGGGCTGGCAGAGTGAGTTAGCCAGGTGCCTACGATAGCTGAAAAGCAAGTAGGTAGGGGCTCACATTGTATGCACGAACTGATACCGTCCAGCTTCGGTGAAATCGTAGTTTTTCAAACTAGAAATGAGATTCTCGTCGAGTTTCTGGGCTCGGAGGAAATAAGACAGATCTCCCAGAAATAGGTTGGACTTCTGCGCTTCTTTCTGTTCCGCAGTCTCAAACCTCGGAAGGTCGATGATGAACACCATCTACAACCCGTCAGCACTCCGTTTTTCAAACAAAGCATTGTCAGTGATAATAGAGCAGCTTACGTTCTCCATGGTACCGGTTTCACCCCAATCATACGACATGAAATTTCCGGTCGGCACCACGATTCGCATGTACCCTTCATACTTCAGCAACATCAGCTTGGAATGCATGGCCCCAATACCGTGCATAGGCGGGAAGCAGAACCGAATCCTGTCGCTTGGCACGTTGGCGCGCATCTCTTGTTTCTATACCTTGTCAGCATGGCCTCTTCAACTCAATGAGCATACGGTTCCGCCCACCTGCGCCTCATTGGCAGCAAACGCAATCAAGACGAGCTTGGTCCGCGAGATATCGATTTTGGATAGCATCCAGTGCTCGTCCCACTGGAATGAGCTCACTACGGCGAGCTGGAGATCTTGCTTCTGAAGGACCTCTTCGATTTTGATGTCGTCGCCTTTCCGGGGCTGCTGATATGCCCATGTCTTTTTGATGACGCCGCGAGGAAATGGGAGGACCAAGGGCGGCCGTGAAGAAGAGACCGGGGCCGTAGCTTCGGGTGCCGCTGATTTAGTATTTCCCGGGTTCGTCGGTAATATTGAGCTTGAAGGAGGGTCCTTGTGCACCGTGCGCTTCGGAGCCGACGATAATGTCGCGCTTGAAGAAGTACCCTTATGTCCCATGGCCTTCTCCTTCTCACTAAACGATGGCGGACCCTCCCCGGTAATCTTCGCCCGTTGCACCGGTCTGCTAGGCAGCTGAACATCATCCCCATCGCTCACATCAACTTGAGAAACTTTGCGCTTGTGCAACCGCGCAAGTCGTTCCTCCTCCATCTTCTTCCTGTCTATCCCCAAAACAGAAAAGAACGATGTCGAGGGAGCCGTCCGATTCTCTGCTGCTGCTGCCTTCTGCTGGGAAACGGGTTCAGCCCGATTGGCGTTGCCGCGTTCGATAATGACGAGATCATTATCGCCGTCGTCCTTGGGGTTTTCGCCGCCGTCGCCCTGTCCGGAACTACCGCCGTCCTCGGTAAGATCAATGACTTTGCGAACGTTCCGCCGACGCCATTCCTGCGGGTCACATCCGAGTGACAGCGCAATGGCTTGTCTCATTTCGTCGTCTTCCATGTCCTCAACCTCATCTGCTCGGGGGTCGGCCATTGTAAATGGCGGCAGATGTTGTTGTTTTGATGACGGCGATGTTGTTATTGCTGGGCAACGGTCGGTCGGCAAAATGCAGAATGAAGGAAGGTTTTTTGTAAAAAGAACAGAGTAGGAAATGCAGCAGCTAATGGTCGATGAGAAGGGCCTAATAGCGCTCGACTAAACTCGGGAGCAAAGGTATGTGTATGTTCTGGTTCAATCACTCCGAACTCATACCAATCCAAGCGTCGCAAACAATGAATTGGATGTTCATGACAGAAGTTGGAGCTCACACTTAGCATTTGGCGGTGAGAACCGAAAATCACGTGATAAACACTTGTGCTGTTTGATGATCAAAGGCAACGAAAAAAAAGAGGACCCTCGACAAAAATGAGTGTTTTTGTTTCCATGCGTCGAGGCCGATGGATGCGTGTGGTTTGGTTTGTATTGTGTAAAGACTGGTGACTGGATGGTTTTGAGGGGGGTTACGCTTGGGTAAGTGGACTCGGCAATGGCACCCACCCACTCATCAGTTCTCTCATTATGTACTTAACCATCTCATCACTCAGTTCTCTCATCCTCAGATCTCTCACTCACCACCCAGCTCTCTTACCTTGATGTGCTATAAGCTCACAACGGACACAGTGAACCTTGTTCAACGCTAGGGACACACAATCACAAGACATCACTCATTCAAGGAGCTCAGCAAAGTGGGAGATAAATGTGTCTTTCGGCATGTAAAACTACCCTAGGTATGTCCGCTGTAAACTTGTCGATGGCCGAATCCACGATATATGCTTCCCAAAATCTTTTTTTGCTTTTTCTTGTTATATTGTCCGTGATGTGACGTGTAGTGTTGGTCATGTGGTGCGTTTGGTGCGAACCGAAATCCGCTGGTCATCCAGTTTGCCTCCGAAAACTGCACGCGACCCATTCTTGTCGAGCCTCATCCCAACTGTGACCGGGGTCCAGACCGCAGTAGGAAGCAAGGCAACCAACAAGAAGAGTCTCGAAGCCGGAGCTGAACACCACATATGCCCCACTCCTTCCACTCTCCCAACCCATATCAAATCCCGCCCTAAAACCCGTCCGCCCGCTAGATGCCATATACCCTCCTCCGAGGAAGAAACCAAGGCCAACCCGTACTGGCCATTCCGTCATAGGCCCAACTCCCGAAACCTCCGGAATCTAGAAAGCTCCAGCGTCCAGCGGCAAAGGGGGTATCCGATGAAAAAAAAGGACCAGTATCCTCAACGCATTAGTCATATGAGTCCATGCCCGCTCCAAACCAGAATAATGTGGGGAGGATAAAATGGCGTAGACCCAAGAGACATGGCTCGCCAGCACGGCGGAAAAGTTACTGAAAAAGATGCGACCCTCCTTGTCTCTCCAGATGTCCGTGGGTGTGTTGCCCCGCCGCCGCCCGTATCTTCGTCCAAACCGTCTATCGCAAATCGGGACCGCACCCGCTTTCCGCCTCCAACAATATCCGGTACCCGCGATGTGAGTGACAAAAGATCCTGTCGGCAACCCCCAGCAGATCCAGGACAAATGATGCAGGTATGACGGAAGAATAAAAAGAAAACGAAGGTAACAGGCGCCCATCTACCGCCCCTGAACGATGCAAAGCGAGGGCCAAGAAAAACGCGCCCATGCCCTGTGCCGGAAAACACAACACACAAAGCTCCGTCCAACCGACCAACCGCCGTGGCACCATCGCTCCCAGATGCGTTAAGAACCGTACTCAGTCCCATCCAGCCGCCAGGACAACTCCTCTCAAACGCCAAAAAAAAAACCGAAACGAGGGGTGAATAAGAAGAGAAAAAGAGAAAGCAGAGAGTGGTAAAACATGATTCCAGATTCGATAAAGAAAAATCCGGAAGGCGAAGTTGCCAAGAAAGCTGTCGCAAATATAGCTTTGTTTACTTCCCCGCCGTCGGGGGAGTTTGGGGGGGCACTTGGCCCTAGACGTCCAACACTATATCAGGAACTCCGATAATTAGGCCGCGGCGGCGTTGCCGGGGCCGGCCCGGAATTCATCTTCAGCATGCGGCGTAGGCTGTCCTCCATGTGCAGAAGGTCGGCTGACCGGCCATTAGTCGGACTGTTCGTGGCCGGAGGCGTACCGTTCGACGACGCCGGTGGCGAGATGTCTGGAACATTCTCGCGGGCGAACGGAGACAACATCTTGTTAGAGTTCGATGGTTGGCTCCCTGCCGAGAAAGGGGGAAGAAAGTCGGCGCTCCGCGGGGCTTGAGCACCCGACAAGAATGGATGCGAGGGATTGTTAGAGGGCGTCGGCCGGGGCGCCGTCTGGGGTGCGGAATGCCCCAGAAGAGAAGGTCCATCGCTTGGGTTCGAGGGAATCGCCAGAAACCTCTTCAACCTCTCGCTCATGTCCATTGCCGCTTGGTCCTGCGGAGATGGCAGCGGATTATATGCCTGTTGGGGCTGCTTCTTGTTGGACTGAGCCTCTCGAATCCGTTCCTGGAAGGGCTTGGAGAGCGCCGGCCCAATCACCGTGCTTGGCACGCCGTCGAGCTCGCTGGTGGGGATACCGGATGAGGGATTGCGCTGGGGGAAAGGGCGGCGGTTGTTGGCGCCGAACATAGCTCCGGGGAGCGTCTTCGGTTCGGTCGGAGAACGGATTTGAGAGGAGGAGAAAAGGGAACCGGTTTCGGCCCGAGGATGTTGGCGGAGCTTGCCCTGCGTGCCCGCTCCTTTTCGGCCCTGTCGGCACGGAAGAAAATATCGAGGGGGGACTCTTGCCGAGTGGCGTCTGTGGACAGGAGACGGTGCTGCGGTGTGGGGGCGGCCTCGGAATCCGTCGCCGGCGGAGACGGCTCACGGCTGGCGCGGTCGGTTTCCTGCACCGAAGGCGAGTCTAGGGCTCTCGACAGGAAGCTCGGGATGGGAAGGGAGTCGGGCGCGGGAGAAGCATGGAACGTTGCGCCGGCAAAGGCGGCCGCGGCAATCGGTTTGATTGCGGTTGTTTGTGGAGGTGTTGTCCGACCTTGCTTTGCAGGCCCCGGCGACGATACCTGCTTCGCCCGCCCTTTGTTTCCGTTTCGAGCCTTCGACTTGCTCTGATGGGGCTGCGACGAGGGAGCTGGACTGTTGGAGGCCGACTTTTGGGGGGTAAAGGGCCCGGCAAGCTCGATCGGAAAGAGAGCCTCACTCGGCATGTCGTTCTCGGAAGCATAGGTCTTGCGCGCAGGGGAGTTGACGGGTCGCTTCGGGCGTCGGCGAGCTGGAGTGCCTTTGTGAGGTGGCAACGGTGGTGGTTGTGGTTCCATTTTTGTGAAGCCGG
This sequence comes from Chaetomium olivaceum, assembly GCA_039881045.1. Lineage (NCBI taxonomy): Eukaryota > Fungi > Ascomycota > Sordariomycetes > Sordariales > Chaetomiaceae > Chaetomium > Chaetomium olivaceum. The sequence continues at coordinate 17,474 of JAYWVB010000017.1, forward strand.
CGTCGGCCTAACGAGGTTTCTGCGCGACTGGGAAAACGGTGGGTTGATTGAGGTTTCGAGTCGGGAAAGAGGGACGCCCAACAGCGGGTGTGACAAGATTGACTCCTCCTATCGATGGTCTGTTTGTTTGCGCTAGGCGGGGCAACGGGTCAGTGATTGGAGGGGGGATGAGGAAAGGCCAAGGGGACCTGAAAGAAAGAGACTAGGGTAACGAGGCGGCACAGCGCTGGGGTGTGGGAATTACCGAGTATTGCTGCAGTGGGATAACAAGTACTTCTTTTTGTGGTGTTTTCTCGGAGCATGTTGATTTTGCCTTGGTTTTGAGACAGCAAAAAGTGAGGCCAACCGGGGTTCCTGCCTGCCTTTGGCTTTGAGGCTGAGTGAGTTGCGATGGAGGGCCTGGGGACAGTTAGGGGGGTGGTTGTGCATTCCGGGCAAGCAAAGCTGAAAGCGGAGGTTCTTTCACCAACCCTGTCTCAGATAGACCCCCCTTTTGGAGCTTGGCAAATTCAGTGTGATCTGGATCTTCCATGTCAGCGGCGAGCCGGAGATGGGACATCTGAGAATACCGTCATGATGGCGATATATGGTGTGTTGCTGTGAATATGATATATAGATCGGACGATAGATATGTGAATTCAGATTTAAAGTCGAGTGACTCAGAGTTGTTCGCTGGGTTTATGTGGCTCTCCCTACCATAAAGTAACTTTGTGTAATTTACCATCAATCAGACTGTTGTTTGTTAGACAAACCAAGCGATATAACCGGTGACTGGCAGTTAACCGTTCTGTAGATATATGATAAAGATAAAAGACTATATAAATAGAGAATCTTAGGCTCAAAGCTCAACACTACTTTCATATACACAGCATGGTGTGATGTAATCACCTGAGATTGTATCCGCACTGTTGAGGTCGGACTGTCACAAACGTAAGCATGTATTTACCCTAACCCTTACGTGCCTCGCGGAAGCTCCAGGTCGGTCATGGCGGGGCCCAAGCAACACCCCTCGGTCATCCTGCACCTGCTGCGTGCTTGATCAAACCGTCTGCAATCCCGCCAACAAGGCAACAGCTCGCAAAACTTGCGACGTTGATAGCTGAACACTCTTTATTGATCATCAGCCCTACAATTCCAAGGACATCTTCTGGAAGGTTTGCATGCGACATCATCAGCTCCCAAGTTTAGACTAACGAGCGCTGCCTAGTAGGAGTCCAAAGAACCTTGACGTCTGGATACCTGGGTATCATCATCATTGCAACAGCTTGGAGCTTCCTCGACAGAACAGTCGCCTCATTTTGCGAGCTGGCAATTAATCTCGACACATCCGCATACTCGCGTTCCACATTTCCCGACAATCCGTCAACATGGCCGATGTCGAGATGCCCGATGCGCCCACCTCGGCGCCCGGCTCAGCAGCCGTTACCAAGAAGAAGAGCGGCGTTGATGGCGAGGGCAAGGAGGGGAAGAAGCGATTTGAGGTGAAGAAGGTATACGGAACTCTGATCCGAACTACTGGTCTCGTGCTGACGGTGCTTTAGTGGAATGCTGTGGCCCTTTGGGCGTGGGACATAGTTGTCGACAACTGCGCTATCTGCAGGAACCACATCATGGATCTCTGTGAGTCTACCCTCCACTTCCTTTACCTTGCCCCATTCAGTGTTCAAGGTGACGGCTAACTCTCCAACTATCCAGGCATCGAATGTCAAGCGAACCAGGCATCGGCTACTAGCGAGGAGTGTACTGTGGCTTGGGGTATTTGCAATGTACGATCACACTGCTCCCTTCTAGTTCGATGGCCTTCTTGCTAACAATACCTGCAGCACGCATTCCATTTCCACTGCATCTCGAGATGGCTTAAGGCACGTCAAGTCTGCCCACTCGACAACAGAGACTGGGAGTTCCAGAAGTATGGTAGATAGGCGACGAAAGCCGTGAGGGTCCAAGGATATGGGCCACAAGTCTATCGGGAATATGGGCCAGACAGAGATAGCTATGGTGACAAGATGCTTCGTCGGAGCGTTTTGGCCTGGCTTTCTTTGCGACACGGTCGTGGTTGGGCTCATTGATAGAGGCGCCCATAGGAGAGAATCGAGCCAACGGGGAACTAAACTGCCTGGCTCGTTATGCCATTATGCAACACGAATTTTCCCATTTGTTTTTGCTATCCATGTGATTTGTTTGTGCCCCCGTCATCTAAACATCTTATCATCGATCACCAGATTTGCTGGCGGTGTGACTCCCCCGACTGGTAGCCACTTTACGGGGTTTCGGTTGAAGAAGGGCCAGGGCGGAACGACGAGGACGAAGACTCCGGCGGTGCCAATCAGGCCTATGTAAACAGCGAGCTTGATGTCTTGGAGGATGTAGCCGGCGAGAAAGGCGATCGCCTGGAACGGGTGACGACAAGTTAGCTTGTGTTTAGTTGGTTATCTGACAGATACAGAAGATGGAAACCTACTCCGACAAGCGTCAAGGCCGCATTGATGAGAAGCTCGACTAGCTTCTGGCCCTCGAAGTCCTTGGGTCTTGTTAGCGATCGGGTCCGCATTGCGCTCGGCCAGAGGAGGAAACCAACGATTTGTCCTTCGAAAAGGTCCCGGGCTTGTTCCAGTAATTGCTCAGCCATCTTAATATAGTCCAACCCAAACCTATGTTGTGGTAAGGTCAAAGGCCGTCGAGTAAGAGCCGCCGAAATGATGCTGCGGTCATGGTTCTGGAACTCGGATTCCAACGTGGCTTCAGAGCTGAGCGTCCCTTGTCCGTTCATGGGTCGTATGCCAAGAAATGAATTGGTCCAAGTGCCCCGCACTCTGCCGCCAACAGCCCCAACCCCTGCGATTGAGGCTAACAGCCCACGTTCGGTACCTGGGACTCCTGAAGCGACCTCAGTGCCGAGAGCTGCATCTCTTCCATGCATGCACAACGTGATCCTTCAAAGGGGAGGATAGGTCTTCCTTGTGAATTGTTTCAATTTTGATATGACTATCAAGTTGCCTGGTTGATGTGTATTTTCCCTTCATACCTACCTGTACCTGTACATACCAAGATATGCAAAAGGTCTAGATCCGGTCTTGGAGCAGGATTAGCCAATCCTTGGTACCTTCGTTAACCTGGGCCCGCTTGAAGTCCCAAAGTTTTTCTCGCATTGTTCCAAGGAAAACCCTCACTCTTCTTCACTTCACCCACCAACCACCCCACCGAGCTGCATCTCATACAAATTCTTTTCAGTGAAACGAAGCACGACACCGACTCCTGGGCGGACAAACATTCCGGCGACCCTTCTACTGGCGCCTCGCGCTCAAGAGTAACCATAATCTTTTGATTCTGGCCTCTTTTAGCTCGCCCTGGTCAGATTAAGGAGTTCCATACGAGGACGCGATCTGCAGCGAATAACGAGGACGTCACCTCGCAGATCACCAACGAAGGCTGTCGCGGGATACCGATTCCTACAGATCCAAAACTACTCATCACTCATCGAAACCCGCGCAAACCTTTTCTCCCTAGAGTCTCGACAGCCATCTCGACCGACTTTACGGCCGACAAACCCATTCCCAATCAACACCACCCGACCATAAATCATCGTATTCGATATCAGCTCTCCAACACCCTTTCCCAGCTGAACGTCTCGCGGCAGCAGCAGCTTACCACCACTCACCATCCCAAGCCACCAAGTTGGCGGGCATTATCTACAACAAGATCTCCCGACGTTCACTCCTAGGCCCAGAGCTGGCCTACAGCGGAGTGAACAAGCAGCCACCGTAATCGGGCGCGTTCTCGACCATTCTCCATCCTGACTATCACCCAAAGATCTCGGTGCCATCGTTCTCGCTCACCAACCTGTGGGTGAAACCACCGACAACCATTTCGGTCTTCACGTTGTCGCAACCAGACGTCCGTCGTCGCGGACGGCTCCTGGCCGTTCGCTGCCTTCCGCTGGTGAACTAGACAGGGTATCGCTCACTCCAATATGCGCGCCGGCTAAGTCCCATTGAAGGCGCGCTTTAAGGGCTGTGTTTGGTTCGTGTCTGCTGGAGCGGGAAAGAAAAAACGGCGAAAGTTGTCTCAAACGATTACAAACTACAACATATTGCAACCATGTCCGACCAGGAGGAAGTTGCCAACAGCTCGGGGTACTCCACCCCCGTTCCGGAACTGGACGACCACCGGAACCAGACAGCTTCGGCCCATCGACCGGCGGACCGTTCTCGCAGGGGCACCTTCGACTCGTTATACGGAGCACGGGTAATGGCACCAGGGGGTACGTCGGGGGAGCCGAGGGTCCGTGACTTCGAGGAAGCCATTGTTGATGAGGACGCCGGAGAGCAGTCTCCAACCCTGCGACGAACCCGCCGCCCAACTATCGAATCGGTTTCTGAACGATCCTCATCGCCGCCAAACTCGGTCAAGGCTTTCGCTGAGGCCCGTCGGCGGGAGCGTGGGCTCTCTGTCTCTGAGCCGAAGCTAGAGCGCAAACCTGATGAGCTTGAACTGCAGCGCACTACGTCGGTTGCCAGCCGCAATAGTTACCGCAGCAGGCAGCAGACGGTAGCGACAGCCGCCGATACGTCTAGCCTGGCCACGAACAAGTCCGCCGAAGAGGACGTGTGCTTTCCATTGCAGGACGAGCAGAGGGGCGACAATCTCTATATCGACTTTGACTATCTCGAAAACTTCATCCAGTCGGAGAATGAGGCCCGCCAAGCTGCCCGCCGCCCCTCGGCCGCCCGGGTGTTCCCCGATTTACGACCTGAGAGCACTGAAACGGCCGCGGCTCCTCCTACGTTAACTGCCGACGGCGATTTCTTGGGCACTCCGTTCGGTAGCGAGAGCCGCACCGAAAAGGCCGAAAGATCGGATACTGAGGAGCCGGCCAAAGTTGCGCAGCCGCCCGCCCCGATAGACCATAGCCGGGTGAGCTTCTTCTCGTCCGCCTGGGAATCGACCATCCATGCTGCCGACCTCGAGGGTCTGATCTTGCCGGGCGAGGACATTCGCGGGCTCTTCACCTTTCCGAGGGGGGAGACGGACGGCGTCTGGTGGCTCAACATCAACAAACCCTCAGAGGAAGAAGTTCGTGCAATCTGCCGAGCGTTTGGCGTTCATCCCTTGACAGTTGAAGACATCACGACCCAGGAATCCCGCGAGAAGATTGAACTCTTCCCCTCATACTACTTTGCCTGCTTCCGCTCGTTCAGCATTGAACCCGATGAGGAGACCGGAGAGAACGAGTTTGTGCCTTTCAACATCTACGTGGTTGTTTTCCGCGAGGGTACACTGAGCTTCAGCTACTCCAGCAACCCGCATGCCTCTCATGTCAGGAAGAGAATTGCCATGTTGAAGGACTACGTCGCATTGAGCAGTGATTGGATCTGCTATGCCTTGATGTGAGTATACTTTATCTCGGACTAACACTCACTAGTGCTAATCAGAACGTATATAGCGACGATATTGTTGATTCCTTCGCGCCCGTCATCAGCAGGCTTGAGGCCGACACTGACCAAATCGAGGATGAAGTGTTCATTGCCCGGACTGACGACATGGCCGAGTTCTTGCGCAAGATTGGCACTGCGCGCAAGAACACCATGGCCCTGATGAGGTTGCTGGGTGGCAAGGCGGACGTCCTGAGGGGGTTCACCAAGCGCTGCAACGAAAACTACAAGGTCACGCCGCGCATGGACATTGGTCTATATCTCGGTGACATCCAGGACCACGTTGTCACCATGATGAATAACCTCGGGCATTTCGAAAAGATGATGTCTCGCGCCCATAGCAACTATCTCGCCCAAATCTCCATCGACGGCATTACCCAGGGGACTAACACCAACAGGGTACTAAGCAAGATCACCCTGCTAGCGTCTATCATTGTCCCGCTAAACGTGGTCACCGGGCTCTTCGGGATGAACATCGTGGTTCCCTGGCAAGATGTCAATTCGCTGGGGCCTTTCTTTGGTGTGCTGGGGTTTATAATCACATTCTGTCTTGTGTGCGCATATCTGGCCTACAAGATGCGGCGGTTCTTGTAGATGATGCCGCGGTTTGCTTTGGAGAGTCTGGGGTCACAAGTTATACACGTGCTTGGATGATGGCAATGACGGCGAGCGAGCGTGGTTCTGGGTGGCATCTCGTTGATAGAGTAGACGGGGAGGCAATGTCGTTAGCTACTTGTTCTAGACGCAAATATATGATGTGTCTCCATTTGTGTCTTGAAGTAAAACAGTTATTTCATCTCCCGCTGGTTAACAATCAGAAATAGAACGCAACCGGCAGTCGAGATGCCCAACTCTCCCTCGTCCCAACTTGTTCCCAGGCCGAATCGTCCCTCACCGAGAGCTCCGAGCTCACGTAGCGTTTGATTGGCCACACACCGTCGCAGAGCTTTGCCCTTGTCCCCGGCTCCGCCAAAAAGTCCAAACAGGACTAACTTCACCATCTCTCTGTCCACCACCGTTAGCATTCACAGCCGCCGACTGCCCAACTGCCCAGCATGTCTTCTTCCACCGATTTCAACATTGACCAGTCCGACATTGAGAAGCTCAATGACAAGGACAAGACCGAACTGCGCCAATTCTTTGCCAACGAGGAGCACCGCTCCCGCATCCAGTCCCGTACGTTTCCGCATGCCCATCCTCGATTCCCTTGCGACTACCCACACGAACTACAGCGCACATCCTCCCCCTTTTCCCAAGACCAAGCTGAGAAGCAACAACCCCGTTCCAACCAGCCCCAACACCATCCCACCCCTACCAACCCCAGAAAGAAGGAGCTCCCCTCCCCCCTCCCCCCACCGACCTTCCCCTCGGAAGAAAAAAAGGAAGCAAACCAGCTAACCCCACGAGCAACACACACACACAGAAACGCACGAACTCACCTCCATCTGCTGGAAGAAGTGCGTGACCGCTGGCACCTTCCGGTCGGGTGCGCTCGACAAGACGGAGCAGAGCTGCCTGGCCAACTGCGTCGACCGGTTCATGGACGCCAACCTCGCGACCATGAAGCACCTGGCCAGCATGCGCCAGCAGCAGTGATTTTCGGACGCTTTGTTTGTTGGGAGCGGGGGAGAGATGGGGGGAGCTATTGGTGTGAGGTGATGGTGATGGTGATGGTGGGGGAGGGGAGGTGGATGTATGAATAGGGCCATGGGTAGGCTTTAGGGGAAGGGGGGGAATAGCATAACGATCAATGGGGGTGGGATACATTTCTCTACATCTGTTCGGGCTTTGCAGGGGGTTCGCATTTATGAGGAAGAGAAACTGGGCTGGCTGGGTGCGAAGAGATCCTGCCGGACATAGAGACAAGACTCTTGTCTGTTTGGGGTGAGGGGGTAGGCCGCATGGATGTTGTTAAACGCAGAGATGACGGCGGGACTATGTATTGTACACTATTACATGTGACGATATAGATATGGGAATAGACGGGTGGGATTCTTGATACAACAGATGCATGGAAACGAACTAGCAACGGCCAGTAACCGGCATTGCAAATTGTCACTTAGTCCACTTAACCAAACCTGCACCAGAACTTCACCAGCCACGAACACATACAACACAACGCAACAAATGGTCAGAACAGCCCGGCAGCTCCGAAACTGCAACAGTACGGCACGAAGGTGATGTCAATTTTTTTCATTGCCAAGTCATGTGCCCAAGCCCAGGTATCTGACGCCGATCGAAATGCAATCCGTGTCCCTTCGATGTGCCGACCGTTTTTTTTCCTTTCCCGGCTCCCAGCCAAAAACAATCTGTTTAGACGAGGCCGAGCTTGGTGGCGGCAATGTCGAGAGCATCGACATCGGCGGTGAGGCGGGCAAAGGCCTTCTTGGAGCCGTCAGGGCTATGAATATGTCAGTAGCGATTCCCCCAAAATATCCCCCATCATCATATCAACCTACCGGATCAGGGTGTTGATCTTGACGGTGTCGATGTCGTAGAGCTTCTTGAGGGCCTGCTTGATCTGGGCCTTGTTGGCCTTGACATCGACGATGAAGACGAGGGTGTTCTGCTCCTCGATCTTCTTCAGGGCACCCTCAGTGTTGAGAGGGTGGACGATGATCTTGTGCTCATCGAGGCGGGGCTCGTGAGGGACCGACTTGCGCGGGTACTTGGGGGCGCGCGAGAGGACGAGGGTCTTGGGGCGGTGGAAGGTCGTCGACAGACGGACCTTGGTCCTCTTGTGGGCGTGCACCTAGAAAACTGTCAGCGCGCATTCAAGAGATTCTACTTCATCAGAAGCCACTTACACCCTTGAGGGCAGCCTGGGCGGCCTTCTTGGCCTGAGCGCCCTTACCGGCCTTGGAGGCGCCGCCTGTCCGAGGAAGCGTCGTCAGTAAAGCATTCGCCTGAACAAGGGAGTGGCCCGTCTTGTTCAAACTCGCAAAGTCTGCTGCTGCTTTGGTGCATCACCCCGCCGCCGGAGCGACGACGGCGAAGGTGCGCATTGAGCGACGGCCGATTCTGCGCGTGTTGATGACCATCTGGGTGTTCATGTACCTTTCTTCACGTCCTTGGGAGCCATTGTTGGGATTTGTGTCGGCACTGGGCGAAATTGTCGAGTCGGTCGTGGATGAGGAAAAATCGCGGAATATTGGAAAATGAGCTGGGAAATTGTGTGTGCGGAGCGCCAAGATGTTTTGTGGCTTTCTGTGGCTTGTGCTCTCTCTCAACCAGTGGCTGACATTGGCCGAGCCCCCGATCGATAAGATAACAGAAAGTGTGCGATGCCAGCGATGACTTTCATCAAATTGAAGAAAACCCCATTTCATTTCTCGACTGGCTTCTTACAAAACACAAATTCCGAACTCATGGCCCCGAAGAAGAAAGGCCCGGCAAAACGTCTAGCTGCTGGGCGGCCACCAGTCCTGCAGCGATCCAGGTCGATATCAAGAAGTGCGACCAAGGCACTCATCAACAAACACCATCTTCTGCAAAAAAGGAAGCGGCAGGCCATTGCCAAGGGCAACAAGGCCGAGGAGGCGGCTATCGAGGTTGAAATCAGGGCATTGGGCGGTATCGAGGGTTACCAGGAAGCCAGTCTGCAAGGACAGCGACATGACCGAGGAGGCGACAGCTCCCGAGTTCTCATGAAATGGCTGGAGCCATGTCTTTCATCTCACGCGACGGACTCGGGACGACGCCTGAGAATGCTAGAAGTTGGGGCACTCAGCACGCAGAATGCTTGCTCCAAAAGCGGCCACTTTGACATCGAGAGGATCGACCTGAACAGCCAGGGAGACGGGATTTTACAGCAGGACTTCATGGAACGACCCTTGCCACAAGATGAGTCTGAGCGGTTCGACATCATCTCGCTCTCGCTGGTCCTTAACTATGTCCCAGAACCGAAGGACCGAGGGGAGATGCTCCGCCGCAGCACACAGTTCCTCCGGGCTCCAGAACGGTACCTCGATTCACCCCATCTGCTAACGAGCTTCTCGAGTTTATTCCTGGTTCTGCCGGCACCATGCGTGACGAACTCTCGGTACTTGGACGAGGAAAGGCTGGCCGCAATCATGAAAACAGTTGGGTATGTCAAGGTGGAATCCAAATCAACTCAACGGCTGGTTTACTATCTCTGGAGAAAGGACCGGGTTTGCAAAGGAACTGAGGGTACCTTCTCCAAGAAAGAGGTTCGGTCAGGGCCGACCCGGAACAACTTCGCTGTTGTCTTGAACTGAGTTTTCCGCCATGGACCATGGAGCCAGCGGTCCGGTATTCCCGTGTGAGAATACGTGGTCTACGAGGGACCCCGCCAACTTGGGATTTCTCGGGCTCGGTCGTTGTCCAGACTGGTGCTGGTGCCTCGAAACCGACGGCATCCCCGATCTGGCGGCCCCCGCACTCCCACGCAAGTGACGATCAAGGACCCTGTAGCCAGCGGCGAACAATGCCACATCAGCACGTCTCGCCGATCATGCTTATGAGAACCGTTGGCTAATGTGCAGACATCCGGTCTTGCTCGAGCGGGCAGGCCCACAAAGAGTCGGTCTAGTGTCGAGACTCAAGAAAATCGAAGCTGAAGACCTCCAATGGCCACCTTTTGCCCCCCCAGTTGCAGCTGAGGTTGGCCGATGGTAACACCCCAATGCTGCCAATGTTCGGATTCTCATGAGTTTAGCCTGTCTTGACCCCCCACGCAAGAAACTAGACGAAGGGACCTTCGATTCACTACGGGATACCCATCGGGGCTTCTTAGCCAAGTAATCGAACCGAGAATGGCCACGACAGTAACCGGAAGGTTTCTTCTGTCGTGAGGATTGGGCTCTGTGGAACTCCCTTCGGAGGCGCCTAAGGCCGCTAGCGAGAATCCAGAGGCACAGCTTGTGCAAGCAAGACCGGTATTGGGGTGGTTATTCAAGCTCGACATGTAACACCACCACACCTCGAATTCTTGCTCAGTTCACAATGGATTTCTCGTTGACCAGGAATACGCCAACGATGCACTAGGAATAACAATACCGATGCACTAAAACCCCGCTCCCGCCACCGAGCTACCGGTATCACGGGGCACGGTCTCGTGGAGTTGCCAATCTTGCCAGGTTGCTTTTGACGATCTTCCGCGCAGTCCAACTACACTAAGAGGTGAACTAGTTAACGGGGGGTCCGTTCGCAATGTTTTCGTTGCCACCCCCTGAGTGAAGACCGAACAAAGAGCAGGAACTGCAGGCTGTGAACAGTCTCCGATTTGCCGGCGTTGGGGGGGCGGATTGCAGATTTGACCCCATGATGGCGGCTGGATTGGGCAATGTTGATCAGATGATGACAAGTTTAGGGGGGCCGGGGGTGCAATGCGAGCCACGATGCGCGCTGCCGCCCAGCCGCACTTCCCCAGGTTTTGAGGGGTAACGAAGCTAACGCGGCCTTGGCAAATCGAGCGGCAGCTCTGGGGAAAGCGGATCAGAGCCCGGGCAGCACGATCGTCAAGTTTTCCGAGAGAGGGAGTCGCGTGAGCGTTGATGGCCTATCGGAATCTGTGATGTTTTTTGTTGGGAATGGGTTGGAATCCAGGGGTCGTACTCGGGTAATGGAAGAGTCAAACTCGACATCAATTGATTCTTTTACTTTTGGGAGCTAGGGATTTATCCCATTGGGAAGCAACGGCGGGAACGGGAAGGGTCTCGCTTCGGTGTCGGTTCCAATTCAATGGATCCGCAAATGCCGGACGACGAGAACCAAAACCAGTGTTGACAATACATGGCGTCGACCACACCACACATATGCAGACACACACACACAACATGCACACACACATACCAGCAAGCGCCAAGCAGCACCAGCTCACTGCCCGTCTCTCTTGACACACAGTCAGTCCCATCAACTAGGTAACTAACGAGTTAGAGCTCCTCAAAACTCTCCACCACCTCCAGCCTGCCCCTCACGTCCTCCGCCAGCTCGGCGTTGCCCGGCCGCTGCACCACACATGCCCGCATACCAGCCTCCCTCGCCGCCTCCACCTCGCGCACATTATCGCTCAGAAACAGCCACTCGGCCACCGGCACTTCGGGATACTTGGCCGCGATGCGCTCGTAGCTAGCCTTCTCCGTCTTGGGCCCGGCGTTGACCGTATCAAAGTAGTCCGTGATGGCGCCCGTCAGATCCGCCGGCTCGCCGTTGGTGTGGCCGAACAGCAGCTTCTGCGCGGGCACCGAGCCAGACGAGTAGATCATCACCTTCGCCCCTGCCCCTGCCCCTGCCCCTCCCCCTCCTCCTCCCCCCGGAGCATCAGGACCAGGAGAAGAAGAAGAAGAAGAAGGAGAAGAAGGAGAAGTCCACTCCCTCACCTTGGGCGCCACGTCGGCGAACAGCGGCGCGCGCAGCGCACCCGACGCGTACCCGGCCTCCCACAGGTAGCCCTGCAGGGCCTTGAGGTAGGCGATCTTGACGTCGCGGGCCATCAGGTCGCGCACGTGCGCGGCGAGGGCGGAGGGCGTGGCGGCGTGCTCGGCGGGGAAGGCGGCGCGGTAGCGCGCGAACGAGGCGCTGTCCCATTCCTGGGCCAGCGTGGCGGGGAGGGCGGAAAGGGCGTAGGGGAACTGTTGTTGGTTTTGGGGGTAAGTATGTTATTGTATGTATGTATGTACATATCTAGGGAGGGGGGAATGTGTGTGGTATGGTATGGATAGCGGGTTGGGGGTGGTGTAGTGGATGGCATGGCGTGTGTGTGTATGTGTATGTGTACTTGTGAGTGTATGCGTATGTGTACTTGTGAGTGTATGTGTATGTGAGTGTGTGTGTATCTGTGTATAAAGTTATGTCCGGAGTGGCAAATAGCTGGTTGCTATGGTTGCTATGTTTGTTGGAGATGGGGGACAACGTGTGTGAACCAAGAGAATACTATGTAACGCAAGGCAATGCCACCCTCCCTCCCCTTCCCGTCCGTGGTAATGAGGCTGCTGTGGCACCCCAGGGCGGTAGGAAAAGCAAAACGGCCAGTGATCGAGCAGGGGAGCATCGAGAGTGGGAGGGGCAGACCCGGCCATGACTGGTCGGGGTCTGATGTGATGAGAAAAGGGCGAGACCACCGCCACAGTGCCGAACGGCCATGTCGTGAGACGGGGAACAGATTGGGGAACGAAAAGGGAAAGCCGCGTCGTTACTTACAAGAACATCCTTGACGAATGAGATGGGGCAGACGGTGCCCTCTGCAAGGAAAAGGGGTCTGGGTTAGCTCATCCTCGCCATAGCTATCCTCAGCGGGGACGAAGCACGAGAGGAGAGCACCGTACCAATGTCGAGGAGCACCACGCGGGGCTTGTTTGCGGGAGCCATGGTCTTCAGACAGGGGGTTTGCGCCGTTGTCAGATGGAGACGAGACGGGGGCCGGGGTCAGAGTAAGAGCCTTGGCTCGGCGGTCGACGGGAGGGTCGGTCGGTGCGGACAAGCGGGCCAACAGACCGAAGTGACCGGAATGAAAGCCAGCGAAGTACCGAATCGCCGGCGTTGTTGATGTGTGATGAATAAGGCGGTGAAGAAGTCGGTCTCAAGGGAGAAAGGCACGTTGGCGATGTTGCTCTGTGAGTGGATCGCAATCGGGATGCGGCTGGAATTTTTTCGTCGTTTTTTTTTTCTTCTATCGACAACTCAATTCGTCGCATGCATCATCACGCTCAGAATTCACCAGTCAAAGTCACATTGAGGGATGCGCCGAGACTAACGTTAGTTCGTGGCCCTGCGGGTTCGTGGTCCTGCAGCTCTAGCTTCCGGGGTTGGGGTTGGGGCTTGACATGCTGAACTCCAAACTTGGACCGAGAGAAAGGCGGTCAAGAAAAGTCGTCACGTCGTCACGTCGACTCCTGAACGCTGTTCGGCCACTGTAACCAATTCACGGAGACCAAATTTCCATCCGCACCACCACTACTCCAGGCCTGCAGCTAACATACATGAAGCCTGCATACTGCGTGTCGATATTTGTGGAAAGGCGCAAGGAGAATGATGGCGCCAAAGCTGGCGCGGCATGAATGTGTGCTGCATTATCCCGCCAATACTGGGGATGTCGAGAGAAGTATTCGTTGCCGTCGCCCGTCTCACGGCAACTCTCGGATGGACTGCTGGCGTGCACAGACGAAACCCACGGTGTCGCCCGCGATGGCTGTATCCCAAGGACCTGTCGCTTCTTTTTCAGGTCTTGCAAGGAGCTTCCCGAGCGGCAGGATCACGGCCGTGCTGCGCAGCAATCACGGCTGGGGAGCATCGAGCTATCATCCCCTTGCAGCGGCAAAATGATGCTTGGTTCATGCGGCAACAACGAGACGAGGAATTCTACACGTATTACGGGGCGCCAGACGAGCGACAGCCCACTCGATTGACTTGCCATAGTGATGTCTGTCTCACCGACATGTTGAACGAGAGACATGGTGACAGCTGCAGGAATGTTCATGCGAGGGAGGACATCATGATTGGGCGAGGAAACAGTCCGGCTCTGGCAAAGCATCGGCGCATTATTTCATGAGCGAATCTCCATTCTTGCTCACTCTCTCGCCGGTAACCCCAACTGAGGAATTACCAAGGTAGGCACTTTGTTCTCCATGTCTTGGATTCAAAAACAGGAGGGGCAGCCATCAACGCCAAACATAGGACCCCGCCATCGATCGAGCGTCCATCATGCGCCGGAAAGGGGATCTGCAGCAACCAACCTTCGCGTCGCACGGGCTCGTCTTAAGGACCCTGACGGTTGGTGTTTCTGGAACCCTGTGGGAATGTTGTTCGTCCCAAGTGCGTCTGCCCAAAATGCTCATACTGTGGAAGTTGTTGGAGCTGGTTGAAACATGCAATACACAACCAGTCGCCAGAGAGAACAGACAATTCCCTTCGGCTCAGCGCTATTGCAAGTCATTGGTGCTCGAAAGGACGAAAGCGCAATCCTGAAGCGACCACAACCAGCCTCAAGCCAGTCCCTCTGCAAATCAACCACCCGGTCCCTTTTTAGTTAGCGCCAGGAAACTTGCATCTTTGTGTCGTAATGCCAGCAAGAGATGGTGGGATGGCTGGATGGGCAGTGGATGGGCCGCCGACGCGTATGGTTTGGCGCGACACTGACAATGGGCTGCACCCCAATTAAACTAGCGCTTGACCGCCCGAAGATCAGTTGGATACCGTCCCTGAGGTGACCATCCTGCATCATCGCCCCATTTCCAGAGGACCAATAACCCATGCTCGGCATTCGTTTCAATTCGCATAGATTGGTCAATGGACAACCGTCGTGTGGGTTGCACTCAACGCTTCCCACAGTGGGTGGTTTCAACTGCCCAGCCGAAACATGCTCGGCGCCCTGCCCATTGCAGGTCAATCTGGCCTGAGGCCAACTCTCCTGTCGAGAGCCGATAATCCATGGACGGGGGGCGCGCCTGGTCACACGACGACGTCACACACACGAGAACAGTGGCATCACCGTCACCCGATTCTCGTGTACCCCAGACGGCAACAAAACGGGGCCCGTCTGGTGTGGCTTTGGCTTTCAACATTCCTCGGCAGTTGGGCGTCGGGCGGAAGGCCGAGGAGATCACGGGCTGGTCGGAGAGTCAGAGACATCGGATCAACTGTCAGGGTCGTGAGTTAATCGGCGTATCAGGCCCATCAGGTCTCGTCGGTCTTGTCAATCAGGCCGGACGTTATCTCACTCCAGGGGCCGATCAGACGCTCCACGTTGTTCGACCAGAAAGTCGCCAGGAGAGAGGAGCGTGTTAGTGAGGTTTTAGTGTCATCCGTTTCTGGCATCTTCATGATCGACTGCCAATGGAGAGCATGGTGCCCGCCGATGATAAACGTTAGCGTTGTCGACAAATCGCCGTGTGGTGCGACGTATCTGCTGTACACAGTAATCCGGACAGTGTAAAACAGGGAATGATAACTTCGTAACTTGAAGACTCATGTTGCCAGATTGCGATAGAACCGTTGCGACCGGGGAGATACCGGGATTCCATTTCGCATACGAATAATCACCGTGTCTCTACGGTTAAACCTCGTGCGAGCGACTATGACTGCTGCTATTTTCGCGGCTACCTGAAGTAATTGAACGCGAGCTTGCGCCCGCAGAGGATGGAACGCGAATGACGAAGGCCGGATGCAGCGAGAAAGGGGTGCATGTCACACGGGCCAATGAGGGTTGCCGGTTGCCGTCCGGCTCCCAAGTGAAACAGAAAGGGCTCGAAGGAGGATGACCAAAGCCCAGAAATGGCGACATCGACTGAATGCCTTAGGCGTCAGGCTTTACAGAGTTTCATCCCGGGAACGGACTCTCGGACACTTCGAGACCGTCGTCGCCTCCCATCGATTGCTCTTGGCCGGAAGACCGGACGCGCAATCTCACGCGACAGTGTGGTCATCAACCGGAAGCAGAATCCACCATGGCGACCTGCCCGACTCATCCAACTCATCACCTGGGGACATTGCGAAATCCCCATCGTGGAGCTATCGGAAAATTGGTGGATGGGTCCCCGTGGTTCCCTCTCCTCGCACAGTGACACTCTGGGGAATGCAGCACACACACTTGGCTCGGCAGGCAGCGTGGTGAGTGGGGCCCAGGGTTCATCAGGCGACCGCGAACGTGGCCTCACCAAAGCCAGGACGCGACGATGCCCGCGCAGCACCGCCTGGCCAACGCCAGCTCCCAGTGGACAATTCGTTTCTGCCAGATGCAGCGGTACCCAACTTGCAAAAGTCGCGTGCTGTGGTTGGCAGGCTGGCAAAAGGTACGGAGGCGGTGTGGCTGTTAAACTGCTAAACTGGGCAGTCTGCCTGAGGCTGGATGCTGGATAAGGCTCCACTTGTATACTTGTGTACGAGGTACAGCAAGTGTACTCATAAACTTGCACACCAGTCATACAAAAGCACAACTTGCCGGCGAATACGTCCAAAAGAGGCATTCAAGAGTCACATTTCGGTTTCTTGATGTCCGAGGAGGAAGAACGCTAGGCCGTAAAGGGGTACACACTAGACTGAATATGGTTAGCCTGCTCTGAAACTTTTCCAAGGTCAAGCGGTGTGCCTGCCGTGCAAGTCCTGAATGGACCCCATTCGTCATTTCTCCTTGTGCTGTGCAATGCGCTCCACTCACACAACAGTGCCATCTGAAATCAGGGCACGTTGGCAGCCACCCGTTTCCACCCAACAGCCCAGTGCTCAATCTCCAGTTCTCGACTCGGTCGATCAACGTGCCATTGGCCACAATCACCCATGTCTCGCCTCCGTGGCAGGCACGATGGCCGCTTGCTCAGCCAAGGACATTCCCTTCGATCCCATGGCGGCACCCAGCCTGGGCCAGCCGAGCCAGCCAGCCTGCAAGCCCACCTGTGGGACTGCTGATGACAAGGCCGGGCCACTGTTGTCCCAGCGTTTCTGGTCGCTTCCACCCGCAGCCCGTATCTTCTACCAGCGCATCCCCCCAGTCCTGTATCAGCCTGCTTCTCCTTGACCACCCTATCCATTCTTCCCACTTCCTACCGCCTCCCGTTTCCAACACCAACCTGTCGCCGCACCCCCCATCGCCCTCTATCAAGTCGTATACTTCTGCACGCCTTTGCTGTCGCTGTCGCTGCCAACCCATCAACGGCCGTTCTTAATTCAATCCACCAATCCTCCAAATCAACTCTATCCCCGAACGAACCGAATCCGCGACCAGCACTGCGCTGCAGAATCAACTGGCTCTGAGCTGCTACGCCACCTGTCACGCTGCATAATAAACTGTTTTGCCTGTCTCGGTCCGCACCGCACTCAGTCTGCAGTCAAGAAACGGGACGACCAGCCCATCATCTACGACCCTTTGGAGCCCCTGAGCATCGAATCGAATCGAGTCCGCTTCCGATCCTCGCGAGTCTTCCACATCAGCAAGCCGTTCATTCAAGCCTGCGTCGCCTTCGTGGCACCCTGAGCGCCGCTGATTAGCCCCGGACTCGGCCGTTCCACTCGCTGTTCAAGTCCCAAACAATCGTCAGGTCCCGATCAGTCGGTCTCCACCGGCTGTGTGAATCACACGCTTCACCAGTTGAACAAGGGGGTCGAAGAGTCATCTCTTCGTCCACCTGTTCCTTCAACTCTCCCTCACCCCCGCATGTTTTCATCGACGATCCGCCAGGTGTTCCAATAGCCGCAACTCCTTCCTGGTTTGCTGTCTGCCACCTGGTCTCACTCGCCATCGTCCACCTCTCCCCCACCCTCCTCGACTCAGTCCTGTCCCCGACGATAAGCTGTGCCTGTATCCCCTCGGCCAGCTTCGACAACGGTTTCGACCCATCGTCGACTTCCGTCTTGGATTCATTCTCCTTCCATCACCTCGGCGCCACCGGGACTCAGCTCTGGTCATCTGAGGAGCTTTCCTCAGCTACCACCACCACTACACACAACAACCACCACCACCACCACCACAACAACAACTCACCATTCACCGTCCCATTTGTATCGATGTTATAACGACCATTCCTTTTGTTTCCTCCGGACAATCAGTCCAACCTTTTCCGCGACCATTCTCGGCCGCCTTTCTTTGTTATTTGTTGGAGCACCCAAAATACCCTCCCATGAGCCTCGGAAACTGAACGACTTGGACCTGCTTGTTTTTTCTGTTTGATTGCGCGTTTGCGAATCTGTACATCTTCGTCTCTTTCAACTTCTCGCCTCATCTCGACCGCTCAGCACTCGGTTTAGCGTTGCACAGCGCCTCTTTCTCTGTTGTACAGTTTTGGAAGCCTCGTCTTATAAGACTTTACTCGACCGGCATAGACGGCCTGGGAACTGGGTAAAAGCCTGTCCGGAAATTGTATCACCACTTTCGACGTCGTACAACCCACGATTATTCCTAATTCCTTCGCAATGGAATGCCTTCGCGACGACTTTCAGAACGGCGTCCTCCTCGGCGGTCGCTACCAGACCCTCTCTCCTCTCAACCATGGCTCCTTCGGTATGGTCTTCCATGGCAAATACCTTCACAAGTCAGACAGTTGCCATCAAGTGCCTGAAGAGATCATCAGCGTCGCCACGATGAGTCCTCGAGTTCGCTATCGACGACCAGTCCGAAGAGCTTGTGTTGCACGGTCAGCTAGGTTTGCATCCGAACATCGTCAACCTGAACGACTCGTTCGAGACGGATGCGCACATCTACCTAGTGCTCGAGTTCTGCCCGCGCGGCGACCTCTACGAAGCGATCCGCAGCGGCCATGGCCCTTGGAGACGGAGCATGTGAGGCGCTTCATGTTGGAGCTTGTTGACGCGGTTGCGTACATGCACTCAAAGGGCATTACCACCGCGACATCAAGCCGAGAACATCTTCTTGACCAGTCGGGTTCCATGAAGCTGGGCGACTTCGGGCTCGCAACCTCTGACGAGTGGAGCTACGAATCGACCGTTGGCAGCGACCGGTACATGTCGCCCGAGCAGTATGACTCAGCTGGTGCTGGGTACTCGCCGGCTCAGGCTGACATCTGGGCTATCGGCATCTGCCATCTTAACATTTTTGTTCTCCAAGAATCCCTTCACGACGCCGACCGAGGCGGATCCCCTGTTTCTCGACTTCTCGCGCGACAGGCAGTCCCTGTTCGACGTCTTCCCGGCTATGTCGCAGGACACCTACGAGGTCATCGTGCAGTGCATGAACATGGACCCCCGCAAGCGCTCCCTGGCCGGAGCCCGTGATGCCTGCTCCGCGTCGTCAGCTTCACCACCCTTGACGATGGCCCTCGGACTTGCTCGTCGAGCGACCGCCGCGTGGTTGCCAGCTCCAACCGCGAGCCCCTCCGCACGCCTTCCATCCAGAGTCCGCAGGTCGACACTGGCGCCTTCCCGTGGGCCAAGGCCTCCATGCCACGCCTCCGAAGCCCATCCGGCAACTCAGCGCCATCCCTGACGACGAGATCTACGAGGAAGACTTGTTCTCCAATGTCGGCACCACCGCGGACTGGATGTCGGGTACCGCGCAGACGCCATCCATGTCGTCCTACATGGACTCGAACCTAGGCTTGTCGATGCATTCATTCGCCGCGCCAGCCGACTTCCCGCCCCGTCCTGCCCGCGAAGGCTGCCGCGAAGTTGGCTCCAGTGGCTGGTTCCCTCCCGATTACCATGTCCAAGACTCGCAACCAGTCCGCCATGTCCTTGGTCTTCGGGCGCAACGATGGGGTGTCGAA
Source organism: Chaetomium olivaceum (assembly GCA_039881045.1). Lineage (NCBI taxonomy): Eukaryota > Fungi > Ascomycota > Sordariomycetes > Sordariales > Chaetomiaceae > Chaetomium > Chaetomium olivaceum. The sequence continues at coordinate 37,077 of JAYWVB010000017.1, forward strand.
GAGCTGGAGTGATCTGTGGGACGAGGAGTTCGAGGAGGAGGAGGAGCAGGCCAAGCAACTGCAGACCCTCAAGGAGATGAACTCGAGGACCTGGAGCCACGAGAGCACTGCCACCCCATCCCTGGCCGCCGACAACGATGACACGCCCCGACAAGGCTTGTCGCCCGCGACCAAGTCGGCCACTCTTGCCAGTGATGAGAGCATGATCCCGTCCATCGATGGAGCCTTTGATGACGACGAGGAACTCGACATGGACGGCCTGTTCCTGTACGAAGCGCCACCGGCCAAGGAGGAGCCTCAGCTTCCGCGGAACTCGCCATCGTCACAACAGAGCGGCATGGACAAGTGGGCAGCCCTTGGCGAGCGCCGGCGAGCGCACGGCAGCAGCCCGCCTCGCAAGGTCGTCAACGTCTCCATTCGCCCGGTTCGGCATGCTGGGGCCGCCTTTTCGGCCAGCTCCCCGATCAAGGCAAAGGGACACGGCGTCTTTGAGATCCACCACAACCCTCTCCAACCGTTTCCTTCTGTCTCTGGGAACCACTCTCCTCAACATCACAACCACCACGCGCAACAGAACCACCAAGGAAGGTGGAACAACAGTCGCGACCGGACCAAGGAATGCCCGCGAACTAAGGGTCGCGATCGAGATTGGAATTGGAACTTCGACTGGCGCAAGGAGAAGCGCTCCGGTTTTGGCTATCTCGGGGGGTTGGTCAACTGGCAAGCGGCCCGCTCCTGAGGGGAGCGGCGTCCGCACGAGTGCCGGTTTTCCACTTGTGGTTGAGCCTACCACCACCGCAACCGCCATCATCCATTCTTATCCCTCCCAACAACATCATCATCACCATCATCATCATCCCGCCTCCGTCGGTTGATACATCGATCTATTCTTCTTCTTCCTTTTCTTGGTGTAAGAGTGTTGACCCTGCTGCTGTCTGTCTAGTCTTGTTTCTTTTTCTTGCTGTGTGGGCATTTTACCGCGGGCTGTGCGGTAAGGCGCTCAATTGTTCTGTTCTCATCAGGGATGGGTCGGTGAAAACGACCACCTTTGACACATATCATCTTACATATTTTGATCGTCTCTCACTCAACTTTTTCTTTCCTTTTTTTATAGCATAGCATGGTTTAGAACGAAACGACACAAACATACGGGGCTGGTGGCATGGTTTTTGGCGCGATTGGAGCTCACAAATGGCGAAACTGGACATTTGGGGTGGTTGGAATATTGTTTTCTTGCTTGCTTGCTACTTTCTACTTGGGCAGGAAAAACGGACAGACAGACAGCACCAGCAGCGTTGTGAAACAGGGTCATCATCATTTTGGTGGAAGTTGTTTTTCTACTCTTACACAGATCGATCGACGGAAGTTGGGATGAGAGGGGAGGGGGGGGGAAGTTGGGATGAGTGGCTGGTTGGGCTGGTTTCGGCCTTCAACTCGCTTTCTGTGTATTAGATACTATCTCCAGGAGATCAAATCTAGAATACCAGAGGTTACCCACTCGAGCATTTGGTTCCAATTGTGTGACTTGTTTGCATTGGTGATAAATTGTAAATGAACACAGCATATCGTGGTCTGATGGTTGTCGATTCGGTATCTCAAACACAATGTTTTCGTCTCGACGCGTTGTCCCTCGTTTCAGGAATAAGAAGATTCGCGATGTTATGTTTCGTCGCTTTCACCTGACCAAGCTTACTAGAAACTCGACTCGAGGTGGAATGAAACAAGCCTCGAGCAACAAGCCAGGATTCAATTCCCTGATCCGTTGCCTCAGCACCGCACCCAACCCTGCACCGGAACGTCTAGATGCCTAGGCTTCATGCAGAACCGGTTCGTGGCCATGTCATGCCCACAGCACGCAGGACAAGGTGCATACCCAACTTACCCACCCGCAAGGAACAACAACACATCTCAGACATCAAACACCAACGGACCCGCATCAACCCGACGAGGCCCTGTCCGTTAGTTACCTCCGCTCTCGACCATGTAGTGGGCTCGATAGGGCGGATGTATACATACATAAATACATACGTACAGAGATAGGCGCGCTGGCCTTCCCTCCCCCGGCTTGGGGGGGTCGGGTTTCCTCCTATCCCAGCGCGACACATGACATGCCATGCGCTTGCAGTGTAAACAACCCCCCCCACAGCACGCATGGGGTTCCGATGGTGCAGTGCATGCAGGTGTCGTGTGGGCGTCAGGAGAGGGATGTGGACTATTTGTTCGGTTGGTATTGGCTGTGAACGGGGGATTGGGGTATCATCAATTGAGGTTGGGAACCTTGTTAGTTAGTTGGTGTTGTTATTGTGGTGATGGTGGCCGGTTTGGCAACTTCATGATCCAGGATGTACTCAATGTGCTTGTATTCCCTGTCTGGAATGAAGTCAATTGGTTATGCTGTGACATGAAGTGAAATCTAGAAATCCATCAACGACTCCCTCGCCGAATGCTATTGGTATGTATGCACGCATGAATAAAAGAGCCCAAGCAGGCATGAACATGATCAACCCAAGCAGAAGATGTGGCCCCAGAAACACCAGATCATGATCATGATGATGACACCAGCCCCCTCTCAACAGCCAACCACTCCACCTATCCATCCGGCCTCATGATTGTCGCAGAAAAGTAATTCGTCACGGCCGCACCCAACACAACCCACATCAACGGCCCAAGCAAGCCAGGCCAAGCCAACCCCCAACGGCCCTGCTGCTGGTCATCGGATAACGTTCTGCATCCCATGCCCTCCCCCAAGCCCGGGGCCCAGCACCCCGGGCATCCGCAACCGCGCGCTTTGGCCGGTCCGGTTACCCCATCCATCACCCAAGACAACGCTACGCCACGCCACGCGTTCCATCTCCACAGGTAGGTAGGTACGAAAGTACGAAAGTAGCGTAGTAAAGACGGCTTCGGATACCCGGCTACCGCAGCAGCTCCGGCGCGGTCGGCTCGGCGCCAATCAAGCTCTTGGGCAGGAAGGCCCAGACGGTGCCGATGACCGATAGGACGAAGGAGAGGACCATGACGGAGAAGGCAAAGGCTTTCTCGCGGGTGGAGAGCTCGTGGCCGAAGAGCTTGAGGTAGAAGGCCAGGGGGAGGCTGTGACGGTGTTAGTAAGTCGGTCTCGGCTATGTTGGGTGTACCTTGGTTGGTTGTGATGGTTTCTCCCCCCCCCCTCTCTCAAGGGGGGAGAGCAAAGCCGGTGTTAGGAGGGGAGGATGGGGGGAGAAAGTAACTTACGTGACACAAATCGTAAAACACAACGCACTGCCCATGAAGGCCATAATACTATCAAACGCCGGAAACACAATCGAAATCCCCAAAAACACCACCACCACGCCCACCCTGATCACCACCTTCATCACCCCGCGGAACCCCATCCCCCTCCCCAGCAGACCGTGGTACGCCGCACCCGCGCCACCACCAGCACTACCACCAACCCCATCATAATCATAATCATAATCAGGCGGCGGCCCGGCCACGGCCTGCTGGTGCAGCCCCAACAGAACCTCGACCGTAGAAACGATGGGGCGGGCGTTGAGCGGGATCTTGGTCAGCGGGATGATGGCGATGCACAGGCACATGAGCACGGCCAGGGCGCGCGGGTAGCTGGCCTCGAGCAGGATGTTGGACGTGATCTCGTCGCGCACCGCGTCGCCGAACATGAGCAGGCCGGCGACGGCGGTGGTGGCGTCGAGGAGGAACTGTTTTGTTGTTTTGTTGTGTGAGTTTGAGTGTGAGTGTGAGTTGTGTTTGGTTGGGTTGGGTTGGGTTAAGTGTGTGGTTTTTGGGGGAGGGGGGGGAAGTGAATAGGGGCGAGAGAGGGAGGGGGAAAGGGGAAGACGTACGGTGAAAGAGAAGGAGATCTTGACGGCTTGGGCGTATTTATATGGGTGGCGCATGTCTCGGTAGATCTGGGAGTGGTGAGTGAGTAGACCGAGGATGGGGGGTGGTGCTGGTGATGACGGCGGACTTACATTGGGGAATACGCCGTGGCCGCCCCTGAGAATCGTCAGTCGGTCTTCTGTGAAGAATATGGCGGTTCAACTTACCATGGGGACATTAGGAGACCGAAAGACAATGGCAACGTCAACCAGTTGGCAGGAAACATGTAGGTTTTGGCCGGGTCGATGAGGGAGCCCGGCGACGTGGGCTTTATCAAGCCGTCCAGAACCAGGATGAGCACAACTGGACGACAGTGTCAATATCCCATTTATAACTGCAGGTACGGTTCGTGGATACTCACTGGTAAAGCAGGAGAAGATGCCGATAACACTGGTGAAGCTTAGCAGCCGTAACGGCAGGAAGTTCAGGGGTACCAAGATGATGGAGCAGAAGATCTTCCAGCCCGTCACCGACAAGAACCCGGGGAACAAGAGGTCAAGCGAGTCCGCAAAGAGCACGATCAACGCCACACACGCGGCGAGCAGCTCCAGCGTAAACAGTACGCTCGTGGCTATCCGGGCATTCCGACCAAACGAGATGTAAGCGAGGTCGGAGAATGTGATGAGGCTCGGGTCCAGATCCATACACTTGGCCAGGAGCTTGGCCGTCCACCCCGTCACGGCGGCACACAGAAACATGGCGATCATGCCGCACAGCCAGCCGGCGTACTTGATGCCCATGGGCAAGCTCAGCAGGCCGACCCCGATCAGAACACTATCCCCAACCGGTCAGCAACCAAACCCTCCAAAAACACCCATAACAAAAACGCAAAAACGCAAAAACATACTTAGTCGAGTTAAACACCGTCTGCGGCAGCGTCGACTGGCCCTCCACCGCCAGCACAAACTTCCCATCCTGCTCCACCTCCTTCACCAATATCGGCGGGAGCTCCCCATCCGGCACGTTCCCGCCCGCCTCCTGCTGCTGGCGCCACAACGCAGCCGCGTGCGCCATATCACCACCACCACCACCACCTTCCCCGCCCCCATCCGACCGCACGGTGCCATAATCCAACCCCGAGACCAGCGACCGGTAGCTACCCACCAGCGGCGGCGTAGCCAGGTGCGGCGGGATCGCAAAGATGGACCCGCCACCACCACCACCGCCGCCGCCGGCGGTGGAGGCTGTGGTGGTGTGGCTGCCGATGCGGAAGATGCGCGGGAGCAGCTCGGCGCCGCCGCTGTCGCTGCCGTCGTCGAGGGGTTTGCCCTCGCGCGAGTCGCGGCTGGAGGTGCGGTGCAGGAGGGCGAGCGAGCCGTGGCTGGCGCCGGGCTCCGGGCTGTCGAGGCGCGGCGGGTGCTGCTCGCCGGCGCGCAGGGCCGCTTCGAGGTGCTGGCGGATGAGCGAGGGCGAGGTGCCGGTGCCGGTGCCGGTGCCGCCGCTGCTGCCGGTTTCGAGGTCGCGCTGTTGTTGTTGGTGGTGGGAGTAGGGGGAGACATCGCCAGCCACGTCGGGCGGGGGTTGGGCGATGGGGACTTGGTCGGGGGCGAAGATGAAGGAGGGCCGCTGGGGGATGACTTCGGAGAAACCGGCGGCGCGCTGCCAGCTGCGGGTGAAGGAGCGGATGCTGTTGACGCCACCGATGTCGGTGAGGGCGGCGAGGCGGTTGGTCACGGAGGACCTGGAGGTTGGGGGGTGGTGTTAGTTATCTTTGTGATGGTTTTAAGAAGGAAAGGGACGAAGTCAAACTAACCTTCTATGCCTGAGATGCTGCGTCCACTCGCCATCGTCTTGGTTGGAGCCGGCGCTGTGGCCTAGGAGAGAGTCACTTTCATATTGGGCGCTTCGGTTGCCGAACGAGGAGACACTGCCAGTCCGAGAGACGCCCCCGCGTTCGTACTGGTCCCAGTTCGTCGGGTTTCGAGAACCCATTTGTGATTGAGACTGACCAGATAGAGTGCGCTCGGGTGATATTTCTTGAGGATGGAAAATGAGAAATATCTACACAGTAAGGGAAGGCTCAAGTAGTTGGGGAACAGTCCGAAGCTATGCGCAATCTTTCGCGAAGCACACCGCGGGGTCCTCTCCGACGCGGTTGAAAATGCAGGGATCACCTCGCGACGGAGAGATGGCAATGGGTGGAGTTGTCGGAGGATTGAAGAGCTGGGGGCGATCAAGTCGATCAGGATGCGCAAGTGCATGAAAGAGAGGCAGAGCAATATCTTGAATTGAGTATAGGTAGTTACGAATAGAATTCTCTCATCCATGGGCTGCCTCCCACCTCGAAGCTACTCACAAAATCGAGACTCGGAATGAGCCGAAAGACAGCATCGTCATAATGCATGCGGGTAGGTAACGCTGAAGGCACAGCGTGACCTCGTTCGCCTCGGCATCACCTGCAAGCATGGATTAGTTTGCAGCTGTGGGGTTTTCCTTTCTTGCGTCAGTTGCAGATCTTGAGCCTGGAACAACCTGGAATCAACTTCCCAGCCATCCAGTTTGGTCTTGTGGCTCGGAGGATATTTTGTGGTTGTCACGTTGTGTATCTTATCGAATCCATACTATTAGTCCGATGGGTTGGTTAGCGAATGGTTGCCCATTATCTATCTGTATCAGTGACTTGCATGCTTCTGGTGGAAACATGAGAGATTGAGAGATTGTGGAGAGAAGAGCTGGGAAGCAATCCACTCAACCATTCCCACCGCCTTCCGAATCTGTCAGGTGCTTTCGCCAAGACCGAGTTTGATATGCAAGCCCCCACCAAGCCCGAGCGGTAGAAGGTGGCAGAAACAGTCGATGCCCAGATTAATTTTCGTCCCGCTTGTTCTCGCAGCAAGTAGTCATTCCAACATTCGACACCCTATCCGCGACCATGTGGAGGACAGCTCGTGGCTCTGTGTGCTTGCTATGCCGCTCGGCAACACAACCCCGGATCACACTCCTGGAGTCGGCCCAGCCATGGATCAGCCAGCGCAGCTTTGCAATCCGCAGAGACACCCCCAGAGACCGCCCATCGCGCATGGTGCTATCCGACCGTGTTGCCCGTGGACCCCGAACAGATGCTCCCAGGAAACCCCGTGATAGGCCCGATGGTCCTTGGGGTGGCGCCAACCGGACCGTCGCCAACGTCGACCGTGACCGCCGCCGACGACCCCCCGGGTCCACAGAGGAACGGGACGGAGGCACACGCGAGAGGGACACAAGGGACACCAGAGAGAGACGCCCTGGTGCGTCTCGTGACAGAGATGATAGCCGCTTCAAGGCTCTCAAGATGCAGCGCGCCCTCACCAGCATCCCCTACCGCGAACGTGTCAGTGTCAAGTCCCGCATTTCCGACATCGAATCATTCGATCAGTTCCAGCTATTGCCGATCGTGAAAGAGGCTGTTTACGACGGGGTGTTAAAGGGCATGGTGGACATAAAGCCGACACCGGTACAGAGGCTCGCCATCCCGGCTCTGCTCGGGCAGCGCGTCGGGCAGCGCAAGGAGACAAACCACCGCAGGGCGGCGCCCGAGCCGAAAAGAGAAGAGTTCCTCCTGGCTGCCGAGACCGGGTCCGGCAAGACGCTAGCGTACTTGCTGCCCATTATCAATGCCCTCAAGGTCGCCGAGGCCGACGACGCGGATGCGAAGGCATACAACGTGCGCCTGGAGGCCGAGAAGGAGCGCCGCGGTGGGACCCCGGTGTCGGAATGGATCGACAAGTTCGAGCCGCACCCGAATCATGCCCGCCCCCGCGCCGTCGTGCTAGTCCCGACATCTGAGCTCGTCGACCAGGTGCTCGCCGCCTCGAAAAAGATTTCCCACTTGGCCAAGATCAAAGTCCGCTCCATCTCGTCCAACCACACCCCGAGCAAGATCCAGCGCAACATGTATAGCCACGGTGGTATCGACATGGTCGTTGCCACCCCGCACCTACTCGCCGACATGGCGCAGAGCGACCCCAACATCCTCTCGCGCGTACATCACCTCGTCATTGATGAGGCCGATTCCCTCCTCGATCGCTCCTTCTCCCCGGAGACATCCAAGATCGTTGAGCGCGCCATGCCCTCGCTCAAACAACTCATCCTCTGCTCCGCCACCATCCCGCGCCGCCTCGACAACTACCTGGCCGCGCACTTCCCCGACATTGTGCGTATCGCGACCCCCAACCTGCACGCCATCCCGCGCCGCGTCCAGCTCGGCGTCATCGACGTGTCCAAGGACCCGTACCGCAACAACAAGCTGCTCGCCTGCGCCGACGCCATCTGGACCATCGGCAAGGACGCCGCCCTGCACGAGAATGCCAACAAGGACGAGGTCGACGTCAAGCGCATCATGGTCTTTGTCAACGAGCGCGAGACTACCCAGGAGGTGGCCGAGTATCTGGTGTCCAAGGGCATCGACGCCATCGCCTTGCACCGCGACACCCCCGAGCACCGCCAGAGCGAGATGCTCAACAGCTTCACCACCACCGAGCCCATGCGCATGAGCAAGGACGAGGTCGAGAAGAACAAGCAGGCCGTGTTGGCCAAGGCGGGCGGCGTCAGCAAGAGGCACCTGCCGAACACCAAGGTTATCGTGGCGACGGATTTGGCGTCGCGGGGAATTGATACCCTAGCCGTCCGGCACGTGGTGCTGTACGACGTGCCGCATACTACGATTGATTTCATTCACCGGCTGGGCAGGGCCGGCCGGATGGGGAGGCGTGGCAGGGGCGTTGTGCTGGTGGGCAAGGACGACCGGAGGGATGTTGTGTCGGAAGTGAAGGAGAGCATGTTTATGGGGCAAGCGCTGATTTAGTGTATGATGTGATGTGTATGGTGTATGATTACCAAGAGTTTTGTATTATATGAGTAGAGGCATAGATACCTAGCGCATTAGACGGTTGGGTGGATATGGCATGGGGTTTGTATAAAACTCGGCTCAGCAACTCGCTGTTTCAAATCTGATGAACATAATCGGCTTCAATTCTTATCACTTCCACGACCATTATGAGAGGAGTAAGCGAATAGAATAACTAGTGTATAGATATTTAAGAGCTTGTATACAACTGTATGCCAAATACAGTACAGCGCCCTCTATCATCATCAGTCGTAACTCGTAACCATATCGTCATCTCATCATCGGCGATGCGGACTGCTCACGCTCTGGGTAGCCATGAAAAGCGAAACAGAAGCAAACGCCCCATCCAAAAGTGTTGAGCCAGCCTCTTTCCCATCCGCCCATTCTTGCCTTCTCCCATTTCTTGTTTCTCTCCCTCCCATCCTTCCAACCTTCATCCACATCCCAGCCCCCTGTCTCTTTAACGTTTCCCTCTCCTCCTCCCCTCCCCTGCCCTGCCCGCCCTGCTCGCCCTGCCCCTCGAAACAACCAACCAAACTCAACCCCTCCCCAGAAAACGAAAGAATAACAATAATAACAATAATAATGAGATATACTAAAAAGAATCACGCCTTCCCCACCTCCCACGTCCGCATCTTGCTCATCGTCCGCTTCCGCATCGTCGCCATGATCTGCGCCTCCATCTTGTCGATCCCTTCCTCGATGTCCTTGTCCTCCGCCGCGTACCGCGCCTCCCGCCGCCGGTCCCACCACCGCCACGCTATCACGATCACCAGCGTCACGGGGATGGTTATCGCGAAATAGATCCACAGCAGGGGGGAGACGGGGTTCCAGGGGGTGTGCTGCTGCTGCTGCAGTGATGGGGGTGTTTGTGTTGGTGTTAGTGGTGGTGGGGGGTGAGGTTGCGGGCTCGTTGCCGCCGTCGGGGACAAAGTTGAAAAAGGTCATGCCGAAGATGGAGGCCAGGTAGGTGGCGGGGAGGAAGATGGCGCCGAGCAGGGAGAGGATCTTCATCGAGGTGCTGTCGCGCTTGGCTGCGTGGGCGAGACGGCGCTGCTCGCCCGCCATGGTGAGGCCGAGTTTGGATTCTTTTTGGGCAATGATGTTGTAGAGCTGGGGACGGGGGGGGAATGGTGGGTTAGTATCATACCATGTACATGGGTTAGAGAAAAAGGAAGAAAATGCTTACCGCCGCCCGCTGGATCGTCAACCGCTCTAGCGTGATATGGGCGTAGTTCTCGATCCCCTTCAGCTTGGCCTGGTAAAAGTCCAGCCGCGCCAGCATGCTCCGGTGCAGCTTGTCCACCTCCCCACCCCTACCCCCATACGCCTCGTCATCCTTTGCCTTCTCCCAGAACCGATCCATGGCCTGCCACATCCCCTTGATGATCTCCTGATACGCCTGGGGCCGCTTCCACAGGACCTGGGAGTGGCACTCGACGAGGTCCATGTTGATCTGGTCGAGGTCGATCATGGCGCCGCGGATATACTTGTTCTCCTCCTCGAGCACCTCGGAGCGCATGCTGACGGCGGTCTCGAGGTCGCGCAGCCACTGGCGGGCGTTGCGCTGCTTCTGGTCGTTCTTCATCGACAGGTCGTGGCTGAGGATGATGGTCGGCAGCAGCAGCGGGTGCAGGATCTGGCCCGCGCACGCCCGCAGGTGCTTGATGCTCTCCACCATGTCGGACGACGCCGTGCCCTTGGCGTACCCCGACGTGATGCGCGTGCGGAACGAGTGCGATAGCATCAGCTCCCACCCGCGCGTCTTGCCCTTCTTGCGGACGTCTGACTTGCGGAAGATGATTTCTGCGGCGCTGATGTCAGTAAAGGGGGCGGGCGGACGGGTTTGTGTGTGCTTTCAACAAACAAAAGGGGGGTCATACGTAGATGCGGGTCGTCGTCGTCTTGGTCAAAGGCAGCCCAGAAAAAGGGCCCCACGGCGCTGGTGCCTTCGATGGCGCGGAATGGGAGATGCAAGGTCCGTACCATCTCCTCGTATGCTTGGTGCGACAGAGATAGATAGCTAGGCGTAAAAGTCTCGGGATGCTGTGCCTTTTGTTGGAGGCTGGACGAGCGAGTGTTAGTAAAGATCGAACGCCTGTATATACCGCCCGCTTGAGAACTAGTTATTCCCATATCATAGCGACTCACATCAACCGCACGCCGCCGATCAGTTCGACTCCAGGGCGTAGCTTGGGAGGGGCAAACGCTCCCTACACACAGGTTGTTAGTTAGACCAAGTCACTGTGAGACTAGAAGGCCGGAACTAACCCTTCGGTGCAAAAAGTTGCCAAACTCATCGGGAAGCTCGTCGAAGCTCAAGCGGTGTTCCTCAGAGGTGTTGAACGAGGGATCCTAGAACGTAGGGGTTTGGTTGTCAGTGAAAGCTCCAATGATTTCCAAGAATGAACGTCACCAACTCACCGTGTAATTGAAGATCTCGAGATAGCTGGTCTCTTCCTGGACGCATTTGAAGTCGGCCACATAGGACCGGAACATGTAGTCGTCCATGCCTCCTTTTCCTCCCCGTTTACCCTCACACGGCAAAAACTAACTAGTCGAGACCCTCTCTAGCCACGCCTTGATACAGTTCAGATTATTGAACGGGCGGTGTTACAAGGACAGGATGCTCTCAATTGCACCCCTTCCCTTTGATCGGGACTTGAATCGACTTGCTCTAATCTTTACTTCGTAGACAGAGATGGAAAGAGATATTGCTCGGTCCACCGCTTTAATTACTAGATTAAAATGTGTAAGCATACAATTGGATCGACGACGAGAACGAAATTGAAGTTACTCACCGTATAACCGCTCACCGTGTCACCTCGGTCGGTTGATTATCTTGTGTATTTTCTCTTTTTCTCCCAGTTCGTACCTCGTGTAAATGCTCAGACCGGAGTGAAAAGATCAAAACTTCCACTCAATTCTCACAACTTCGCCTACATGAAGATCGATTGCTAAAATCCCCCGTCCATCTGCAATTCTTGCAGCCGACCGACCAGCCACCGTCCCCCCCGGGCGGCCTCTATCGATGCGACCCCCGAAGATCCATCATACCGTTTCAACAAGTACCGCCAGCTTTTGCATACTGTGCGAGGACTTTTAACTCTCCCTCAAAACCAAACGGTTTCAGATGAAAAGCCCACAGTGTGATTACAGTAGGCACAGTATGAACCAGCAAATGGTACGTAACTCCCCTCATGCAACGCGCCCACCGCCGAGCCCACCAGAAAAGAGTGGGAATCTCACCCCCCGACAGGGCCAAAGTGGTGGCTGGGCGCACCCTCGCGCTTTTCTCAGTGAACACCGAGACAGACCGCCTATAAACATAAAACACCGAGAAAGCATTCCGTTCAACATTTCTATGCCCTGAAAACAAGATTCCGTTCACTAATGCTTATCAGGACATTAGATCAGGTATGTACCTAGCTACATCAGGTAGAATGAAGATGCCCTCCCAACTTCCGCAAGGTCAAACCATGTTTGGAGCATCCCAGCCTCGACCAAACCAGACCAAACCAAACCCTTCCCTCCCGCCAAGCCGAAATAAGCTTAGTTTGTCCCCGAGCTCCCGCCCGCTTGGCAAGTCTTCGTTCGAGGCTTGAAGTGGAGAGAGACGGGAGAGAGAGGTCGGGGTCGGGGCGATTCACAAGGGGGAAAAAGAAAGAGCTGGACAAAGAAGAAGCCACGAGAAACACCATCAACGTTATGCACATCAAAACCGCAAGAGATGAATGACCCAAGACAGCGTTGCAACCCATCATTCAGCCACCTTTCATAGCACATCCGTAGTAGGTTACCCAAAGTGCCAAAACCAAACCCTTGCCTCACCACACTGACCGACCGACCCCACCCCTATCCTGTCATGTCCCTATCCTACTGCCCTTAATAATCAGTACAGCGCCGGTAAAACCATGCTCCTCGGTAGCGTTTGCTTTGTATAGAAGAATGCTTCAGGGTGAAGTGATAATTTGGAATGATTCTGTTTCCAGGGACCGCACCGCACTCCTCTCCAGCGATACACTTCTCCAGGTTTTCAACCCCCCTTTTGTTTCGGTTTCCAGCACAGGATTCAAGCAGGTAGTTCCTCGAACTGTCTTCCACATGGCCATTTGCAAAAGGTTGGCATAACCCAACCTTGCCTCGTGTGTTTAAAGGCCCGGGGTTGCGGTTGACTAGGTGTAGTGCGAGTACTTGAGGCAGGAAGCAGCTTAAAAGTCCTGGAACATATGCCCGTATCTGTGACTTGGTTAGTCCCATATCCCCAAGCACTGATGTCTTGCCAGCAAAACAGAAAGAGAGAGAGAGAGAGAGAGAGAAAGAAAAGAAGAGGCCAACTCACTCATCATGCCCGCCCACCTGCCCATACCCCTCTGCCTCCTCCGGGTAGCGATCAAACTGGCTCGCGTCGCCCGCGCCCGCCCGCACGGGGGGCGAGTAGGGAGCGTCAATATCCTTACGGGCGAGGCGGTCCCAGGTGACCTCGGCGAACCAGGGGTGGTTCTTGACGTCCTGCGACCCGCCGTACAGGTTGCCGAGCCGCTTGGTGAGGTCGGCCGTGATGAGGCGCTCGAGCAGGTTCTGCGCATCCGGGTTGACGTAGGCCGGGTACTTCACCTTGCCGCGCAGGATGTTCTCGTAGATCTTCATCGGCGACCCGCTGTCCCAGAAGGGCGTGTACCCGCAGAGCATCTCGTAGATGAGAATGCCGAGGGACCACCTGTGTGCGCAGTCTGTGTGTTAGTGGCTTCTTCTTTTCTCTTTGAGGGGATGAGCGTGTGGCTCAGCGTGGCTTAGACACCACTTACCAGTCCACTGATTTGTTGTAGCCCTTGTTGGAAACCACCTCGGGCGCGAGATAGTCGGGCGTGCCGCAGAGCGTCCATGTCTTGTCTGGCACGCGCTTGGCGAAACCAAAGTCGGTAATCTTGAGATGGCCGTGCCTGTCAAGCAGCAGGTTCTCCGGCTTCAGGTCGCGATAGATGATGTTGCGCGAGTGCAGGTACTCGAGAGCCAGAGTGACTTCGGCAGCGTAGAACTTGGCCACGGGATTCGGGAAGCGCTGCCGTATCGGTTAGCCCGTGCCATCCATTCGCCCCCGAGGACCGTCCCATCCACAACTTACCCCTGACCTCCTCAGCAACGAAAAGAGCTCGCCACCCTCGACAAAATCCATCACCATGTACAGGTTCCTGGGATCCTGAAAGGTGCCCCAGAGCGTGATCAGGAACGGGTGCTTGACCTCGCCCAGCATTTTGCGCTCGTCGTTGGTGTGCTCGATCTGCTTCATCTTGACCACCTGCGCCTTCTTGAGCACCTTGATGGCGTAAAACCGGTGGTTGTGCCGCGACTGCACCAGATGTACCCTGCCGAAGCTGCCCGTACCCAGCGTCCTCAGCAGCTCAAAGTCCGCCAGCGAGTATTTTCCCTTGGTTACCCGCGCCTCGCCCTGCGCCGCTACTACCACTTGTGCTTGTGCTTGCTGCTGGGGCTGCTGGGGCTGCTGGGCTTGGGGTTGTTGCTGTTGCTGTTGCTGCTGCTGGTGTTGCTTTTGGGGCTGGGCTGATGCTGTCCCGCCATTGTTCGAGCTGTACGGCACATATTGCCCTCCTTGGTGTTGTTGATAGCTGGCCGTCCCTTCAGCTTGAGGGGGGTTGATCAAGTTCGAGATGCGCGGTACGTTCTGCGGGTCGGTGCCGGGAGAGGGTGTGTGTTGCGCCACCGCGTAGGGCGGTTGCGGCGAGAGGGTATTCATTGGTTGCTGCTGCGCCTGCTGTTGCGCCTGCTGCTGCTGCTGCTGCTGCGGTTGCTGCTGCTCAGCCGCCGGTTCGGCCGGCCTGTTCTGAAGAGTAGCAGTCACCGAGGAGCGGTGTGTGGACTGCGACGCCGCGCTCGAGCGAGAGCCGCGGGGAACGGAAGACTGGTCGAAGCTGCTTCCTGTCGGAGTTACGGGGCTTGTCGGATTGCTCGACGACGAATGGCCCGGATTGCCGTCCCTCGTCCGTTTCCTCCTGAGGAAGCCGAGAGCGTGCATCAACGCGCTTCGACGAGATGGTTGACCCGGGTGCTCTCAGTAGTCCCTTCTAATTGGACGGGCGCGCGTCCAAGAAGGGAAGACTGACGAAGCCGTTGCGACGAAGAGCTGCACAGTAATTAAACCGCGGGCCAATGAGCCGATGGTGCTCGTCCGAGTGATTTGGTACAAAACTGTGCGCCGGACGTGGGAGGTTTGGGCCAGAGGGAAACAGCGCTGTCCCCGGTGTCGTTCTGGGTTGGGGGTGGGCGTCGGGGCCTACAAGAGTCGATGATACCACGGAGCCCTACGGCGGTCAGGAAAAGGCCGGTGACGGTAGGATGCCGGCAGGTTGCCGTAACGAACGGCAGGGGGAAGAGACGATAACGATGTCCACCGCCGGGTACTGGCGAACGGGGCTGCAACACGCAACTCCGCGAGCGGCTGGTGAAGGGGGGATTGCTTACAGCAGCGGCACAAAGAAGAGAATGGACCAATGGATGTTGTTAGGTCGAGAGGCGGCTGCAACGAGGTCATGAAAGGGATATTAGGAGTCCGCAATCCGCATCCGCAAATCCGCAATCCGCAATCCGTAGTCTCCGGTCTGAGGTCTGAAAGTCTTGCACTTCGTCTTTTGCTTGCAGCCCAATTCGCTTTACCGAGAAAACGGCGGGGATGACGGGACCTTGGAGTGCGGGTGAGCAACGCAGTCGGCCACGATGCAGAAGGCTCTCGATGAAAGTTGGTGGTACGGGAAACTTAGGTAAAGTTTGGTAAGGGACGGGAGAGATGGGAATGACGGGAGCCAGGTCAGAATTGAACCAGAAACGGCGGATGGGACTCGCTGCTGAGGAATTGCTAAGGTTTGCGTCTGAGAGGCGCTGCCCGCTTCAAGTTGAAGGGGCACAAGGGGGGGAGCTCGGCACCCACACAGGCGGGCAACAACCAGAGCTGGAAGCTGGCGGGGATCCCTGTGGAGCGGACGCCGGCCCATTGTCCCGCTTGCTTGGCACGCACTGCCGGGACCTGTTGTTGTGCTTGCTGCGACTGGCGTCACTTTTCGGTGCTTTGTCTTAACATTTTTGCCAGCTATTCCAGCTATTCTTGATCTAGTCCATCCTGCATACCCTGCATACGAAGCTGATCAGCTGCGCATGTGCCAGTTGTCAATGCAAACACTGAGCCTCATTGGAAAAAAACACAGTTCCCAATGTTCTGGGCCATCGCTGAAGCTTTTCAAGGTTGGCGCCAAAGGTTAAGGGAGGTTCCAGGTTGCGCCAATGTGGCCTTGGAGTCGATTCATCGAGGAGGGGGCTTGGGATGTGGGGTAGTTAGGTACTCGAGCAGGGATCTGCCCCTGATCGATCTTGACATGTTGCCCGGTTTACACCGTCATAGCCTGGCGATCGCTTCAGCCCGGGCCACCTCGCGCGACGAGCACAGCGGGGAATTCCTTCAGTGCCCCTCGATCGCCGGGACATAGAAACATAAGCCTTGCAGGACTCGAACATTCAAAGTGTCATAGTGCCCCTATTGACTCGGAAATCACGGAAAAGGGGGTTTCAATCAGCAGAAACGTAAAGGAAGCCGCTGTAGAGATGCTGAACTCCGCCCGAGACCCAAGAGACGTTACTGATACATGAGTAAGTGAATTCGCCCCCCAACTGTGCTTGACGCCGCAAAGAACGAACCTCGCATCGTCCCTTACCAGCTAGAAGATGGATGAATATGGTATCTTTTGTTTTGTTTTCTGGCCGTGTATAGTCGTCAAAATTCCACCCCTTCAAGCGCCACTCCCCGCCTAAACGTGCCCAGTCTTAGAAGCGGTGGCTCCGCTTCTGGTTCGTCCTCCACGCGGTATATCCGGCATAAGCACCACCAACGACCATGAAAAAGAAGATGGTCTTCATAAAGAACCAGGTCCAGCTGCCGCTCTGCTTGGGAGTCGCCTTCTTGCCCCTGCTGCTGCCGGGGGTGCCTTTGCCGCCCGTAGATTGAGACTGGTACAGGTTCTTGGCTTCGATCGAGATAATGTCGTGGTTGTCGCTCAGCTCGCCCGTCTCGGCGCTGAAGCCGAGGTAGGCGACCTGCGGGATCGCGGGCGGCTTGTCGGTCTCGAAGCAGAGCGACCACTCGCCCTCGGACTTGTACTGCAGCTCCAGCTTGAGATGCTTGTCCTGGAAGTAAGTCAGGCGGAACTTAGTCGGGACGTTGGCGTGCCGGATGCCTCTAGCAGAGCAGCCAGCAAACTCGGTGTCCTTGCCGTCCGTGTCCTTGTCGTACGATTTCTGTCCGTCGCCCACCATAGCCATGACGTAGGGGAAAACGACGCCGGGCCGGTTGTTCTTGTACGTGTCGAAGAAGATGCCCAGGCCCTCAAAGCGGTCGGCGCTGCCAAACACGGGGCCCACCTTCCCACGCTCCTTCGTCAGCCACATGGCGAAGCCGTCGCCATATAGCTGGTTCTTGCCGTGGATCTTGAACTCCACCTCAATCTCCCAGTTCGTCGCCGTCAATGGGACCCTGGAGAAGAGCCATCCGGTCTGTGATGGGTGATCGGAGGTCAGGCGAATGTACCTACAGTCAACAGCATTAGATGTCGTCCGGCAAGTCGGGCTCACGTCACAAAGGGGGCAATTACTGGTCGGTACGGATGATTGTGTCGCCGCCAAAGTCGTACCACCGACTTTGCATGTCAGAGTCCAGATACGGCTGGAGGGTAGAGGTCAGCTCCATTCGACGTGGTAGAGGTGCAGCGCATGGGTGCGTACCTGGGCGAGACTGTGTGTCCGTAGCTAGACAAAAACAAAAAACTGTCAGCACCATTGCCCATGACCAGGTTGACTACAGCACGAAGCAGCGCACCCCTATGCTCTTGACATTGTCCTCCTCCGTTTTGCCCGCGCCCCAAGCAAGCGTGGCCAGCCACAAGGCCGAGAGCGTGGATTTCAACATTGCGCCGGGTACCGAGGGATGGATCGATTTTTGGCTGGGTTCGAAAAGAAAGAAAGAAAAAAAGGGGGAAGGAAACAGTTTGTGCGAGGTGTGCGAGGTGTTTTTGAAAGGCCGTAGCCAAGGTTGCAAACAGGGACAAGAAGAAAACGAAATAAAATATCCGAAGGAGCGCGTAAGATAGTGTTGGCCGTTCGGAACGCTCAGCCGACAGGAGCTTGTGGTGGGTGGTTTGAAGGCTGCAGCAGCATCTCGAGACCCTGCCAGACGGATTACCTTAGCTGGCCTTTTCAGCCCGCCAGTGCAGCTGGCGCCGAGCAATTGGTCCCAGCGTTGGCTGAGCTACCCCTGTCCAGACTTGAACGGCACCCCACTTTCTCCACGTTTTCCAAAGTTTCACCAGCCTCACCTGTAAAACGGCATGCGCCACAGATTGGAACTTTTCCATCCTCAAACCACAAGCCGCGAGTCCATCTCGAACATCCAGCCACGTGCCCCGCCCACCAAACCGCAACCATGGACTCCGACTCGGTTAAGAAGGCTATCATCAAGCAGGCGCTGCAGGCGACCAACACGGCGAACGCGCGGACGCTGATCGAGGTACGCACATGCCTTTGAGCCCAATCCCCGATCCTCCTCCCGGCTCCTCCCGGCTCCCTGGAGACCCATTGGCCCTCGAAGCTAACAGAGTCTCCAGAACATCAACGAGAAGTGCTTCGAGCGATGCGTCCCAAAGCCGGGCAGCTCCCTCTCGAGCGGCGAGAAGACATGCTTGACATCGTGCATGGAGAAGTACATGGCGGCATGGAACGAGGTCAATGCGACGTACATCCGGAGGATACAGCAGGAGATTGGCAACCAGGGCCTTTCTTAAGTTGATTCAGAGTTGTACGGCATACTACAAATTTGGAAAAGGCTCCGGGCTGTAGCTGTACGATAGGGGATAGACGGCAGGGCAAGGCAGGGGTTTATACGCATATACCGGTAACTATGGCAGGTATTCACGACGACAATGGGTTAGGGCCAGCTAGCAGCATACCATTGCTGCAGGAGACGGTCCCGGGTATCATTTAGAAGTACATACATATGGGGCCACCACCTTATGGCGCCTCCGCCCCGTTCTTTTTCGCCTCCTCTGCCGCCCTCTTTCTCGCCAGATACCTCTCCTTGGCGCTCGAGATGTCGGCCTCCGTCTTCCTGCTCTTGCTCGCAAGCTGCACCTTGGCCGCCTCTTCCTCCTCCTCCTGTCTCGACCGCTTGAGCGTCTCTTCGAGCTGCGCCTCCAACATCCTCGTCTGGCGCTCGCGCATCGCCTGCTTCCCGCCCGCCGCATACACCCCCTTGCTCTGCACCGCGGCTCCCGCCTTCGCAGCGGCCTGTGCCTGCCTTTCCCTCTCCTGCTGCACCTCAACCTTCTTCTTAGCCGCCACATTCAACCCGCCCTTCAATAACTGCCTTTTATCCACGACCTCGCCGTCCTCATTAACCAACACATTCCCCCCCTTCGCATTAATCTCCTTTGCCCGTTCCGCCGCGCTCTTCTCCCCTTCCTCCTTCTCCTCCTTCTGCCCCTCCCCATCAGCACTCTCCCCCTTCCCCTCCGCCTTGGCAACCACAGCGG
Organism: Chaetomium olivaceum; assembly: GCA_039881045.1. Taxonomy (NCBI): domain Eukaryota; kingdom Fungi; phylum Ascomycota; class Sordariomycetes; order Sordariales; family Chaetomiaceae; genus Chaetomium; species Chaetomium olivaceum. Next base: position 56,367 of record JAYWVB010000017.1, read on the forward strand.
CAGCCACCCCCTCCTCCGCCGCCTTCACCAGCGCCGCATGCTCCCTCTCCCCGCGCTCCAACATGCCCTTATAAAAATCCGCCATGCCCCTCCCCTTATTCTTACTCCTCTCCGCCTCCTCGCGCCGCTCCTCCTCCGCCTGCAGCCGGCGGTTCTCCTCCTGCTGGCGCCGGTACGCCTCCGTGACAAACTTCTCCTTGTCCGCGAACTCGTCCCCCTCCGCCGCCCGCTCCCGCTGCAGCCGCCGCTCTTCGGCCACCTGCCGGTCGCGCTCGCGGAGGTCGGCCGCGCTGAGGAGCGCGCTGAAATACCGCGGCTTTTTGGGCTCGGTGGACGTGCTGGTGGGGTCCGAGGTGGTGGCGGCGGCGGCTTTTTTGGCGGCTTTGAAGGAGTCGTAGGCGAGGTCGTAGTCGTAGATGGAAGGGTCGGCGGCCGCGGCGGAGGCGGCGTGTTTGCGCGAGGTGAGGGCGCTGGAGAGGTCGGTGAATTGGTCGGTTTCGGGGGCGCGGTGGCGGGGCCTGGTTTGGAAGGCTTTTTGGTTTTGCTTTTCCTGCGGTCGGGGGAGTTGCTGGAGGTTGGGGGCTGTGGTGTGTCGAATATGCTGAGTTCTGAGACCTTTGCTACGTTGGTTGGCGCAGACTCGTCTCCGGAACTGTCGTCATCGCCTCCGCCGAAAGGTGCTGGTTTTCGGAGCTTGGGCGCCGGTTTTGCGGCGCCGGCCTTTTTGAGGCCAAAAGAGAAACCCGGCTTGCTCATTGTACCCCGGGGGGTCTGATATATGGGTTGAAGGGGGATACAGAAAGTTAGGGGTTGTTGATGTCGCGGCGCAAAGGCAACGCCTCGAGGCGGCAATGAATTTAAGTGGGTCGTCTCACCAGCCACAGTTCTTGTCGGCGACGCCAGGCCCCGGCAGGCAATAATCCCGGCAGTCCCGGTTCATCTTCACTCCCATTCCATCTCAAAATCATGAACTAAAACCAACAACGAAGATGCGAAGAAAGTGACAACTCAAAGATACAGAGTTTCTCATCGAAAATGTTCTGGGTTATGTTCCGACCATAACTCTCTCATAGAACACCTAACAACGAAATTGATACCTTATTCATATCTGAACAATCCGACCCTCATGCTCCCGTTGCTCGCTCGCTATGCCGTCGCTATGCACCGACCTCCTTCTAATACACCACCATCACCCTACTGGGACTGAGTAAACACTCAACTATAAACCGACCCAACTCACACCAACCTCACCGCAACCCTCACCAGCACGGCCCCCTCCGTCTCCACCCCTTCCGCATCCACCAGATGCACAAACCTCAACCCCTCCCTCAACCGATCCACCCTTACACATGCCCACGCCGCCAGCGAGTCCCGCCCAACCTCGTCATCCCTCACGAGGAACCGCACGAACGACAGCTCCGGCACCACCCCCGGGACCGCCTCAAACTTCAGCACCTGGCCCCCGAAATCCGGATCGCACCCCTTCATCGACTTGGTCTTGGCCTTGTACTCGCCCTCCTTCTCGCGCCCGTCGGCGGGGACGGTGGCCGCGGCCGAGGCGCCCGCGCCGTGCCGCTCGCCGGGCTCTTCCACGTGCACTTCGACCTTGACGTAGGGGCGGAAGGAGGAGGGGTTGTCGTCGCCTGGGGGCAGGGGCAGGGATTGGCCGGCGAGGATCTCAATTGTGAGGTCCATGGTGTAGTGCCGGACGGCGACGGCTTGTGGGTTGGTTGCTGGTGTGGTGGTAGTTGCTGGGGTGGCCGGGGCGGGGAGGTGCTTGGTCATGCGGTAGCCTGGCACACGTCAGTCACCATCGCTGAGGGGGAGGGAACAGAAGAGAACAGTGACCAGAGTGCAGGTTTACTCACCCTCGGGCTTGAGGACGTATCCGTTGGTGCCGGCGAACATGCCCTCGTTCAGCATCATGCCCTCGTCCCAGTTCTGCCAGTTCAGCGCGACAATCTGGATGCCCTTGCGCCAGAAGACGGCCGGGTCCAGGTTGGACGAGCGGATGCGCAGGCCCGACGGGTACGTGCGCATCAGGTAGCGCCGGTTGTGCTCGAACAGCTCGTACGCGCTCTTCTGGTGCACCTCCACCACGCCCTTCTCCGACAGCGAGAAGATGTGCGTCGGCATGCTCGCCTCGGCCTGCTCCAGGCTCTTGAACGACACGCCGCGCGTGTAGATTCCGAGCTTGCTGAGCGCCTGGATGATCTTGGACGGCTTCTTGCTCTTGGCCGCGGCCCCGTCGCTTGACAACCGCCCCTCCTCGGAATCGGCCCCGAGCGGGCTGCCGCCCTCCGGCGGGGCATATTTCACCTTGACGAGGATCTTGCCGCGCAGCTCGGCCGGGAGGGCAGGTGCGCGGCGTCCTCCTTGGGCTCGGGCAGCAGGAAGTCGCCCCACGTCTCGAGCATGATGGCAACCATGGTCTCTTGCTGTTCCGCGCTGCAGTGTACCTCAAGACTGGCGATCAGCGGCGTGTCGGTCACGACGAAGGCGTAGTCCCTAATGGCGACGCACACCTCGCGGAACGACACCTCCTTGGTTAGCGTGTACCCGTGCAGGACCCTCGGCTCCTTCGCGCTGGTGACCTTCCCTAGCGGGCTCGCCGGCGGGCTCGTCGTGTTCGCGGGGACGTCCTTCGTCGTGACGGGCACTTCAGCCGTAACGGTCGGTGTTGCTGTTGTCGTCGTGTTGCCTACTTTTCTTGACCATGAGCGGGAGAGTCTTTTGATGGTCGCCACCCTGCCGATCTTCTTACCCAGGCTTGTTTTCTCCAGCCGACTTGTGAGAGACTTTGGCAGCTTGCTCGTCATCTTGCTGAGACCTCGCTTCGGCTTGGACCTGACTTCCTCGTCGTCATCGCTGCTGCTGCTGCTAGTGCCGGCCTCGTTGTCGGAGTCGTCGCCATCCCACACATCGACCTCGATGCACCGGCAGCCACGTAGAAGCACGTTCTTGTAGGCGTCGGCGCTAGAGTCGCTCGACAGCTGGTTGCCTGTGAGGTAGGTGTTGTGGCTTGAGCTAATGAAGTAGCTAGACAGCGGCCACGAAAGATCTTCCTCGTGAGGCGGTGAGACAGCGTGGGTGATAGACGAGGTCATGTACCGGAGGAAGGTGTTCAAGTCCCAGGGTTTCCCGGTGCTCAGCTCGAGGGCGCGCTCAGCATCGGTGTCGCGCTGGATGTCTTTTAGAAAGGCGGCCGCCTTCTCGGGGCTCCAAACCTTGTCGCTGCCGGCATGGGATGCGTAGACTTTCTGTAGGTGAGCGAGGACGGTGCCGTTGAGGTCTCTGACCGTGTGCACTTTCCCCGACACCCCGCCGCCGGCTTGGTGACTACCGTCCGGGAGTGGATGTAGACCGGCAGTTGCGGAGCCTGCCATTGTGTTCCAACCTGGTTATGGGAATGGTCGTACCGTCTGAGGTGGGTTAGCTCCTAAGCGGTCAGCAGCAAGCGGACGAGAGCTTAGAGAGTGGTATCGATGCCGGGTCGGGCCGCAAGTAACGCCAGATTTATTTTCCTTGGTGGTGATCCAGCAGGCCGCAGCACGGTCAAATTCAGGTGGAATTGGTCGCGTGTTGTTCAAGTACAAGTTCGGGCAAGTCAGGCCTCCAAAGCCACAGCTCAACAACAGCTGAAGACGGGACCTCGAGAACCCCACCATCAAGTTGATTGGTGAACAGGAGTACCCCTCCAGCCAGGCGGAGCCTCGGAGCTCCCCCCGTCTTTAGTGGGCCTTCCCGGCGAGTGACCCGTTCGAGCCGTTGAGCCCGGCCCGCCGGACTGCCGTGTTGAAATTGCCGGATGCTTTACGGCTTTGCAGCTAGTCGTAAAACTATTAAGCAAGAATGATGGGGACCTCGCGAGTAGGACTCTGATCAATGAAGAGGTTATGAACGAACATACATGGAACTAACCACATGGCAGAGCAAGAGACAATCAAAGACACATGGTGTAAAGAAACAAGGACTGAATGGGAAAAAAATAAAAAAAAAGAAAATGCCAAATATGATAAATAAAAAACAAAAACAAAACTAATAGCGCTGTCCAGGCTCGAACTAAAGGTTTCTGCGAGAGTATAGGCCCAGGGATACAGAATCGCCCTATGGCTTGCAGGTTTGTTACTGCGACACCACAGCCCAGTTGGTTCGTTGCAAATGCCCATCGCAAGACTAGTTTATCAACCCCCTTCTCGTATTTCGGATGAATGTGAGGCGAGAAGCCTTATGCATGGGGAATGTACAACCGAACAGTGTACCGTAGCACGACGAGGGACCTAACTAATACTTGGTGTTTTTTGCCTTATTTTCTTCGCTCTTTCTTCTAATATTCATAAATATAGGGGTGGCAGTGGGCTGGTTGAGAGGTAAGAAATCCGTTATTTCTCTAAACGGGAGAGTACGAGTCCTGCCTAATCCAGGTACTCCCAGTCCTAAGCCAAAGGGTGATGATCCATGGACCAAAAACACACAATCAAAGAGGAAGCCAAATAGGAGAACGGAATCGTTATTCATTCAAGCTCCCCAGTACCCAGTAGTACGTAAGGTACCTTACACCAACGCCACAAACCCCCAAACTCCCACCACCCTCCCTCCTTACCCACAGACAGACCTAGTACTGCCAAAGCACCTTATGATACACGACCCTCCCGCCCAGCATCTTGTACTCGAACCCCGAGATCCACGAGTCATTCGTCGACAGCTTCGCAAACACGCTCGCGCCCTTCCAGACAACAACCTGCTCGTCCATTTCGCGGGCACTCCGACTGACCAAAATACGATCAGTGAGATCAGGCCGGCGCAGCTTGAGCTTCTCCTCGAGGAAGGGCGCAAAGTGCGGAATCTTGGCGCCGCCGCCCACCACCATGATGCTCCCCAACAGCTCCTTCACCTTCTTCTCGTCGCCCTTGGCGGCGTTCTGGATCGACGTCATGATGGCGATGTCGAGCGGCGCCAGCGGCAGTACCGAGTCGCGCTCGACCGCCAGCGACTTGGCCGACCGCTGCTGCACTTGTGGTTGTGCCGCCGCCGCCGGGCCGTCGAACGAGGTCCCCGGCAGGACGGAGGTGCCGTTTGGCGGGGCGGGGGTACCACCGTTGCGCGCGCTTGGTGCGGGGCTGCCGTTGAGGTCGCGGGAGGAGCCGAAGACGTACGGGGCCGGCACGGGAGTGCTAGCGCCGTCGGGGGCGGGGGAGGGTGCTTTGGAGGTGCCGGGTGTGCCGGTGGCGTTGCCGTTCTGGGAAAGGAAGTTGAAGGGCTGGGTGCGCTCTTTGCTAGGGGTCGCCATGTCGGGTGCGCCAGCGAAACTAGCGGCCGCTGTTGCTGTTGTTGTGGTCGAAGTCACGGAAGGTTGAATAAGGGCGAGGATCGCGAGCTGGGCGGCCGAGGCCGGGTCGTCGGGAACTTCCACGTCGTAGGCGTTGTAAGAGCGGTCGATCAGTTTCCGTCGACCACGAAGCTTGGTGGAGTTGTCGAATGTTGACGGGTCATAAAAGCCCATGGGCGAGAGGATGACCTCGTCGTAGAACTTGAATTGGTACTTGCGTGTCGGCTGGTTAGGCGCGCGCAGGTGGAAGTCGAAGTTTTGGACCGAGATGTTGGCTTGCGAAAGCGTGCAGTACTTGATCTTGAGTTCCTCGGCCAGCAAGAAATCGTACCGTCGACGAAGGTTGATCTCTTGGTATGGGAAGCTGTCGTAAAGCATCATCTTGATGAAGGTCTCGGTGACATCGAACCCACCAAACTTGAGGTTGATCCTGGAATCCTCAATGCAGAGGCCGTCCTCCACGCAGGCGATGGACGTCTTTTGCGCACCGACATCTACAACGCAGGCTTGTGTGTATCCCGCGCCGAAGGTCGCACCCATGCTCTCCTGGATGAAGGAGACGCGGCTGAACTCGAAGAGCTCGATGCAAAGGTGCAACAGCAGCTCGACATAGCGTTTGTCGTAGAGATCCGGGATGACGATGACGCAGCTGTATTGCTTCCAATCAGCCTTCCGTTTGAGGCCCAGCTCCCACCGAAAGGTACGGTCAAGTAAAGTCTCGAGGTCGTTGAACAGTTGTGCCCTTGATGGGTAGTCGTCCTCGTTCAGCCAACCATGCTGAATCGGCCACCATAGCCTGAACTTGGGGTCCGAGTCGTCGGGGATGCGCAGGGCTTGCTGCCCAATAAATACCGACGAGGTCGATTCGGTTTCTCGGGGAGACTCAATATCCGTCCACTCAATCTGCAGAGGGTCGTTGTGTTGGGAGATGACCTCAGGCTCGGTCCGCCGGTTGAAATTAACCACCAAATCTTTCGAGTTCGGAAGCACCTTGCGCTTGTTGGCACGCATGTCGACCTTGAGGTCATTAGACATCTTTTGATATTTTTTGGACCACTCCTCCCCGTATTGTTGGTCCACTGTCCTGGCCTCGAACTGGCGCCGTGGTAACGCCTCGTGGATCTCGGACTCGGTCTGGGGGTACTTGGTGGCAAGGGTCATGGGGACCGTCTTCGGGAGGGCATCGCCGGCAAACCCGATGCGCAGGTTTTGGCTCCCTGGGTGTATTACGATGATCTTGGAGGGGTCCATGAAGGTCGCCGAAGGGCCCGGCCCGTCCTCCCCCTGGAGGTCGTCAACTGGAAGAGGGACTTCACCGTTGGCATTGGCGGTGTTCATGGCGCGATCTCGGTCTTTGGCGGTCTGAACCAGCCGGTCCCTATTCGCCTCGTTCTGTAGTCGGAAGGATAGGAACTGGTCATCGCGTTTCATGTAATCCCTGGTGGCCTTTGTCAGTCTCTCTTGGCCAGCCCCATCCAGACCACGCGACCTTACGTATAGTAGTTCTTTTGGTTGATCGGGGGCACATCGGGCCAGCTGGTTTGCTTCATGCCATTGTCGGTCCGCTCGAGCCCTAACAAACGCCAATTAGCAAAGTGCACCATATAGCAATGGCCTTCTTTAGGCGGTATCTATCATCCACAAACCTTCCCGAAGGAGGACGCGGTCGCTGACTTTGCCCACCATCTTTATGCGCGCCTGCCGCAGCTACACCAGATAAAGATGGATGTGTTAAGTGTAAATGCGCGACGGCGATCGATGCGTTGTCGAGGCTCAAGATTTAGAGCCGTGGGAAAAGTTGGAGTCGTGCTTTCGAGGTCCAATGTTCGTGGTGTTGATGGAACTCGGTATATTTTCTCGAGGAGATGGTAAGATGATTGGTGTTTTGGTTTGGCCGTATGTGGAATCGGATTCCTGTTTGTGGGACCTTTGAAAGAAGGTTGTCGATTTTCGTTCACCGTGTGCCGCCAGTCGCTGGCCTGCACCGGATTTGTTGATGCGCATCAGCTCAACTCTCCAACCCTCGAGATCGTCCCGCAACGTTCACAAGCCCCCTGTCGGCGGCGGCAGGCAAGGAGCCAAGACACTAAGCTCATTTCATGATTAATGCTCTTGGCATATCCTTGGCAGGTTCTCATCCGTCAAAGCAACGCTCGTTCATGGCATTCTCTCAAAGAAAGGAGGCAAAGAATGCTAGGTAAGGAGGTCCCAAAATCATCTGATCACTATCACGAAAGGCGCCTCTCTGCCGGACTCTTAGGCCGGAGTGTATGGACAATCTCGCGAAGCATTTGCTAAGCAAAAAGGGATTGAATGGAACATACATTACAGCTGGCAACACCTCGAGACCACCTGCCAATGACGTCGCCACTTACACCACATGTTAGCTTGAGCGGCAGGCAGTCAGCGACGAACGAACACCTAACACCTGACAGTTTCGGTGATTGATTTGAAAAGAACAGTCATTGACACAAAATCGTACCTCGAGTCGGCAGAACCTAAAGAGCCGGGATTCCCGTCCCTGACTTACTTAACACGTTCCCCATCACCTGAACTACGTTGACAACTCACCAACTCCCTCTCAAAACCATCATTTTTACTTACCAACATTACCAACACGATCAATCTTTATCTTACATTCAAATCTTCGCGATGGCGCCAATCCAAGTTTACACCAAATCCCCCATCAACGCCGCCAAAGCCTCCGGCGTAACCCCGCAAACCGCCGCGCCGGCAGCAGCCAACAACAACAGCACCAACAACCACCCTCCCACGACAACCTCCCCCTACCAGCCCTCTCCCAACCCAACCCCGACACGAACCACCCCCGCACAACAAGGCCCTCCCCCACCACAACCAGGCGCAATCCCCCGCCTCCCCGAAGCCACCGGTCTCCCGACCTCGACTTCCTCCGCCCTCCCACCACCGCCCCGCGCGGGCGCCGCACCACAACCACAACCGCCAGCGCCAACCGCAGCACCCGTCCAACCTCCCAGCGGCAGCGGAATCGGCAGGAACTACCCGCCCCCGCCACAGATGGCCATCCCCCCGCCGCAGGCGGCGTATAACCAGCGCGGGACGAGTACCGGCTTCGGTCCGGCAGCGACGACGGGTATGGGGGCTGGGATAGGCAATCAGGCGGGTACCCCGGTGGTGTTGGTGGTGGTGTAGTGGTGGTGTTGATTTGGGGTCGGGCCCGGCGGGGTATCAGCAGAATTCCTCTGTGTCGGGGTATGCGCCGCCGGCGTCGTACCACCAGTCGGGGAGGGGTGGGGCAGAAGAGGAGGATGAGGAGGGCGTTTGGGGGTCGGCGATGAAGTTTGCGAAGGCGGCGGGGGAGAAGCTATCGGCGGCGGAGAGCGAGGTTTGGAGGAGGATTAATGGGGAGGGGAATAAGTAGAGGGGGAGGAGAAGGGTTGGTGGAAGGGGAGGACTGGGTTGGAGGGAGAGGATGATGGGAGGAGGTTGGATGGAGGTGCGGATGGCGTGGCTTGTTAATTATTTCATCTAAGGGCGTTCGGTTTTTTGAGGTTGGATGTTAGGCATGGGTAGAGGGTTAGGAAGAGCAGTTAAGCCAGAGAAACTGGAGGTTAAGGCGGTGGATCTATGACTGCTGCTTGTTGGGGCCGTTAATCGTTGATAGAATCAATTCTATCTAAGAACCAAGACGGTTTGGACAAGTCATGTTGTGTATCGGGCCCGCTGTATCTTGGGTGTCTATTGCTCCCGGGGGCCCTCTTGTGTTATACATGGACAAAGGTAGCCAGGTTGGAAAGAGTTCATCGTTCTTGGAAACGGGGTACCTTACGTAGAAGCTATTGAAGCTCCGAGCATGGATGTAGTCACACTTTCATAGCTACTCCAACACTTTAGATCCATGGTTAAACAACTTTATTTACCAGAGTAACTGTTTCATAGCAATCACAGCGTGCACTGTGGTGGAGGAAGTATACCTCGGCGAGCTCGGTTGCTTGCCCCGTGGGTTTACACTAGCAGGGCTGCAGTCCAGATCCCGGCACTGACCAGGCTCTCCCACTCCATCGGACTCCTCGCCACCCAACATCCAAGCATTAACGCCCAGACGGGAAGATCTCCAGCTAGCTTCGCCACATCACCCCTCTCGCCGACAGCCCTTCTGCGGCTCAGCGCGGGCTTGCTCGCCCGCACTTCTGGGTTCTTACACGGCTGTGCCCCTGTGCCAACAGGGGGAACAGGTGCCTCTTGTCCCGTCTTTCTGGAAGGCACAGCAAGTTGTCCGATGCCTCGGTTGGCTGAATTCACGCCGGTTTCGCGCTCTGTACCTCACACAAAATCCTTCTGTCATCAATTCCCTCGTCGAGGTGTCAGGTTTAGTGTACAGCTCGGTTAGTGTAACGGGGATTCCCAGCCCGGGATTTGTGTTTGCTCGAGGATCCCGAGTCAGGTTCCCCGATGGCTGGGAGGGGGAGTGGCCTGGACTGGGCTTGGTCGTGTAAGTCAACCACTCAAACTAGGACAAATACGTAAGCATTGGTGATAGGGCACTCCCCGCGAGACACCGAGCTCGGCATCTCGGCTTGTTTTTCACGATCCAGCCAGTGACGTTGGTTCCTGGGACGCGCTTCACGTCCGACGTGTACATGTGAGTCAGAGCTCACGGAACCGATGGCTTCGCGGCAGACGGGTTGTGGAGTTCAGCTGCTCAACATCAAACAGTAAAGCAAGAGACGCAGCCCAAGGAGCGCAGTAAACAGAGAGCAGCCAGCCACAATCGCCGTTGACGCCAACCGGTCAGAACTCAAAGATACCGATCTCGTGCTTTTTCTCGCCCCCCTCCCCTCTTTACCCCTCTACAAACGACCTACGAGCGGTTATCTCTGCCCATCCCCGCCGCGGATCTACCGCCGCCACCGGGGACATCCCTACTTGAGTGTCGTGATAGGTAACCAACCGTCGAGGTCCGGGCCTTCGCGGCGTCCACGAAAGCATGCAAAGCCGCAAGCCACATCCCACATCCCACATCTGCCCCCGCAGATGGGTTCATGGGACAGGTGGACATGGTCCAGCACGCCGGCAGACAGGGCTCCGTGCAGGAAGCGTACTCGCTCAGGCGGCCTCTTCCTGTTGGGAAGAGGATGGCGCCATCATTGGCTCGGGGATCTCCATAAGAGCCGACGTATAGGCCGTGGAAAGGACGGCTAAAAGGCACGATAATTTCCCAAAGCGGCGGGCGTTGTCATGCAAAACTCTGAAAACATGTCTGATCTCGGGCGGGCGTTCGGTTACAGTTGTCACCTCCGATACGCGAACAGGCCGCCGAGTGCTAGGCTAGGCTGCCGGGCTCGCCGAACACCGATGGAGGTCGCAAGGGAGCAAGGGGGGCTAGTCAGTTTTGGCCTGGGGCCCTGCACGGAATATGTCATCGAAGCTGCGTAGAAGGAGAGCTCACTGTCCGAGCACGGCGGCAGCAAGGCAGCGAAGAAGAGATCCGAGATTGGCAGGCTCGCACGGTCAGTCGATACGAACCGAGTATGGAAGAAAGCACACAGTGTTTCCTGGAGAGTAATGCAGGTACGGGCTGACTCGTTACCAGGACGGGCCAAAGAAGCACACTTTCCGTGGTGCTGATGGGCTGGAGACCGCTTGCGGACAGGTCGGAGCTCGCCCAAACGGTTAGCTTTGCTCACCGGCCAGCCCTATAGGCCGATGGTATTTACCGCTAGGGCTGCCAGGCCAGGTTCATCCATGACATCCAAGCCCATAAGAAGGGATCATATAAGAGGGATGCTCCGGTCGAAGCGGAGGAGAGAGCAGGTTTGAGCAATCGGAATTCGTGGCAGGTGAGAAAACGAACAACAACCGGTGGATCGAGTGGCAAGGTCGGATCGTTTCGGAGAAGCTGAGAAACCTGCAGACAGAAAATCGAATCTTCTATCTTGAGATCAAGGAACGCTGCAGGCAGTCAGTGCAGGCTGTGTAGTTTGAAGAAACGAGAAACTCATTAGAGTAAAACGGAAGAAGGCAACAGGAAACGAATCAGGAGCGGATGGCGAGTTTCGAGATGCACCCCAAATGCTTCCATGTCACCCCAATACGACGCCCAAACATCGAGCGACTGGGGATGCTGACGATGAAGGGGGTTGTGGAGGTTCCGCTCCCGCAACCTGACCAAACGGGACCAAACGGGACCAAACGCCCCCGTCATCCTCCTCAATTTCAACTTGGTTTGTTGGACCGACAACGCGTCACTCGCGTGCCATCGGGCCAAGAAAACCGTCCGATGATGATTTGAGATGAATATGGTAGAGGGGTTTGATGATTTGTACTTGGAACAAACCGAGTCCCTATCTTATTGTCTTGTCACCCACTCTTGTCACCAAGGGATTGGGGATTCCATTTCTTATTCTAGGTCGGCTTTGATTTTCGCCGGAGCTTATGGCGGAAGGGCGGAAGGAGCCAGCTCGGCAGGGCAGCTTGTCAGCAGCACGTAACCCATCCCTCGGAGAGTTGTGATATGGATCTTGAAAGGGAGAGACGAGGGGCGTTACTCCCGAGGCTCCCTTGTTTGCTGACTTTGGATGGCGAGACGAAGTGCAATTGTGGAGGTCGCATTGGTCCCGCCTCTGCGACAAACCTGAGACGGATGACCCCTGTCAAACCCCGCTGATGAATCTGGCTCTGGCCCGCCCTGTCGTGCTTTCCCGTAGACCCAGGCACTCCAGAAGGCCCACATGCCGCGGATTTCGGGTCTGTGGAACCATCCTTGCAGCAGATTCCCCTCTGGTGGCGAATCACAACGCGACCGGAGCTTGCTGCAACGTGGACCTCAAACGTCTGCAACCCCTGCCGTGACTCGCGTCTTTCTCCAACGACATCGCTCGCTCTTTTCGACCGCGTTCCGGACACCACCATGGATTGCTCCCACCAGCAGTAGCAACAGCACCACCACCATCGCTACCACCGTTACCACCACCATTTTTCTCTGAAGAGACCAGTCATGATTTCAAAAACCCCTTGCGGAATTCGATTCATCGGGTCTAGGCAGCCACCATTTCTGCTGTAGCAGTTGTGGAGCCAATTGCAAATTTCGTACACTGGAAATTCCCAAACTGCCAACTGTCCACTCCCACTGAACGGACCATCTTCGCATTCCGCCCTTCACCAATCCGCTGTCTTGGGATGCCCTGCGCACGGTCGCTTGCTAGCCATGGTCGCGATTTGTTGCCCGCTCCGACCCGTCAGCCCGCCAGCCCGCCCATTCACAGTCACTGAAGCTGGTGCTCCTCGGTCCACGGCACCGGGCAAAGGTTAGGTAGCTATACTAGGTACCGAGAGACTTGGACTGACAGGCTGCAACATACGCCGCACCCTTGTTGTATCATTCAAATTCGCAAGCCTGGCTGCTCGTGGTCGATGGCGTCGAAGAGGGACGAAATTCTGACAGCTCGACGACACCTGATCCTGCAGCCCCCAAGACTTGCCCCCCGTCTGCCCAGATCTCCCGACCCGGCCGGGTCTGGATTCACAGCCAAAGCCGCACATCATGTGGGGATCTGGGGCAAGGCGAAAACAGGAGTGTCCCTGAATGAGATCCGGATCGCCCATGGCAAAACAGTGCCCGTTGCTGGCGCCAAACATGCTCAACCGTGATCTTCGGTGCCGAGCCAGGGTCGGCCTGACTAAAAACGTCGTTTCCGTTGCTACCGTCTTGCGGCGACTGCAACCCGTTGGAAGAACCGAGGCCGATTTGCGATGCAGGAATCGCCGCTCTGGCGTGCCAGGTTGACTGCTCGATCGTCTTGGCCGTGTCAAAACAAGCCGCACAAGCCGTGAGATCTCTCGCCCCGCCGGCCAGCGGTAGGTTTGTGTGTGAACAGCAAGGTCTGTGGTTTTGGGCTGATGCGCACCTCATCGCCCGTTTCTTACATGGCACTCTTCTATTTTCTGCCCCCACCATCTTCTCGGAGAGTCTTCCCACGGTGCCACCTCGCCCTCTCTCGGGACGGGCACACCATGTGAGACAAGCCACCTCCTCCCCCGCTGTCTTCCCCCAGGGCCGCCCTGCCCAGCCTCAGCCTCGACGGGCCCCGCTCCCGGCCGGGTTTAGCTCCCTCTCATTCACCCCCTTCGTCTCGTCTGAGTGGATTGGGGTTGTGCTGCAGTCAGGTACCGGTTTCTGAACAAACGACATCGCTTCTTCTCTTCTTCGTTTGTTCTATTTTGGCCCCAGCAAAGTACTTTGGTACTCTCTCCGTCTTGTCATCCCTGGGCCTGCTCAGCCCGACCCTAGCAAGCTTCCGCTGTGGCTCCTTGGCTGCCCAGCAGGTCTGCCCTTCGGATCTGCTGCGGATTGGGTTGAGATCTTGGGTATCTGCGAGCAGCCCTGTCGTTCGATGTTTTGCCCAGGCCCCTCGATCGGACAAGGCGGAATATTTTAAGCCTAGTCTTCTCATGTCTCCAGCTACCCCGTCATCTGCGGGCGGATGCTACACTGTCTCCCCTGCTCGCCCTTGCCAGCCCATCCCGAACTGTGTCTTCCATGATCCCTGCACCTCGTCCCCTTGGGAGTCGGGCCAAGAAGATTCTCGCACACCCACCTGTCCTCGACCTCACAGACGTCAGTCCGGTTTGTAGCAGGAAAATCCGGCTTAGCTCCTACCGGTGTTCTGAACCCGACCCTGTTGAGCCGTAGTGTAACTGCGTACCCCCCCCCCCCCCCCCCTCCTCCTCCCCCCGGTCCCCGAGCCTGGACTCCCGGTCCGCCGCGGTAGTTTCTCTCTTATACCCCCAGGGTCCTACGCCGCCCCGTCAACCGGGCCTCTTTTGTTCCTTTCGCCTCGTCCCACCCACGAAAGTTCACACTGGTTGTCCCATAGTCGCTCCTTTAACAAATTCTGCAGCCCCTGAAATATCAGCCTTTGGTCTATAATATACCAAGAGCCGGTTCTCTTCCGCGTACCCCGGACGGGCACCAGCTGTGGACTGCTGTTTGACGAGGAGCCTTTCTCTCATCCAGCCCATCACGTTCCTTTTCCCACCACTCCGAGACCTCGGTTGGCATTCCTTGTCTTTTGCTCTCCCCCTCCAACATCCGTCCATCGGCACTCCCAACTCTTCGGTCCATACAGTGGCCCCTCCATTCATTCACGCCATCTCGCCACTCCTTGACTACCAATCTATCGTCACACACCACACACATTCAGGTCCCCAAGCGGCGCAGAACACTTCTCTGATACAGTTGACCAGACCTGGTCTGATGCCCAGGACCCGGCCATCGCGCGTGTTATAAGATCCTGGTAAGTTACGACAGTGCCCTACTGGAGTCCGATGACACACGACACGCTGGTGCGGTGGATCCCCCTAGCACCCCCCCTCGAGCACAATGGTTCGCTTTCGTCCCGGGTATTCATGCTAACCCTCCCCAGGCGACTCAACTTCCGGTCGATAGATTACCAACACACTCTTTCACCTATAGTCGCGTAGTCATGGACTCGGCTCAGGGCCATCTGTACGCCTTCACTCACCGCTTGCCGCTCTCCCCACAGAGGAACACAACACTTACATGTATGCTATAGACAGCACGAAACACAGATACCTTCCTTCACATTCAACGAACCCGGCAGCAAGTACGGCGGAGAGATCGCGCCGCTCCATCCAGCTCCCGTCCTTGCCATGAACGGGAATACCACGCTACCGCCTAGGACGGATTCAATGGTAGCGCCGCATGCCGTATGGGGGGCGCCGGCTTCTCAGAGCATGAGGCCACGGCCCGCTACGATTCACGAGGGCTTTTCGTTCTGCGTCGGGGAAGGGTTCGGAGGCTTGCCGGCGTGGGACTCGACGGCAATGCAGATGCAGCATCCCACAAGCGACGGCATGTCCTCTAGGCCCATCTCGGTTCACCAAGACTTCTACCCCGCCACCACCATGGATAGCAGTGAGTACCTCGACGGGCATGGGGCCATCGAGGGGCTAACCCTTCTGCCAGATGCCTGGGCGCAGAAACCATGTGACGGTAACCTGGGGATCCCCGGCTTTGATTCCGACATGATAGGGCAGGCGTACACGACCGACGAGGCGATTCCGATCCTTGACCTGAGAACCTCGGGCCCTCCTATGGACAGCGACCCAATGGCGTTCGATGGAATGAACCCACGCAGAATGTCCGGCTCGTCCTTCACCGTGTCGACGACTGGCGGCCTGTCGGAAATGGCTTCCTACGATGACTTCTCGACGGCGCTCTCGGACGCGCCCTCGCTCACTTCCGACTACCCACCGCCGTCCAACCGGACGTCCATGATCTCGTCGACTCAGCTGTCGCCTGTCGCTTCGCCGAGGATGACGCCGCAAAGCCGGTCGGAATTGGTGCGGACTCAGAGCAGGGGAAGAGGAGCCTCGCCGTCACCGCGGCCGGGAGTGCGCGCTGTGCCCTATTCGGTCGAGAGCGCGAGGAACAAGAGATGGTCTACTGGGTCTTACGGTACCGCGTCCAACCGGCGACCGTCGCCCTTCGTGTACCACCACCCACACGATGCCTTTAATATGCACGCCCGCCTGTCGTCGCGCCACTCTTCGCCCACGGTCGCGCAAGGCCAGCTCCCTCTGAGCTTCGGGAACCTCCAAGCCGCACAACAACATCCCTACCTTTACAGCAATGCGCCGGCCTTCCAACGCAACAGCATGCTCCTACCGACCCAGCTGCCGTCTCATACTTTCCATCCTGAAACGCACCACCATCAGTTCGAGAATCCTCCACCGCTCCTTTCTCACGGCCTCTTCCGGATGCTTCAGAGCAACGCCGATCCGCACTCGCTCCACAGCCACTACGCCGACCTCTCGGACCCGCCTGACTTGTACGCCTCGCTGCACGAAGAACAGATTCCCCCACCGCCCGAGGACATGAACCCCGCCGATCAGGACCTCATTCCCCATGAGCAGGAGCTCCGATTCGAGGGCGACTTGTACACACCCAGGTGGGTGCGAGGACACGGTAACAAGCGGGAAGGCTGGTGTGGTATTTGCAAGCCGGGTCGGTGGCTGGTGCTCAAGAACTCGGCTTTCTGGTACGACAAGAGCTTCACGCACGGTATTAGCGCCGCCACAGGCAACCCTTTCCAGGAGCCGCAGGAGACGAGGCGCATGGATGGCAATCCCGATGTGTGGGAGGGCCTCTGCGGAAGTTGCAACGAGTGGATCGCGCTGGTCAGCAGCAAGAAGAAGGGAACGACGTGGTTTAGACACGCCTACAAGGTAAGATGGCTACCCAGCCATGGCTTAGCGAAACCCCATTCTGACTGTGTTCATAGTGTCACACACACCCTAAAATCAAGGATGCGCCCAAGCGCAGGAGGGAGAGCAGCAACACGCGCGCGCTGGCTGCGTCGACCATGGCCAAGCCGCGGGTCGAGCCGGCCACACCGCAGATGGCGCCCGCGATTTCCGCCGCGGGTACGCCAACACCGGCCAAGGCTCAGGCGCCATCCCCGATGGCCCTGCAGCCTCCGTCTCAGCAGCAGCCAGCAACAACAGCAGCAGCAGCCAGCCCAGCACCAACAGCCGCCGCCTCCCCTACCGTCGCAGCAACTGCAGCAGCAACCGCACATCCAACTCCAGCCTCCGCCGATGCCCCGGAACCGCACCATGCCGCCGCAGCTGCACACTCAGATGGCGACGGCGCCGCCGCGGCGCTCGACCCTCATGAGCCCCGTTGGACCCATACCCGCGTGGACGGGTTCCCGAACATGATTTGATCCAAACTCTTCGCTTCGTATCACAAGACTGGTCTCTTCACACTTTATTCCTACTTGGCTTTTATAAAGATCAACATCATACCAAATCAAACGGAGGGTGGGAAAAAGGCCAAAAAAAACAAAAACAAAAAAAAAAAAACCATAATGCCGTTATGACCGGATACCAACCATCTTCTTCTCCCCTTTTCACCTGGCATCCCTTCTCTCTTAGGGGCCGGAAACCAAACCTGAATTTGCTGACGAGGATGATGATTCGGGGCTTTCTACTCGGAGATGTCACTTTTTCATATCATATCAAGATAGACTGGGCCGGTATTATCCGGATGGGTGTGGCGGCGGGATGAACGTTTCTTCTCTTTTCTCCGTCGCGTTTTTCTTTTTCCGTGCTTCGTTCCACATTCCTCCTTCTGCTTCGGTGTTGCAGTCGGGGGAGTTTAATTCCACTTTGACAAACAGATTGATTCGTGTCTATTTCTCGTATATTCTTTGTTTCCTTTTTCATCTCTGTTTTCCCTTCATCATTTTCTTTTCATTTTGCGATTTCTCTTTTCATCTTGTTTCTTTTCTCATTACCTGTCCAGTTCTTGCACTCTTCATCAACCCGTTTACTTTCGCTTCTCTCCACTCCTTTTGGAAACAAACCCCCCTTAATCACAGCTTTTTAGCTGGTTCATTAGTTTAGGTAGATAGATACTCTTGGTCTCGGTCTGGGATGGGAAGGTTATGGTCGGTGGGTTGGTCATGATGACGAACCTTTGTTGATACCCCTGGCAAATAAGAGGAGGAAAATGCGGGATGGGAATGAGAAAGGGGGAATTGTCGGGAGGGAGGGAGGTCTGGCTGGACTAGGTAGTCTCGGTGGAGGAAAATTGGACGATTGTTTCCTGCGCTTTACCAGTACCTGATGTCTGACTTTGTTCTCGGTGATTATAATATGTGGTGTTAACATCGATTCTTTTGTTAGTTAAGCGTTAGTCGTTGTGGATATTCATTCACAACCTCGGACGAGGATATTCAGGATTTCGTTGAGGCGGCCCCTTGAGCCTACTCTCGCGTTCCCTGGCCCAACGAGCGGCAAGAGGCAATGAGCCCTGGATCGACGCCCAATTGAAACTAGTAGCTAGGCTGGTTGTTGCTTTTGAGTCCCAAGTCCCACAGAATGAGCGACGCATGGTTAGTTAGACTTTAGAGCAGAGTTAAACACGTGGAAGTTACTGTGTAGTTACATACACAACCACTTTGGTGCATGGAAAGCGGCGCCAGATCTCACCTCTTGTGTCGTGTCGCATCGACGCAGTAACCCCCGAAATGCTCCAGATGCCAAGGTTGCTCAATTTGGTTCTCCCGCAACGTGAGGTGATTGCCGTTCCAGGTTGGCCCGAGAGGTGCAGAAGCCATCAGCTTTTTGACCCACTTCAACTTATTGCCGTTTTGCTGGCAGCAGTGCGGTGCTGTGTGCGCTTTCCGTGTTTCTACGATTCTGCCCCTCAGTGGGGACCTCGATGGCTGGATGCGGTGAGGGGCAGCAATGGCGCAATCTGACGAAAAGGGACAAACCCCGAAGTACTTCGTCCCCGGTACTCAATACCAGAACGGCAACTGAGAAATGGCCGTCCTACAGAAAATAGAAAAAGATCGCCGACTAAGACCCAATAGTGGCAAGCAAAGCAGCCCCAAGAATACCGGCCCGGTCTCGTTCGGAGTAGCTCCTCCGGACCGCAGTCACACCGGAGAATCATTGCAACCGACACTACTTTTGGTTGCACAATCAAGATCTCGCAGCAAGCCGCTGTTTTCTTGTTTCACCGCCGCCAGCTCAAAGAGGAGCCCAAATATACCGCCGTATTATTTTGTCCAGCCGGCGGGGTTCTTGGTGTTCCAAGTACCCCGCTGTGCCGCCTTTGCGCCTTTGCGGTGAAAAGTGGCCGAAGCTCGGCCACTTGTGTCCAGGGACCTTGCCAAAATTCCTCAAATACACCACTCCCCCCCCAGAAGTCTTCTGCTTCCCCATCTTCTCTCAAGCCCAAACACACACCGTCTTCTCCCCGTTCCGCTTTAGTTGGCCTTCTTGCTTTATTGTTTCTGTTTCTTTTTTCGCAAAAGGTTAGTGAGTCCTTCCCCCGAGATGATTTCTTACTTCGGAGGTCGGACCCGGATCGGGTACTATTCTCTTCCCCGCTCTTTTACCTTCCATCGGATACTGTCAATATCCCGCGATTTGTCGGTCCTGGAGGATTGCCCAACGGACAATGCCTGAATTCGACCGATGTATTCGAATGAGGTGTCCCGGTCTCCCGGTCTCCCGCCAGGATATTGCTGTGTTCCCCTTTCTTTGAGGGGACCTCGCAGGACCGTCGCTCTTTTCCCACTTCGAACTACGCCACCAGCATAATTTTTTTTTACCGAGCATCGCTAACCCTCTTTCCATAGAGCACGCCCCCCAAATCTCATAGATCACAATGGCTACCAACGGCACCAACGGGACCAATGGGTCTGGGAAGCACTACAACGAGGGAACCTTCCTCTTCACTGTGAGTCATGCTGTTTGCGGGATTGCGCGAGGCTGGTGCTGACCGCCTTTGGCAGTCCGAGTCTGTCGGTGAAGGCCACCCCGACAAGATCGCCGATCAGGTCTCAGATGCCATCCTCGATGCCTGCCTGGCCGAGGACCCCCTCTCCAAGGTTGCTTGCGAGACGGCTACCAAGACTGGCATGATCATGGTTTTCGGTGAGATCTCTACCAAGGCCAAGCTCGACTACCAGCGGGTTGTCCGTGATGCCGTCAAGGGCATCGGCTACGATGACTCCTCCAAGGGCTTCGACTACAAGACCCTTAACCTGCTCGTCGCCATTGAGGAGCAGTCCCCGGACATTGCGCAGGGTCTGCATCTCGAGGACCGCCTTGAGAACCTCGGCGCCGGTGACCAGGGCATCATGTTCGGTTATGCCACCGACGAGACCCCCGAGCTGTTCCCCCTGACCCTCCTTTTCGCCCACAAGCTCAACGCCGCCATGTCGGCTGCGCGCCGTGACGGCTCCCTGCCTTGGCTGCGCCCCGACACCAAGACTCAGGTCACCATCGAGTACAAGCACGACAACGGTGCCGTCGTTCCCCTCCGTGTGGACACCGTCGTCGTTTCTGCCCAGCACTCCGAGGACATCACCACTGAGAAGCTGCGCAAGGAGATTCTCGAGAAGATCATCAAGACCACCATCCCGGCTAAGTACCTGGATGACCGGACCATCTACCACGTAAGTCACGATAGAGCGTGTGCCACAATGACGTGCACTAACAGCCGCTAGATCCAACCCTCCGGTCTCTTCATCATTGGTGGCCCTCAGGGTGATGCCGGTCTGACCGGCCGCAAGATCATCGTCGACACCTACGGTGGCTGGGGCGCTCACGGTGGTGGTGCCTTCTCCGGCAAGGACTTCTCCAAGGTCGACCGCTCGGCTGCCTACGTCGGCCGCTGGATCGCCAAGTCCCTTGTCGCCGCCGGCCTCGCTCGCCGCGCCCTCGTCCAGCTCTCGTACGCCATCGGCGTTGCTGAGCCCCTCTCGATCTACGTCGACACCTACGGCACCTCGGCCAAGACCTCGGACGAGCTTGTCAAGATCATCCGCGACAACTTCGACCTGCGCCCCGGTGTCATCGTCAAGGAGCTGGATCTGGCCAAGCCCATCTACCTCCAGACGGCCAAGAACGGCCACTTCGGCACCAACCAGAGCTTCAGCTGGGAGAAGCCCAAGACCCTCAAGTTCTAAGTGGGAGACAATGTCGCAGAAGATTCAACTTCTCTCTGCTGATACGATCCCGCTCGTCCTCGGACGATTTCCCTTTCTTCATCTTTTTAATCATGGCATATGAATGGATAAGCATTACTGGCGTACGGTTCTCAACAAACCTGGGTGGGCGGATAGACTTATATCCCTGTCATTTTCACGTTCGCCTTGGGGTCTTTCTGGGTTGCAGGGTAAAACGCTTGCGGCGTGGTGTCGGGCGATGTACGCCTCGGAGTTCTTTTTTCAGCGAAGACCAAAATTTTTCGTCAGGTCACAGCGCGATGGGCGGTTTACAGGAGGTCGGCGTCTTTCAACAAAGACATTGCATGAGCCAAGAAGGCGCCAAGTTTATGAATTGCGATACCCCATGGGGAACGGCATACAAGGGCACAAGACACGGCGTTTTGGGGAAAACAAAAGAACTTCAACATCTTTTCTTTTCCTGAATTATTAGACGTCGAAAGAGATCTTTTTGGCTTGGCAGGAAGCGACGGAGGCCTCGGGAGGGCATTGGGAGCCCAGATCATGGGATCCTGGGGGCAAGGGAGAAGGGGTGGACTCGGCCATGGGATCGCGAGATAGCAACGTGCCTTCACCAACATAATCGAAGACCAAACTTGCGATCAACTCATTCCATATTCGTGTGACCCTTGTTTTGTTGCTGGCGGTGTGGTTTGACTTTGTCGCTTGTCCGGCGGTCGAAGGACACGTGGTTTGGGAGAAGCCCGATTGGCTTGTCCTGGAGACCTCAGAAGCTGATAGAATCCCGACCGGGTACCGAGAAATCGGAGCGGTGTTCTTCGGATCCCAGCACAGTCACAGTCGCATTGGATCATCTCCAGGAGCGATTCGGCGCATTTGGATTATGAATGGGCGTGACAATAGGTACGTATAGGGCAGGCAATGATTTCGGCGGGGTCAAACATTTCTTCGATGTCCACGTTTTAATGTCTGCAGTTCGTTATCTCCCTGAAAAGGTCAAGCAACCTTTTTATTTCCTCGCATTGCACATTTACATATGTATTTGTCGTTGCAGATATACTCGAGTTTTTATCACCAGCGCCAAATTGACTGACCCACACTCGCTCACCTCGTTACCGCTGGACAAGGGCGAGAGACTGGGGTCCCCGCCGAACCGGGCTGCCCGAACCCACTTAGCCACGCTCAACTCAAACATCAGACCAAAAACAATTGCTGAGGTTGTTTGCTGGTGGAAACATCAAGCAAGCTGTTTGTCCCGATTGTCTCATGCAAAGCTCGAGCCCATTTGGGGAAACTCGATAATCTGGGGATACAACATGTAACTCTGTATGTACCTGTAATCCGGACACTCCCTCAGGTACCTGACATATGGCTCCGAAAACGGCATCCCTGGCGGCGGTTCTGAATCACATCAGGGGCCCGATCGATCTGCGTTGAGGGAAATCACTTGCACAGAGCCGTGGGTCGTTTCCCCCCGTCTGAAGAACCCCACCTTCCACCGTTGGGTGCGCCGACCCCAGCTCTTTTGGGTGCCCGTTTGGTGCAAGGGCCGGCAATTTCCAATATTTTCTGCTTCGCGTTTGACGCGATCCTGCCGTCCCGACTGTAATCTGTAATTCATACACTGCATGCATGTGCCGGGTCTAATTTTCTCTGGCTGGCAATCTCACCATCGTAATTCGTCCACTCGTTCATTTGTTTTCCTTCTGCTGTCTCTCGCTCAGTGCAGTGCAACACTCGACCCAACCTGGCTGCGATCAACGAACCGACAACCGAACTTTTGACACTCACCAGGTTCCATGCACCAGGTTGTCTCGAGACGCAACGCAACGCAACCACTCACAGACAAAACTCGATTCGTGCTGTGATTTACCCGCTTGGAATTTGGAATTCAACTTCAACTTGGGTATTCCGACCCCACGGTTAATTGCAGCCAGGACGACGCGCCCTCGCTTCCTCCCATTCGGGTCTCTCGTTGCACCGCAGGCGCATTGCACCTCGTCGCCGGGAACGAGCATTTCGATTTTTCCAGCCAGCAGCAGCACGCACCCGTTCGTTTTCTAGCAGGAATAGGCGCCACCTTGGGCGATCGGGCCCGGCGTCTCTTCGCTTCCTGCCCCCGCTCCCACCAATAGACCAAACACACGAGGCCTACCCGCAAGCACACTCGTTATGGCAACCATGGAAACCGCCAATGGCCACTACCACAATGGGCACCAGCAGCCGGGCCCGCCGCTCCCTGCTTCACCTACCCTCACGAATCCCGACATGATCTTGCCAGACTACGACCGTAGCGACTCCCCCGATCCAGACCTCGGCAGCGCTGAGCGTGCCTCGCTCATGATGTGGAAGAACACACACAGCAGCACGTCCCCTCCCGATATGCACCAGATGTTCATCGCAACGGGTCTGGCAGGGCCGCGCCCATACGGCCCCCCGGGGCCCGTCACGCCGACAACACCCATCATCTACGGGAACGGAACTATGCTATCAGATATTGGGGAGGTTACCGAAGTCGAGAGTACAGTGGGAAAGCCCTCGCCAGCGCGGGCAAGGCTCGGCTTGCGGAGGACCGCGTCTCCCAAACACGGAGCTGGAAGCGGAGGTGAACCGGCGCTCCAGTCCTCCCCGACTATCCACGCGGCGGGGGCGATTAAGAAAAAGTCGAAGCAGAACTTGAACGCGCGCCCAAGCACGAACGCCACTCGAGCATAGAGAGCACCAGCACTATTACGAACGGAGACCACGCGGCCGCTTTCGCCGACTTTGACGATTCCGTCAGTGTGGGGGACAGCGTGTTTCAAGGGGATGACGAAGAGAGCATGGCCTCGTCGTATGTGGAGGGCACGGCAGCCGTTGAGCCGGGGAGACTGGGTGTTTCAAAGGCGGAGAATCTTGACCGCCTGTCTACTTACTCGACGACCTCGCTAAGCCGGAGGGCGGAGGAGATACTGGCCAACGCGAAGAGAAGGCTGACGGTAGGTTTGGATAGTCAATCTGAGTGTATTTGGTTTGCTGACGGCGGTTAGACTATGGAAGGCAACTTGTCTCGCGCGCGGAGCTCATTGCACTCCCCGTACGGCTCCGATGGCTCGACACCATCTCCTCCCTTCCAGCGAGCGGCGACGGCAACGTACCACATCGAAACTACGATGGAACAGGACATGGAAAATAGGGTGGGACAAGAGGTGGAGAACGTCATGGAGCCCGATCCTTCAACCCCCGACCAAACCACGGGGCACAGTCGCATGTCGAGCGAGCTCCTTATGCGGAATGGATTGCCGTACCGAGTGAGCGTACCTCGATCGCAAAGCGCGCTTGGAGCTGCCGGGGGTTACCGACAGCCCCTGACAGCATCAAAAAGCGCCGACCATATCCGTGGGGGATGGATGGTGAATCGCATCGCACTATCCATAAAGCGAATTCTGTTAGGGAAGTCGGGCTCAAGCCGCTCACTGAGGACGAGGTTGCGCGGCTTGGGGAAGCCGACAGCGCAAGCCATAATGCGAGGTTAGAGGCGTTCCTGAGCCCTACGTTTGGCAGCCCTACATTTGGGTCTTTCCATAGCGACAGCGGGGCAAGGAACCCCCAGAGGCCATCCTCTACCGTCCAAATGCGAGACATCAAGGACCAGATGAGAGACTTGAAAGGCAAAATTTCAAACTTGCGGGAGCAAGCCAGGGTTGATAACATGAAGAGGCAAAGTCTGCAGAGCTTGCGGACGCCTAGTCCTTTCACGCATTCGCAAATCGACCACTGGTATGCGGAACCGCCGTCAAACAGGGCCTCGGAGATTGTTACCAACGACTTCCCCGACCAAACCCCATGGAACGACGAAGGAATGAGTGTGAATGGCGATTTCAAGGAGGAGGCTCAACAGCTGGACGGCGGACACGCTGATGGAGAGGAGACGGATTACGCGGATGCAGAAGAGGGAATCCACATCGAGGACCCAGTTGACCTCGAACCACGTTCTCTCACACCGATTGCCGGGCTTGACGATGTTGAGGACGATGTCTCGGACATGCATACTGAAAATGGCGATACAGACGAGGCCTTCCACGACGCCGCCGACGCCGACGCGATGAGCGAGAGCGGGGAGTCCCTCTACCACGACACAGTCCAGCACCAAATCTCGCACGAGGATCGCGAGGACGCATTCGACTACGAGCACTTTTTCCTACACAGCGCCATGGGCACTATGAGTATGGCAAGGCGGGCCAGCAGAGAGAGTTTCACCTCGGACGATTCCGTCGAGACGACACGAGGCCCAGTAGCGTCGAGCAGCGACGAGCAGCCGCCCATCATCGGCAGACGGAACAGTAGCAACTCGATCTCCACCATCGACACGTTCGCCACTGCCCAAGAAAGCCGGTCTCTCAAATCCCCCATCAGCCCGGACGAGGTCCACAACCCCTTTGAATCCTTCTCCCGCGCCACTTCCGCCCAGAGCCACCGGTACCGCTCCGGCAGCACGGCGACAGCCAAACGCCTCTCCTTCAACCCGGGCAACCTCCATCCCCCGAGCTCAGGCCCTGCAGCAACCCGCGACAGCGACGGCTCCATTTCGCCCATCGCCGAGGAGTCTTCCAACGCGGGCTCCCCGGCAGCCCAACCAAAAACCGCGCGCCGCGCCTCCGTCATCCACCGGCCCATGTCCACCACCGGCACCCACCCCATCCTCCATCGCCCCTCCATCTCCTCCTTCGAATCGGTCGGCACCAACCGCAGCTTCCCGCTCGTCAACAAGCCCCCCTCCCGACCCTCCTCCAAAAACGGCCCGCCACCAGCGGGTGGGATGATGACGGGAATGGTGGTGCGCAAGGCAAGCAGCGCCGGCGTGCTCACACCGCCCACTCGCTCCCTATCCCCCGACGCCTCCAACGGCCAGGCCGCCGACTTGAACACCCTCGCCAGCCGGCTCATGCAGGAGATGGGCCAGCACGCGCAGCCGCCGCAGTCGCCCGTGTCGGATCGCGAGGAAGGCGAGGCTGCTGATGGGGTGAACGGGATTAACGGCATCGTCAATGGTGGGCCGCACCCGCTCGAGGCGCTGCTGCGCGAGGACAAGTACCTGGTCGAGCGCATTGTGGCCAACTTGGGGCGGTGTGTGTTGGGGCTGACGGAGAATGGGCGGGCGAGCGCCGAGAGCAGGATGTACAGGCGGCGGCTGGATGCGGCGAGACGGGCGCTGGAGGGGCTGGGGTTGGAGGAGAATTGAGTTGGGCATTCTGTTTCGTTGCCCCCCTTTTTTTTATTACTTACTTTTTTTTTTTTTTGGCGTGTGTTTCGTTATCCTGACTATGGCGTTACCTGTGTTGGTTGGTCTGGTTTTGGAGCTGAACGGGGGAAGGAAGGGGGATTTCGGGGATGGGAGTGGGTGCGGCTTCTGGTATGGCATTGCGAGGGGTGTTGTTGTTGTTGTGACTATGATGATATGAGCGTGGGTAGATGAGGGGGTTAATTGGTAATGATTAAGCCAGATGTGTTTTGGGAGACTTCGGGGACCAGAGGGGGGAAAAGGGTGTTGGGCTTCAAGAGGGAGTTCTTTTTATGCTGCCTGCCTGGATTGGATATGGGGGAGGAGTTCAGCTCAGGGGCTGATACGGGAGCTGGAGATGCTTTTTGGAGGGAGGATTTTCTTGCGCGAAGCGGTTAACCTGGAATTGGGAATGCTTTGGCATAGCAGAGCCCGTTGCAGCGCTTCTTTGCTTTGCTTCTTTTCGGTTTAGGAGAATTGGCTCGATACCCTGGGTTCTTCTTCAGTACATACATTATTTATTTGGGATAAATTTAGTTAGGCAGTGGCGCTTGGGAAAAGCTATGTTGTACTTGATCTCCAGTAGTTGCATCCATATTCTACTCGGGGCAAATATACTCTATCTTCACATGGCTGTTTTTATTCCTCTGTAATTTTAGGTGTCTGTTTACTGGCCCTTTTGCCCCTATTTTAGCCCTCTAGATTGCCATGCATATAAAGAAGCATGGTTATCGAAATGCTGGAAATCGAAATGCAACGCAGACCCAATAACCAACCATCCAGAATGTGTTCGCTCCCTACTTACTCGGGGACATCGGACGGGCCCCCAGCTACGGGCCGGTTGGCAACAAGGCGCTATCAGATTCGATTAGCACAGCAAAAACATCCAAACATAGCTCCTTGAACATACCATGAGATTCCGCAGCAGTACGGCAATGGTCACCTTGCCGGTGCTCGGCACGTAGATGCTGGCCTTCTCCTTGATGGCCGGGCCGTCAAAGTTGCGGTAGCTCGAGAAGTTGATGCACACGGCGCCGTCTCGGATCAGTTCGGTGGGCACCTTGAAGCCTTCGCTGGGGACGCCGGAGATAACGACGTCGCTCAGGGGCAGAACGTTCTCCAGGGCCCAGCCTTCCTTGTCGTGGACTTGGTGGCGCGGAGCGCGGATGCCGCTGCCGCGAGTGAACACCTGTACGCCGGTAATGTCGACGCTGTAGACGGTGGCGCCGTCATTGGCGAGCAGGGCGGCCAGGGGGCGGCCGTTGACTTCGCTGCGGTTGATGACGGTGATGGTCTTGCCGAAGAGACGGTTGCCGTAGGCCAGAATCGGGTTGTAGATCTGCAGGTGCTCGAGAGTCTTCACGATGGCCAAAGGGGTACACGGCAGGATCGACTTCTTCTGGTTGGTGGGTGGGTCAAGGAAGCGCGTGTTGTGGTACATGTTGAAGAGGTGGGTGTGGCACAAGCCCTCGACATCCTTGGACAGGGCGACCGTCTCCTGGATGTAGCGGTCTTGTTGCTGGTTGTTACGCCAGATGGGGTAGTATACCAGCATGCCGTCGACAGCATCATCGTTGTTGGCGGCTACCACGGCCTCTTCAAGGGCTTCCTTATCGACCTTGCGGAGGTCGAAGTTAAACCCGCTAAACCAGGTTAGATCTAACACATAGTCGAAATTATAGATGGATCACGGGCTCACTTCTCCTCACAGGTCTTCTTAGACCAGTCGGCATACTGCTGGGCGGAAGGATCGTCGTTGGCTAGGAAAGCCACCAAGGTGGGCTTGCTGGCAGCAGTGCCCTGGAAGCTAGCCAGAGTTTCCTTCACCTCGGCTAGGAGTTTCTTGGCTATTGTGTCGGCGAGAATGACCCTGCAGGTCTTGGGGACCTCTTGGGAAGCCATGGTACGGTTTTGTGTTGCTTTGTGTTTTTGGATAATTTGGTGGTTGTTTGTCGCTGAATCAGCCCACGCACCAGATGCCTGGGAGTGAGAATGGCATTAGTAGGTGCTCTTAGCGGGGTAATATGCCCTCCTGTAAGTCTGCCATCTTTTTCCTGACTGTGCAGAATTGCAATTGAGGCACGTGGTTGTGCAATATTGAACGGATGAAAGAAGTTGGATCTTGTAAGTGAACATGGAAATCGAAGGTCAAGTGTGGGTGACTCAACCAATGCGGACAGTGCTTGCAGACTTGTAGAGAGGGAAGCAGCGAGAAGACAGCTTACCCCACGATATCCACTGACAAGACAACAGGAAGGGTTTAATGATTAGCTCACCAATATTAGGAAGATGGAATAAAGACGGAGATCTTTGTTGTCTAAATAGATAAGTGAATTGAGACTCTTAGGCACCTCACCTGAGAGTTTTAGAATTCGTCTCCGATCGGTCTCTACTGACGATTCTCTAACTGCCGACCCCTGTCACGCCTTGCACTCCAGCGAAAATTTCAGGGCGGAATGGAGGCCCACACCTTTGCCCCTCTTACCGGTTGCAGTTTAGCGCGCCGCCCGTCCCAGGAAGCATCGGAAGCATGCTTCACCGCCCGGCCCTTTCGACTCTTCTCAGATTTACTGCCGCGGGGCAGCGTGGGGCACCAGGGCGATAACGGCCCACGGCAAGCCACCCAGAGACGGAAAGGGCTAGGTGAACTATGCTAAGCTGCTCGAAACAGTGCTGTGCTCGGTGTTTGACAAGCTACAGTACATACCTTACCTGATATCCCAAACAGCTTCAAACCTGCTATTTGAGGTGCATCTCCTCAGGTCTTCACTCCAGCAGAGATCAACATCAGGTTTGTTTATTTGTGGCTCGAGACACACGCCACCACTTCGACAACCAGGCAACTGCGCCTGAACTGACTGCGCAAAGTGGCGTCATTTTCAGGAGGAATCCTTAGAAAACCTGAAACTTTGAGAGTCTTCACAATATTGTTGATGCTGAAATTGTGCTCGGGACGCATTTAAGTCTTGGCTATGACCCAGTTCAAGCAGTGGGCACTGGAGTATGTGCTCTCAGATGAGGAGCCGGCACAACAGGAAATCACAAAGAAAGCCGCAAATGGTGAGGAAGCTCTGACGCCCTCCGAACTATTTGTAGAGATCTCTTGCTGATTTGTCTTCCAGAAATTGAGGGCTCTCGAGCAAGCAGTACAGTGGTGGGAAATTGGGCCGCTTCAGTACAGCAATGGATGACCCCAGCAAATGCCGATGATGACAAGATGGAGGATGCGGATGAAGGGGGGAGCGGCGACATCATTGCTCGGGCGAAAGGTAAATTCAGTCTCTTGCTCAGGGGTTAGCCATGGCATACAACTCACTAACACTTATTCTCGGGATGTAGCTTTGGGCTTCCTTGCAGGGACATTGGAGGTACTCGACAGGAGTGTGTTAAGGTCTGACCAAGGTTTGGGGGCCCTTTCTCTCATAAACAAAACCTCACTCACATCGCTACAGTCCTCCGCCTTATTGGCTTCTTCGGAGCCATGTTCTCCTACGATCACAAAGCTGGCATCACAGCGTCTGCCAAGGCCTTGAGGCAGCTATATTCCATGAAGAACTTCAAGCCCAACATGGGCATTAAGATCCTGGAGGATGTCTGCAAAATCAAGGAAGACTTCCGGTTGCAGATTGCCGTCACCAGGCTAGAAATCTATGAGCTCTTCCTCAGCCTGATTCAAGACCCGGCTGTCAGCAGCGAGCTGAAGCACAAGTACGGGTCCTCCTGTGGCTTCGTTGTCGACCTTCTCCAGGTGTGCCAAAGCGAGAGAGACCCCCGGAATCTCATGGTCTGGTTCAAGATCCTTGCCCTACTAGTCAAGGATTACGACCCTTCGGCTGAAGTGACCGAGGAACTCTTCAAGGTCTTTTCTGCTTACTTCCCCATTTCCCTACGGAGCTCTGCTACACCGATAGGCATCACCGCGGAAGATCTCAAGGAGGCCGTACGAGGATGTTTCTCAGCCCACCAGCGCGTTGCAGATTTGGCCTTTCCGTTCCTCATCCAGAAGCTTGATCAAGGAGATGCCGTTACGGTGGCTGTCAAGGTTAGTTAACGGAACTTGTCCATGGTGGTACGTTAGTTCGGCACTAACCTCGATTAGTTGGACATACTGAAAACGATCCAGGCGTGTATTGAACAATACGAGAACCCACAGGCAAACATCGTCCCACATGTCGAAAAGATCTGGAACTCGCTCAAGTACGAAGTCCGGAATGGCGAGGTGAAGGAGACCATAGATGCGACTCTGGACGTGCTCCGGACCATCGCTCGGAAACTCGACGGTACAAAAGCCTACAAACTCGATGTATCGTTGCTCAAGAGCTACGTTGATCTCGTTTCGAGGGATTGCCGGGACGACCTCGCCAACCCTACCTACACGAAACAGGCCGGATTGCTCCTGATGACAGTTATAAGCGCCAATATCAGGGCTTATGTGCTCTACAACGCCAGCTTCATCGACACTATCCGGCAAAATCTCCGGCAGCCCAAGTCGCCCTCCCACACACGAGACCTTCTTCTGCTCCTAAACTCTCTTCTCAAGACTCGGATGGAGTTGTTTAGGGACAGGCAGCAAGGACACCCTGAATGAGGAGAGTTTGAGGGCCGAGTCCCGTACTCACCTGGACACATTGTTCCATGATGTTTACCTCCCGGTATGGACCGACAAAATCAAGGAGCCGATTTCAGAGGAGAAGGATGTGCTTAAGCAGGTTATCCAGGGCCTAGCTTTGCTCGTCAGCCAACAGGTTCTACAACCCGACGGGTCGCCTGTTCTGTTGTGCTCTGGATCGGTCTGCTCCGAGATCTGTTCACTCCTAACCTCTACCATTACGAAAGGGTTGACCTTGAGTTCGAATGACAACACTACCGAGGACACCGCTGTGGAAGACGAAGCTGTCTTAGGTCTGCGCACAATTGTCACCAACTACACAGATGGCTTTTCAGAGCTCGCGAGCAGGATCAAGACCGAGATCAAGTCGCGCGACTGGACCAACCCTTCGGAATACTCGCTTGATGCCCTAAAAGACCTCTTGTCCCGTTTCACTTTTATTGGCTGTTCCGAGATCCCGTCAAACATCACGACGGATACCCAAAAGCAGTTCTCCCCGCTCCAACATTTTATCACGCTGGCAGCGAGCCTCTTGGAGATTTTCCCGCTTTCATCTAACTCGAAATCTATTCCTGCAGATGAAGGCGCTTCTGCGAACTCTCATGTCATCTCCTCACTCCATGCCTCTATCATCTGGTTTCGAGACGCATGCGAAGCGAAATACGGAAAGAGAGCCCTCACTTCAGATTCATCCGACAAGCAAGACTGGGTGGATGGGTTCAAGGGGTACCCGAAGACTGGTTGTTGCAAATACAACGCGACGTTGCTGCGGCGAATGCGGTGCTGACCCCATTAAAGGAGGACGACTCCAAGGTGTATCGCCAATTCTTGAAGTTGGGTCTCTTCGTTGTGAGGTTCCTCTACCGGTCGGCATCTGCTGGAGCCCGGGGACCGTGGGACGAGACGGCTCTGGTCCAGCTCTCCCAGATGGCCGCGCTCGTGGTGGGCAGTCTCGACGAGAAGCTGCAAGTGTCTTGCAATCTAGCCTATGAGGCTTTTAACTTCTTCCGCAACACAACAGGGCCGCTCCTCGAGACACGCTCAGACCTTCTAGGCGGGCTGTTAACGCTGGGCATTCTCCAAGGACTGTGGCCAGGGGCAATGGCGGGATTAGTATGTCGTATCCTTCCACAACTAGCGAGTCGAACTAATGAATACTTGCAGTATAACCCGGGCGGATTCGCGGAACGGTTCACGGGTGGCACGCCCAGCTTCAGCACATCTCGCGAAAGCGACATCCGGGCAGCCATCGGCGCCATACTCGCCAACAAGTTCAAGCCTGAACCCTCCACCCCCGTACAGGAGTTGGAAGTGCTGAAGCGGGTGCTCGACTTCTGGGGCGACTGGCTAAAGAAGGAAACCGCCGATTCATTCCCGGCTGACGCGGCCGCTTTCCGCGCCCATGGCACAACTGCCCTGAGCGTCATCGCCGGCGCCGCAGCCCGCCAGGACCCGCACGTCCTCACCCTCATCCCGGCCCTCCACGAGGCAGCCTCCAGCCCCACCCCGAACGGCGAGATCCTCGCCGCCTCCCTTGGCCTCATTGCCAAGCAGAACCCACTCCTCACCACCGAAAACCACGCCATCGTCCGACGCTTCCACAAGCAATGGACCTACGCCCACCTCGCCAAACCCCTCCTCCAACCCGCCCAACCAGGCTCACCCGGCAGCGACCCCCTCACAGCAACCCGCTACCGCGTAGCCGTCCTCTCCATCGTCGCCAACTGCCCCTTCACCGTCTACCAAGACGACCTAGCCCCCCTGATCCGACTCCTCGTCACGGCGCTCAGCCAGCGCGGCGGTCTCTCGGACGAGACGGCCTGGTCGCAGACGGTGGCGGCGCTGGAGGTGCTGGTGGAGGTGCTGGGCAGCGAGGCCGACGCGCTGACGGGCCACCTGCGGGCCGTCATCGGCGGCGCCACGGGCGTGTACCAGGAGTGTTCTGCGCAAAAAGGCGCGGTGCGCACACTGTGCCGGCGGCTCGCGCTGCAGGTGCTTGGGGCGATTCCGGGACGGTTTGAAGAGCGCCATGTTAGGGCGTATGCGCCGCCGACGCAGCGGATTCTGGCGGTGGCGTGTGGGGATCCGGTGAGGAGGGTGCGGGAGGTTGCGAGGGCGGCGAGGGCGAGTTGGGTGAAGATTGCGTTGTAGGTGGGTGTGTTGGGCAGAGATCTAAGGGAGACGGGTATGGAGGTACGCAAGGTAAAGCAAAAGAGGACGTGCAGGTTTGGGTCTACAGGGAGGAGACATCTAGAGTCGCATCTGCTGGCGCCGAAGACTAGGACATCTACCATATAACCCTGCTGCCTCTCTGCCCACTTCAACGGCGTGGTTCCGCATGCCTGGCCATAGTAAATGCAGCTTGTATCTCGATTCCCATTGAGTCCGTTTTATTAACCAACCCTTACACGCGCAACCAGCGCCGTCTTCCACAAACCCACCTCGCCTCGTCCCTCCCTCCCCCGTCCATCCACCTCACGCCTTTCTCCTCTTGCCCCCCTTCTTCCCCGCCTCTGACCCAGTCGCCTCCTCCGCAGCCGACCCAACCACACTCACATTCGCCTTGGCCAGCGCGTCCAACATCTCAGGCGTATACGCCGCCGCCGACGACGGATCACTCTCCCCACCCTTCCCCGCCACCGCCGCCGCCGCCGCCCTCTTCGGATCCGCCCTCCCGATCAGCGGCACACTCCCCCCAGCATCACCTGGAACGGCGCAACCACAAAATGCCCCGCCGCATCAAACCACTCGCTAAACGCTCTCGCAAACTCCAGCTCCTCCTTCCCGCCATCCTTCCTCGTCACCTCCACACTGACCCTATACCGGGCACATTCTTCTCTACCCGTGTCGCGATGCGCAGCGTCTCCCCGGTCGCGGCCGACCGCCCCACGTAGACGGTGTTGCGCTCCACGCGCGCGATCCACAGCGTCAGCGCGCCGTTGAGCAGCGTGTACACGGCCACGGCGACGGCCGTGAAGTGCTTGGTGCTGTCGAAGCCGAAGTGGTAGTCCCAGCCGAAACAGGCGGCGGCCAGCGCGAAGGCCGAGTAGCCGAGCGCGAGGCGCACGTCGGTCAGGTGGTGGGATTGCGTGAAGCCCAGGCTGTTGAGGTAGTTGGGGAGGGCGTCGTCGGTGGTGTGTTTTTGAGGTCTGTGTGTGGTGGGTGGGTTGGTTGGTTAGTAAGGGGGTGGCTGGGTTGGGTGGCTGGGTTGGGGAGGTACGGTGGGTGCGGTTGGCGGAGGAAGGTGAAGGAAGGGAGTGGCTTTGGAAGAGGGCGAGGTCGAGGTAGAGGTAGAGGAGGGAGGTAGATGAATGAATGGGATGCCGGAGATGGGTGGCTTACCTGCTACATTGTAGACGGTGATTTTCTCTTGGGAGGTTGCCATTGTTGTTGGTGGATATGCGGAACCCAGGAGTGGTTCTGGGCTGCCTGTCGACTTATTGTGGTTGACCTGGTGGTTGAAGTCGAAGGTGCTAGCGGGCTTGGAGTCTTGAGAGAGCTTCACTCTCGGAAAGGCCACCTGCGCAGTTGGACAAGCTGAGCTTCTCTCCGATTGGCCTGATCTGCACGTCTTCTTCAGGTTACACTGGCCGACAGGGGTCTCGACCCACCAGCCCCTGTGCTTGGCTCGAGGTTCCAGCGGGTCCAGGCGACGACAACTCGCAAGCTTGCTTCTGAAGCAGACAAAACACCACTGCACGCTTCTAGGTTACCGAGTAAAAGCAGGTCAGCCAGCGCAAAGCAGTTGGCAACGACAAAATGGCGCAGGTACCGGTGCAGACGATCCATAGGGATCCCCAGTTATTGTCAGTATTGATTCTCTGTTGATATGGATGCTCAATTGCTAACACTAGATCAACAACAGTTACTGGATTCTCCTCCCCATCACTATTGTCATGGTATGTACATACCTCCCTCGTCCCTTCGTGTATCTGCCGCAGCTGCACCCCTCGCAATTCCATGCGCAGTAACTTACACACCCGGCACTAGATTCTGACCGGAGTCCTCCGCCACTATGCGACCGTCCTCTTGGCCTCGGCCCCGAAGAAACAAGACCAAAAGACGACGCGCGAGCAGCGGTCATTGCTCCACGGTATCAATGTGCGCGGCAACTACCACGTCCTATCGAAGCCCTCGTTCACCACCCGACGCGACGCTTTGATTACGGCCTACGAGTCGGGCGCATACCTCAAGAACCCCGAGGGCCGTGGCCAGCCGCCCCCGAACCCCATGAGCGACCCCAGCGCAATGGAGGGCATGATGGGCATGATGAAGAACCAGATGGCCATGATCATCCCGAACACGTTGATCATGAGCTGGATCAATGCTTTTTTTTAGCGGCTATGTGATTAGTGGGTAGCCCGGATATGCCTTTGCTTGGGATTGTATGGAGTGGCTGACAAGAACAGTGAAATTGCCGTTCCCCCTCACCATCAAGTTCAAGAGCATGCTCCAAGCTGGTGTGGCAACCAGGGACATGGACCCGAGGTGGATGTCAAGCATCAGCTGGTACTTTCTCTGCATTTTTGGCCTGCAGTCCGTGTTCAATTTCTTGCTCGGCAGCGAAAACGGTATGCTGTCCCATTTTATCTATCCGGTGCCCTACTAATTCCCTCTTTAGCCGCTAGCCAGATGGCGCAGCAGATGAACCAGATGGGCCCGCAGGGGGCAGGCCAGATGTTCGGCCCCGGCGTCGACCCCAACAAGCAGTTTCTCGCTGAGGCGGAGAACCTGGCCGTCATCGAGCACCATTCCGTCTTGGAAGGTGTTGAGCAGCGCCTTCTCGCGGGTATCAAGGTGTAATATATCAAGCCACATAGATCGCCATAATATGCAAGATGCGAAATCTGTTACATTCCGTCAATCTGCCAGTCATCACTCCCACCACAAGCAGCAGCCAAGTCCCGGGCCACTCATGGATCCCGTGATTGTGTATGGCGGTTTTGTGTTGATCGGCGGCGCCACAACTCCCTCGGTACCTTCGGGCACCTCGACCGCCTCGACCGGCTTTGATGGGGCCTGGTCGTGCCACTCTTCCGCGATGACCCGGAAGCGGACCATTTCGTTGTCGTCAAAGTACATGGCTTGGTCGTCCTCCTTCCAGATCCAGAGGTTATCGGATGGCTCGCTGGGAGGCTATGTTAGTGGGGATTGGTAAATCAAAGGTCAGAAAAGGGGTCGTACAATTCTGAGCCTTCGGGCAGCTCGGTCCAAGGGACGAAGATGTCGTCGAAGAAGTCCGTGGCGACTGCAAAGGCAGTTAGTAATTAGTACCAGACGAGAAGAGAGCCAAACAGGATAGACGGACGGTTTATCCCTTCTGGTGACTGGTCCATAATGCGTGCTGCGATGACCTCTCCCTTGTACGGCCTGAACACCACCACGCGGAACTCGACTGCGCAACATCATCAGTACAGGAAGCATACAATCAAAACTCGGCATGATTCGTACCGTTGACATTGACCATCCCATCGCCCTGCCCGATCAAGCCCTCTGATGTCCATAGTATATCCCAAAGGCAGATGCACAGTCCAATCTTTTGTACTACCTGCGAGGCATGGGTCAGACAGAACAGACATATATTAGAAGGAAAGCCAGAGTCTTACCTTGTTGGCATATTTGGAGTTGATATTGTCTTCGATTGCGATATGACTTTGCTTCCTGAAATCGTCGGGCGCAATCTGCACCAAGTCGGCAACTTTGGTCTGGTCAAACAGTTATTGCATTAGCGGTTGCTGAGAAAAACAAACAAGTGTCGAATTGAACAGAAATGTACTGACTAAAATGAACATCCTGGTTAGATTTCTGGGTTGCCGTTAAACTAAATTATCAGGATTGGTTCTCTCCTGTGTGAAATGGAAGTGTGATAAATACACCCAAGAAATGGAGTGAGTGACTGGTGGAAGTGATTCGTTTGTATCACGGGGATTGTTAGCACAGGCTTCACTTTTGGAGCCTTGATTACGAATTGGTCGAGGAACGTGCAGAGAGTCACGTTGAATAGCGAAAGTGTTAGCACAACCCCCGATTATGATGCAGTTTGGTTGATTCCTGTCTAGGTATCTTTCATGAATAGGCCATGAAATAAATCGCCCTGCAAATAAAATCACTGTCCCTGTTTGAACCCCACAGTCGGAACTTGGCTCCTTGAGTTCAAGGACCCTTGTCGACCACCCTGGATTTCTGCCGTCATGACCCACTTCACTCGAACACCGCTTTGGCAATACCACCGTGCGAATAAACTCCCAGGCATTTTCGAGTCGCCAACCGTCCTTTCTCATCCAACCCACACCGAACCATCTCCATTTTCCCCCTCCGTTTGAATTTTGAACCACCGCATCTCGACAAACCCGCATGTCAACCGCGGCGACCCGCACTGTGTCCTCGAAACAATCCCCTTTTTCTACTTATCCCTCGCTGCCGTTGAGGGTTTTCGGATTCAAGTGAAGACGCGTACAATCGGCCGCGAGGCCTTGTGGTGGTACCCGAGCTGTCCTTGGGAAGTTCGCCCTGCTCTTGTTCTGACCTTCAAGTTTGGATTCTTCGCCGCTGGACAATCTCGACTACTGAGCCATGTCCTATAACTACGGACCCCCTCCTCCGGCTCCTCCGCCCGCACCCCCGAGCGATGGCCCAGGTGGTTATCCTTCGTACGGCCCTCCTCGAGGCGGTCACAGTGGGAGAGGTCGCGGCGGCTCTGATCGCGGTGGCTACCATCAACCACATCAACCGCACCAGCCGCACCAACCTCATCAACCACATCAACCACACCCAGGCTACGGCTATGGCCAGCAGCCCGCCTACGGACCCCAGAGTCCTGCACCCTACGCGGGCCCCCCTGCTCAACCCGGCTACCCCCAGCCTCAGCAACAGGCATGGCACCCCGAACACGGCCAGCATCATCCCCCGCAGAACGCACCGCACGCTCCTCTGCCCGCCCAAAACTACCACCCAAACTATGCCCCTCAAATCTACCAGCAACAACCGGCCTACGGTGGTCAGCCCCCGTACCAACCGGCTCCTCAACCTCCCTACAGCCAGGCATATCCGGCTCCGGGCCCGCCCAGTGGCCCCCCGGCCCAACAGTGGGGAGCTCACCCCCAACAACCTCCGGCCCATGGTCCGTATGGCGGTGGTGGGCGTGGCGGCCGCGGCGGCTACAATGATCGGGGGGCGCCAAAAGGACAGATGATGGGCCCGCCGATTCGCATGGGCTTCGATGGCAGCCAGCCCCAGACAGCACCTGCTCCAGTGAGCACACCATACCCTTATGGCGGCCCTCCTGCTCCTCCGGCGTCGTATCCTGCCCCTTACCAAAGCTACCCGCCCCCGGCCCCCTATGTGTCCACCCCGCCGTTTGATGGACATTCCGGTCCTGGTTCGCGCCATCATGGCCGCGGCGGTTTCCATCACAATAAGTCCCGCCCTCCATTTGGGGGGGACAAGAACCGCGGGCGTAACCACAACCACAACAAGGGCCCGGCAGCTCAGACGCCTCCTACCCAGCATCAGAAGCCTGATGCAGCGTCGGCTGGCAAGAAGAAGAAGCGCAAGACGAACACCCTCGGCTTGACGCCCGGTGACGAATCGGACGAAGATGATGAGAATGAGGAGGAGCGCCTGAATGAGATGTACGGCGCTGACGCTCCCAAGTATGATTATTTCCCCTGTGTTGTGTCCCTTCACGATCGATGCTAATTCTCTACAGCCCGAAATCCTCGTCTGATATTGCCGCATGGATTGCCGAGCGCCGTGCCAAATTCCCTACCAAGAGCAGAATCGAAGCCAGGAAGAACGCCGCCAAGGCCCAGAACGGCGATTCCCATCAAGGAAAGGGTAATGCGCTGGAGCAGAAGGCCGAGAAGCTGCGGAAGCAGCTCGAAAAGGTCGAGTCGAGCATCAAGCGAAAGCGGGAGCAGCAGGACGAAGGCGACGACATGAGAGACATCGACCTGAGTTCTCCCTCGAGCGATGCCAGGTCGGACGACGAGAAGCCTGAAGTCATGTCGACTCGTCAGGAGCCGAGCAACGTACCCCCCCGCCCAGGAAGGCGGATCCGACCAAACATTGCAAGTATTTCTCTACAGGGGGCACCTGTGGCAAGCGGGGCAAGTGCCGCTTCGTCCACGACCCCGCCGTCCGCGAAGCCGCCCTGAAGGAGCGCGAGATGAACGGTGGCCGCATCACCCTACAGCAGCGCATCACCCTCAATGACAAGGACCAGGAAGATCTCGCTATCGTCGAGACTCTCAAGTACCTTCAGGACAAGGGTGTCATTCCCAAAAAGCCAGGCGTCGAGGCGTCGGACGAACAGCCCGAGGGGGACACGGCGGTGACAGCTGAGCCACCTGCCACGAACGGGGGATCAAGTAATGGGCTGCCTCCGATTCCCCCACCACCCGCCTCTTCGGACAGCAACAACGGCAACACGACCAAGTACCCTGGTTGGAATATGAGCGGTTTCGGGAACACAGGTGTCAGGCCGAGCGAGTAGGATTCTCCACCCCAGCCTCGTGGTCGCGCCAACCGTTGCTCCCATGGGTCAAACCGCCGGAAACACGGCCGCCGGGGTCTAGCCCGCAGAACTTTGTCAAGGAAGTAGTGCGATTTCTCCAGGTGGCCTCCCCAGCTGGGAGCAACCCGATCCGTCACGTTATGAAACGCGCTGCGATCTTGTCTGACTGCCGTTGTGTCTGGTTTACCGAGTTGTCTCGACAGTGTCGAGGGCAGCTTGGCTGCTGTGGTTGTACGATGATTTCAGATTACGGGTTTACGGGCTTGAGTTCTGCTTTATTTTCTTATAATACTCGGACGTCTAAAATGGCCGGTGTGGGTTCTTGAGGGCTTCGGAGTTCGTGTGGTTCTAGAGCCTTTCCTCACCGGAGCTGGACGATATCTGCCCCCTGCAGTCGCTTTAGATGGGCAGATTGGGCGAGACAGTCGGGCAGCGTATAGGAACTGCATTC
The DNA here is from genome assembly GCA_039881045.1 of Chaetomium olivaceum. Lineage (NCBI taxonomy): Eukaryota > Fungi > Ascomycota > Sordariomycetes > Sordariales > Chaetomiaceae > Chaetomium > Chaetomium olivaceum. Next base: position 96,025 of record JAYWVB010000017.1, read on the forward strand.
ATTCGTTGGTTTTTGTTTTCGGGCTCCTACTGTGCCGTTGTACGCGTTATCGGAGCATTTGCAGCCACAAGTGTTGTGACACAAGTGTGACGCGCGGCGGAGGGGATCGCCCGGTGGCTGGTGCTGGCAGGTCCTCAAACCGCAAGTGTTTTGCATCCTCCTTGCTTTTCGGGGGCGGTGAAACGCGCTGTCACTTTTTCGGGATCCAGTATGTCGTGCATGGAGAAGCTTGCCAGGCCGTGCTGTCAGGAGTTGGTGTCTGGAAGTTTAGACCGCCTTTTGGTACGAGCCGCTGGGACTGCGCAGGTCTGAGACAACTCCTCGGCCGTGGATTTCCAGCTAGTCCGCTCACACAACCCACGATTTCAAGAGATGAGCGAAGAGCTCAGATGCACACTACGTTACCAAAACCCCCGGGAGGTTTAGTAGAAAATGAAAATGAGCTTATAATGAAACCGCAAAATCATGTGCGTTTGTTTGTCTATCCAATCCAGCACAGGGTATACGACACCTCTTCTCCTAGAACATACACATAACTCTAACAAGTACACGATATATCAAGCAACCCCTTTTCTGTGTAGCATCACAAATCCACCTTCTCCCCAGCCCCGCGATCCCGCCGCTTAATCCCGCGCCACAGCTCATGACTCCAATGCCCCTTATCCTTCCTATACCGCTCACTCAACCACCTGACCAACCAGTCCACGCACTCGTCCTCGCGGCCCCCCCACTTGCGTGTCGGGCTGGTAGGGCTGTTGTCGCCGCCAAACAGCGCCGCGCACTCCCCGTCGCTTAACTGTGCGGCTCCTCCTCGCGCCGCCGGTGCAGGCCATTCCCCGACCGCCGCGCCCATGTCGGCGTCGAGGAAGGTGTCGATTAGTAGGAGGGGGCGCGCGCGTTGGGTTTGCGCCCAGTCCTCGTCTTCTGCTTCTGCTCCTTGTTGTTGTTGCTGGGTGGCGGGGTAGGTGGTGAGGATGCGGAGGATGTGGGATGCGCCGCTGTTGTTGGTGTTGGTGTTGGTGTTGGTATTGGTGTTGGTATTGGTGTTGGTGGTGAGGAAGGCGGCGCGGAAGACCGGGGATTTGAGAAGGCCGGTGAGGAGGGAGATGCGTGCTTTGGTGAGCGGGGAGGTGGGGAGTTGGGAGGAGGTGGTGGGGAGGAGGGTGAAGATGCTGCTTGAGAGCGGGGTGCTGCGGGTTTTGTCGTCGTCGCCGCAGAGGGAGGGGGCGAGTTTGGGCCAGTGTGCCTCGATGGAGGCGAGCGCGGTGGGGTTGTTTTGGAGCGTGGAGGAGAGGGTGAGCGCGGCGAGGCGGGCGCGGCGGAGGGTGGTTGAGTCAACGTTCTCCGAGGTGGATGGGAGGGCCGCGGTGGATAGGCAGAAGAGTTCGTGCACTGTCTCGTAGTCCTCGGCGATCTTGAGCCCGTAGTAGATGTCGTGTGAGATGTCCTCGAGCATCTCCAGCGCCCCGTCCACGTCGAGGCCCTTCTTGAGGATGGTCAGGGACTTGTAGAAGGCGTTACCCTCGGCCGGATCGGCGGATTTGGGCTTCTTGATGTTCCCCACAGGTTCGTAGGCGGGTGCGTTGGGCGGGGGTTTGGTCTGTTCCTCGGCCTCATCCCGCTCGACGATTACCACGGACGAGTCCACGGGTAGGCCTTCTAATGACGGGTCGACCTCGTCGGGAACGTTGATCTTGGCCTCCTTAACGCCCGTGTAAACATTGAGCCGGACGTGGAGACCTATTGGGAGGTCCTGGTCCGGACGGACTATTTGGAACTCGTCGGTTGCTTGAAACACTTTGGGATAGCACTCTGCCGGATTGTCGGTGTGGCAGATGAGTTCAACGTCCGCTGATGGTGAGGGTGCGGACTCGGCAGAAGCTGATGAAGCTGATGCTCCCCAGGCCATGAGGCCTGTGAGTGCCACGAGGTTGACGGGTAGCATCTTTAACCGAAACTTGGCCATCCCGGTTGTTGTGTGTCGTACTGCAGGATGAAGTTACCCCCGGTGATGAATGAGTTCGGAAGTAGTGACTTTGTAAGTGGAACTGTGTTTAAATAAGTTCCTTCAAAGAACCGTTAAATATTTGAACGCTTAACAAAACACCATGGCCTTTTGCCTTCAGGTTCATTTCCTGATCCCCGCAATGACTCAGGTACAGAAGTTGAAAGAAAGGCCAGATTGACTTGTTGAAGCCGATTTTGCCTCCTTCTCGCGAGTCCTGATTCGATCAAGAACAAGGAGGCGCGAAACTCGGCCTGGAATTTACGGGGCATTTGTTGATTGGCCAGTAAGCGCTCCATCGCGCTTGTTGGCTAAGCTGGCCAAGCTCCAAGTCACGTGCTAAAGCTTCCACTGTCCCGGCTGTGCCAAGCTCCTAAGCAGCATCACGAACAAGCTTATTGGCAAGCAATTAGTCGCTCACCAGCACACCCTCTTGCAGCTCCGTCTCGAGGAAGCGACGCAACGACGAATTCCCAACCTCAGCCCTCGAGCGCCGGCTGTTATTTCCGATCCCCGAGAAACGCCAATCCCTGACAGCAAGGAGGCGATCCGTCGGCCTCGACAACCGTCATCACCCCTCCATCATCAATTGACCCCGAACACCCCGGCGACGACCGCGAACTGTAACCATGTCGGCACTCAGGCAGAGGGCAGCACAGCTTGCCAGGCAGGTCCGGACAGTTCGACCCACCGGCGTCCAGAACACCAGGTCGTACGCCTCGAGCCATGGCCACCACGAGGCCCCCCACACCGTCGAGGAATCGCTCGGAGTACGTTGACAACGAAACATGGAAGCAGCTATTGGCGCTTCTTGTGGACGGATACGGACTGGGAACTGGAGCTAACGGCGTAATAGCCTGCGTTCTTCATCACTATGGGCGCATTTGTCGGCTCCGTCTTCGTCTACCAGATCTCACGCCCAGGCGAGAACGGCGAGCTCTCGTCCCTGCACAAGTGGGTTGACAAGGTCGCGAGCTACGGTACAGAGTGGGAGACAAAGAACCACCTGATGGCGGCGGCCCTCCAGCAGGCGGCCCACGACAAGCACCTCCTCTACAGTGTTGAGCGGAGCACGCACCACGAGATGTCCTATCCCGAGTACGTGACAATTCCTACATCCCGGGACTTGGAGGAGCAGGATAGCTGGGAAGCGCCTAGTTGAGAGCGTGCTTTGAAATGGGAGTCAAAGGAGTGCTGGGTTTATCTCGTTGGGCCCGGCTTGGCTAGGGAGGCGCTCCTGCGTTTACCCTCTTTCGAGTCGTTTCCGCGGGTTACGCACCCTTGTCGAGGGCATGCTACTCTCTCGGCTTACTCCTTAAGCATTCCCGGGCATTTGCATTGCCGGGACCTCAATAGGCAGCTCCCATTGCCAGGGTCAACGGGAACTGTAACCAGTGTAACGATGCTGACCACGTGATAGGGTATTCACACACGGCTCGCCCTTCAATGTCCCGGCCGGACACTACCCGAACATTGGCAAGGTAGTTGCCCACTACCAGAAGCAGCATCACGAAGACGAGGCGCGCAAGGCGAAGAAGCTGGCAGCAGCAGCAGCAGCAGCAGCAACAGCGGCGGCGACCTCCGAGTAACAAAACACGACAACCAGGCTTTTCTTGTGTCTCAAAATACCCACAACTTGTGGCACACGTGCCTTACCTGTACATACGGTACCCGTACCTTACCTTAGACTTGAGGCAACCACAGTTCCACAACCCAACCCTCCTTCCTGAAACCTCGTCATTTCAGTGACCTGCAGCCCTGTGTCCTTTCCCCTACCTAATTTACCGGCAATACATGTTGCATTCTGAGGCCGCCTCTTTGGTTATAACAACCTGGAACCTAAGGTACCTATAAATTACCACGTCGATCGTGAATTCCGCGCCCATGCGAGCTTCAACCACGCGACTGCGACCCAACATACGAAAACGCAGTTGACACCAGCATGGCAAGCCCTCCAGGGGAAGCTGCCCAAATTGAAGTATTCGACGCCTCGAAACAGGCAAAGGCATGTAATCCATAATATCTTAGTCTTGTTTCCCGATCCAGCACTCAACTCAATTGGTCCAATTGGTGGTGCCTTTATGACCGAACACTCTTGGTTGCCCCACGTTCCAACCTCATAATCACAAACCCAACATTCCCAACCAACATAATCTCACCGTTCTCCCCCCCACCAACCAACCTCACCCCACCCATCACCTACCTAGTACCTTTACCTTACTCTACCTCCTTCCCCACCTACATACCTCCCATGGAACCCACATCACCAACCCAAAACTAACCCCGCACCCCGCCAAAAAAACAGGCCCCACGGCATCTCCTCCGCCCGCCGCCCCTGTCCCTCCCCGCCGTGCTCATCCGCCTCATCAGCCCCGCCGTCGGCTACGGCCTCTTCGCCGCCCGCGACCTCTCCCGCGACGAGCTCGTCTTCCACGAGGCGCCCCTGCTCACCGCGCTCTTCAACGAGAAGTTTGCCGCCGACCGCGCGCTGGTCGCCTCCCAGCTGGCGGCGTGCCGCGCCGCGCTGGCGGAGCACCGCGATGTCATGGCCGTGGCGTTCCCCGCGTTGGCGGTGCGGTGCGGGGCGGGGGTTGTGGCGTGGGAGGTGGCGAGGGGGGTTTTGAATGGGGAGGGTGAAGAGGGGATGGGGATGAATTTGGTGGTGGATGGTGGTGGTGGTGGTGGGAGGCCGCAGTTTGCGGGGGCGGCGGTGACGCAGCGCGAGTATGAGGCGTATACCGCCAGAGTAAAAGTTGGAGGGGGTGTGTCCGAGGTGGATGCCCGCGAGGCGTGTCTGGATTTCTTCAAGCACTATGCCTTTCAGGTCCCGCCGGGCGGAGGGGGCTCGGGGTCGGCTGTGGCTGGGAAAGGGGAAGATGGGAACGGGATGACTGGTGCCGCTTCGACCAGACAGGCCTGTGTCTATCTGCTCGGCTCGCTGATCAACCACTGCTGCACGCCCGGTCCGGCGCCCTCGGGCTCTGCTTGTGCTTCTTCCCTGAAAAGGGACAAGAATAAGAACGAGCCCGGGCCGAACTGCTCCTGGCGTATCGGCCCGTCGGGGTTGGCGCACTTCGTCAAGCCGCGTCATATCTGCGTGCAAGCGCGCCGGGACATCCGCGAGGGAGAGAGCTGACGTGGGACTACGGCAAGCGGGAGAAGGGCTTCGTCTGCGAGTGCGACACTTGCCGAGATAGTGGGCTAGGTTCGATTTGTAACGTGCTGTGAGGAGGTTTCTTGCAGCATGACGTCCTTGAATCACTGGGTCAGTTGACGAGGCCGGTTTGTTGATCAATCCATCTTCTCTGCTGCGTATGAGCCAGGGCAATGGGCGCACTGGTCTCAGGCACTGCTACAAGACGCTAAGGACAAGGGTATATCAGACCACACCGGTCACAGCAGCATTCCGGTCTCGAACTCTTGTTCCCACGTAACATCATCCCGTAACTTTTGTGTCATCGCCGTAGGACCGAATGCAGCACTCGAATTGCTCTGTGTACTATCTCGTGATCCCTCCAAGATAGAGCGTCGACATTGCCACCTCAAACAATGCCCGTGAGCAGAACCGTGTCCCGTTTCGCCGAATCCATGATTGACTGAATGCAAGAACCACCCATACCCAGCGCCCTTACTTCAGAGGAATGAAACGAGAAGAGTGCGTGGCACCGATACCTGGCCGACCGTGCTTGACGGGCTTGCTGCGGGGGGGTTAGTCGTCTGCGATCATTTCTGTGTGGGAGGCAGGGAGAAGAGGACGCACTATGAGATCGAGAATTCGCCAAGGTAGTGGCCAACCATCTCAGGCTTGATCTCCACCTGGTTGAACTCCTTGCCGGAGTAGATGCCGATGACGCTGCCGATCATCTCCGGGACGACAATCATGTCACGGAGGTGCGTCTTGACGAGGTCGGGCTTCTCGTTGGGCTTGGCCTCCTGCTTGGCCTTGCGCAGCTTCTTGATCAGGCCCATGGGGCGGCGCTTGAGACCGCGGTTGATCTTTCTCCGGGCACGGGCGTGGACAACGTCCCTGAGCTCATCGGAGCCAAGGTCGAGGAGACTGTGTGCAGACAGCCGGGTCAGCGCTTTTGTTCCATTCCGCAATTCGTTGTTCCTCATTTTCCGGCAAACTCTTCCCCCTCCATATCCCGCCCCATGTCACGTTTCCAACTCCCAATCGCGCGAAAAGTGTGTGTGCTGAGCAGCGGGATGGGTGGTACCTACGCTTCGAGGTCAACACCACGGTAAGAGAACTTGCGGAAGGCTCTCTTCTTCTTCATCTCGGCCGCCGCCTCGGCATTCTGTTGTTCGCACCATTAGCTGAATGTCCCTTCCGTGTTGAGAGGTTTCGCGGATTTAGAAGGGCCATGGCGGGATTGTGATGCATCGAAATATCGAGGCGAGGGCGGAAAGGGAAGACGTACGTATTCGTCGGCCATGATTGCGGTTTGTCGGTGATCACGGATTTCGCTGCTCGATAGTCCTGGTATCGAAGAGCGAAATTCTAGTTGTCGCGATGATGGGGTGGATTTGACTGCGGGCGGTTTCCCAGGCTGCGTGGATGGTTGGGTCGCTGGCGGCTTGGGGCTCCACTCACAAAAATTCGTAGGGTTCTGTGCCCTCGGGGGTCGGTTGTGCTGTGATTGGTGCGAGTGGCTGTGCGCTGTGGCTTGATGTGGCTTGCTGATTAGATAAGGGCGCTCAACAGAGACGAGCGCATGCAGCTCTCACTCAACCCCGCCAACGCCTTCAACATGCATTTGGAGGGGTCTCGAATTACACGATCACATGATGAAGTTCACCATAAGGATGCATTGCATTCTTTTCTAGCTCTCACGTCTGACTTTTCTACACTGCTAACATATTGCTCATCAATTGCGTTGTCTGGCCACCTCCTGCATCTAAATCTGCTTGAAAACGGACAAACTCGACAAGGCCTGCCCAGATGGCGAGAACATGGTGTTGTCGGCACACGATGAGCCCAGGTTCGCGTTGTGAATCCATGCAGGCTCCCAGTAGAACAAACCCACCCCGCGGCTCACCGAAGACACCACGTTGGCCACGTTCTTGACGTACGTCGACTGTCCCGCTGCCGAGAAGGGAATGTTCCTGACGTCGGAGGGGAAGCTGTACTTGGGGTTGGGGCAGGATGTTGGCCAGTTGGTCTCGACCACGGCCACGTCCTTGTTCCACGTCTGGGCCATGTTGGTCAAGCTCGTCTTCAGCGCACTCAGGCTCGCCGACTCTGAGTAGAACGGGTAGAACGAAACTCCCATCATGTCGAAGTCGGCAAGCTCAAATGTTCCTTGCTGTAGGGCATTGGTATACCACCATTTCTGGGTCTCCCAGTTCCTGTTCGTCTCGTCAGCATCTCGACCCAGGGCCATTGTCTGGGTAGGGACACTCACCATCCGTTGTCGAGATGAACCATGATTTTCGGCTTGGGGTTGAGTGTCGAATCCTTGATACCCCAGGCCGCTGAGTGCAGCAACCGAGCGATATTTCCCCAGTTGTTGGTTTTGCCTGTGGGCCACAATAGGCCAGGTGTGATCTCATTTCCGATGGACATGATGGTCGGCTGCACGCCAGCAGCCTGGAACTGGTTTGCGGCATCTAGGGTGTAGTTGTACAGCTTCCAGGAGAGGTTGTCAATGTCGGTCGGCCATCCTGAGGGGGGGTCTGATGGGCAGGATCCGCCCAGGTGTCGCTGTAGTGGAAGTCGATGTATACACCCAGCCCAGCAGCCTTTGCCCTCTTCGCAAGCGCGATATTGTAGGCGAGGTTGTAGTTGCCGTCCCTCGGGTTGACCCACACTCGCTGGCGCACCGTGTTGACGCCATTGTCTGCGAAGATCTTTTCTAGCGGTTGGGCGTTGCCGTTAACGTTCTTGTACGAGACACCGGCCCGTTCCTCGACCACCACCGAGGACCAGTCCACGCCTTTGTAAGTGAGGGCGGCATCGGCGGCGGAGAGACCGAGGAAAGCGGCCGCGAAGTAAGTAAGCTTCATTTTGTCTGTAGCAGGCGTGCCGAATCAAGTAACAGGTTCGAGGCTCACCAAGGATGGAACTGAGATCCGGGTTTGACGAGATCTTACAAGAGCTATTTACATCGCCGCTATAAAACAAAACTACCTTGAGTACTATACTAGGGTTCCCAATGGGGACCGGTCTCCGCCGACAAGCTGTCGCATGGTTGGTCTTGGCCGTACATGTTTCCGCGCCTATCCAAGACAACCTTGAGAAATGCCGAGAATATACCGCTATATACGGGTATTACAAGGTTCGCGGGTGTCGAGCTGGCAAAAGGAGGAGAATGGCGCGTTTCAGGGGACCGAATCTACACCACCAATCACCAGGGCTACTCGGCTCATCTTCTTCCGGAGGTAACATCAGATCGGTTACCAAAGAGGCTCGAACTCCCAGGTTGGTATCCACGTCTTGCATTCAGGCGTCTAAGCAAGATGCGAGGGTAAGTAAGGTAGTTTAATAAGTATACACAGAGCTTCATTCAACGTCGGCGAAGACTAACATGGAAAGATGAAGTAAAGTGCTTTAAACATTACTGGATCTGCATCTATAAACAGATATAACTAACTGCACACCGTGGACCGGTGGTGATATTGATAACTCATGCATTCGTAACCAAATCAGTTATCACCATCCGCCACCCTCCACACAAGCTTTTCTCCCGAAACAGCTTGTTCTCTCAGCAAGTCGAGCGCTTTCTGCGCACGTTCGAGCATCGTCTTCCCTTCCACAACCCGCTGCTTGTTTGGTTGAACCACGCCCTGTTCTAGCAAGGCGGGGATGATCTCTGGCTGGAGATGGTTCTTGAAAAACTCGTTCTGTGCGGTTCCCGAATTAGCTAGCCATTCGTAGGGACTGGGGTTCTCTCGCTCAACGTACCTCATGGTAAAGAAATGTCCTGACACCCCTGAGGTCGACTCCGTCCTTCCACTGCCCAGGCAACGCCTTGCTCACATCCATCTCAAGCTCCGGCTTCTGGTCCCCGTCCGCGTGGACGTTGATCACAGGCAACATAACAGCCACCTTGCTCCCCCTCTCTGCGATCTTGGTTAACGGCCGCAGCGTCCCCTCCCGCGAGCTGATGCAGTCCACAATATACGGCACCCTCGGTCTTCCTTCCTCGTGGTTCCCATCAGCCCCCTCAGAATCCAGATACCGCTCAATCTCTCCAACCACATCCCCCCCGATAATCAAAACACTTCCTCGCCCCCATCCCCTCCAACACCCCATGATGCTTCCCCGCCGCAACAGCCAGCACATTCCGATACCCCCAAAACCGCAACACCTGCAACACGTACATCCCCACGCTACTCGCCGCCCCCCACACCAACACCACCTCCCCATCCTTCCCGTCCCCACTATGGTGCTCAGGCACCGGCCACGGCACCTCCAACCCGAGTTCCACCGCGACAGTATGCACGGCCGTCACCAGATTCGTCGGCACCGTCACCGCCGCCTCGAGGCTCATCCCGCTCGGCACACGGCTCACCTTCCACGTGGGCACGGTCACATACTCCTGGAAGCCGGCCTCGCGCGGAGCGCCGTCCTGCACGAAGCCCATGACTCGGTCGCCGATGGTTAGGTGGTGGGACGAGCCAGAGCCGAGCGCGACGACGGTGCCGCCGAAGGTGGTGCCCATTATAAAGGGGCTGCGCGTGGTGACGGTGGTGCCATCTGGGGTGGTGGTGGTGGTGGCGGTGTTGTTGAGGTAGAGGCCGCCGGTGGCGCGGTGCATGTCGAGCGGGGTGGAGGAGGTGTGGGTTACGTGGATGAGGGCTTCGGTGGGGGGAGGGGGGATGGTGGGGAGGGTGGTTAGGTGCAGGGGCTCGCCGGGGGTGGTGATGGCGATGGCGGAGTGGGTGGAAGGGATGGAAGGGGGGAGGGGGGATGCCATTTTGGTGGTTGCGGTGGTGGTGATGTTGGTGGGATTATGATGGTGGTGTGGTGGTGGTGACGTTGGTGACGTATAAATGGCCAGGGTCGTGAGCTCGAGCTGGAAGAGCGAGGTGATGATGAGGGGTGTTTGCTAACATTGTCTAGTTTATTCGAGGGCCTGAGCACTTATATATATAAATATGGCCATCATCCTTCCGGCGTCATTCCAAGTTTTAGCACTCATTGTCGACAATATTATAAATCTTAGGGGCCGCTTGCGGATACAGCTCTCAATCCCTCGGTGGAGCAACCCCCCTCTCATGTTTGTAAGCTCAGGCCATTATTAAGCTCGCGACGGTCTCAGTCTCATGATGTCAGTCGCGAAATGATTGGAAAAACACGATGATCCTTTTGTGTAACAGATGCCGTTAGTTCAACCGGGAACAGTGAAGATAACTTATTAGTTAATACGCTCTGCTAATGATAATCCACGTGTCCGAATGGTTGGGACACCGGCGACAGCGCGGACAGTGGAGCGTTTTAACCCTTTAGTAACCCATTCTAGGGGGTATGAAGTCGGAGGACGTAGCTGCACGACGAATATTTGGTGTCGTTAATCTCATAGCTTGTGTTCGTCAGGACCATTGGCCTGAGGCAGGGATCTTGAATCAAGGTTCGAAACGGCTGATGACTGAGCATCGCACCCGAGGAACACCAGGAAGCGGCGTGTGTTGTTGCAGGCCCCAACTTGCAAAGCATGCTGACCCCACAGTACCGAGTTATACAGTATGGATCAAGAGATTTACTGTCTAACATGGCTTTCGCAACGGCATAGGACTGATGTCTCTGCTTTGAAAATTTATTTTGTGTTGATGAATATAATTAAGTAACTATTGACAAACCTCGAGGTGTTGACTAAAGCTTAAATCATCAGTCTACCTATGATATAGCCCATTTACCACGTATCGAGGTGTACATATTAGGTATTCGCACAGTGACTTCTTGTTTCTCGCAAGATTACATGGCGGGTGCTTCTCCGCTTTGGGATGCATCAGCGCGGCAACAGCATCCCAGTCGAAAGAATACCGATAGAAGCACCTTCCCCCCGACGCCCTTCGATGCTGCCGCGCACTGCAATGTCGATTCCAGCACGGCCCAGTTTGATTCCAGACTGATACTGATCTCGAATTCAAATTGTAACGATAACATAGCCCCTCAGATTTGACAAAGCTCGAAACAACCTGGAACCCGTTATCTTATCTTCAACAAGCAAGCCGTCGCTTCAAGACCACCACATCATGAGATCGCAAAGGCGTTTTCGCGTCATTACCTACCTGGTGCTGGCCGCCATCGTCACGCTGATTTTCTTGCACAACCGTCAATCCACCGAGCCCGCCTCGCGATCGCTGCACGACTTCTACTCCAAAACAGTAAACGCCATGGACAAGCACCACGGGGCGAGTGGCGACGGCGGCGGAACTGGTGTTGCTGCAGGCCAAAAGGTCATTGCCGACCACGACGTCAATGGGGATGGAATTGTCGACGAGGAGGACCGTATCCAGGCCAAGCAAATGGCCGACCGTCTGCGGAAAGCCGAACAAGAGGCGAAAGACAACGCAAAAGCCAAGGGACCCAACAAGCCTGAGTCGCCCGCACAAGTCGTCGGCGTAGGGAGTTCGGCAAGTGGTCAGAAGAAGCCTGTACCGGATGAGAAGGCCAAAACGCAGCCTGAGGAATCTGAGGAGGACCACGAAGTGGAGGGAGTGCTCAACACCATCTTGAAACAGTCTCCAGGTGCGTAACCTTCTCCCTAACCCACTCATGTGCCGGATAACTATGGTTGCTGACCTACGCTCCTCTCAGTCATCATCTTCTCCAAGTCATACTGCCCTTATTCCAAGATGGCCAAGGGTGTTCTACTCGACAAGTACATCATCGAGCCCACGCCGTTTGTGGTTGAGCTGGACCAACATCCGATGGGGGCGAAGATCCAGGCCAAGCTGGGGGAGATGACGGGCCGGCGGACAGTGCCGAATATCATGATTTACGGTCAGAGCATTGGCGGCGGTGATGATATCTCCGACATGGACAGGGAAAGGACCCTGGCCGACAAGATCGCCTCGCTCGGGCAATCCAAGATCAAGGTGTCGCTGCGCTTTGTACAGAGCGCCCAAAAGGCCACATAGGTTCGATGGCTCCATCTCGGCTCCGATGTTCCCCCGCTCATGATTTCGCCGGCATTGTCACCCAAGTATCCACTGCATAGACTTCACACCGAGGCTTTGTGTTTGTGTGGGGGATGACAAGGCGTGGTGCGGGGTTGGTGTCCACGAGCTTCAGCCCGAAACTTCTGGCCCAGGGGAAAGAGCTCGCAACGCCCAAGAACTGAGTGTTTCTGTCAGGAGTTGGCCATAAAAACAGCTTAAGACCCCTCAAAACCGACGTTCTCCCCCGGAGATCCCGCCCTGCAGGATCTTGTGGACAGTACAGGGCTAAGATTCGTTGGAAAGCCAGTGGATATCTTCACAGGCCACGGCAGTTACAAGAAGCCGCCATCACTGCGCTTGTTCGCCCTGGGCTTATCAGGTTGCAGGAATGAAAAAAAAACAGTGTCGGGCGGGTCGAACGGGCCAAGTAGCATGGCATGGCCTAGGAGACTGATGTGCCTACCCGGGCCGAACGTCAATATCCGTTCTGTTTGGCCAAACTTGTCATATGCGCTGGATCCAACACCGGCGTCTAGCGTAAGCCTGATACTAGGAGCTGGTTGGAGGAAGATGCAGTAAATAACTATTTGCTAATACGGCTTGTTGGGGTGGTAGATAGTAGGGGAAGTAATATATTCTGCGGTCGAGATGTTCTCAAAGGAATAATAGCTGAGAAGTTTATGGAACTTGCCTCAGTCAGTGTATTATCGCCTTGATCAAGTTGCCACTCCTTGGTCGCTGCTAGGTCAATTACTTTCGGCCTGGACGGCACCTACCCGCTCAGCGCCGCGACAAGCCAGTTATTTCCCGGCAAAAGGATCCGGCAGCTGTTCAAACATTGGGTGTTCTTTGTTAGTGCTCCAAGCGGCTATCCGTGATTGTTGGCCGAATATTGGAGTGTGCGCTGGACATCTTTGTGTGGTTGATGCTGGAACAAGCATGGCAGATTTTTGACTCACGTAAAGAAGGTTAAGATGGGATGGTAGATTTATACCAATGTGCTCCCCGTCTTCCCGTCTTATCCTCAAAAGTATCACAAACCCGCATCGACAAGCGGACCAGCATCAAGCAGCCCCCATCTCTGATCGAAATCCACAATGGCCATGTCCATTCTCACCCCCGAGACCGTCCTCCTCGTCTGCGAGGAACTCTGCTATCATGACATTCGGGCTTTAATGCTCACATCGCAGTCGAACATGAACCTTATCAAGTCACACGAGCAATCCATTGCAAAGGCCATGATCCGCCGCCTGATTCAAGAGCCACAGTTCCGACCGCTCGACAGACCCGTCATTTCATCACTGGATGAGGACCGCACTGTTCGTGGTCCGGCGAACTTCGAAGTTGTGGAGGAACTTGAGCGTCGAGAGCTCATGTTTACGGTGCTCTTGGAGGATGCTGCTCAACAACTGGAAAAAGCAAAGCTAGTGCAAAGGCTCATGTCCCAATTTATGACAGAGCGCTTGTTACTTGCAATCGAGAGGGATTCGCTGATCCGTTTCATGGAGCGCTTTGGGGAGACTCTGCAGCTCATGGACCGCATTATGGACTGCGCGGCAACCATTCGACACGAGTTCGCGCTTGACCCGACACTGCCCTACCCGGGTTTCGACAAGGCCGGCCTCGACCGAGTGGTCCATAGAGCTCGCCAGAACCTTATCGCCGCCCTGAGCCCGCTGGATCTGGCCTTCCTCCTCCTGGTCACCAGGATGTTCATCAAGACGCGCGGAACAGCCCCGGATGATAACGAGCTTTATCACGACGGCCCGTTAAAGGAGGAGATGCTGCTCCAGAGCGGCACCATGGGTGTGTATGTTCACCTAAATGAAGACAAGTACGATTTCACCTTCACCTTCGGTAATATTACACTATTTCTGGACAACTTCGGTCTTCAGAATCTAGCTTTCAACGAGACGATCAAGGTGATAGGATGGAGAAGGGGTTCCAAGTCGCAAGCACCCAACTGGTCTCCCAACGGCGCACTAGAGCCATTGGGCTACGCGGTGCGTAGGACGTTTGCAGAGAAGATGGGAAGTCTTCCCGAGGAGCATCTCGAGGCGCTGGCAAATGCCGAAGAGGACAAAGTCCTTAAAACTGGTGAGAGTTTGAAGGCCACACCTGCGTTCTGGCTCATCGGTCGCTGGCTTCTTACGCAGGACCCAGTCCTGGAAGAGCGCCCGCCCATTCCGCAGGAGTCCTGGAAGGAGTTGTTCCCTTGGGCTATGACCCAGGAGCCTGTCTCTAGCTCATCAGGAGAGGAAGGCTCGGACAACTCGGACGACTGATTCTCTCTCATCATGAGGAGAGACTTAGACTGGCCTGGCTCCCACTCATTACGAGAGCCACGCGCGACTTTAGGCAGCATTCTTGAGCTTCTCTAAAATATGAGACAGGGTGTTCATAATTCTATCACATGCCATTGTAAAATAACACAATTCGCAAGCTTTACACCCCAGGTGAACATGGTGTGATTTAGTGTCCGCAATTTATGCCCTTCTAGCCACGGTGCAAAAAGAGCGCCTTCCACCAGGCTTGTTAGATTAGTTCGTTGTATTGCCTATGCTGGTTCAATTATTACCTCAACCGCCTATCTCCTGTGCCTCCCAGAACATGAGCTACACACCAATAGATACCAGACAACAATCTTAACCCCGGTGGCAAACGAACACGACCAAGGGGAACGTCGCCTCATTCAGCCGGCGTTAGCCATGTTTGCAGGTAGAGAACCAAGACATACTCTCCCCTCTCCCCAAACGTAGGTCTCTAGAGCCTTCTCAAACCATAGCCCGTAGTATTACACCTAAAAGTGATTGTGGAAAGGGGGAAGATGGAGTCCAAGAGCCGTGCGCTAATTGGTCGTAGTTGGGCTAGACAAGGAACTTGTTCGGTTTCTGGGCGGCTGGGCAACAAAGGCGATGAATGTCACCGGTGTGGTTGAGGACGGTGCCATTGTGCAGTGACCTCTGGAACAGTATGTCCAGGTCAAAGGACAATGAAGGAGGTATATAAGAGTAGGACCCCCTTTTGCCCGCTCCTGCTTCCCATCCTACGTCACATGGATCTATTACAAGCAAGCGCAGCCTCGCTGTTGACCAAACCCGAACCAACAAGAGATAAGTCGCAACCAACGACAAACTAGAGACACCATGTGCCATCTAGATATATGCCACTATAAATGTGGGCACGCCCACCAAGGAAAGGTGAGGCGATGCCAAAGTTACTACGAAATACAAGCAGAAGCGTCACCTACGCTTTGCCATCTCTTTCGGAGAAGGAGTATGGACTGCAAAGACCTAATGAGCGTTAACCAAGACATTGCGACTGTCTGTTCGGTAACATGCGCCAGGAAGCAACTGAACGAACGAAAGATGAGAGAACAGGAGTTGTGGCAACGAGAGAAGGCGTTGAAGGAGAGAGCGCTGGCGAGCGCACGCGAGTACGAGCAGAATAAAAAGGCGGAGGAGGAGGCGCTGCGGCGGCAGAAGGTCGAGAGGGCCAGACAGGAGAGGGAAAGAGGTAGGACAAGAGAGCAAGAGGAGGAAACGCGGCAGCAGAGGGTTGAGAGGGCACGGAGAGAGCGAGGTAAGCCGCAGCAGACCACAACAGCCCCACAGACCCCGACAACCCCGAGAGCGGCACATGTCGAGATGGGTACGTTCACAAGAGCCCCCAGTCACCGGGCGGCCAAGCGGTCGCCCACAACACAGGCAGAGGTGCAACGGACTCCTCCTCGCCTCGCCGAGCGGCGAATACACCCGGATTACCACCCCCCAACCCGCCCTAGCCCCAACCCTAATAGTGAAGCTAACAATTGGAGTCAAGACCACCGTACGCAGGACAACCAACTCCAGCCACGAATGCCTTTCCAATCAAACACAATAAAAACCAGCAACTCGATCTCTTGCAACAACAGCCGCCACCACCACAGTCCCGGGCGGACAGGGACGCTCGACGGCCCCCTGACACGCATTCAGGCTCCTCGACAGCAGCCGCAGGTAAGACCCCAGGCCCAGCAACCTCCCACGCAGTCCGTTCAGCGCAGAAACCCCACCATGGTAAGTCGGGCGCCCGGCATCCCGGAATCGTATTGCGCAAGCCCCGCCGGCAGTCCAACAACCGTACCATCATTATCAACACCATCACCGCGCCAACGCCCCCCACAGCCACAACCACAGCCAACCCAACAGCCGCGGGCCTCATACTCCCACGCACCACCACCACCGCCCGTGCCACCCAAAGACCCCAACTGGAGACCGCGACATCCCAACCTCGTCCCACCCCCGCTCGCCCTGGGACCGCGCACGCCTACCAAAGCAGCCACGGCGCCACCAACCGCCGGCCCGCCCAGGAGAAAGCCCCTCGCAGCAAGCAGCGGCAACACCCACCGCTCCTCCGCGCCAGCAACACACGCGCGGCGGACAGGGATCAAATCCCCAGGCCACAATAAACCCAACCCGCCGGCGGTGACTACTACCGCCACCGCCAAGCGCCTGGTCAAGAAGCCCGAGGCATCGGCATCGGCATCGGCATCGGCATTGACATCGCCGGGGGCCGGCAGGACGGCGACCAGCAAGACGGCGGTCGCCGCTCGCAGTGGAAATAGCGGTCACAGGCGGACTCGATCGGCGTCGGAGCTGACGCCGGAGCGGGTGAAGAGGAAGGGCTGGTTGTTGAAGAGGCTGATGGGGGAGGCGGCGAGTAATGGGTCGGTGGAATGGGTGTCGGCGGATGCGGTGAGGGTGGAGAGGGGGTCGATGGTGTGAGTGAGTGAGTGTCTGTGTGGTTACGTCTTTTTTCTTCGTGGTGTATGTTTCAATGGTCTGTTGTTCTCTTTTATAGGACATTTTTTGAATATTGCCGCCGCCACCACTGCTGGGAGTTTTTGGATAGATAAAATATAAGATTGGAGAATGAGTTTGTAGTGCGCTTTGCATTGTGAGATTGAGACTGAACAAAGAGGAGAATGGTTGTGATGTCGGGTTGGGTAGGCCATGGTAACAGTTGAACCAAAGAAAGGCGGCTTGTATGAGTACTGGGAAAGTTCTACTTCTCTTAGCCATAAAGTAATATTGCTAATACAGCTTAGGTATGCGATGAGGGGTCCTGGCGATATCTCAATTCGAAGATGGGATAACCTTTTGAAGTTTGTCAAACAAGAAGTTTGGGTGTTACCAAAACGCTGCAGGTACGGTTATGTTTTTGATTCCCGAGAGAAATAAGTTGTAAACTCCACGAAAGTTGATAAAAGTTCTCCAAGAAGGAGCGCCTTGGGTACATACAAATGTATTTAGGTGCTTTCCTCGGCTGGTTGTTTACTTGAAAAGGGGGGACTTCGTATATGGAGAGAGGACGGCCAAGACCTTCAACCCCACCCCCGCTCACCTCGGTGAGCCCCTGCGATTGGGCCCACCTAAATTTTGCCGGCTCCGGCAACCAACCTCAGGTGGTCAAATCCACCGAATTTTCCACGCCAGACCACGACCCCCAGCCCATCGCGGAGCCGACACCGCAACGCGACGGCCGAAAACCCTCCCACCACCTCTCCAATTGAACACGAAACAATCAACCAAAACCAGCCATGAGCAGGGCATTGCTGCGCTCCGCTGGAGCTGCGCGCTCCCGCCGTGACTCGGCTTCTCCCCTCAGTCCGCCCGACACCGACGACGATAACGGCCACGAAAGCAACCACAGCCCGCTTCTTCAACCAGACCACCCAGCACGTCGAGCCCAGCACACAACAGCTCGACCCAACCCTGGTCAACACCGCCGCCGCTCCACCCACCACCACCACCACCACCGCATCATCACAACCCCCCTCCCGCCCGCGGCGCACCCCCCCGCTCTCACCAACCCCCACAACCCCCACCCCCATCAGCGACTCCGTGCGGGCCCTGCTCCCGGCCCTAGCCGCCCAACCCGGGCACTACATCACAGTCCAAATCCACGGCCGGCCCTACCTGGTGACGGCGGGCGACAGCGTGCGGCTGCCGTTCAAGATGCCCGGGGTCACGCCGGGGATGGTGCTGCGGCTGAACCGGGCGACGGCGGTGGGCAGCCGGGACTTCACGCTGCGGGGCGCGCCCTTTGTGGACGAGCGGCTGTTCGAGTGCCGGGCGGTGGTGACGGGCACCGAGGCGGAGCCGATGCGCACCATGGTGAAGAAGAAGCGCCGGTGCAGGCGGTCCAAGACGGTCACGAGCAAGCACCGGTTTACGACGTTGAGGATTAGCGAGCTGAAGATTAGGCCGGAGGTGGTGATGGAGGAGAGTTAAAGGGGGAGGGGGAGATGGGAAACGGATTGATTGTGGGTTGGTTGGTGGGAGCCGCGGGGATAGAAAAGGTCACGCGTGGCAGGGATGGATGGCAGATCACAGGGACGGGGGGATACAGCTCGTTGCAGGTTGCCGTTGATGGTGTAAGATGAGGGGAGACTGTTCTAGACATGTATCATAGTCGATGCCATTGTACAGAAACCTTTAGCATCCTGCCTGCGTGGCTTGCGTGCTCTGTGACTGCAAAGCGCCGTGTAAGGCTCACCGAGCTCCTTGACATTACCCCTCCATCTAGGGCTATGGTTCATGGTGTTGAACAGGGGATTTAATTTCTCCTGCTCTACTAACTAGGAGGCTTTGGGAAGTTTGACAAGACGTATTCGATGGGCAGTCTGAATGGTAACCTCAAAGGGACAGCAACAATGCCTTTCCCACCACTATCATGGCTGGTAATCCCGTCCATGCCCGGGGTCTGCAGAATAGGAGGCACCACAGCACGCGGACGCAACACCAACAACCAAGCTGGGGATGGTAATAGTGATGGCAGAATTAAGGTTCTCTCTCTAAGAAAAAGACAAGTTCTAACCGCGCTGGCTCCGGGTCATTAAACAATAACAGTGCCTTCCGGCAGTGGCCCGTCATCACCAAGGCTTCTCAGTATCCAAAACGGAACCCCGGTCTCGGCGCAAACTCCTCCAAACTCCCAGCTTATAGGCTCGCAAATCTCCAGACAACAACAAAAACAAACATCCCTTTCCAGCCCCGGGTATAAGAATGCGACAATGTGGGGTCTTCAAATCATGACATCCATCTTCCGTCTCGCCCTTTCTGAAAAAGAAACCGACAAGCTCCGATCTTCCAACAGCTATGCACACATCGTCTTCAGCTGTCATAGTTCTTCTTCAGCGGCAGCTGAGACCCCGCTCAGTCCATTGCGCATGGCCAACGACTTTTTGCAACTAGCCCAATACGCCGTTGGCCACAGCTGCAAGACTTCGTTGTCGACTGCATCGCCGCGGCGGACGCGTTGCGCAACATCCCAGACCACGTCCCGCAGAAGCTCAGGCGTAATGGGGATGACCTTGCCGTGGTCGGCAGCAGTAAAGATATCGTTCGACAGCTCCATAGGATAGAGGAACGGATCCGTCAGAGAGAGCAGCTCTTCACATGACGGCCGCTGTGTTTGGTCGCGGCTGAGACACCGTTTCAAGGTGCGGACGAGACTCGGCGGCACGCGCACACCGTGTTCTGTGTGCTCGGGGAACTCGATCGGATGAGCCCAATCCTTGATCGCGTTCACCCGGGCCATCATGTTGACGATCTTCGCAAACGGGCACTGCCCGTACACCATCTGGTACAGGATGCAGCCCAGACTCCATACGTCGCTGGCTTTGCCGAGCTTGAAGTGTTTGGGCCGGTGAGACGACGGGGCGTTGAATTGGCCTTTGTAGGCCGAGGTGAGGGCGTACTCCTTGGAATCCATTAGTGACTCGGGGGACATGTAGTTTGGCGTGCCGATCTGTGCGTCGCGGTGCACGTTGACCGTCATGTCAGTTTGGATGGCATTAGCGATGCCAAAGTCGATGACTTTAAGCCGGCCTTGGGCGAGGACGAAGTTGGCGGGTTTCAAATCGGTGTGGATGATGTCCCTCTCGTGCACGGCCTGCACGCACTCGACCATCTCTTTCCACCAGTATCGTACAAAAACGGGGTCCAATCGACAGTCCTCCGACAGCCGGCTCCGAAGGAAGGTATTGAAGTCGAGCTCACCAGCTTCCAGCACCTGAGCTAGGGTTAGCGAACGTATTTGCTAAATGGGACTGTAAGGCTGACTAACCAGGCTAAGCATCTTCTTTTCGGCATTGAATTCATGGTCAATGAGTTGGGCAACGCGGTTGACTCCGGTTAACCGTTGCAATAGGTCGATCTCGCCGTGGTACCCCTTGATGGTTCTGTCGTCTAGGTTCTCGAGCGACACCCGCTTTAGGGCAAGAAGCTTCCCGTTTTCGGCCGAGACACGGTAGACCTTACCGGACCCGCCTCGACCGAGGGAGTCGATTCTCGTGTAAGTCTTGCCGTTGACACGAAGCAAAAACTGTCTCTTCTTGTTGGACTGCACAGCTGTGGCGGCGCCGGCTGCAGCAGTGGCTGTTTCGACAACAGACATCTTGGGCGGCGGAGGCGGTGCAGGCCTCTGAGCGACGTTATGTGACCTCGCGGCGAGGATGTGGTTGTTGGGGGCGACAAAGGCCTTTTGATGAGATTCTACAGCTGCTGGGTTGCTAGGCGCAATTGCGTTTGAATCCCTCTGCCTCGAGGCCGAGGGAGGTGGGTTAGATACCCGGAGAGAGCTGGGGACAACAGGCACCACTTCAGCTGGAGCCTCGTTTTCTTTGTCATGGTTGACAGGTTCTTGAGCTGGCGAGGTTGGGATCCGGTAGGCGAGCGGCATATGGTGATGTTCTGGCTTCCTCTGGCTGACGGGTGTGATAAATGTAGATTTATGCCTGCGAAGGGCCGCCCGAGCAGAGTCTCGAGCGGAGTCTCTGGCGCTGACTGGGCTGCCGGAGGCGGCAAAATCGGCATAGTCAGAGACGGCGGGAATTGGCGCCTCTTCCTGCTGTCTTGATTCGGCCTGTTGACTCCCGAGCTCCTGGCCCAATCCATACGCATCCCCCTCAAACTGGCCATCTCCATCCTCTTCGCTCTGCCTGCGGCGACCGCGGCGAGCGGGGCCAGACAGGAAGCTTCCTGGAGTTTTCCCAACCCTCTTCACCCTCAGCGAAGCCTGCGGTGCCACGGCGGAGGGCGCAGCTAGAGCGCCAGGAGCATTTCGACCCTCACCGTCAGCAGGTTGTGTGGAGTATTTGGGACGTGTATCAGATGAGCTCCCAGATGCTGGTTTCTGCCCCGAGGACCCGACGGCTATCCTGACAGTCCTCACTGGTAGCACCGGAGTTTTGGCAGACCTGTCTTGTACAACAGGGGACGAAGGAACCTTTCCTCTGTGGCCCTCTGCGCTATCCGGTCTTGTCCCTCGGGCAGACGAGGAAAACGAGTTCCGCAAACTATTCCGGCGACTTCCGTTTACACCGTTGGCCGAATTGGGCGCGTTGAGGCGGACAACGCGCTTCCTGGGGGCGGGGCTATTATCCCGGCTGCCGACCGGAGATGGCTGTTTGGGAGAAAGGTTGCTTTCCCTTCGCGATTGGCGAGTCGCACGGGTGCTTTGAACTGGAGACCCCTGATCCCTGGAAGCTGTCTGACCAAGCGCGAGATTAGAGCTCCTTCTCGAAGCATTCCGCGACTGGGGTCGACTGGCTGATGTCGGTGGCTTTGAGGTAGGTACGTTGTCGGGTTCCTGAGTCCTCTTTCGCGCATATCCCTGGTCCCCATTGGTTGCCCGCGCCGGAGTTGGAATGGATGAGCGACGCGCAGTCGGCGCAGGCGCATTGGTGGATGACCCATCGGAAACGTGACCGCCGCCTAGTAATGCTTTGGTGATGGCGCTCAGCTTCATAGGACTGAGCACTTCATCGTCAGAGCTGTCGTCCAGATTTCGGTATTGCGAGGGCTGGCTGCGTTGGGCCAATCTCGTAGATGTCCTCCTGCCCACCGGGGCATAGCGGGTACCTCTTTCCGCAGGTGTTGGCGACATGGTGAGGTTCAATTGGAGCGTTGGATATCAAATCGAGGCGCGTTGCTGTCCACGCGTCGGAAGCTCCTTCCTCGGCGCGGATTAAAGCAGAAGCGAGATTGCTGAAGCAGGGAAGCAAACGAACAGCCAGTACAAAAACAAAAACTAAAGCAAGAGGCAATTGGTGTTATTTGGATCGTGAGGACTGACTGCCGAAGCTTCTGCGTGCGCCTGCATGGATGGTGTTTGGAGGAGGAAGGTGGGAGCTTTGCAAGATAAACAGCCGGGGGACCCGCGCATCGTCGAATTTGCTCCAATTGTCCGTGTGGGCCGCCGTTGCATGTCGAGGAGCTCTGTCCGGCGCGTTGACCGGGCAACGGGCCAATTAGAATTGGATGCAGCTTCAACCGGCGAAAAAGCGCGCTGGTCGCGTTGCGTTCATGCAGAGAAGACTTGGCAATTTGGTCTGAGGCAATATATCACTTCATGCACCAGCTGCTTCAGCAGATTGTCCTACGCGAGTCATTCTAGCGGGGAAATGCGCCGAGCATCTCGTGAAGGCCGGCCGAACTTGTCAGCGTCTTTCAAATCATCCATCACCCACCAGCGACGCTGCAGTTTGAGACATCGTGACCTGTCGGCGCACATGCAACACGTTGGCGCATTTTACACTCCGCAAGGCAACATTTACAGGAATCACACATCAGGAGAGCCCAATAAATCCGAAGAGACCGCTGCACTGTATTGTTCCAGTCTAAACTGACGGTGCTCCGCACTGGCGGTAGCAAGGGCTTGGATATTCCACAAGTCCAACACCACGACCAACTCAACGGTGACTCTAGGAATGCCGCGAGTATGCGCATACGTGGTCGGCCTGCTTCGGAAATAACCACATTATCGATTTGATTGCGATCGTGGCGAGTAGCTTAGTCGAAGAGACCGAAGCCCATGTCGTCATCGGACTCCTCCTTCTCTGTGAGGGGGTTAGTGCAAGCCTTAAAAGATCGGGGGTGCTTGGAGAGGTACGTACCCTCCTCCTTGGCCTCCTCCTTAGGAGCCTCCTCAGCAGCACCGCCAGCGGCGGCACCACCAGCGGCAGCAGCGCCACCACCACCGCCCGACGGGACGGAGGCGAGCTTGGAAGAGCCCTCAGCAATCAGCTGCATCATTTGTGTCAATAAATCGTGGCCCTTTTTGCATTCGACAGCCGGGAATTTTGCGCACCTCGTTGATGTCCTTGCCCTCGAGCTCGGAGATGAGCTTGTCGAGGCGCTCGTTGTCGGCCTCAATGCCGACCGACTCGAGGACGGCCTTGACATCGGCGGCCGAGGGGGAGGTGTTGCCACCGAGCCCGAGAAGAAGGTAAGCGGCGAGGTGCTTCATTTTGACGGTTCTGCTCCCGGTCAGTGTCGGCCTCAGTCTCGGCGCGCTTTACCCCTCCACTCGTCTGGTTGCGCGCAGGTTGGGGAAACGTAAGAAACTCACTTGTGAGGTGTTGGGTGAACAAGAGATGTCAATCAATTTTAACCGCAAGTTGGGCGGAGAAAGACTCTTCTTAGTTCTAGTCGTGGTATCGGGTTGCTGAGAAAGTTCTCTGGGCCGATTTATTTTACAATTCTGTAATTGTGAGCCCGCAATTTTCGGGCCCACATCTCACATGACCCGTCGATAGGGCAGAACAACCAGCGGCTGACGTAATGCTTCAAAGCTGTTCAGAGCGGGGCTGCAGGAATTTGGTCGGGTCCATCTGTCCATCTGGCCAAATCCCGGAACCGGTCGCACATGGCTCCGACTTGACATCGGCTGGACCCGCATGGCCCGGCTGGCTGATTTATGTGGGTCCTTTGGCGCCCCCCTCCAAGTTAAAAGGCGGCTGCTGGCCAACGTTTGAAGGCTGAGGGCGCCGTCGAGCACGCAAACTTCTTTGTTCACTTCCAACAAACGCCGCTCCGGCATCTCCCACCGCCCCGGAAATCCCAGCAGAATTTTCCTGGATTTTTTTTCCACACCGACTCGGTCAACAGCAGTCCCGGAAAATCCAGTGGAGACACTGATAACACTTGTGACAAGCTCGCAAGCTGATTTTGCTGGTTCTCAATGCCTTGGCGGAAATACTTCGTGTGAGGCTGGGGAGGGTCTACGCAACTCGTGGTAATTAGGGTCCCGTCACCACGGCGCATCCGTCACGATGCCGGTAAGCAAACATGCATTTCCGTTTGTCGTGTGACCGATGCTGACCGATGCCTCGCTAGATTCTCGACTTGATCGCATCCATCACCGGCGAGAAGCCGTCAGCGTCGCCAAATCCGGTATCCCGTCCGAGCGCGGCGTTGCCAAAGCGCAAAGCGGAGGATGATATTCGGCAGTCAGGCGCCAAAGTGGCTCGCGTCGATTCGCTATCGGAGAGGTCCTCGAAGCCGAGCGGAAACTCGCCCAGACCATCTCCTCGCCCTGCGGATCGACCACTTGGTGGTCCCAGCGACAAGCCAATTTCGAAGCCTCGACCTGCCCCGGACAAAAGGCCTTTGACGGACAAGCCGAGTGTGTCCCAGGTTCGGGCTGGAAGTGCCGGGACAAGGCCTGCCAATGGCAGCAAACCGTTGCCTTCGCGACCGGCACCCAACCGGCCGAGCCCCACCGACTCTGGTCCGCCGAAAAAGCGGTCATATGCGGAGATCATGGCACGGGCTAAGGCAAACTCGGAGCACAGGGAGTCTCTTGGAAAGATCCAACACAAGACAGTGGAGCGGAATATGACAATGAAAGAGCGTAAGGAGATGAAGGTGGAAGACGCGAAGAAGTCGAAGACAGGCACGAAAAAACCGACCGCTGGTCGGACAGGCCCTACAAGCACGTCATTTCGAGACGCTGCAAAGTCTCCTGGCATGCGGGGTAGCCTTCCATCCGGGTCGGCAAATCTAAAGAAGGCGGCGCCGACTGAAGAGAAGAAGGTGAAGAAGGCGGCGCTGGCGACAACTGGGTACACTGGTACAGCACGGCCGCGACCCGGGTCGTCGACTGTGACTAAGGCTGGCGCAGCAACTCGCCCTAGCTCTGAAGGACGGCCTCGTGATCGACCTCGATTCGGCGCCCCCCTGCCTTCGCGGAGGAGTCGTGAGGAAGAGGAGGAGATGGACGACTTCATTGTCGATGATGAGGACGAGGACGAGGCGCCTGGCTATAACACTGCTCGCCAGTATCGGTACGATTCATACGAAGAGGAGTCCGACATGGAAGCCGGCATTTCCGACATTGAGGACGAGGAACAGCTAGCTGACCGCCAGGCCCGGCGCGAGGATCTTGAGCAAGAGGCTCTGGAGAAGCGGCTAAAGCGAGATAAGGAGGAACGTAGGCGCAGATTCCTCGAGGCCACCAAGTCCAAGGCTAGTCGTTAATCATGTCGATGGCGTGGCGGTACCCGGATCCGGAACAGGCTGGCAAGATAGGTATGGAACGGGCGGCGCAAGGAACAAAGTGTTCAGGTGCATTTTATCTTCTGCTGGGTGATGGTGTTTTCTGGCAACTACTGGAGGTCCTGGCGTTAATATCACTAGAGGGGCAAGCATCGACATTTCGCATCAGCATAAGGAGTCCATAGGTGGGGAGTGGGGTGGTGCAGGCCATATCAAGCAAGCGTTTGTATTCAAAATGTATTCATTTTTAGTATGTAAATAGCATCCCAAACGTAGTCACAGTCGTCCCTGAGTTCCCCTTTGGCGCTCACAGTTTTTGTTGTACGTGATTCTGCTTGGTTATTGGCGCGGGCTGCAGCCAACTCCCGTTGACCACCCACTCCGGCTTTCCACTCCGGGCCGGGCGTCCGGCTTACACGATACACGGCCAGCAGGCCTACTCGGGTGCCTTGCTTCGGTACCTCCCGTCTCCCCACTTGCCGTCTGACTGCCTGTCGGTGGTCGCCATGAACGAAATGTGGGGTTGTACTTGTGGTGAGAGGGTCTTTGGTGAGATGGAGCTAGGCAGCCAATAGGTGTTACGAGTGCCCTGCTTTTGCCCCACCATTAACCTGCCACTGCAATCCGATAAGCCCTTCGATTTTTTTATCGGCCAACGTCGCTGAGATCGCGTGGCTGAACCAAGACCCCCCCATCCCTAAAGGTCCTCTAGTATTCCCAGTAAATTGGGGTTTCGAAATTCAATTGTGGTCTATCTCTAAAGCTCTCAGTCCCTTTCGAGGGCACCAGCAGCCAACATGGTCAGCAACCCATCCCTCTCGAATGCGGTCTTGGTTAATGATGTGCTTTGCTAACCACATGTTTTCCGACTACAGCCCCAGAACGAGTATATCGGTATGCTGCCCTTCCCAAGCTAACGACATTCGACCTACACCAGCCCTTCCCAACTCGCGCAACCCGACCGAGCACGAACCCTCCCAAAACTAACCAGACCTACCCAACCCACAGAGAGACACCGCAAGCTCCACGGCAAGCGTCTGGACCACGACGAGCGGGCGCGCAAGAAGGCGGCGCGCGAGGGCCACAAGCAGAGCGAGAATGCGCAGAACCTGCGCGGCCTGCGGGCCAAGCTGTACGCCAAGCAGCGCCACGCGCAGAAGATCCAGATGCGCAAGGCCATCAAGCAGCACGAGGAGCGCAACGTCAAGGCGCCCCCGCCGAGAAGGAGCCGTCCGAGGCCATCCCGTCCTACCTGCTCGACCGCGCCAACCCGACCACGGCCAAGGCCCTGAGCTCGCAGATCAAGAACAAGCGCGCCGAGAAGGCCGCTCGTTTCTCCGTGCCTATCCCCAAGGTCAGGGGTATCAGCGAGGAGGAGCTGTTCAAGGTGTATGTGCTGGCTGGATGGGTGTGGTGTATCATGAGGGAGGTTGGGCTAACGGTGGTATAGTGTCAAGACGGGTCAGAAGGTTCAAAAGAAGGGTATGTTGCTCTTGGGGGTTTGGTTTGCTGGGACTTATGCTGACTGTCGCAATAGGGTGGAAGCGTGTGGTCACAAAGGTTGGCTCAAACGAGCGACAAAAAGACCGCAGAATCAGTGCTAACCGATGATTCAGCCTACGTTTGTCGGGCCCGACTTTACTAGACGGCCGGTCAAATACGAACGTGAGTCTTGACCGCCGAACAGCGCCGGTGCCGCTAGCGAGAGAGTCTGACAGCATCTAGGCTTCATTCGGCCCATGGGTCTGCGTTACAAGAAGGCCAACGTCACACACCCAACCCTCAACGTCACAGTCCAGCTCCCTATTCTTGGTGTCAAGAAGAACCCGAGCAACCCGCTGTAAGTTATACATCGAGAGTCTCAATGCCGGACTTCTTAACTGACGTATTCTAGTTGTATGCCCCCCGGACCCCTCTACATCCCCTCTTGGTGTACTAACTAGAGATAAAGATACGCAACTTGGTGTTTTGACCAAGGGAACCATGTATGTTTATCTGTGCTTGAGTCCCAGGTGAGCATTTACTAACCAAGACACAGCATCGAAGTCAACGTTTCCGATCTAGGTATCGTCACAGCGTCGGGCAAAGTTGCCTGGGGTCGTTACGCGCAGATCACAAACAACCCAGAGGTAAGCTTTTTCCACTTCTTGTTCACTTGGACATGTGCTGACGCCGTTTCTTAGAACGATGGCTGCTTGAACGCTGTTCTCTTGGTATAACGACTGGGTTTGATGCTGAGTATATCTGGGTGGTTCTGCAAAACTACAGAAGCTGGCATGGGAATGGCGTCTGGTGTTGGAGATGGTTGACGTGATCTTCTACAAATGTATTGTTTTGGGGAGCTCTTCTGCGTTTTGTGCGCGAGTTTACTCTGTTGCCACCATGTTGTGCTCTCGCGCGTCTCATACGTGGAAACAGGAAGCGGTAGGAATCTCAGCATTTAATGCCCGGCCGAAACGGGACTTCCAGAAACACCCACTGTCCCTAGGCCAAGCGGGGAGTCGAAAGCCGAGTCGATCGCTAACTGAACTTTGAGCTAAATTTCACTCGATTCTACTTCATAAACATCGTTGCCACTCTCGACTACGAACTTGCCTTCTTCATCATCACCAAGATAACCGGCCCAGCCCGGTTGGTTTACTTCGCTAAAGCGTCGCTGCAGTAGTTTTGGTTAGTATCCTTGCCAACCTCTATTATCGGTTTTCTTACAAAAAGCTTGTTAAATTTGAAGTACACCCCGCCAAAGAAGACGACTCTCCTCTCGTCGCCCTAGTCATCTCAAGTTAGCACCACCGAAATACCAGAAAAACAACGAGACGGGAAACTCACGACAGTCTCAGGCTGATGCCATCCCCCGGCCGATCCTCCTCTATGATACTGTACCGACCCGCCCACCGCACCCGCCTGCGGGACACTCCCCTTGACTCCTATCGTCACGGAGTTGTCTTTGTTGGTCCAGGCATTGATCCAAACCTCCTGCGCCGACCACGTGCTGGTCATGACATAAAAGCCGTGCGTCGCGACGTCCCCGCACATCTGCAACACCTTCTTCACGTTGGCCTTCGCCCACTTCCGGAAGGGCGCCTTGTGCGGGTACATGGCCAGCCGCACGGGGTCGCTGCAGAGCAGGACCGCCGCGAAGTCCGACTGCGCGCTGTAGCTGAGTGCCGTCGAGAACTCGGCGGGTATGCCGGCGGCCAGGGCGGCTTCACCACTGATGGTGTCCCCCTTGACCGTGTTTGTGTATCTTGGCCCCCATATCTCGGTGGATGGGGGTTTCAGGAGCGCGAACTCCGGTTTGCTCAACCCAGCCGCGTTCAGCGCGGATTCGTCGGTGAGGTCGACGATGGCCTGCCATATTCCGCTATCGTCGATGTATCCACACGCGCCCGGCTTCGCCTGGTCGTGGATGTCGGAGGGCGGGTGGAATAGCCCGTAGCCGGATCCCCACGTCGTCATCGCGTTGGCGTATCGCTCGTGCTGGTTTGGAGCCATGCTGGATGGGACGATAGTTCTTCACAGTTCTCTATGGACCCCAAAGTATTTGACTTAGAATGCTGTTGTATTTATAAGTATCGCTTTGACATGTCAGTCACGCAGAGTAAAGTTATCCTGGGCTTGAAGGGGTTTGTGAAACACAAGGCTGAGTCAACAGAAAAAGGTGGTGGCGCATATGTCTGGTCAGAAGACGTGGGAAGAAAGGTGCGCGGCACTACCTAAATATCTACCATGTACGAAGTAGTCTTGAATGAACCGCTGCTGCCGATGCAACCCAAAATGGTTGCAACGTGCACAGCCAGCATATCCGGAAGCCGGACCAGTCATATCGAGTGACAGCTGCGCCGTATGCACGAAGACGAACAATATTGCTCAGCTCCTTTCCCCTCCGAAGTCCAAACCCCTCAGCTCGCTATCTCCGCAAGAGGTCCGCATGAAGCTGGCACGACATGTCAAGTCCGCGAGGCCTACCCGAGCCATACGAGGCCGCTTTTGGGTTGTTCATATCCTGGAGAGACATTCACCCAACAGAAACTGCCATCAAGGACCAGCTGCAGGAACTGAAGGGCACCTTTGAGCATTGGTATAACTATGCTATCGAACACTGGGAAATTCCTTTGGAGAAGCCTTACAGAGCCTTGGACCGCAAGCTTCGCGATTTTATTGACCAGAATGACGGGGAAAAGAGGCTCTTGATTGTCTTCTATCGCGGTCATGCCGTGAGAGACAAAGATTCGCTTGTTCTGAAGCTGTAAGTCAGTCATGACTCGCAATTGTTGTTGCGGACAGCCTTGCGTCCGGTTCAGTCTCAACACTGACCGCGATGGTAGGAGAAATGATAAGGAATCCCCTGGCTTGTCATGGACAGCGATTCAACACAAGCTCCTTGTCGACGTCAGCGCTGATGTTCTCCTGATACTTGACTGTTGCCACGCCGCCAGCGCCGCAAACTCGAGCTTGCTCGGCGAAGATGACAGTTCCTTGTCCCTTAGGGCGATAAGGCTGTTGGCAGCTGTCAACGACGGCGAGCAAGCTCTGTTGCGCAACGAGCGCACGTTTACCAATAATCTCATTGCACAGCTTGAGCTAAGCTACGACAGACCGATCAGGATTTACAACCTTTGGAAGAAGCTACATGATCGCTGCCGCCTCTGGGCGCAACTACCACAACGCGAGGGCGGAGGGTCGATGAACACGCCCCAGTTCCGCGACCTTTCCTCGCATATAGAGCGGGATATATGGCTCATGAGACTGGAACAGCCAGTTGATATGAACCCGCTACCTCAACAACCTCTGCAGAGAGCGCCTACGCCGCCATTAGAACAGTCCCCGGTGCCGCCGAGACTGACCCTAGACGAACTGTTAAACGACGTTCACATACTTCTCACTAGTCACCCCGTATTAGGGTATTTCTTACCGGCGAACGACTTTATCGACCGGCAGGTTGTACGGAAAGCTGCAGTCTTCAAAGGAACCACAAACTTTGATGGCGGCGCCGGGGATCTTTTGCAAGATATGATCATGATATCCATGTATCAACAGGTAATCTATTGCGGTTAGTTACCTATCTCGCCACCTTCACAGTGTCGATGGTAGCTCAGTCACTCACGAATGAGTAGATGACAGCGGGTCAATGAGACAGGAAGGCCGTTGGGACAGCCAGATGACACTCGTCCAAAATATCACCCGGATCACGACCCAGCTTCTCCCCGAGGGTGAAGGGGTTGCCCTACGCTTCATCAACCAAGAGGTGGATCCCTCACCAAACCTCACCCTTGAGAAGATACGGTCAATGGTTTCAGAGTCGTTGAGACCCGTTGGCACGACCGACATTGGCACAAACCTGAGACGTAAGGTCCTTGAGCCACTGGTGTACCGCAAGATTGAGTCCGGCGAATTCGAAAAACCGCTACTTGTCTTTATCATGACCGACGGTGCGCCGTATCCCGAAAACAAGACTGAGCTCGCCAGTGTCATCTTGGAGTGCGGCAAAAGGCTGCAAGCTTCCGGATATCCTCGTCAAAGTGCGTCTTATCTTATTATTATAGGAGTATCATTTGCTGATCATGGTAACTACTTCGCAGGCGTGATGTTCATAATTGGCCAGATTGGCACAGCCACCGAAGCAACTTCTTTCCTAGAGTTTCTCAGACACAATCGAGATATTGCCCCCGTGGTTTTCATCCTGAACGGTAGGCCATCGGTGAAGCTCCACTGCAAGCACTACACTCTACTCACGCATTGCCAGAGATCCTTGATTTAATGCTAGCGCGCTTCCATACAGACGATCAAGGGATCGATCAATTCGTGAGCATTTAGCCTCGCCCTATCGTTAATTCCGCCACCAGCCCGGGTATTTAACATTGTTCTCTCGTAGCTCATACGAACCCTGTCGTCGGCCATACGGAATTAAGGCCGGACGAGAAGATGTCTCTGTTTTGGGCACGCAGACACCACAAGCACTTCGTCGGGAAATAACCATCTCGTCACTTGTATCTGCTCTTCCATCCAGATGAAGGACTTAGCCACCTTCCAGCAAACACCTCGCTACCCTATTGACAAATGAAACTTGGCCGTACAGACCCCGTCCCTTAACGCCTGAAGAAGGGTGCCGCCGCCGGCTAGGTTGAGGCGGACACGGTACCAAGAACATGACGAGCCCAACGCCGCCTATCCCAAAGTTAAAGAAAGCAACAAAAGAAATGCTGAGAGGTGAAGGAAGGGGATTGCCATCCCAGATCTGGTATCAAATCAAGTCCGCTGTCCCTGGTCACATGGCGCAGTCATCGCCGTGGTATCCATACGGCGCTCGTCCGCAGCGATAACAGAAATGGCATCCGCAAAAGCAGCTGTCTCAGTTAGCCATGTCAACATTAACTTAGCGCACTTAACAACATTGCTCACAGGATATGGTTACACCCCTCCGTCTTTTCCACCCACCGCTTGCACGCAGGGCAACGTTTCCTACCCCCCCAGTCAGCAGCTTGCACACAATCAACCGCCTTCCCACCCAACAGCCGGCCCCCCCGAAAGAGAAACATCAACCAGAAAGAGAACATACCAGCCCATCTCCCTCACCAACCCCCGGAACCCCTCCTCCGCCACCTCCTCGGCGCCCTTCCTCCCGCCCACCGTCCCCCCCACGCCCATCACCCCATCACACCCCGCCCCCGCTGCCCCCATACCCACATGCGCCCTGCCACCACAACGCACGCACGTCCTGCCATGACACCCCCTGCACCGCCCACTCCGCCCATCGCGCAGCACCACCGGAATGAACCGCCCACACCGCGGCTCCGCACAGTACAGCTTGTCCGCGGCGTCGTGCTCGGCCAGCCGGGCGCGGTAGGCGGCGGCCTCGGCGGACTGCAGGTGCAGGTGGGCGCGCAGTTCGCGGAGCGGGAGGCGCGCGCCGGGGCAGCATTGCACGGGGCGGAACTGGAAGGGCCCCGATCCCGGGGTGGTGGTGGTGGAGGAGGTGCTGAGGGTGAAGTTGCGGCGCAGGCAGGGCAGACAGTGCGAGTGGGAGCAGGGGAAGGTGGGGTGCGGACGGGATGGGGGAGGGGCGTGGTGCAGATTGTGCAGTGGGCGGTTGGTTCCATGGTGGGTGGGTTGTGTGTTGTGTTGTGTGTGTGTCTGTCAGTTTGTATGTGTCGGGTGTGTGGGTAGTAATAAGGGGATGGTGGGTAGTGTTGAAGGGGGGTGGATAAGGGGGATTTTATGGTGAGATGCCGGTTGTGCTTCGGTTGGCTTCGAGGAGGGCCGTAATAATTGGTATAAAGCGGGTGATGAGAGGTTGAAACCTGAGCAGAGAGATGCGCTGTCTCATCCTGGGGTTTATGGAGAAGTAGCAGTAGCGTAAAATCGGGTCGAGTGATGGGAGAAGCTGAGCGGCCACGGGAGTCGAAGATGTCTTCATGGCCGGAATTCGGGCCTGCAAATACGGCCGCAGACAGACACTAAAGAGAAACAGGCATGATGCGACTTGTGGTTCAACGCTGCGCTCGAGCAGTGGTTCGGCTGATGACGGTTGCCCAAGCTGTTGTCATTCGTTGGGCAGCTTTACACGCCAGTGACGACACAGGGCGGGGCGTGGTTCGTAGATTGATAAGCTCGGACACTTGGTGGCTCTTGGAGGGCATGCTGATGATGCGCGACCACTTGTCATCGAATGCCACGCCATTTTTGTGGGAGACGTGAGTTTTGAGGAGTTTGTTGTCTGCTGAAGATGAAACAAACAGGCACACTGCAGGCACACCCGAGTCACCCGACTACACTGCAGGCAGCCAAGGAACTATAGGGGACGACGATGCAGGACTGCCGAACACTACAGGCATTATTGAGTCATGGGAGGTTGCCTGCGATAACGTTACTTTATGCGTCAACTCAAAGACCAGAAGACAAGTGTCCTAGCTTTAGCCTGCAAATTAGTACTCACGTTAATGTGATCATATTGTCCTTGGCCCCAACCATTAGTTCCGCCGCGGAGAAGAAACGAGGAAAATAATCATTGTTTCAATTACAAGTGCTTCTAATGATACATTACACGAACTCGACGAGTTGAAATGCTTGCGCAGTTACCAAGGGATGGTATTGTTGGGCCTAGGCACAGTATCTAGGTAGGCTCACTTCAAGTTTCAAGTCGTTGATGCTAATTAAGGACAACGAAGCAGAAACCTCGGCACGGATTTCATTACATTGGACCTAACGATACGAAGGAGAAACATTCAAAGGGATTATTAAGACGAGACTTTATTTATAAATCGAAAAGTCCCCTTAGAACACAAGTCAAGTTTTCCGCCGCATGGGGGCGACTACACCATCGGGAACTCTAAAAAATAAAAATAAAGAAAAGAAAAGAATACATCTGTCTCAAAAATGCAAAAGCTCACCGGCTAGCCCCTTGAAGGGAGGTAGCCGGCTACGAAACCCCCTTAGGGGGTTTACTCCGTGTGCCCAGTTCTTGCCAGCCCGGTGATGCCCCGTCGGGCCGATGCGGGCTGCGTAATTTCATATGGAGGACTCTACCAGCGTCCCAGTACCTCCCAGAAAACCCACGGTAGCAGCATGATTCGAACCCATGACCTGCCCTTAAGTCCGGGACTTACTTGTCATGGTGAACCAGCTGGTACGTGGGGAGGACCACCGCCTGACCGCTGGGCTACCCAGCCAGGTCCGTGGTCCTCGTTGGAAATCGACTGCGCGGACCTTCCTTATAATGAATGCACGGGCGGCATGTCACGCCCATTAGGCCAAACTGCATGCGACTGAGATCACCAAAAGTGATTTATGTTCCGCTGTATCCACGCCGGCGACTGGTGTTTAGCAATTCTGTTCAACCACTTCTTCCCGACCCGCAACGCTCAACATGCCCAACCACTCTCGCCGATCTAATGCCAACAACCAACCCATGCCTTTATGTAGGTATATACATAGGTATACATGTGCCCGTCAGTCATCCGCCCTCCGATCCAGAGCAGCGGCAAAACCAAACGCTCCAAAAAGGAAAAAGAAAACAAAAAGAAAACATGAGATCTAACCCGCCCCAAACGCCGGCAAATGTTTCCAACCACCACCCACTTCCACAACAACAACAACAACCACTACCGCGCCCCCACCACCTCTGTTAGTCCCCTCACTCATTATGCCAAAGCAACGTCCTCAACCCCTCCCACCTCTCCGAATCCTTATAAATATACGTCATGCTACTCCGCAAACTCCCCTGCAACTCCATCGGATACCACCTGAACAAATGCATCACCGCCGCCCACGACGCGCTCGCAAACAGCGGCCACGCGGCGTTAGAGAGGGCCGCGCTGGCCTCCGGCGTCGATATCAGCGGCAATCCCACACCAGGCTTCACGGCCAGCCGCGCGAGCGCCAGCACCACGCGCGCGAACACGTAGATGACGATCTGCTGGTTCACGCTGGGGATCTTATTCGAGCGCGGCGAGCGCTGGCCGAAGACGACATACCCGCCGAGGAGGCCCGCGAGGAAGCTGTCGTAGGGGCCTGGAGGAGAAGGGAGGAGGGGCATGTTAGTTTTGGTTCGGGGGATAAAAAGCGGAGGGGGGGAGGGGAGAGGTGATGATGGGGTGTGCTTGCCTTCCTTGCCCGGCGTCGCGACGTAGTGCTTGAGGAACAGGCAGGCGATCTTGTAGATGGTGGCGAACAGGGCCAGGTTTCTAGCGTGTGTGCGTGTCGCGCGGAAGACGAGCCATGCCTTTTCGCGGAGGCTAGACGGGGGGTCGGGTTAGCTTTTGCGGTTTGGAGAGGAGGGCAGGGGGCTAAGAAGCCGAACATACGTTCCGGAGCGGAAGAGCACCATCATCCTGTATCACTCGCGTCAGCCTCTGCGTCGCACATGGACCGGGTAATGTGTGGGGCCTCTCCATACACAAGCGCATGCGGAAACCGCACTTTGGTGCCGTAGACGGCGCCATTGCGCGCGCCCTTGAGGACGGCGAGCAGGTCGTGGTATTTCGGGTCGAGGACGATGCGCTCGGCGGCAGCCTGGTTTCGCGCGGTCAGAGATTTTCCCCCTTTGACAGCCTGCGGCCAAATCGCACCTTGATGCTTTCCAGGGCGGCGGCCGACATGGTGCCTCGGCAATTCGGAAACGGGGCGGATTGGATGGGCGCGCGATGGTTCGGCTCGGTGGGTGCACTGCGCGCGACGACGAGGTCAAACACCGGATTCTACCGCATCGGGGTATGCGTCGAGGGTCGAAGGACGTCGAGGGACCTGGATAAGGGATATCGGATACGGGGTTGTTGTTAGGAACTGGAGCGGCGTCGAGACGGGAGAGGTTCGGCTAAGACTTGTGGAAGCCGTGGAGACGGCACTTGTCGGCTCAAACCCCTGTCGCTGGGCGCGCTGGGGTTGCGACGTCCCCGCGGGGAATGACGCAGGGGTCATTTTGCAGGCAGTGTATTTGCATGTGAAGGTGTCCCCTCCTCCCTCCCTGATCTGTTCTTCTCACCCTAACCCTATACAATTCGCGCCGCAGAGCCTGAGTGGTTTATTGGTTGATCACAAGAAGTCAGGTAAGGGAGTGCCTTACTCTTTTGTGCGACGAACATGACAGTGTTGCCCAATTGGGTGCTAAAGAGGGAAAGGCACTTCTGAGTCACCCAAATGGAGCGATTTTCGGTACAAAGGGAGGGCAACAAACCTGGATCAATCACTTTTACTTCACATCACTTTGAGCGGCCGATCAGGACGTTAATATCATTGGGTTCCGGTAACAGACTGGCCTCAAAGGCTGTGCCTTAACCACGCCCTCCCGATCTGAAACACCAACACCATTAATACAGGTGCCTATTCCGTCTCTGCAACATAATAAGCCCAACACGTTGCCGCTTCAACCATAACGGTTTCTGGTAGATTCATTGAGCACCCTACCCGCGACAACTCAACTCATTTAAAGGATAAATTCCCATCCTTCGATTGTCAACCCCAGGCCGGGACTACACAATAACGACATCGCTAAAACCAGAGGCCGCTTCGACTGCTACTACCACCCAACATGCCGTTCTTCCGCCACGGCGCCAACGATGGCAAGAAAAACGACTTCGAGCCTCGTACCTACTTCTTCTACGGCAGCCTGATGGACCGTGACGTGCTGGTGAAAGTCGCTCAGCTGGACGACGAGCCCGACCTGCAGGACGCATGGGTCGAGGGCTTCGAGATGAAGATGTGGGGCGGCGTCTACCCGGTCCTGTTGCCGACCGGCAACCCCGATAACCGGATCAGGGGCAAGGCATGGCGCGCCACTACCCTGGACCAGTGCCTGCGCCTGCAGCGGTACGAGACGTCGGCGTACAAGTCTGCCGACTGTCTTCTGTACCATCCTGATGGCGGCGAGCCGACGGAGGGTTGCGTGTTTGTGTGGGCTAACGAACGCCGAAATCGCGAGCTCGTGGAAGGGGTGTTCGATTTGGAGTACTGGCAGAAGACTCACAAGCCGGGTCGCTTTTAGAGTTCTGTCTTGGACCTACTCATTAAGAAGGGGTTCGGGGGGAGGGGGGTTCGGGATTGGTTGAAGTCGGAAGGTGGCGCCGGTGGAAGTAAGGAAGGAAGTCAGAGATAGATTTCGCCATTAGGACACCGATAGAGGAAAATAGATCGTGTTGCCGACCATATTTGATAAGAACATCCGTTGATCCTGTTCAAGTTCCCTCCCACAGTCTCAGGTGCATAAACTGACCCGCTAGGTATTCATGTGAAATTCTAATACTAGGTACATATACCTGAGCGCGAAAATAGGAGGAAGCTTGTATTTAAGACTACCTTACGATTTTTCGCCCTACAGGGACTACTGCAGTCTTGTTAGTAAGTAATATAAATAGTTCGCTAAGTTTACTGTTGAAACGATTACTTATACACTTGTTGTGCACCTTTTTTAACTTTACCGGACCCTCGGCCCCAACCCCATTGATACTTTCAGGAGTTCTTTATAGAGATAGGCGCTTGTTAATTCGTCATATGAAGCTGGTTTATGAAGCAAGCTACACACACACACACACCACACACAATTTATTCCGCCGGCGGGCTTAACCCGAAAGGGCAACTATACAATCTGACTATATACATTTCCCAAGATATGACCTGATCTCGTCAAAGCCCATACAGAGTACATTCTAGTTCATGCCGTCTCTTGTACCATTTCTCTTCGGATTCTCGTGGGTTAGTAGGGTTGTTAGTAGGCTGGCTTGAAGGCGATTCTCCAAGTGTTCAACGTCCTATCTTCGGCGGCTGAAGCGGCGCCTGCTGTCCGTGGCACGAGGTGAGGAGTGTGGGCTCGGTCGGGTGTAGTGTGTTGGATGTCTTAGTTGGCCTGCGGTTGGGTTGTGTCAGGCCGGAGAGATGGGTAAAGCCTCTGGCAGTTTCGACTGAACGATTCGTGGGGGCCACCGCAGAGGACGCACTTGGCAACCATTTCACAGCAGTTGCCGTGGTGGTGGCCCTCCTTGGCGCACTTGGCGCACACTTGAGAGTTCCTGCACTGGAAAGTTTTGTGGCCGATTTGCTGGCAGTTGTAGCATTGTTCCGGTCGCATCCGACGTTCGAAGATTCCGTGTATCCTGACTCTCCTCCGGCGTAGAAGAAGCTCTCGCTGAGCAGCCTCCTAGCGTCGCCGAGTTTCGTGACGTATACTACCATGGATCCATATGCTTTTGCGGCGTCCCTTCGGCTCAACCAGGCCAGCTTGGCAATCTGCACGTCGTTTTCCTGGCCCAGGGCTTCTGCGGCTCCGGGAAGGATCTTTCCTTCGTGGTCAATGACAACCGTACGGTTGACGTTGTCGACTTTGACCGGGTACAGCTGGTCTCGAAGGACTCTTGCACCCGGCGTCTTCTTTGCTTCAACGATATTCTTGATTTTCTTTACCTCCTCTTCGTTCCTGCCAATGATCCTAAGACGGTTGGTGCTTCCTCTATCTCTGGTAACGGCAACACACCGCCAGCTAGGCTGGTCGCCAGGCGTTCGCATTTCATTCTCAATGAGCTTTCGAAGTGCTACTGGTGTAGTCTCTCCAATGTGTTCCTCTGGAACCCTAGACGTATCCACCGTGCAGAACGCAGGTTCCGGCGTCGTCACCCGACCCGTGGAGGAGGCCGGGGTGTGAATGCTAACTGGAGGGGTCAGTCTGGCGACGTCCGCATATGCTGGTCGACCCGATGTGGTTCCTTGAACTCCCATCATGGCGTGTAGCTGCAGTCTGGTGTGCTCAAGCTCGCTGCGAGCTTGAGTGAGCTCCTCTCGCGCTTGCGACAACTCTTGAGTCAACTGGGCCGTTATTTTAGCGACCTCCTCTGCCATGTAGTCCTTCAACTTTCTGAACTGCATGAGAACTTCTGCGTTGATGTTATCCAACTTCTTGTTGAATTCATGATCCACGGCTTGCTCCGGGCCTCGGGTCTCTTCGCTCGCCTCGTCGACTGCTGCAACCTGGATGGTGCAATTCTTGTGATTCCTCGGCATTTTCTCATTGTCGTTTTCTTCCTCAATCCATATCTTCTTTTTGTAGAATTGACTCTATCGCCCTAGTCGTTTTCATCCTCTTGCGCAGCGGGCGGCGACGCCCCGCTCCTGGAGTTACGGAACTGCCTCGCATGACGTCGACGATGAAGCGCCGCGTGCCGCACCAGGCATCTGAAAAAGACAAAATCCTCCCCTTTGAACAACAACAAAGACCAGAAGCTGTCGTTCTTCCTTCAGATACAGTAAAAGGCAACTTTCGTGTAGTTAGATTGTCGCACCGTTCGCAACTTGTTCATTCTCAATCTTCTTGTTTGGTACCGGATTGATAACAGTGACTCTTTTCGGATACACACACACACACACACACACACACACACACAATTTATTCCGCCCGGCGGGCCTAACCCGAAAGGGCAACTATCATGCAATCTACTAATACATATCCTAAAATGGATCCTGGTCTCATGAAGCCCGTACATAGTCGCTAGCGAAATCGGCTTCCGCTTTCCTCTCTCACATCTTTCTAGCGCACGGACCGTTTATGCATCTAGCCAACCACACCGTGTGCCCTCGCACGCGCTTGTGTACCAGGCAGGATAGTGCAACAACGCAGTATTACGATGACCGTCAGCCAACCTGGACTGACAGCCAGAAATGGCTGCGGCAAGAAATGGCTGTTCTTACGATGACCGTCGTCAAATAATAAGCCGAATACGGCTCCAATGCAGTTCCATCAACGGCTAATAGATAAGAGAGGGCGCGGCTGATTCCTTGACCACAAGTGCCGGATAGCGATGGTTCCGGTTGCTGCTGCTCGACTGCCGACCCGCCTGTCGGGTCGTCTGCCGTCACCGAATTTCGGGTACGGTCACCGTGTCGCTGAATGGACGATCCCAGCCACCACGCAGGGGCCATTGCTTCATCTTCAGGGCCTAAATCAGGGCACATTTTCTATTGGCCAATTTAGCCGCCAGAGCGTGCTATTTTTGATGCACCACTGACGGTCATGTGACCCTGTTGACTCGTTCAGTTGAGGTGGGCGCTTCCACTCCAGCGCAGCACCTCCCGGTGGCTGCAGCCATCCCCCAATGCACTCTCGGCGAGAGCGATCTGTACAGCATTCCGTAACATGGCGCCAAATCTTTCGCTCTCTCAACATCATCAGATTAGAGACATGATCCTGAGTAATTCGCTGACCGGTGTTCAGATTGCCGGCGTGGCTGGCTGCAGCTCACGCTCCATCCGCACCATCCGAACAAACCTTCGATGCTTTGGAACAACTAAAGCGCCAGCGAACGGGGTTGGACGCCCAAAGAGCATTACGCCGCCCATGCTACGTGCATTACGCGACCGATTGATCGAGAAGCCGCACATGTACCAGGACGAGATGGTTGTGTTCCTCTGGGACGAGTTCAACATCTTGGTAACAATGCACAGTATCGGCAGAGCTCTGAAAGGAGTGGGTTGGTCCAAAAAAGCCGTACGCCGCGTTGCGCAAGAACGAAACGCGGATCTGCGAGACATCTACCTCCACAATCTCTCCGAGTTTCGCTCTTACCATCTGGTCTACATTGACGAGTCAGGTTGTGACAGGAGGGTTGGATTCAGGCGCACCGGATGGTCTCCCTTGGGGGTATCACCGGTACAAATCGCTCGATTCCACCGTGGCCGGAGGTACCAGATTCTCCCGGCATATGCGCAAGGCGGTATTGTTCTGGCTCAGGTGTTCCAAGGCTCCACGGACAGTATTGTGTTCGAGCAGTTTATCGAGCAGCTGCTTCCCCATTGCGGGAAATGGCCCGAACCGAAATCGGTTCTCATAATGGACAATGCTTCATTCCATCGCTCGGATAGAATTGATCAGCTCTGTGCTGTAGCCGGAGTGAAACTTCTCTATCTACCTCCTTACTCACCAGACTTAAACCCAATCGAGGAGTTCTTTGCGGAGCTGAAGGCATTCATTAAGCGGAACTGGCAGCTTTATGGAGATCTTCCACATCAAGACTTCGGAGCATTCCTGGAGTGGTGTGTTAACACCGTGGGAGCAAGGGAGTCAAGCGCAGCAGGACATTTTCGCAACGCCGGGCTTTGCATTGAAGAACCGTAGTACCCATATCGTATAGTTACATAGATTACCTTATCTTTAGACCAAGCACTCGCATCTAAACTAAAAGTTTTATTGCTGAGCCCACGTACCAATGTCACTAACAAACCGCCGAGCAATGCCTCTCTTCACGCCATTGTCTATATAAAACGCCGCATCTTGGTCCTTGAAGACCTGCTCAAGGTCCAGACCATCGGCCAGTGTCAAATCACAAGCCTTCCAGTACTCTATCTTCAGAGCCTCATCACTGACCTGTGAACATTGCCAATCGCAGTACCGCTTAACGGCAATATCACGCAACCCTGGTATTTCAAGCCGAGCAGAATGATCACATGAAACTAGTCCTGTGGATTCAGGTGTTGCTGGTACCGAACTCAGCGTTGAGGCCTGAGGGGTGGCAGGCATAACGTTGGTGATGTTGATGGGTGGAAAGTTAGCCTGGGAGGCCCCTTGCTTCCTTTGCCGCTCCGCATACTGCGCTTCCTCAGCATACAGCTGTTCGCGTATTTCATGTGACATATCGTCGTGGGATTGTAAACTGCAACCTTGTTCTACGCATTTGATGAGGTTTCTCAGGTGGTGAGTCCTTAGCTTGTAGTGCCTGTTTCCAATGGAGTCGCGCCAGCAGTATGGTCCTAGGTGGCAAGGTGGCCCAGGGCATCGCATCAGATTATACACTTCACGCCAGATGGATGGATAGCCTGAGACTTCTTCGGCATCAAGCTGCATGGCTCGCTCGGAGAGCATCCGGTCGGAGGTGGACGAAAACACTCGCTTGGTACCCTGCCGCGCTGTTGCGTTCCGCGATCGGCTCGTCTCGACGTACTTGAATGACATCTGGATTCTGAGCTTCTTCCCGGCACGAAACAGTCTACTCCATGCCTGGAGCTGCCTCTCTAGGATGGCCCACTCAATGTCCAGTTCGTCAAACCGCTTGACGAGGTCGCGCTCCGAGCGATCCGTGACGGATATCACGACATTGGTTTCTTCGGCCTTGTATGCCTTATTCGGTAGGAGCTTTTTATCGAGAAGCTTCTCGAGCTTGGGCTGCAGAAATACATCCCAGAAAGCGTGAGGCACAAGAACCAGGTCCTGCTCGGTGTCTTTCGCGGCTATTCTATTATTAATTGTCAACTTCCACTCGATGGAATAGTGAATACAAGTAGGTGGATGTTCGTCGTATGCCAAGTCTTCACGCCAGTTAGCCAGCTGTACAAATGACAGTCCCCGATCGCGTCGCGCCGTGCTTTGGCTTGCCAAGGCGACATCGTCGACATCGACGTCCGTTGACGGCGAGGTTTCGGACGATAAAAGGTCGGTCGGAGTGTCGGTCGTGTAATCGGCGAGCGAATCGGGAGGCTCGGACGATGGCCAAACGACAAAGTCGTCAAATGCGAAAGAGTTCGGATGTGTCATGGCTGCTTGCTCAGGCAGTGTTTGCTCGGCAATCGGTAGGACGCAATGACCTAGGTTCTGTGACATTGTGAACTATTGCTCGCATTGCTGAAGCCGAATAGTTCAGCATCCTTGTGGCCACGTGACGAGCCAGTCGCTGCTAAATTTAGCTCGTGCCAGAATCCCGGCTTGGACATTGAGGGTCCTGGAAGTCGGGCCCTTGTGCGCACTCCGACTTTGCGGACTCCATACGATCATCGGATCAAGCAATTTGACAGGCCGAGCAAGGTTGTGAACGATCGTACTCTCGCCGTTGATGACATGATGGTTCATCGACAATGAGTGGATTAAAGCGGCCACGACGAACCCCGCGCTGGGCTAGCCCCGTGTAATTGGGTCGAGGGAGCTACGTTGGGCGGCGGTTGGGCAGCTCGACGCCCTTCCTCTCCAAACCTTACGATCTTTGGACAGACTGCTGTAGCCACGATTCTCCATCGCTCTCTCGAACCAATTCCTCAATTCGTACCATACGTCAATCGTTCCGTTATTTCCCGGCACGATGGAGGGTCTCGGGGCCGCCGCAAGCGCCATCGCCGTCGTCGAGCTGGCCGCCAAGATTGCTTCCCTCTGTCTTGAGTACACGTCCGCCGTCAAGAGCGCCAGATCCGACATTGAGCGCTTGCGAAAACATACCGAAAACCTGAGAACAACCGCTAACGAGGCGCAAAAGCTTCTCCATAGTCCACATGGAGCTCGGCTCGAGGCGTCGCAAAAGCTGTGCGAAGCCCTTAACAACACCCGCTCGCAGCTTGATGATATCGCCACGAAACTGGAAGCGAAACTACAGGGCCGCACAGGGAAGGCGATGAGACGCGTGGGGCTGCGAGCCTTTGGGTGGCCGTTTGAGAGCAAGGATGTGGACAAGATCATTGCGAACCTTCAGCGGGACCAAGACTCCTTTTCCGCCGCTCTTCAAATAGATCAAACGTATGCGCAAGCCTCATACCTTGGTTAATACATAGCTAACAGTAATTTCCAGCACCGAAATTCTCGATATCCACTCTAAGATCGACCTAACAGCGCTCCCGGTCGCAAGCGGCGCGGCCTCCGATTCGCACGCCGAGGAGCACAACGCACGTTGCCACCCCGACACCCGGACCAAGCTCCTTCGCCAGATCCGGGAGTGGGCAAGCGATCCTCAAGCCGAGAACATATTCTGGCTGAACGGCATGGCAGGAACAGGAAAATCCACCATCTCCCGGACCGTGGCCACCTCGTTCGCGAAAGACGGCCTACTTGGCGCGAGCTTTTTCTTCAAACGGGGAGAGGGCGACCGTGGCAACGCTGGCTTGGTTTTCCCTACCATTGCTCGCCAGCTTGTACACAAAATTCCTACCCTGGTGCCTTCTATCAGAGAGGCCATTGATGCCGACCCGGACATTCCCAAGAGAGCACTAAGGGACCAGTTCGAGAAGCTCATCCTCCATCCGCTCGGCTGCATTCAGCGCACCACGGCAATCGTGGTCATCATTGACGCTCTTGACGAATGTGATGGAGACAAGGACGTCAAGACTATCATCTCACTGTTCGCACAAGCAAGCGTCGTACGCTCCGTACCTTTGAGGATTTTCATCACCAGTCGGCCTGAGCTGCCTATCCGCCTTGGTTTTAAGGACGTCCAGGGAAAATACCAAGGCTTAGCTCTACACCAAATCCCAGAGCAAGTTGTGGAACAGGACATATCCACATTTTTGGCGTATGAGCTCACGCGAATCAAGGATGAATATAACGGACAAGTGCCACTAGGTTGGCCGGGCGAAAATGACATTCGAACTCTCGCTCAGATGGCTGTCCCACTGTTCATTTTTGCCTCAACCGTCTGTCGTTTTGTGGACGATCAGGGAAGGTCGAACCCTGCCAAACGACTAAAGAAAGTTTTGGAATACCGGACGGCAGCTCGCAATTCCACGCTCGACAAACTCGACGCCACATATCTCCCCATCCTCGACCAGCTCACCTCTGGACGTACCGATCAGGACAAGGCCGAAGTGCTAGCCGAGTTCCGAAGTATCGTTGGCCCTATTATACTCCTTGCTCAGCCGCTCTCAGTACGGTCACTAGGACAACTTTTAGATGTCGAATGCGAAAACGTCCACGCATTGCTCAACTCTCTCCACTCCGTCCTTGATATCCCCTCAGTGGACGATGCCCCAGTCAGGCTCTTTCACCTATCCTTCCGCG
The DNA here is from genome assembly GCA_039881045.1 of Chaetomium olivaceum. NCBI lineage: Eukaryota > Fungi > Ascomycota > Sordariomycetes > Sordariales > Chaetomiaceae > Chaetomium > Chaetomium olivaceum. Next base: position 140,684 of record JAYWVB010000017.1, read on the forward strand.
ACTTTCTGGTTGACCCGGCCAAGCGTACCAAGAATGAGTTTTGGATCGACGAGGTAGAATATCACAAGACGCTTACGGAAAGATGCATCCAACTGATGGACCAATGCCTGGGACAAGATCTCTGCTGTTTAAAGGTGCCGGGAATGCTGCGGTCAGAGCTCGACCAGCAGACTATCAACGCCCACCTGCCGCCTGAAGTTCAATACGCCTGTCAGTACTGGGTCCACCACCTAAAGGAAAGCAAATATAATATGGAGGACGATGGCCCAGTCCACGCCTTCCTAACAAACCATCTCCTTCATTGGCTTGAGGTTTTGTCTCTCCTGGGAAGGCTCTCTGATGGAGTGTTGTTGATAAGAACGCTTCTGCACGCTACCCAGGTCAGTTAATAATACCGTTATAATGCTGTATAGTAACTAATTATTGCTAGCTATAGCCGGATACAGCTCCTAATTTTGTTGACTTCTTGAACGATGCAGAAAAATTTATTCGCAGTCATGGAGCGATTATGGAACGGGCTCCATTACAGATATACGGTTCTGCACTTGTCTTCAGTCCAACCTTAAGTCGGGTCAGAAAGCAGCAGTGGAAGAAGAGGCTATCGTTTATCAAATCCGTCGCAGGTATTAATGACCACTGGGGTACGCTCCAACAGACGCTCGAGGGGCATAGCGATTGGGTCACGGCGGTAGCGTTCTCAGCGGATGGCAAAACGCTTGCGTCAGGTTCGCGCGACAAGACCATCCGGCTCTGGGATGCGGTCACGGGCACGCTCCAACAGACGCTCGAGGGGCATAGCGATTGGGTCACGGCGGTAGCGTTCTCAGCGGATGGCAAAACGCTTGCGTCAGGTTCGCACGACAAGACCATCCGGCTCTGGGATGCGGTCACGGGCACGCTCCAACAGACGCTCGAGGGGCATAGCGATTGGGTCACGGCGGTAGCGTTCTCAGCGGATGGCAAAACGCTTGCGTCAGGTTCGCACGACAAGACCATCCGGCTCTGGGATGCGGTCACGGGCACGCTCCAACAGACGCTCGAGGGGCATAGCGATTCGGTCACGGCGGTAGCGTTCTCAGCGGATGGCAAAACGCTTGCGTCAGGTTCGCACGACAAGACCATCCGGCTCTGGGATGCGGTCACGGGCACGCTCCAACAGACGCTCGAGGGGCATAGCGATTCGGTCAGGGCGGTAGCGTTCTCAGCGGATGGCAAAACGCTTGCGTCAGGTTCGCACGACAAGACCATCCGGCTCTGGGATGCGGTCACGGGCACGCTCCAACAGACGCTCGAGGGGCATAGCGATTGGGTCAGGGCGGTAGCGTTCTCAGCGGATGGCAAAACGCTTGCGTCAGGTTCGGACGACAAGACCATCCGGCTCTGGGATGCGGTCACGGGCACGCTCCAACAGACGCTCGAGGGGCATAGCGATTCGGTCACGGCGGTAGCGTTCTCAGCGGATGGCAAAACGCTTGCGTCAGGTTCGCACGACAAGACCATCCGGCTCTGGGATGCGGTCACGGGCACGCTCCAACAGACGCTCGAGGGGCATAGCGATTCGGTCACGGCGGTAGCGTTCTCAGCGGATGGCAAAACGCTTGCGTCAGGTTCGCACGACAAGACCATCCGGCTCTGGGATGCGGTCACGGGCACGCTCCAACAGACGCTCGAGGGGCATAGCGATTGGGTCAGGGCGGTAGCGTTCTCAGCGGATGGCAAAACGCTTGCGTCAGGTTCGCACGACAATACCATCCGGCTCTGGGATGCGGTCACGGGCACGCTCCAACAGACGCTCGAGGGGCATAGCGATTGGGTCAGGGCGGTAGCGTTCTCAGCGGATGGCAAAACGCTTGCGTCAGGTTCGGACGACAATACCATCCGGCTCTGGGATGCGGTCACGGGCACGCTCCAACAGACGCTCGAGGGGCATAGCGATTGGGTCACGGCGGTAGCGTTCTCAGCGGATGGCAAAACGCTTGCGTCAGGTTCGGACGACAATACCATCCGGCTCTGGGATGCGGTCACGGGCACGCTCCAACAGACGCTCGAGGGGCATAGCAATTCGGTCACGGCGGTAGCGTTCTCAGCGGATGGCAAAACGCTTGCGTCAGGTTCGGACGACAAGACCATCCGGCTCTGGGATGCGGTCACGGGCACGCTCCAACAGACGCTCGAGGGGCATAGCGGTTCGGTCAGGGCGGTAGCGTTGTCGTTAGATGGGAACTCAGGCTTAGACGCCTCTAAAAACCAGGGACTAGGAGGCGATATTCTCTTTATCAATGGCGAATGGATTACCAGGGGTGGAAAGAATCTTCTCTGGCTTCCTCCGAATTACCGGGCAACGTGCACATCAGTGTACAACCATACATTGGTCCTAGGGTTTGCCTCTGGGCAAGTGACATTCTTCCAGATTGTTTCCGCTTAGTAATGAATACTATATATTTTTGATATATTTTGTTCAAGTGAAGGGTCTGGGAGAAACGTTTCCTTTATGCTACTTAGTTTTCGCCACTTACGCAAATGATGACAAGTACGTCTTTGCCACTCCCTGGCACCTCAGACGATTTGAGGTAACATGCAAGGGTCGTACACCTACCGAGCCCCCGTAGTGGACACCTATGCCGCACTTACATCCGGCAGTCTTCAGCTCTCTCGGGCTTCCAACCCCGTTGGCTGGCGCTTTACTTGTCCCAAAGCATCGAAGGCTGGTCGAATCGTGCGGATGGAGCGCAGCCAACTACGCTGGCAATCTGAAACTGGTCAACGAATTGTTCAGAATCATGTCTCGGATCCGATGACGTTGAGAGAGCGGAAAATTGGCGCCATGCTGCGGAATACTTTACTGCAATCGCAAAGAGTTCAGTGCTACTTGTATGGCTGTGAAAAACCTGTGAAGTGCCGTAGAGGCCCTCCCCTCGACAGAATGCGTCAACAGGGTCACATGACCTATGTGTGGAGTTTCAAATTAGCACGATCGCGCGACTAAATTGGCCAATGCTCTGGAGATGAAAACAACAGTCCCTGCGGCGATGCTAGGATCTTGTGTGCCCCACCTTAGAGGGACTGAGGCCGACAGCAGACAGCTAGATGGGCGGGCCGACAGTTGAGAAGATGCAGCCGGAACTATCGCCATCCAAGATATTTGGTCAAGGGATCAGCCGCGCCCTCTCTTATCTATTAACACGTTGGTGGAAACTGTAATGGAGTCGGATTCGCATTAAAATTTGTCGGCAGTCATCGTAATGACCGTCATTTCTTGCCACAGCCACTTTTTGCTGACAGTCCAGATTGATTACCAGGTTGGCTAACAGTTCCCGGTTGGCTTACAATCATCGTAACACAGCGTGTACACGAGCGCGTGCGAGGGCACACGGTATGGATGGTTAGATGCATAAATGGTCCGTGCGACAGAAAGATGTGAAAGAGAAAAGCGGAAGCTGATTTCGCTAGCGACTGGGCAGACATGTCTCCCGCTGCCGATGCGAGATGGCTCAAGGAACGAAGCCTTTAGTGTGACGCTGGGCTCCAGGTCGGAGCAAAACCCGTTCTCAGGCGAGCTTGCGGCTATTGGGTACGCGTTGAGGTTGATTCGAAATATCAGGTAACGTACTTGCATAACGAAGCGCCCACCATAACGAAGCGCCCACTTTTTTACACCTAACAACCTTCCAACTCTATCCTCACTTTTCTCCACACAACAAAATGGAATCTCTTCCAAAAGAAACTCGTATGATCCTTGCGCTTGAAGCTCTCAAGAAAGACCCTAAACTTTCTGTCCGAAAAGCTTCTGCGATCTACGAGGTCTCACGAAGCTCGCTCCGCGACCGACGCGCCGGAAAGCAACCACGACGCGAAATACCAGCCAACCTTCGAAAACTGACTGACTTTGAAGAGCAAGTCCTTCTTGAGAGAGTACTCGACCTTGATGCGCGAGGATTTCAGCCCCAGCTCTCGGACCTTCGAGAAATGGCCGATCGCCTTCGGGCCGCACGCGGCGCGTCGGGCGTCGGACCCCGATGGGCAAACGGTTTCGTAAAGCGACATTCCAAGGTTACGACGCGTTTCCGACGCCGAATCGATTACAAGAGAGCCCAATGCGAAGATCCCGACGTAGTAAACGCGTGGTTTCGGCTCGTACGCAACGTAATCGATAAATACGCGATCCAAGAGGGGGACATCTACAACTTCGACGAGACTGGGTTCCAGATGGGCATACTTTCGAGTGCAAAGGTCGTGACGAGCTCCGAGCGACGTGGACGGCCTCGCACAAAGCAGCCTGGCAATCGAGAGTGGGTTACGGTGATCCAAGCTGTGTGTGCGGATGGCTGGGTCGTGCCGCCGTACTTTGTCGTCAAGGGGAAAAACCACCTCCTCCCTTGGTACCAGGACAGCCGGTTCCAGCCCGAATGGAGAGTCCATACAAGCGAGAATGGCTGGACAACAAATGAGATTGGCCTCGATTGGCTAAAACATTTCGACGAGGCTACCAAACGCCGTACGAGAGGGGTACATCGACTGCTCATCCTTGACGGCCACGAAAGCCACCACTCGGTCGACTTCGAAGATTTCTGCAAGGCCAACAACATTGTTACACTTTGCATGCCTCCCCATTCTTCCCACTTTCTCCAGCCTCTTGATGTTGGGTGTTTTAGTCCGCTCAAGGCCTCGTACGGCAAGCGGATTGAGCAGATGATGCGGATGCAGATCACCCACATTACGAAGGAGGACTTCTTCGACGCGTTTGTCGAGGCATTTCACGCTTCAATCACAGCGAACAACATACGAGCGGGCTTTAGAGCAACTGGCCTTGTTCCTTTTGACCCTGAATTGGTAGTTTCTTGCCTCGACCCTAAGCCACTTACCCCATCTCCTCCAAACTCGCGTCCCGGAACAGCCTCGACTTGGGCCCTGAAGACCCCATCCAATGCGTACGACGCGACCAAGAGCTCCATCACTCTCAAGCGGAAGATCGAGAACCATCAAGGTAGCTCTCCGACTCACATTTTCGACATCATCGACTTGCAGGCCAAGAGCATCTCAAAATTGGCACATGAAATGGTGTTACTCCGAGCTGAGGCCCAGGAACTTCGTACAGCAAATGAGCGACTAAGCAAGCGCCGTAGGACAAAGAAAACGCGTCTGCAGGAAGGAGGATCACTTAGTTTACAAGAGGCAAAGGGTTTGATGGCTGACCGGGGACTTGGTGATAAGGACTGCGAGGAAACGTCAGGGAGTAGTGGTTGTATAACAGTGGGTGGGCCACGCATTCGGCTCTGCAGCAACTGCAAGAAGCCCGGCCACAATGCGCGGACATGTCAAGTAGTTTGCGAGATGTCTGAAGACAGTGACTCCGAGTAGTTTTAATTGATTTGAGTTGTTGTGGCTGAATTGACTTACACAAAGTGGTTGAGGTCCGGGAAAAGTGGGCGCTTCGTTATGGTGGGCGCTTCGTTATGCAAGTACGTTACCGAAAGATCATCCTTGCCACCAGCAACAAGGCAGCCGTGATGGCCTTGGAGCGACCACACCAGCAATCAGGACAACAATATCTCTGTCAGGCGTACGATGCGATAAGTGCCTTACGCAAGGCGGGAAACACGATCTCGGTCGTCTGGATCCAAGCGGGTACCAAAAACGAGCTCCTGAACACAGCCAAAGCGAAAGCAAAGGAAGCAACACGGCAGGACGCTACGCCACAAACGCAGGATCCTGCCATGCGGTCAACAGCCCTCCGTATCGCATGGGCAAAGCGGGCACCGCCCACGTCCTTACCTGACAAAGTGGGCAGACATTCCAAGAGAGTCGATATAGCGTTACCAGGGAAGCACACCCAACTATTATACGACCACCTGTCCCGAAGCGAGGCTGGCGTGCTTGCTCAGCTTAGAACAGGCATGGCCAAGCTCAACACATACCTGCATCGTATCAAAGCAGCACCGTCAGATCAGTGTACGTGTGGACAAGCCAGAGAGACAGTGGACCACTTCCTCTTCTGATGCAAGCAATGGGATCAACACCGCAGGGAGATGCTGCAATGTACGGATGTCCACAGGGGGAACCTCTCCTTCTACCTGGGAGGAAAGTCGCCCTCGGATGACAAGGACTGGTCCCCCAACATGCGGGCGGTGCGGGCGACGATACGTTTTGCCATTGCCACAGGTCGTCTGAGGACTGAACAACAACAGAATGAAGCAAACTAACCTCACCATCCTAAACCCCGACTAACACCCCCCTTCATCTCGTGTCACACGGAGTAAGCGCGCTTTAGCCGCCGAAGATAGGACGTTGGACACTTGGAGACTAGCCTTCAAGCCAGCTTACTATTCGTACTACTAACCCACGAGCATCCGCAGCAGAGAGGGCAAAATTGTAAGGAGATAAGCCAGAAAAGGAGGATGTACGGGCTTCATGAGACCAGGATCCATTTTAGGATATGTATTAGTAGATTGCATGATAGTTGCCCTTTCGGGTTAGGCCCGCCGGGCGGAATAAATTGTGTGTGTGTGTGTGTGTGTGTGTGTGTGTATCCGAAAACATTTAAGTTATATGGATGCTAGTGCTGGAGATGCCCAGGTTGAGGGTCAAAGACCCGTTATCAACTGTACTACAGTACGCTAACTAACTATTCGTTTATGAAGGCTCGCAAATGCCAGTCTCTCTAAGCATGCCCGCTACGACCACAAAGTCGCCTATCGCTGGAACGCAGAAAATACCAGCAAAGGGGATAAACAAAACACCTCCCATCATTGTAAGAATGACTCGTATTCGCTTTGGACCTCCCTGCCCAAGTTTTGCAAAGGCGTTGAAAAGAAGGGTTAAGCTGTCCACGTACCATCCGCCGGTTATGCCAACAACCACCCAACTTAAGATCCATCCGCGCTGCGCCGTTGTGCCCCCCCCCCCCCCCCCCGTCAAACTTGGTGAGCGCCCCGATCACGACCAGCGACAGGCCGCCCAGCAGAAGCGGCGAGATAAAATCCCCTATTCTCCATTTATGGGCAAGCACAAACCAAGGGTTGAAAGACGGAGAGGAATGCAACTCAAACGGCGTGTAGGCGTGAATGATGATGTCGCGTTCTGGAGTTTCAGACCGAGCGGCCTCATGCACCTTTGCGCAGGCAATGAGCGGCGGGTACACATCGCTACCGGAGGTCCGAGACAGCAAGACCTGAACGGCGCTATCCGGCTCCGGTGGATCGCGTGGCTTCACCTCATACACCAGCTCCTCGGCGTCGTCAGGCCCAGCCGTTAGTTGTAGCCGGCCAACCACTCCGTCAAACACGCCCCCGCGTTTTCGTGCCTCTTCCATCTCCGGACTTGCGACCATGTAGACGTTAGGGTAGTCTGCCGTGGCGATTTGCGCCGCTAGGTTCACGAGACTCATGATGAGGTACGGCACCACAGTGAGGCCATATGCAGCGTACCCGAACCGCTCGATCTGGTCACCGCGGGACCTGTAAAGCGTTAGGCCGGCGCTTCCCACTTGAAAGATGGCGATGAGGGACTGGATCCAGTTGTACTGCGAGCTGATATCGGGCGATGGGCCCATTTGGCTCTCATTGTCTCCTTCGCCCGGCCGGTTCGACTCGGCCCACGAGATCTTGGCCTCGGCGTGCACATCGCGCCAGTCGTAGCCGGGGGGAAGCAGGGCCTTGCCGTGACATTTGTTCACGTTCAACACCGCATGCCAGAGAAACGAATAGGGCGCCGAACGGCGGCTGTCCTCTGCAACGGGGTCGTCTTCGTCTGCCTGTATACGAATATTGTCGACAAGCAGTACATGCTCGGGATCGATGCCCGGTCGCTCCGTGTGGTCCTTGTCCGAGACATCTGGCGGGCACTTCGGCAATGTCTGCCCATTGGCCAGGCGTATCTCCCCCTCGCCGTTGCGCACCGGCCTGATGCGATCTCCCTCTTGTGGTGCCCAACCCTCAGTCCGCACCACCATGCGGAGGGCTCCCGCGGCGGCGGCGCGCTCCAGCGAGTTGCGGTTCTTTCTGAACCGAGTATAGCGCCCAATCGAGAACAGTGCCCTGATGATGCCCAAGGACGGGATAAACAGGGCCAGGATGGCTGCCACGGCCGTGTCCGTTGTGCTCGACCCGGGGTACAGCTTCACCGTCGCGCAGTGGGCGAGGTAGTTGGAGGCGAAGAAAAGGAAAACCGACCAAGGCGTGGCTGGTGAGCATTGAAGGCCCACGTCGCCGGTGTTGGCTAACGGAGCCATCGGGAACGCGGTTTGGAAAAGAAGTGGCTGGGTCTAGTCCTCTTTAAAGCTCAAAGTTCAAAGGACTACAATGATTAGTGGCGTCGATCAACGACATTGGCTAAGATTAGAATGGTAATGGTAACCGCGGGTCATGGCACGGCAGTCGAGGACGGACGCCAAAAGCTCCCTATGAATGTCAAAACGTCAATCATACGTGCCGTGGTGTGACCTGTTGGCGTCAGGCCTCTATTCGCGACTGGAGTCCTGGACCCCAATACGACAGTCCACCCCTGGTTTGTTCGTGTAGCGCGTCACTATTTCAAGACCGGGGTCCTTGCCAAGATCTCCAACTCAACGGCAAAAAGACGCCTTTTTAAGGGAAAAAAAAGTTTGATTATAATTATCTTATTAGTCATTCTAAGTAAGGTATCACATTTTCTTCCATTTCAAACGGTTGTTGGGCTGTGGAGGTACGGGTTTTGAACTTTTGAGCCAGGGCCCCTGCCAAAAGCGCGGCGTGCTGACGTGCAAACAAACCAACCAGCAGAATACTGTACAGTACACCGCAGCTCGCAACACTCAGACTAAATTACCAAGGTTTATTTGTATGTAGTGTATGTAACTATGTATATACCTGCATACCTTTTTTTGAGGTTGAGATTAATTGAGTGGCTAAAGCTTTTGTGACACATCACTCATGACTTCCATGGTCTCGTCCTGCACTGTTGTCTAACATACAGGTTGCACAGTATGAAGGAGGTTATTGGTGCTCGATTATGCACAGTGCCGCTGCATTCTGTCTTGCAGCCTTGGCTCTTCCAGGTTGCTTGGGGGAAACCAACAACCTCGTCACTTCCCTTCCCTCTTTGCAGATTTCCTCACACAATCTTCTGACTCCCTCACACTACCTGGCTGCCTCAATCCTTCCCTGGCCTAACCACCGGAGCTTAGTATCACTCTATCTTTCCCTTACTCCAGTCGCCGTTCCTCCAGTGAAACCAGTTGCTTCACTTGCTTGTTTCCACACATTTTCATCTGTGCATGATTGCATTGGATAAGTTGCATCAACTTGGTAACTGTCGAACGAGAAAGATGTCGCACTCGGAATTTGACGACAGCGATGCTGCCGCCACCCCCCGGTTCAAGAATTGAACTTCCAGAACTCAAATTTGTGGAATACTGCGGTCGAACAACAACACGAACAACATCTCCCCTACGCTTCTCCGTTCTCACTGTTCGAGAACCTACCGGCTGAGCTAAGAGACAATATCCTCCTACACATCCCCGATCTACCAACGCTGCGGTCGCTTGTTCGGGCCTCGCCGACCATGCACGCCCAGTACAGGAGCAACCGCGACACGCTCCTCCGAGCGTGCCTTGCCCGCGAAATGGACGGATGTTTTGTCGACGCCTACGCCTGTGTCAAATCCCGCGTGCGCGAGATTGGCCGAGTCCGCACCGACAAGAAGATTGCCGATTTCCTCGGCGGTTACGGCGCGTGGTTGTCGGGGCCCAGTCCACCCCCAAACATGAAATCACTCGAATCCAGCCTTTGTCGGTGGCTGGCCGCCTTCCACGTGTCAGTAGTCAGACCCCTGGGTTGTCGGTATGCCATGTGGGCCCTCGCGAATCTAGAACGCGCGAGAACCACATCTTCAGGAGGCCAGGAAGCCACGGAACCGGAAGCGAAAGCAGCGCCAGACCCGCGGCCTACGTTGAGCAGGAGCGAGGAGATACGCATTTTCCGCTCCCTTTACCGATTCGAGACTTTCTGTCACCTGTTCGGACGGAACAAGGGCCGCCGCCGTGGCGCATTCCGAGAGGAAGAAATCAATGAAATGTTCTTATGCCTGTTCGATCCCTGGGAAGCCGAAGCTATCGGCTGTATCGACCTATTCATGCGCGATGAGTATAAAGATATCTTCAATGCAGTCAAATGGGACCTAAGCGAGGAAAACCCAAAATTTCTACAGCCAAATGGAGTGGTCAACCCTTCGGGTACTTTTGATATCGATAGCTTGTGGCGCGGTAAGTGAAGGGCTTTTGAATTCTTACGCAAGAAGGAGTGTGAGCAGGCGTTCTGACACGGACCGCGGCAGATTATATGGACGGTACCACATCTCGTGGTCTCGAGACGCTAGCGAGGCTTTTGGCAGTCAATGACCATCAAACTCTCGTTGATAAAATGGAGCGCTGTATCACGGGCCACCATGAGCTCGACGCCCCTCTGAGGAAAGTCTTTTGGGATTCGACACAGAATGGCCGACGTGAGGAGTCGACTACGGCCAATCCCCGGGACGAAGCTGAAGGGGCCAAGGACCCAATGAAGTTTGGGGGTGACGTCGTGCCTCCGGATGGCCCCCCTCTGGCGTGGGTGCTATTATGGGGGGGCGTTTACGCCAACCTCTACGGGCAGTACACACCCAGCTCGCTCAGGTATTGGGGTTACGTCATGTGGGACGAGCGTCGGTGGATAAAGATGGGGGCCAAGGACCTTGTCTCGAAGCAATGGGGAACAGCGCGCGGCGCGATCGAGGAGATTGAGGAGTTCTACGGGTGGCGTCCCGTTGGTTATTAGCATGTATGTACATACAATGATGCATGAAATCCGAGTCCGCAGTTCCTTCAGTTAAACCGCCCATCCGGAAAGAAGCTCTCCCACGCAAACTCCTCCCCAAACCCGTCAAAATCAAACCCCTGCATAGCCTCCATCCCCAGCCCTCCAAACCCTCCCTCATCCCCTGGCGACCCATCCAACACCGACCCTCCCCCAGTCTTTCCTCCTCCAACACCCATCCCACCACTCCCACTCACACCACCCTCCCCTCCCATCCCTTCACTAATCCCCCCCAAAGAAGGCGAAGCCAACAACCCCTCCGAAAACCTCAAACTATCCCGCGCCGCCCGCGCCACCGCAACCGCCACGGCAACACCTCCCGCCACACCTCCCGGATCATCATCATCATCATCCCGCTGCCCGCGCCCGACCTGCCGCCCCTGCCGCAACGATTCCTCCACCGCCCCGACCTGCGCCAGCACCATGCGCAGGAACATGTGGACCTTGACGTTGGTCTCGCCGCGGCGGATGCGCGCTTCGGCGAGCGCGGCGATGGTGCTGATGACGCTGGTCAGGGTGGTGCGGGTGTGCGAGGTGAGGGGGAGGGAGCCGTCGCGGAGTTGGGTTTCGACGTCTGTTGTTATTGATAGGTGTTATTAGTATTTGGTTATTATTAAGTGTTAGGTTCAGAGGCGGGGGGGTGGAGTGGTTGAGGGTTGGAAAGGGGGCGATGGCTGTCATGAGAAAAAAAAGAAAAAGGGGAGGGGGGAGGGTTGGCTTTCCGGTTGGGTTGGAGTTGGAGTTGGAGGGGGAGCCGGGACGGGGGAAGGGATGGTGGTGATGGTGATGATGTGAAAGTGAATAGCGTGTTTGGGGGTATGGCAAGAAATCACTCACGCGCAAGCAACTCTAGGCTAATCGCCGACGTCGCGTACCGTATCCCGTCCCGGAACATGCCCCCGGCAATAGACAGCAAATTCTGGAACCGGTCATTGCCTTCCTCCGGCTGGTGTGACACCAACGCTAGTGCCGTGTCGAGGCTGACCTTGAGCGAGTAGTGGAACAGCGGGTTCACGCGCGCTTGGTGACTAAACGGAAAATGCAGCGGGATGAGGAATCGCCGCGTGAGAAAGTCAAGAAGGTTGCGGTGGAAAATGCTGCTGCCGCCGGCTTCTCTGCTGCTGTTTGGCGCAAAGAGCGTACTGTTGGCACTGATGGCCGAGGTCAGCTCCGCTGTCAAGGCTAGGGCACGATGGTAGGACCGGTCCGAATTTAGGTTGTTGAGAAACTGCACAACTCCGAGGCGGGTGGGAAGTGAGGCGAGCAGGGCAATCTGGATGGAGGTCGAGGTGAATGTTTCCTTGGGGTGCGGCTGTAGTGTGGTGGTAGTTTCGTCCATCTCCTCGTCGTTGACATTCGACGGGAGCTCAGTGTCGAACTCCTCAAGCGAGAGGCGCGGCGGCATCCAGGCGTCAAGAGAAGACTGAACAATAAAATCTAGGATGGTCGCCCATAGACGCCGACGAAGCTCGGCCTGCAATAGCGACATGTCTGGGAGGTGCTTCGGATCACGGTGGAGGCCGATCTGCATGGCCCCGTGGAGGAGCGATCCCATCGACACCCATACCGTGTCCCCGCCGAGAGAGAAGATTTGCCGGGCCAACACGGCCAGGCAGTGGATCTGTAGCACCTTGACGTCGAGCCTGTCTTTTTCCAACGGTCCCGATATCCAAGTCTCAGCAGCGTAGATCCACTGGTGAACCAATTCGGTGTTGCGATGAGCGACGGCTATGTCCCCGTGGTCATATACGCTGGACCCAATACCAATGACGAGGAGGATCCTGTGACGGGCGTCCTCGGTGACGCTGTCCGGATGTTCCCAGTACTTTTGGAACTCGGCCCAGAAGGTGGGAACGTGGAGGATCCGATGTCTAGTGCAGGGTTAGCAACTCACCTGCCATCTGATGGGTGGCTCTGGTCGAGTACGTACGTGGATTCGAAGGATGCGAAATAGAGCTTGGCCATTTGCGTTGCCACCTCAAGCGAAGGCGGCACCAGACAAGAATAAGGAGACGATTGACCCCTAGTCGGCCGAGAAACCTTGATGCTCTTCGCTCGGTTCTTACACCCTCGAAGGGCATCGCCAGCTTCAGCAATCAGCGCGGCGGCCTCGGGTGTCCGAAAGGCCGGATTGTTGCTGGCCTTGCCCACGATCTCAGAGTAGCAACCCATGACAACCGCGAACTCGGTGGTATCGCCCACCCAGCGAGAACGCCCCCAATCCCGGGGCTTGTTGAGGACGGACTGCCATTCTTGTGTTTGTTGGCGTCGCTCCGTGTTAGGCGCGGACAGCGCATGCTGCGCATGGAGGGAAGGGGTGTTGTTAGTTCCCTTCTGGGCAGCTGCTAAGGATGCCTCGAGCTTTTCTATCCGTTTCAACAAAACTTCGTTGAGGCTAGGCTCCCTGTGATTTGGGCGCTGGACATCTCGGTCTGGCAATGACAACTCGACATCCTGGGAAGTGGAGGTGACAGGAATGAGAAAAGAAGCATTATGGGCCACCGGCGTAGTATCAATTGTCCGGCCTAGACTCTGCACCCCTGATAGAGGTGTCGGAGGAGGAGCGAGGCGGAGTGTTGCTGGCGGTGGGCTTGCTGTCGCAGTCGCGCTCGTCGGCCGAGGGCTTCGGGCTCCGGAGCTCTCGCCCGAGCGGACGCTTGCAGGTGCGCCTGGCTCATAGCAGGTGAAGGGGCTGTAAGAACATTTGGTTTTGTGACGGATGCAATTTGCGCAAGGGCTGCTGTGGTCGCATCTGATCTTACGACGACGACACTCTTGACAGGAGAGAGCCGGTCTCCGTCGACGTCGGATAGCCGCAGAGGCCGAAGGCCGCGTGGCCCCTGTAGGTTGACTAGGTTCCATCGAAGCAACCTTGAAGATGTGTGATGATGTACTGTAATACCTCGACGATGGACAGTGGGGCCGTGGGCGATCGATTCAGGGGCCGAGTGACGAGTCTCGCCGGTCAATGACTCAATTCATCGCACTAGTTACCGAGGACGATCGGATCGGGCTCGCCGGTCGATTTCGTTCTTGAGTGTTCGGCATTTTGATTGATTTCCCCCTCCTCATGCGGCGAGGTTGGTGGTTGTGATACCCGAGAACAGTGAATTTCCCGTCCCTTATGCCCGTCTCTCCCTGTCTCGGCCGAGACAAGGGCCGAGACAGGGGCGCCATCTGAATTTCCGAAAGAGGTAGACCGTGGTGATGTAACCAACTCGTGTTATTGGGACGCATTGCATGAGTACACTGATCGTGCCGATGTCTTACTTTAAACCCGGGATATCCGGAGATTACTGTGTGACCCCTCCGTCGCTTCCTATATTCATTTCTAAGCTCCTATTTGTCTTGGTTCCTAAAAGCGAGAGTTCCAAGTAGTCCGGTCTCGACTCTTCCTAGTTAATCCTACTCTCTCCGAGTCCAAGTACCCCAACCACAACCCAAAAACCAACAATAAGGCATCAACGCCACCACCACTACTGCCACCATGCCCCCAACCACCCTCCGCGTCCTCATCAGCGGCGGCGGCATAGCCGGCAACGCCCTGGCCTTCTGGCTCGCCAAACAAGGCCACGACATCACCGTGGTCGAGCGCTTCCCCTCCCTGCGCGCCACCGGCCTCCAACTCGACCTACGTGGTTGCGGCATCGAAGTGCTCCGGAAGATGGGCCTCGACGCCGGTTTCCGCGCCAAGGCGGCCCCCGAGCAGGGCATGCAGGTGGTGGATAAGTCCGGCCGTCGCCGGGCCTATTTCCCGGCGAATAAGTCGGGCAGTGGGAAACAGAGTCTGACGAGCGAGTATGAGATGATGCGGGGGATATGTGTCGGTTGTTGTATGATGCGGTGCAGGAGGCCGGGAAGAAGAGGCCGCCGCGTTATGTGTATGGGACGTCGGTGGAGGGGATTGACCAGACGGATGGGAAGGTGGATGTGCGGTTTGAGAATGGGGAGACTGAGAGGTTTGATCTGGTGGTTGGAGCGGACGGCCAGTGGTCGCGCACGCGCAAGGTGATGCTGGGGACGGGGGCGCCGGATCCGGTGCAGCGCGTGCCGGGGTTCAATATTGCCTACTTCACTATGCCGCTGCCGATGAAGGAGGGGGAGGAGTTTCTGGCTACGTCTTACATGACCGCCGGGCGGCGCGGCATCATGACGAGACGACATAGCCCAGATGAGATCCAGGTGTTGTTGTCGTGCAAGACGAAGCCCGAGGTGCTTGACAAGGTGCCGCGGGGCGACGTGAAGCGGGAAAAGGAGGTCATGCAGGAGATCTATAAGGGGGCAGGGTGGATCACCGAGGACGTTCTCAAGGCGATGTGGGCGGCGGATGACTTTTATTGTGAGCGCATCGGTCTGGTCAAGCTGCCGTCTTGGTCGTCTGGCCATGTCACACTACTCGGGGACGCCGCATACTGTCCGACCGTCTTGTCGGGGATGGGCACAACTTCGGCTATGGTGGGAGCGTATATTCTGGCGGGCGAGATCGGCAAGTTTGTGAGCGGCGGTTTGCCCAACGAGACGGACGGGCTTGCGGCGGCCCTGAAGAATTACGAGGACAAGTTCAGGCCGTTTATGGAAGGCATACAGGAGGGGATCGCTGAGAGAGCGGACAGCCAGTGGATGTTATCCGGGTCGGCGTTCAGTATCGGGATTTTGAACTTCATGATGGGACTTGCGTCTTTCTTCAAAGTCAACATTGCCGACATTTTCAGCATCCGCGAGACCGTGGATGGATGGAGTTTGCCAGAGTACGAGGAGGTCTGGGAATAGTTGCCGACGTGTATTGCGGTGCCTGTTCATAATTTAGGGGGGCTTAATATTCGAGTCTTGTGGCGGTTGTATGTACGGCTAGTGTAAAGCAGTGTCTCCCCGCTCAATATCCCTTGGTGATTCCTCTGAAATGTGGAGGGTGTCTGATTAAGAATCAAAGTCATTTTGGCTTGTGAGGAAGTCGACGGGAAAAGTCAAAGCCTTGTGAAATGTGAGAATGGCGAATTGGAAGTTAATAGCGAGGCAGTAAGCCTTTGGGACTCAGGGTGAGATATAAAGGTTTTTTTTTTTCTTAAATCTATGGTAAGTATCTTTTCCAAGTCCATGGATCATTTCCGATTTCATGCCATGGTTATTCGTAGGCAGTTGTTAGTATAGTAGTGGTGATGACGTTGACTCTATAAGCAGGTATCTTACGATCAAGCTTTTTAGATCCTTCCTTCTCCAATGATTCCTAGCATACGCCACGGGTGACTCAACGTTCAACTTGCAAAATCCTTTGATATATTACTACTAATCTTATCCTAGTGCTGGTTCAGGATGGGCGATGGTATATACGAAACTGAAGATGCTGCTCAAACCCTCAGTTTGATCCAAACAAGATACCTACCACCTATGTACCTGGACCTAAATAGGTCAACAGACGACAGTTGACCGTTTTGAAAAACGCCAAGCCCACCCGCAGTTGGAGTCTAGACTCCTAGAGTGCTGCCTGATTGCAGTGTGTTGTCAATTGATACATTATCAACTTCATTGTGATCCCATTGTCAAACGGGTTTAATTCTGTCTCCCGCTTTCGCTACCGGAACAAACATCTAAGCAAACTGGAGTATCTACAAGATATGGTTATCCGCAAGTTGCCCACCGCGTCGGCGCCGTCTGTTCAACAGCATCAGACCCGACCGCAACAGAACCAACAGCACCAGCAGCACAAGCTCAGTGCAACGCAGGCTAAACAGCGGCAGCCCCAGCCTCAGAAACCGCAGCAACAGCATGAGCAAACGCAAGAGAAAGAGCAAGAGCAACATCACCAGCAGCCGCAGCCGCAACCTCAACCGGACACAACCACTCACAGCGCTCATCTCCCTCTCCCCCCGCGACGACCACCGCCGGTGACACAGGCACCGGTACCGGACCACACAACCCCACAGACTACTCTCCTAGTAGTTCCAGTGGTGGTAGTAACCCCGGCTCACAGCATTCCAGCAGGCCCGGCACCCCAGCAAGGAAGTCGAGTATGACTTGGACGCGGCTTGAGGAGTTGGTTAAGATGATTCCTAATGGGCTCTACCCTGCGCCGCCGGGGCCGCCGACGGCACCTGGGGAGCCGATCCGGTGGATGAAGTTCAAGTAGGGGGGTGGTGGATCTAGTGCTTGGGCTAGCGGTATGCGTGATATAGGTGTTGTTGGTGGGTGACATCATGATGATGGCAAGATGGCTCATGTTAGACACGGATGGACCATCTACTGGGAGTACCTATGTAACCTGAAATTAGGGCGAGCAGTTAATATGTTGTGACATCCGTATTAGGGGAAGTGGACTTGGAATATATGAACTTGGGCCGTGACCAGCTATTCAGCAATTGCAGTTGCGCAACGCGAGATTCTATATATCTATCATATGTGGTAGTTGGTAGTTAGTTGACCCAGGAAGGTATTTGATATACTAGATACTTGGACAACAAGGCCCGCCTCCACCCACTTGCATCGCCTTTCGTCATCAATGGTATAGTATATGTTCCATACCGTTCCAGCAGGTCTCCTATCGGGGGCCGGTTTCCGTTTTGGAGTCCCAAACCTTTCTCCTCTTATTCGTTTTTGAAGTTGAACCCACAGTCCTCTTCCGCTTCTTCCCCAATGTATCTTTTTGACTCCCTGTTTCAGTTAGCACCAATGGACCATACGAACGATCGAAAGAACAGAGAGAGAAAAGAAAAGGGAATGAAAACGTACCCCCTATGCCTCCACCCCCAAAACGATGCGCTCTCCCTCCACACCCACTACACGTTTTCCCCGCACAAAGCGGACACACCACTGCCGCAACCCTGCCCCTCCCAACCTCTCTCTCCATCCCTTGCGACGCACCCTGCGACATCCCCTGAGAGGATTCTTCTTGTGAAAAGCCCTGCGAAAAGCCCTGTGAAGCCCCCTCCCCCTCCCCGTCCACCCTCTCCCCTCCACATCCATCCCCCCTCAGTCCCCTAACCTCAGCCACGGCCCCCAGAAACATGCCACACCCTTCCCGGTCGTGGCAGTACAGCCGGCGCTCCGGCGGCGTGCGCATCTCGCGCAGCTTGGTGCGGTAGGCGAGGAACTCGGCGGGCGTGGCGATGGTGCCGAGTGTTGGGAGGGGGAGCGGGGTGGCGCATGGAGGGCTTGGGTTTGAACTTGGGCTTGAGCTTGAGCTTGTCGCGTTAGATTTGGTGTGGGGGGCTGAGGTTGGGTTAGGGGGGTTGAGAGAAGATGTCCGGACTGGGCAGCTCGCTGGGGTGAAGGGGTCTGTTGAGAGGGAGGCTAAGAGAGTGGTGCGCAGACAGCGGTGGCAGAGGGCGTGGCCGCATTGGGCGGGTGGGGTGGCGGATTGCGGTTTGGAGCGTTGAGGGCTCTGTTGGTGGTGGGAGATACGGCGGTAGCAGCGGGAGCAGGGTATGCTGGGGTGGCTGTGTTTTGGGTGGCTGAATGAGAAGGAGGTGGATGGTGTTGAGAATGAGGACGGCGTTGGTGTGCTGAGAAGGGCCGGGGATGGCGCCGGGCTTCGCTGATCTGGGGGTGTTGGTGGTATGGCTTGCCTGATATGGGTGGTTTCTGAACCTTCTGGCCGTTCTGACTCCCCAGACGGGGGTGGTGTGAGAGGCTGATAGGTTGCCGGTGGGGTCATCCCGGGTATCGAGGTTTTTAGACGAGGCTCCTTAACCGGAGTTGGCTCTGGCTTGGAAGGCAGAGCATTTGTCTTCATTGAGCCCTTGGGGGCCGCCGAGGCTGCGCGTGATACGCCGTTTCCCATGGTTCAGGTAGGTATACAAGATGTTGAGACAAGCGGGTTCTGTAACTTCTGAAGTTTTGTTTGAAACTCAAAATCAAACAAGAGTGGGTATCTTAAAACAGAAGACGCTGGGAAGTCAAGATACAGCTATCGTCGCGTGATGTCTTACCAAGAGCGGGGATACTAGCACTTTGCCTGAGCCCGTGAGGCTTGACGTTTGCGTATGTACCTGAACGATGACTCTTCCTCGACTTGTAGGCTTCGTATTGGAACAACACATATTCCGTGGCAAATTTTCTGGTCCCACAAGGCAATTGACGCCCAACATTGTGTGGCGGCGTGTAAGTGGTCGCCCTGAATTCAGGGGTTCAGGGGTTACGATTGGTCACTCGTTGGCTCCAGTCTTGGGGTTGGTTCAACCTCCCTCTCTTGATCTCTTCAGAAGTCACATTCTGGGACTCAAGTCACTCAACTTCTCAAGAAGTCGTCTGAGTCTAAATTCAAGGGTGGTAAGAGTTGATTCAACCCAAGATCCTAGTAAAGTGTCAAGGAATCCAATCCTGACGGGGCCAAGACATGCATGGCTCCCAATATTCGATTGTTGGGTGGGTTGGTGGTCATCAAGGTTCTCGACCCCCACGCAATCTCATTGTCACTCCAGCCTCTCTCGTCTTTTCAGCCTTTGGAGGTTACCATTTCCTACGATCGGCAGGAGAGCTGCAGCCACCAGATTACCTAGTGCCATCACCTAGTGCCATCACCTAACCTCGGACGTTGACCGACCATGAGATCATCAACCTGGACTCTTAGTCTTGCCGCTTTCTGCTGGTTCTCAGCCGGACGGGTTTTGTGTGACGAACCAGATTCGCAATCACATTCTGGGCTAGTTGGGGTCGACGCCACTGATGTGAGACTTTTGAGAAGTAAAGTAACACGGTCACTGCTAACATCGGCCATCTACCTAGCCACAATATCTCGTTTATGAAGTCCACGAAGTCGAGGTTGTCCTAGCCGAGAATGAACGACTGTCGAGACAGCTAGACACACAGCGGCACCTCGAGGAAAAGGAGAAGCTGCTTCAGAGACTGAGCAAAAGCCACGGCACCTGGAACGAGCACCATGCCCGTCATCGCCTTCTTGAGGCCCTTCGGGGGTTCTCCGCCTATGCTGATACCCAGCAAGCGGAACTCAATCGGTTGAAAGGGCTTTACAGCCACGTTCCCAAGAAGCAGAAATCGGTTTGTTTACTCTTGAGTTGACCCAAGGTTTGAGGAGAGTTATGCTTACACGGCACAAGCTACTCGAACGGACAGTCAAGTACAGCCAGAAGTTTGCCGACGTTGCCGAGCTGCTCAAAAAGAACCAGCAGCTCTGCGATGACATTGTGCGGAATGCAATGGAGTTCTATGGTGTCAGCCAACAAGAGCTCGACAAGCATATCAAGGCTATGAAGAAAGTCGGTCGGCCCGCGGAAAGAGTCAGCGTGTCGCAGGCACTGAAGCATTTTGTGCGGGACTGGGCAGCGTCCGCGCGCGCACGAACGGGATGCGGCGTTTCCATGTATCTTGCAGGCTCTGAAGGACCAGTTTCCAGATGCTGGTGAGAAGGAAGTGAAGATTCTCCTCCCCGGTGCAGGTCTGGGACGGTTAGGTCATGAAGTGGCACAACTCCCCGGTAAGAAACCAAAACTAACCAACCCCCCATCCCACCTTATCCCCCTCCCTAATAGCCCCCTCTTCACAGGCTTCCTCGTAACCAACAACGAATGGTCCGCCTACCAAAACATCGCCTACCGCTTCCTCACCCGCCCCACCCCCTCCGGCCGCACCACCCACCCGGCCAACACCACCACCCTGCACCCCTTCATCGACGCCTGGTCCCACCACCGCAGCACCTCCTCCATGCTGCGCCCCATCTCCTTCCCCGACACCCCCATCCACCCCGATAGCGTTCTCCTCGTCGAAGGCGACTTCACCACCGCCTTCCCGGCCCCTGATAACAACGGACAATACGACGCGCTAGTCACCCATTTCTTCATCGACACGGCGCGCAACCTGGCCGCTTACCTCGAGGCCATCGCGCGGCTGCTGCCCCCGGGCGGCGTGTGGGTCAACTTTGGGCCGTTGTTGTATGGCTCGGCGCCGTTTGTGCAGCTGGCGCTAGATGAGGTGGTGGCGGTGGCCGAGGCGGTTGGGTTTGAGTTCGTGGAGGTGCCTGTGCCTGTTGATGCTGCTGCGGCAGATGGGGGAGATGGGGAGGGTTGGGGGAGGTGTAAGGCCGCGGAGGGGGGTGGTGCCGGGGAAGAGGGTTTATGGCGTGGAGGCGGTGTATGGGTTTGATGAGAGGGCGTTGACGCGGAATGCGTACGAGGCGGTGTTTTGGGTTGCGAGGAAGCTGTAGGGGCAGATAGGCTGGGTGCGCTGCTGCTTTTTTGGGTTATTGATGGTCTAGTAACGGATGGCGTGGATATGCAGCGGTGGCTACTTGGAGTCCGCACTCGGCACTGTATGAGTAGATTTGGAGAGGACTTGGATAGGTATCAAGACAAAGTGTATATGGTTGGCACGGAACTTCTTGATAGAGTTGCACTTCGAGCATGTATTTGTAGAACTAAGTAATACTAGCTTCTCGATATTCCCAAGCATGTAAACCTCAGAGATTTGCGTTGACCTAGCTTCCGCTGGGGCCTAGATACCTCGCCGAAAGCACTCGAAGTAGGGGCCAAAGTGAGCCCTAGCTGAAGATTGTAAGCTCAACGTGCTCGGGCGGAGGTTCCCCCAGCATTGTATGGACTCACATGTTTTCTTTATCATCGCTAGCATCACTTCGCAACGTGGGCAACGCAGTGGTAGCCCTCGCTACCGGCAGGGCACGTGAAATCTCCGTGGTCTTCGTGGCAAGGCGGGTCGCCAAAGGCGCCCGCGAGGTTCAGCCACGACTCACAGCAGAACTCGCACGAGGGAGCAGCCACTTCGTTGCAGGGCCAGTTGTTGGTAGCAATGGCGTTGCGGACGGCCTGGCAGTCATCTTGGCGCGGCTTGAGTGCTCTGGCGGCGGGGGAGGCGGCCGCTAGGGTGGCGAGAGTAGCCGTGACGAGGAAGGTGAACGAGACCATGTTGGCTAGATCGGGCAGGTATTGGTACTTTGAGAACAGGGGTTGAGTCGCTATGTTGGTTCGAAGTTGTGCTTGTGAACTGGGTGATCAAGATATGGCTCTTCTCGTGAGATGCCCGCCTTATTTATACTTGAAACCAAGCTGCCATCGTATCCCGTTACCGGCGTTGTTCTTCTGGTTTCTACCTTCATGGCCTCCGTGACTGAAGCTTCAAGCAAGACTCGGACTCATTGCAATGCTACAGTAAGAGCCTATGCCAAGTCCGAGTCCAGCTACAAGTTCCCTCTTCTCTATGCCAAGGCGAGAACCTTGACGACTCGAGGAACCAACCGGTCACACCAAAAACTAGTCCCTGGGTTGGAAAGGGTAAAGGTCTTTGTTGCCAAGGAGTGACAACAAAAGCTTGAGGGATTTCCCCCCCACGCCGACTCGGGCCATAACCCATGTTGAGAATAAAGGTCCTGGTATGTCAGCCACCTTCCGTTAACCACTTGCTAGCCGTTGTTAGGATGCTACGCCACGCTCGCCAAAGAAAGCTTCCCCCCGCGCGCCAAGGAGGTTGAGCACCCTGATGGCCCTTCAGCTCTTGTTTTGGGCCTGGCACAGAAGCGGGAAGAAACTCTTTTGACCGAAAGGTTCACCGTGGCGTTGATGAGAACCTCTGTGTCTGCATGCCGGAAATCGATAGTCCCCAACATCACCACCACCATGTGTCACGGTGCCTGCACGATAGCCAGGGGTTGAGAGCCACGCGGGGGTAGGGCTGGTGGCCTGATACCTGGGTTTGCCCACATTTAACCACGGCCTCGCCTTCTCCTGCAGTGCTCCCATGGATGCAGGTTCACGAAGCTTCTTCCTCGAATCACTTGGACGGTCGAACCCATCCTGCAGAGATGGCGCCCGCGGGATACCCCTCACTCTTTCTGGTCCTGCTTCAGGCATGGCGTGCCGTAGGCTTACCCCAGGGTATCACACCCTCTGCGCAGCCGAGTTGTTTGTAAGTGGAATTGGCATGAAATTGGCATGAGCATTGAAGTTTCCTTGAGCATCTCTGACACATGGCGCATCGACAGCCCAACTACCACGACGGTTTATGGCATCCCAACTGCCATCACCGACTTTGGCTCCTTTGTGTCGTCGATGAATAGCCTTTACTCGACGTCAGGCGTGCCCTTCTCCGGAACTAGGGTCCCGTTCTTCACATCCGTCGTCCAAGTTTCTCCCGGGAAGCTGTACACGGGTTACGGCTACTACGACTCAGAAGCGCTCAAGAGTGCGGGCTATAGCATCATTACTTCAGTTGTCACCACCACCACCTGCCCCACGTCGTCCGCCACGCCGACCTTGCCCCCATCCCCAACCGGTTCTCTGTGCAGCCCGCACGGCGACCACTGTGAGTAGCCGAGTCTCTAACGACATATCACCTCGAGAGAAGCTGACAGTTGTTGTCAGGGCACTGCGAGCCGTACCCGTCAAGCACCCAGTCATCGGGCGCGGGAGAGTGCGAGCCCCACGGCGACCATTGGCATTGTCCGCCGGGCGTCCCCGAACCTACCACGCCTCCGCCGGCTGGGACAACAACCACTTCGCCACCGCCAGTCGGGGAGTGCGAGCCTCACGGTGACCATTGGCATTGCCCGCCCGGTGTCCCTGAGCCCACTACCCCTCCTCCGGTTGACACAACCACCACCTCGCCCCCTCCGGCTGGTGAATGTGAGCCCCACGGTGACCATTGGCATTGTCCACCAGGCGTTCCTGAGCCTACTACCCCTCCTCCCGTCGACACACCCACCTCTTCGTCGCCACCGGTTGGTGAGTGTGAGCCTCACGGTGATCATTGGCATTGCCCTCCTGGCGTCCCGGAGCCCACTACTCCTCCCTCCAGCCCCTCGGCCACGCCCACGAACCCGCCTGTCGACGGCGAATGCGAGCCCCACGGTGACCACTGGCATTGCCCTCCCGGTGTTCCCGAGCCCAGCACCCCGCCTCCTCCAACCCCCTCGGCAACAACGGGGCCTGGAGAAGGCGAGGGCGAGGGCGAGTGCGAGGCACACGGCGATCACTGGCACTGCCCGCCTGGTGTCCCTGAGCCCACCACACCTCCCGGCTCCTCGCCAACCGACACACCGGGCGGCGGCAGCGGTGAAGGCGAGGGCGAGTGCGAACCCCATGGTGACCACTGGCACTGCCCCGACGGCGTCCCTGAGCCTACCACCCCCCCTGGAAGCTCCCCCACCGGCTCACCAGGCGGCGGCAATGGCGGCGGAGACGGCAACAACAACGGATGCGAACCGCACGGTGACCACTGGCATTGCCCCGAGGGCGTGCCCGAGCCCACCACCCCGCCCGGCGCCTCCCCCACTGGTGCCCCAGGAGGCGGAAACGGGGGAGGAGACAGCACCGAATGTGAGCCTCACGGCGACCACTGGCACTGCCCCGAGGGCGTCCCCGAACCCACCACGCCCCCTGGATCCTCCCCCACCGGCTCTCCCGGCGGCGGCAGCGGCGAGGACAATGGCGGATGTGAACCGCACGGTGACCACTGGCACTGTCCCGAGGGCGTGCCTGAGCCGACGACACCGCCCGGCGGCAGCGGAGCAGCAGCGACCCGCTCGTCCACTACGACAGCGCCGTCGGCTGTTGTGACCGCTGGTGTGGGACGCGTTGGTGTGTCGGGTGTTGTTGGGTTGGTGGGGGTGGTGGTTGCGGTTTTCATGTTTTAGGCTCTGGTTGAGTGCATACCTAGGTAGTTAGTTCTATTCGGAGGAGACAGGAGGGTTTTGCGTAATTGATAATAGGCTGGCTGGGACGTGTAGATACGTTTGTGTTGTGCTTCCATGCCACTGCGTGAGGATCAATATTCAAGAAGTTATTACTCGTTCCGAGCCGTGCAGTGAATCCATTCAATGGCATATATCGTAGCCGGCCAGGAACAGGGTCCTGTAGATTAAATAGCGGCAAGCTTAACCTCGGAAACGTCCAGGCTTGATGAGACAGTTATGTCTAACAGCCTTCAGCGCGGTCAAACTTGGAGCGCGCCGCCACAATAGAGAACTGACACCCCAGCCCCAACTCAAGTGAGCACCCTGCCTTTCAATGCCTTGCCCTGAATAAGCTGGGCAGCCTCGACATCGTCTTCATGGCCAAGGCCCAACTGGCCCTATGAGTCGAAGCCAGTAGCATGCCCTGTTCCTTCCCGGGTAACAAAAACTGTGTGGTCGGTACCACATGCCAAATGGCTAACTTCTCCTATTCTGGGTACTAGCACGGGGCGCATACAGATACGCGGTTTCCCGCGCTCTTCATAGCGTATCATAGTGGTGCCGTTGAGCTGTTCCGGGTCAAAGGTTACTCCGAGCTGTCCGCCGTCCAAGCGGCCCCAGACAATACATGGCCCATCGGCCGTCACCGCCGCTGAATGGTGGACTCCCTCGGCTAGGCAGACCACCCCCTTTCCGCCAAGACTAAGTATCTTCATCGGGAAGGCCAGGAGGACCACATCGCTGCTGGCCGCCTTGGCATAGCCGGCCTCACCGAAGCTGTTCAGGCCCCAGGCCCAGACCTGGTTCTTCTTGTCAACCGCCAGGAAGTGGTAGTCCCGCAGGCGATGTGCTTAATGTCTCTGATCTTGACGCGGTCGGGGATGAGCGAGTCCTTGGCGTGCCACCCAAAGACGTGGCGACCTAGCTGGTTCTGTTCGTTGCAGCCCCAGACGGCGATTTGAGTCGGCGTGGCTTGCTTCCCAATAACCTGCCCATTTGCGGCATAACCGAATCTTTCTTTCCCTTCGGAGTTCTATTGCAAATTGAGTCCATTAGAAAATGGACATACGCCAGGTCAACTAGACCCAGAAGTCCATAATTGGTCAACGAGCCTTGAACGTGCCCCAACCATACACTGCTCCTACGTCTGTAACCGGAAAACTGTTACCAGCCGCCACTTTAACAAGCCTCGTTCCGGGCGGGAAATGATGTGCCGGAATCGGGGTTGGAGTCGACTCGAGAGGGTTCAGTTTGCCATCGTCTTCCGAGTCGCCGTCGACGTCTCGCATCCTACCGTCCCAGGCCGTACTTCTTTTGAGGGCGTGGTTGTCGTTAATACCCCAGGTTACAATCAATCCTGTTATCCTTGGTTAAAACGATTGTGTGCATGCCACCGCATGCGAGTTGGACGACACGGAATGCGTCAAGAAGCTGGTTGAGGCGCGGGCGAGTAGCTTCCTGCATTTGATGGTCCGAGACCCAATTCGCCGCCATGGCCATTACCAAACACCAGGACAGTTCGAACCTCAGTTGGGGGTTAATCGGTGCGATTGCGTGCAGGGTTGAGGCTATGCCTGGGTTCGAGTCTCGCCTTCTTCGACCCGCGCGTTGCGGTAGGATGTTCGTTGTCATCGTTCACGTGTTTGCGCTTCGTTGCGCGGGTCTCGGTAGAGTTGGGGCCTGGTTTAACGTCTTTCCTAGGTAACCATGGTCGATGGCAAATTGGTGTTTCGCTCTGGGATGGCAGCCCTGTCACCAAGCAAAGCCTTCAACATCCCGTATCTCCATTCATTGTTCCATCAAGATCTTCGTATATATGGAAGTATATATCACCACTTCCTAATTTGCAACACTTGAGGTCACGCTGCGCGAGGTATCATGGGATAATATCATTCCGGGCTCAATTTAATCCTCACCGATTGGATTGTTTTCAGCTTCCGTTTTCGGTACCGAACACAAAGTTGCCTACAAATTACCAAACGCCGACCGAGTCTTCATTGTTTCTATGAGCCTGACACATTACTCCCTTGTGAGACGAGACTCTCGACTTCACTGGCACAAGATGACCCGCGCAAACCTGATAACCCTTCCACCCGAACTCCTCTTTGCAATCTGCTCTAATCTCTGCTGGCACTGTTTGCGCAAGAATCCGACCTTTACAGCAACTTTCAAAAGAAGAGACCACAGTCCATTTGAGCCATGGGGAAATCAAATGGGCTTGCTGAGCCTCAGCAGGGTGTGCAGAAGGCTACGTGCCGTGGCTGAGCCATTCCACTATCATTACTTACATCTTTCTCTGAAGGGGATCTTTATCTTTTCATCCGAACCCTCTCGGAACGTCCCGACCTTGCAACAAATGTGTCCGAGGTTGATATCCGGCGCATCAACACGATGTCGTCCACCACACACCATGGTTTTGTTGCAGACCCCGCAGTACGAAACCACCTTGATCACAATTTCATGCATCTCAATGGTTCACCAGCGCCACAAGATTCCACGGGGCCAACCCAGCACATGGCTTTAATTTTGCAGCTATTACAACTGACCCCGAACCTTGAGCGGCTCTTTTTACCTCTGCCCGGCACTGGACCGTCCGGGATATCGTCCCAGTCTAGCCCTGGGAGTTCTTTGACGTCACTTAAAACGCTAGCCTTCGGCAGCTTTGAAACCGAATACCTCCTTGATGAGGCGGCGCCCATCTTGCGACAGGCGCCGAATCTCGAGGTCCTGCACTGTCATCTCCATGCGCGCGCTACCGAGTTATTCTCGACATCCCTCGGCCGCAAGACACCAGCCAATGAACCCCCACTACAAAACCTCGTAGAAATTGCCCTCGTCGACACTTCCCTGACGGTCCGGTCCTTCCGTAACCTCCTCAGGGCGGTAGGTCCGAGACTCTCCAAGGTCAATATCATGCGGACACTGAGACTGCCTTCCGCCCAAGGTGATCAGGGTGGGATTGTCCAGCTTGACGAGGTACTCGCTGCCTTACAGCTCTGGCGCCATACGCTCAAGGAGTTATTCTTTACCGCGTATGGCGCGACGTTATCTCAACCGTCCCGTCACCTCCATGGTATTCGTCTCCTACGCGAGTTCCATGCGCTTGAGATTTTGTGGGCTCACTCGACTTCCTTCGAATTTTATGGGTACCTACAATTCGAAGAGAAGGCTCTCAAGTCGACTCTTCCCGCTTCCCTCCGGGAACTGAGACTTTTCGGGTACAGCAACCTCGCCCCAGCTCTGCAAGGTTTGGCAGAGAGCTTTATCTCTGGCCAATTTACGCATCTACAAACTGTTGAGATTAGTGACCAGAGTTTTGGAGAACGGTGGCCGGCATCTCGGATGGCGCAGGCACTGAGGGATGTGGGCGAATCGTTTCGCTCTGCCGGGGTGACCTTCATCGTCCATCCTCGTAGTCCTGGGGTACTTTAGGCGTTCGAGATATCTGAAGTGTTCGACGAACCATAGTGTTCGAAAGTCTGGAGACGTTCGAGAATTGAAGAGTAATCTGAGTTCAAGGACATGTGCTTGAAGTCACCATTGCTACTAGGTACCCAAGCATGCAAACCTAATGAATCTCCAAATGTTGATATTTTCTTGTACTATGCCGAACTACACGTTGAACAAGCGATAAGCGCAGAATGTGACCTAAGAGATTGAACGCACTGGGCTGTCCTCCGAACAGCTATACCGCCAAACGGAGAACATCTATATATGCCCCCCCGACCACCTAGCGCCCCGGCCTGGATCCGAGGCGTCTCTAGACTCGCCATTGGCTGGGGCGCAACCACCCATGTGTACGGTCCATGGTACGTTGCTGTTCTGCTCTAGGCATACCACACAGCATCTAATACTTTGCCAATATGGGTTTCAAGCGAGTGCGTGGGGGGCTGCCTGTCACTAGGCAAAGGTTCAAGTCTTCAACATATGCATCTCCATTCGTTATTCTCATCAATTTCCAGATATCTTCGTCCAGCGAGTTTATTGATCATCTATCTGGGAGGCTCTAGCAAGAGGGCGTAGTTGCCACCAGGGCACCACTTATTGAAAGAACGTCGGGTCAGACAAGGTAGGAAAGAGCAAAACAAAGAAAGCAGAAAACAAAAAAGAGCAAAACAGAACAAAGAAAAGACAGGCAAAACAGAAGAGCAAAGCAGAAAGAGCAAAACAGAAAAGAGCAAAACAGAAAAGAGCAAAACAGAAAAGAGCAAAACAGAAAAGAGCAAAACAACACAGCGACAAAAAGGAAACAAAACCAAGACATCAGCCAACACAAACCCCAACAACCAATCACCCCCTCCTTAATCCATCGCCCCGCGCAACCCAACAGAGCTCAGCTCAGCTCAACGGCGCTGCGAGCCGGCCGGAGCCCTCTGCTAGACAGGCGCGGCATTCGTGGTCAGTCGCGTCTTCTGCTGAGCCGGCGGTGCGGCATTGGTCCGCGGAGCCTGCCCGGTCGGCTGTTGGCCGCGAGTTTGCGCCGGCGGATGGGCGGGCTTGGACTGCTGGTGGTGCTGCTGCTGCTGTTGCTTGGATGCCGAGATGGGTTGCTGGCCCTGCTGCTGCTTGTGCTGCGTCTGCTGGGCTTGGGCGCCGTGGTTACCCGGTGCCTGTCTGTGTGTTAGGGTTGCCGTCGTCGGGGCGCCGGTGGTGGTTGGCTGGGTGGGTCGGCCGTTGGTGGGAGTGGAAGACCTCATGGAGTGCGCTGGTGTCTTTCCGGCTGGAGGTGCCGCCGCCGCCTTGCCAGAATGGGGTGCCGCTCTTCCGGGGTGCGCCGCTGCCCGCCCGCCTTTGTTGTCGCCGCCGCCCTGCTCATTTCTGATAGGAAGCTCCCGGGTGTTTTTGTCGGAGCCTTTTCCTCCAGATCTGGTTTCTCCTCCCGAGCCTCCTCCCGAGCCTCCTGGACCAACATCCCCGTCATGACCCGAGTTGTCTCCACCCGGACCGCCCGATGCGCCTCCTCCAGAGTCGCTCTTGTCAGAGCCGCTGCTGCCAGAGCCGCCGGCTCCCGGGCCTGGTCGGGGAGGTCCATTGGGGTCGGGTTGGCCGTCTTTATTGAACGCTTCTATCAACCACCCGAGATAGGCCTTTCGGAGGTTGTTCGCATCAACCCCTCTGCGGGAGATGAATGTTCCGGAGATGACATCCGCATCTGCAGGATGGTAGATGCTCAGGAAGAGGCAATCCCAGTCGAAAACGGCGGCGTAGTTAGTTTTTTGCTTGTCGACGTATTTGGTGATCTGTTTCATCACTATTGTGGCTTTGGTGTTATCGCCAAAGTGAGTGAGATCAGGTGCCTGTAAGTTTTGCGCGCCTACTTTAGCCTGGATTCTTTCGGCCGTGGAATCCCACGACATCCTTGCATGGGTGAACTCCTGTTTCACCATCACTCCTGTGACTTTGTACTCGAGAATGGCGAAGGCACGCCCGTTCTTCTCGTATACGATGTCTGGGCGACTGCCTTTCTGGGCAGAGGACTCAGACCTGCAAATGATGTTGATGTTGGGGTGCAAGGCCGTGAGTGCCATGTGAACCGGGTGAAGGAAGTACAGGGCAGATGGGCGTATGAGGTCAGCCTCGCACTGGACAAAGTGTGTGCGTTCCAGTGCCGGCATGCAGTTCTGGATGGTGAATTGCTGGACATGGTTCTTGGCCAGGGCGTCCTTGTCGGCCAGCTCAGTGTAATGCTCAATGGGTCGGTTGAGCCAAACTTTGGGGGGTGAATACCCGTTGTTGGCTTCGCTTGACGTGCTCGCCTTGACACCTGTGTCCGCTTTCTTGTTGAGCGTCGGCAAAGGCTTCGAAAAGGACTCGTGAAGGGTCTCCGCCAAAGCCTTTGGCTGCCAGATGTGATTGGAATCCGGCATTGTGGGCAGCGATAGGGGAGAAAAGGGGGTATCGGGGGAATGGGGGCTGCGATGAGTGAACGACCAATCCTCAGAGCAGCGACGACGGCGTTTGAGGGACAGCGACAAGGGAGTAGGGCCCGCCGATGGGGTGCTAAGCTAGTTTGTGTTGTGAAATCTGGGGAAAGTTGGTAAGGCAACGGGGTGAAGTACGTTGATAATCAGAGGGAAGCTGCAATTCGAGACAAGGGCAGATATGTGAATGTGAAAGAAGCGCTGTCGGTGGTTGTTGAATCTACGCTCTCTTTCCTGGGGAAACACTCCGTTTATAAACCCAAGTGGCCCAGTTGCCGGGTGCATACCCCTTAGCTTGAGCCAACAACTACAGAATGGGCTATCTAGGGTCACCAACGTTGAGCCCTGCTGATGCCAACACGGTCTCCGTGTTTGGCCCAGTCCCGTCTACAGGCCAACCGCGGCTCAGGAGTCAAGCATGCCCCCAGTCTGAGACATCATCGTCAAACCTTGAGCGGCCAGTTGGTGGCACGGAGTCTCGAGAACAGCCACTGATAAAAGACTATTCTTAGCGCAAAACCGGTCGAGGGCAAGGCCAAACGGCGAGGCAGGAGGCCGGGCGAAGAAGTTGGCTTTGAAAGTTGGCTGCTAGAAACCGGTAAAGCGCGAACCCCAAACTCCAAGATACCTGTCCTGTGTTCCTGAACAAGATAGGCGGTATCCACACTGGTCTCGTCGGCATGCGGCCATGATGCCAGATGCTCGCCGTTGAGCCGCATGAGTGTGTCAAATCTGATTCGGGCCCCGACAGACCGAGAGCGCTGCTAAACTTAGACACGGCCCACCTGATACTGATACATGGCCGAGGGCTTTTCAGGTGTCTTGATCACATGCACTGCTCGATGCTTGGGCATGTTTACTGCTGAAGTTGCCGCACGACCACTGTTCAGAGGCACAACTGTGTTGTTGGTTCGCGTGCTTGATCCAACACAGTGTTACTTTTGAAGTGACCCGCAAGAGTCCCACCTTCCCAACCCTCCGTCCTCCGGGAGTCTCGAGTCCGAATTCGAGTAACTTTGTTGGCACATATGACATTGCTGGGAGTTGTAACGTACGTGCATAACGAGTGGGCCAACATAACGAGTGGGCCACTTTTCTTCCTTTTGCAACCTCCCAATTTCATAACGCATTTCCTTCACAATACAAAATGCAACCTCTTCCAAACGAGAGTCGTATAATCCTTGCGCTTGAAGCTCTTAAGAAAGACCCTAAACTTTCCGTACGGAAGGCTGCTACGATCTACGAGATTCCGCGAAGCTCGCTTCAACATCGACGCGCTGGAAAGCAACCACGACCCGAAATACCAGCCAACCTTCGAAAATTGACCGACTTCGAAGAACAAGTCCTTCTTGAGAGGGTACTAGACCTTGATACGCGAGGATTTCAGCCCCAGCTCTCCGAACTTCGAGAAATGGCCGATCGCCTTCGGGCCGCACGCGGCGCGTCGGGCGTCGGACCCCGATGGGCAAACGGTTTCGTAAAGCGACATTCCAAGGTTACAACGCGTTTCCGACGCCGAATCGATTACAAGAGAGCCCAATGCGAAGATCCCGACGTGGTAAACGCGTGGTTTCGGCTCGTACGTAACATAATCGACAAATACGCGATCCAAGAGGGGGATATCTACAACTTCGACGAGACTGGGTTCCAGATGGGCATGCTTTCGAGTGCAAAGGTCGTGACGAGCTCCGAGCGACGTGGGCGGCCTCGCACAAAGCAGCCTGGTAATCGAGAGTGGGTTACGGTGATCCAAGCTGTATGTGCGGATGGCTGGGTCGTGCCGCCGTACTTTGTCGTCAAGGGGAAAAACCACCTCCTCCCCTGGTACCAGGACAGCCGGTTCCAGCCCGAATGGAGAGTCCACACAAGCGAAAATGGCTGGACAACAAATGAGATTGGCCTCGATTGGCTAAAACATTTCGACCAAGCTACCAAGGGCCGTACGAGAGGGGTGTACCGACTGCTCATCCTTGACGGCCACGAAAGCCACCACTCGGTCGACTTCGAAGATTTCTGTAAGGCCAACAACATTGTTACACTTTGCATGCCTCCCCATTCTTCCCACTTTCTCCAGCCTCTTGATGTTGGGTGTTTTAGTCCGCTCAGGCCTCGTACGGCAAGCGGATTGAGCAGATGATGCGGATGCAGATCACCCACATTACGAAGGAGGACTTCTTCGACGCGTTTGTCGAGGCATTTCACGCTTCCATCACAGCGAACAACATACGAGCGGGCTTTAGAGCAACTGGCCTTGTTCCTTTTGACCCTGAATTGGTAGTTTCTTGCCTCGACCCTAAGCCACTTACCCCATCTCCTCCAAACTCGCGTCCCGGAACAGCCTCGACTTGGGCCCTGAAGACCCCATCCAATGCGTACGACGCGACCAAGAGCTCCATCACTCTCAAGCGGAAGATTGAGAACCATCAAGGTAGCTCTCCGACTCACATTTTCGACATCATCGACTTGCAGGCCAAGAGCATCACAAAATTGGCACATGAAATGGTGTTACTCCGAGCTGAGGCCCAGGAACTTCGTGCAGCAAATGAGCGACTAAGCAAGCGCCGTAGGACAAAGAAAACCCGTCTGCAGGAAGGAGGATCACTTAGTTTACAAGAGGCAAAGGGTTTGATGGCTGACCGGGGACTTGGTGATAAGGACTGCGAGGAAACGTCAGGGAGTAGTGGTTGTATAACAGTGGGTGGGCCACGCATTCGGCTCTGCAGCAACTGCAAGAAGCCCGGCCACAATGCGCGGACATGTCAAGTAGTTTGCGAGATGTCTGAAGACAGTGACTCCGAGTAGTTTCAATTGATTTGAGCTGTTGTGGCTGAATTGACTTACACAAAGTGGTTGAGGTCCGGGAAAAGTGGCCCACTCGTTATGGTGGCCCACTCGTTATGCAAGTACGTTACTTTATTTTGAAAATGACCCAAAAACCGGAACTCACCAGCTAACGTATACTTAGGAGTCATAGGTATTTACCTACCTAAGGGAGAGTACCCAGCTACAAATTCCGAATAATGTCGGTTTGTTGTTGGCTGAACTGGCCTTGTTAGAATCAGTTAGAATTAAATATTACAAATTCCATGTTTTCAGCTCTCATCAGTCTCGATTGCGCCGCCCCGTCCGACCAAGAGGTGACAAGGTCAAGGGGTGGCGAGGGGTGGTGGCCCAACCCCCAATGGCGCAGAGGCACTGGCTCAGGTCATTGAAGTTTTAAGGCCCAACCGCGCCCGCGCCGCCCGCATACCTCGAGGACGAGTTCAGCTGTGCACCGAACACCCCATCATGTGAGAAAACCAAAACAGCCAACAACAAAAAGGTCTTGTGCAGGGGCGGAGGAAGGCCCTACGTGCCACCCAGAGCCCATCCACAATTTTTTGGTTGCATTAGCGCTGGGTCCCGTTGCCCTGCTGAGTGCCGACACAGTAATCAAGGCACTCACTTCCTTCCCGACCTACTAAAACAATTCTTTGTCTTTTTGAGAAGACCAAGCAAAAAACATCCTCGCAAAACTTGTGGAAGGGGTCTTATACAATACCACGCCCTATTCAATCATCCACGAAGTCACGGTTCCGGCTAACATCGATTCGAGCTGAGCCCCCCATTCCCATTCTCGTCCGATTCTTTCCACAACACCACCCCTCGGTGCCGACTTCGTTCATCTGAAAATGGCTAAGAGGGCGGCAAACGTATTGCCCCCCTTTCCCTACCAACCGGGCACCACGTTCGTGATCAAGGCCCACACACCGCCTCCGCCGTTCGGCCCATATTACAAAAACGAGGACCCCGTGAGGATTCCAGTTGAGGGTTTGGCGTATGAATCTGGAAACCGAGTGGACCACATGGGTTTCGTCATCTCAAACCCTCCCCTCGACCCGCCGACGACGGCCAGCACCAGAGCAAAACCACAACGCGAGTTGACCATCGTCCATAAGGTCAATCATAAGCCGAAGGAGGATGGCGGCGGCCCGATTGTTGTTCGTTGTTCTCTCGACGCGGATAAATCAACCACATATATTGCCAAGATCTACGATGGTTTCGAGTATGCACTGGCTGAGCCAGGCGAGGATGGTTGCGATTGTATGTACTTGGCCGACATGCATTACAGCCGAGAGGCGGCCGCCTACGAGAGCATCCCCTCGCGATTCCAAGGTTCCATCGTCCCTCGGTACTTTGGCTCCTGGACCTTCCCACTCCCGACCGGCGCCCACGGCCGGCGCCGATGGGTGCGCATGGTTCTAATGGAGGACGTTCCTGGCGAGTGCATGCTCGACATAATATTGCGTGCCAAGGGGGCGACGCGAAGCAACCCGGACCCAGACACGCGCCTCGATTACAACCTTCTACCGCCAGAACAGGAGCGTCTAGACATCATGGCACGCATTGTCGAGGCAGAGTCCGACATTCGGTGGTACGGGGGCGTTATACACGGCGACGTGGTGCCTCGGAATGTCATCATCTCTCGTCCGGGGCGCTCCAACGGGCCGTCGCGCGTCACCATCATTGACTTCAATCTCGCATACGTGCTCCAGCGCTGCGAGGCCGGCCGCCAGAGGATCGCTAAGACAGGCCACGGGAAAGGGCTACCTCCCTCGATCATTGAACGTCATTGGTTTGGCTCAAAATTTGCCTATGGAAGTGAGTACAGCGAGTGGATTCCGCAAAGCTGGGTGGTGGCGGAAGAGCCTTTTGTCCCTGCTGCTAGATGGTTGGTCGAGAGGTGGATAGGGTCTCCCAAATGCCAGCCGCTGTCCGACGAGTTTCTCAACGACTCGTTTCACGAAAACCTGGAGGAGCCTCTTTGCCAGGTGATCGAAGAGGTGAAGAATTTTGTAGCGAAAGATCGACGGGCACGCGGCTGAGGGCTCTCATCCTGTGCAGCTAGCGCGCTTGGACGAGGGTGTTTCTGGAGGCTGGACATCAACACACAAATATTCGTTTGCTTGTGATTATAGTTTCAGATACCATCCTAGATATATGACATGGCTTCTTCGAAAATGGTCCCGTTGCAGCCAAGCTGGTTGAAGTTAATATGAAAAGGTGAACTAACCTAATTACTTCCTCTGAACATCGTTGAGGCAAAGGCTAGTATGATCTGAGAACATAACATATCGACCTCAGGTACACGCTCGGTTGTCTTATTACCTACACTTTTAGCCCTTCAGTGGTGATCTCGGGGTGGGGCTTCGCTCGGAGCTGGCCTTGGTTCTTCCTCCCACAACCAGTTCTTCACTAATTTGGGTTTCCCAGTTACCCCGAAAAGCCGATATCTGTAGCTCACCCCGAAGGTGAAATCACCTATCACGGCAACGATAAATCTGTCGTGCGCCACGCTAACACCGTCACCAATTACAACGTACCTCATAATACCCCACGGGCACTGGCACTTCGTTTCGCCAAGGCAAACATCACCGTCGCCGTATCCAAGACGATTAGCGGCGACGAAAACCGCATGGCCATGGAATATATCCTAAGCTAGGCACTCAAGCAGGTATCGTCGTAACTTCCTTGCCGGTAGCGGTTCGACATTATGGACGAGTTCCGCGGCTACATCGGCTTCGTAGCAGCGTGGGATGGAGAACGTTGACAGGGGGTGCTGGGTAGCCCATTCCTGTCCCTCTTTGCGAACTGACCGCTAATACGTTTTCTAGTATACCCTGACCAAGTTCACTTCGACATCTCTTTGATGGCGAACAAACCAACCCGCCCCAAGCCCCCAACACCCACAGCCATCAAACGCTACCATAACCCCCCTTGAACCCTCAAACAACAGTCGCGTCCAACAACCGATCCATCATCTCACTCACCACCTCATCCCACCACTCCTGCGTCTGCCACCCCCTATCCACCAGCACCTGAAACCCCTCATACAAAAAGTTCTGACAATTCCAATCCGGCGGCCGCGCCCCCGCCGGCACGGAGGCAATCGCCTCCACAGGCTCCATCTCGCAGCCCACAGGCACCCGCAGCGAGCCCGCGCTGACATGGGCGACGTAGGCGCGCGTCTCGAACCACGCCACGGGCAGGTGCAGGCGGTCGACCACCCACAGGTCGGTCGCCTCGTCGCGCTGGGTGTGGACGGTCTCGTGGTACGTGGGGAGGTTGGGGGAGGTGAGGTACAGGAGCGCGTGCCGGTGGTTGTAGGTGTCGCGGGGCTCGCCGCGGAAGATGTAGACTGTTAGGTGGAGAGTGGTGTAGTCGGGGGTTGGTTGTGACTTGGTGAGGGTCTGGGTTTCGGTTTCGGTTGCCGTTGCGTCGCTGCTGGTGTTGTTGTTGCCGTTGCTGTTTGGTTTTTTGGTGGCGTCACTCGGATTATGGCTTGGTCTGTCGCCGGAACCCTGTTCCTCGGGTTTGGTTTGGCTGAAGGTGCTGGTTGTGAATGTACTGGAGACCATGGCGGGCGCGGATCGATCATGAAACAAAAAAGATATTTGATGTCTTGAAGGCGATACGAAGATCCTGATCAACGACTGCTGGAAAGTACCTGAGAGCACCAATCAGTTCGTACTGGGGACCCCAATTTTTACCCCTCGCCCCCCGTTGTTTGTCGCCGCAGGTGGCAGGATATGCAGCGACCCACCCACAACTTGAACGATTCCCTCACCTGGGGCGTTCCTTTCTGCCAACACGTCTGTTGGTGCAATGAAGTTCGTTCACCATGAGTTATCCAAAGTCTTGGCGTATGTTGATCGTTAGGGCAATATTAGGCGGGGATGCGATGGGTGGGAAGGGAAAGAAATAAGACTCGGGAAGAAACGGTAAAAAGTGTAAAATAAAAAGGTTAAAGGAGTGAGAAGGAAATAGACAGACAAGAACCAGATAAAATTGGAAGAGGACATGCAACACGAAGGAAAGAAAATATCGATGAACTGTGTTGTTTCAAAGCCATGGCAGTTAAGCACAAATAGGTATGCTAAGTGAAAAGTTGTGAGATATTCAAGTAATACTAATGAGGAGATAACATGATGATCCAAAGATAAGTACATAGCTAAGGTACCATCCTGTCAGCTAAAACAGAATGAACTGAAGTCAAAGACTCGGGATGTTCGTAGGTTGCCAGGTGTGGGGGCAATCTCCAACGGTCCCTAGCAACCAATAGGAGGGCTCAGCAACCTGGAAAGTGGGTTAAATCCACCTATTGCCAAAACCTCTGCGCTTGTCCTTCTCCCAAATCCAGAAGTCATAACCCGAGATGCAACCGCTTACAAGACGATACTGCAGCCACCTCCGGGGTGGCGCTCTCTCAATATTCAGGAGCACTACCCAACAATCTCTTATCTCTAGCTCACAAAACAATATTTACTCTCCTCTCCCCGTTTGGCTCGTCCGACGGAACCACGATGTAACGCGTGCACCCCGGGGCTCACAGTCACAAAATGCCAATGCCGATGCCATCGTTGTTGGTGGTGGAGCCGCCGGCATTGCCGTCGTTGGCAACCTCCTCCAAGCCATACCGCGCGGCAAGATAGTGTGGATCGACCGGTCATTTGATGGCGGTAGCATTGGCCAGCTTTACCGTGAAATAC
Organism: Chaetomium olivaceum; assembly: GCA_039881045.1. NCBI lineage: Eukaryota > Fungi > Ascomycota > Sordariomycetes > Sordariales > Chaetomiaceae > Chaetomium > Chaetomium olivaceum. Next base: position 178,590 of record JAYWVB010000017.1, read on the forward strand.
CGAGGTGTGTTTCTCATCTAGCTAACTGACTCACTTTGATTACTAGATTTATGACTGCGAATACTAACGCTATCTCAGTTACTCACCGGCGAGTGATTTCTTGCAGTATGCCCAAGCCCTCACTATCTTTCGGGACATCTGCGACGCGGCTCCAAAGCCCAACGTCATTGGCGCACTGCAGGACCTCGACCCGGAGATAACCTGCCCGCTCATCTACGCAGCCGACATGCTCACGCTCATCTCAGATGGCCTTATTCAGCACGCGCGCGTCCAGCCCGTGCTAGGCACCGTCACGCACGCCGTGCGCAACCCCAAGGTGAGTCCTTCCTGTCCCCCCTTGAAAGCCATCCATCCCAACCACCCCTATACTCACCAAACCCTGGCCAGACCCGCCACTGGCAAACAACTCTCACCCCTAACCACGACATCGGAAACAACAGCCTTCCCAGCAACCACAACCACAACCACCATCACAACCCCCAAACCCAGCACCACACCGCCCCCCTCCTAGTCTACGCCACCGGCACCCGCCCCCGCACAACTGACCTCCCCTTACCTCTATCCCGCCTCACTCTGGACACCTGCCTCTCCCCGACACGCCTAGCCCGTCTGCTGCCAGCCGACCGCCCATGCACTGTGGCTGTTGTGGGGGACGGGCATGCGGCCGTGTTGGTGCTGAGGAATTTGATGGGTTTGGTTGGTTTGCCGGGGGTGGGGGGGTTGGGGACGCATCCGTTGGTGAGGGTTAGGTGGTTTACTCGCGGTGGTGGTGGTGGTGGGAATGGGGGTGGGAATGGGGGCGGAATTGGAGGGGGTGTGGGAGGGAGTGAGTTTGCCGGGCTGCAGGGTGAAGCGGCGCGGTTTGCGCAGACCATGCTGGAGGGGGAGCGGTTGGCGGAGTCGGGGGCTGGTGAGTTTATCACAAGGTTTGTGATACCCCCATGCAGAAGGGGATCAGCGAGATGGAGAGGGCGGTGCGGGAGGGGGAGGCGATCAAGAAGGATTTGGAGGGCGTCGACTATGTGGTGCAGGACGCTGGGTTCCGGAGGACGCGGTTGCCTGAGGTCAGGCCGGGGTTGGGCGTGCTGGGGGGACCGGTGGGGAAGGCGAAGAATTTGGTGTTCAACGCGTCGACGGGGTCGTTCTATCCGAACGGGGCGAGCAGAGACAAGGTGCTAGGCCTCTTCGGTGCGGGGAGCGCGTTTCCGGAAGGGCAGCGCTCAGTGGAGGCGTCGGGGCAGTTAGGGGTTGGGGTGTGGAACTTTATGCAGTCTCTCCAGAGGTTGGTGCCGAAGTGGGTGCTGGCGACGAAGAAGGGGCGTTTGCCGAGGATAGAAGACTGGGACCGCGAGCGGTTTGGGGGGCGGGCCCATGAGTATTATTAGCCATGTTATGTACTGTAAGATGGGAGTGTAGGGTATGTATTCTACGGCAGGTGTTGTGAGGAATGGAGCATTTCTGGTCAATATTGAATGCGATATAAACCGTAGAAGACGGACTGTCGACTACGGTGCGGATATTGGCCCCATGGAACACAAACTTGAACGCCGGTCGAGTTGAACACCAAATGTACATTATTATCAACAAGCCAACGCCCCAACGTTCTCCAGCTTGCAACCAGCTTCAACACCACCTAACTTCAAAACTCCGCCCTCCGCCCAATGCCCCAACCCCACTCATCAAATCAGACAGTAGTGACATCAGCAGGAAGCGTAATTGTAGTGGTAGACAGTTCGGGGGCATCAGAAACAGCAGGCGGGGCGGTCGTAGCAGGGGCCGCCACTTCGTAAACATTCAAACGGCCCGCGGCACCACACCACTGAGCGGCATCACCCATGCACACCTCACTGCACTGGTCCTCAGACGCGGCCTCGCCAGCCAACTCATCCCCACAGTAGCACTCGCGACCGTACTCAACCCCAAAGTACCGGAAACCCTGGCACGCGCCGGCGCAGGTCTCGACCGTCATGTCATCTCCGCGGACCTCCTTGCCCGTCAGCACGCGAGCGCCAACGTCGTCGGTCCAGCACGACTTGTACACAAACCCAGCAACCGCGGGCAGGTTGGCCGGGTCGTCCCGGCAGTCAATGCTGGTGAAGAGGTTGAGCCGGTTCGCGTCGCCACACACACTACCATGCTCTCCACCGCAGCGCATGGCGCACTCCGCCTGGGGCACCTGAACGGCGCTGTCCTCAAGATCCGCGTCGCAGTAGCACTGCGAGCCAAACTCAACGCCGAAGTATATGTAGCTCGCGCACAGCCCGGCGCACTTCTCCAGCGTCATGGCCGGATCAAAGTGCACGCGCCCGCGCAGCAAGTGGTTGTCGTTGTCATCGATGAAGCAGCCGACGTATTCGAAGTCGCCGACCGTGTCGGGCGAGGGGAGCGGGGAGCCCCATACGTTAATGCGCCCACCGCCGCCGCATACTTGGGTATCGTCGCCTGCGCAGGGCGAGGAGCACTCGGATTCGGCGACGGCGACGGCAGCTTTGGTAGGTGGGCTGTTGCCGCACCAGCACTCGCGGCCGTACTCGACGCCGAAGTAGCTGTAGTCGGCGCAGTGGGCGGCGCACTTTTGGGCGGTCATGTCGTCGGCCCCGAGGAGGTTGTCGGGGAGGGTACGGGCGCCTTGGTCGATGAAGCAGCCGAGGTAGGGGGCTTCGAGCGTGGCAGGTTTGCGGGCTGTGTAGAGATTGTTGGTGTAGACGTCGAGACGGTCAGCGGCGCCACACTTCTCGGCGCTGTTTCCGGAGCAGGGGAAAGAGCAATCGCTGTCGTCGACGGGTAGTGCTGTGTGGGCGTCGGCGCAATAGCATTCCCGGCCGTACTCGAGACCAAAGTGTTGGTACTTGGAGCAGAAGGCCGCGCAGCTCTGGACCGTCATGGCATCGTCGGCGTAACTTGCTCTGTCGAGCAGCCTGTGACCTTGGAGGTTGTCGACGAAGCATCCCTCTCGGGTGTAAGGAGCAGGTTCGCGCTTGTGAGGCAGCGCCTGCGCAGTGGCGGCCAAGGCGATGAGCGAGACAGCGGCGCGGAGGCCGATTTTGGGGCTGCGTGGGGCCATGAGAGAGAACTGAGAGTTGCCAATTGTTGAATTTTGTGATGAGATTGGAAATTACCAAAATGTTACTCTAGGGCAGTCACTCTCTCGAAAAGCCACCGGTTGCTAGACGCGGCTTCCTTCTTATCACAACTTAAGGCGGCCATCGTGACGGCAGGTCTAGACCGCATATGGACTCCGAAATCTCGACTTTAGTTTTTTCACTTTGACGGTTTAGTCAATGGCGTTAAAGGGGAGATTGGGAATTCGATAGACTGCAAACTTCGCGCCAGCCCCATGAAGCTATCAGCCCTTCTGGATACCCCTGAGTCTAGGCCCTGGTCGACAGGTCCACTGTCTAGGTACCCGTGACAGGGAGAACATCGTCCGGGCGCCACGATCCTGGACCACGTGGCCGTGGAGAAAATGGATACACACAAACCCAACGGTCCAAACCGAGCAACAGAACCGCCCGTTGGAGAGCCGAGGAAATGGTTTCGCCTGGCAGGCCGCCCAAAGGGGAATGGGCTTGGCAAACTAGTGGTTCAGCGCTGCTAAGCTAGCCCGACTGAGTCCATTCCCACGGGCTCGACCCAGCGATATTGACTCTGGGGTTATCGCCACTTTTGTGATTCTGTTCAGCTCTACACAGTAGGTGGTTATTTCATTTCATTCCATCAAGTGATGAACTATGGAAGTCCTTGTCACTTCTAAAAAGGAATCTAATCTAAATGTTACAAATATTACAAGTTTACAACACAATTACAGATTAAGTATGAAATGTCCTGTTCTGGCCGCCAGATTTGGCAGGGCAGGGACGCCATTTTCGGGTGTCCAAACAGTGAGGGGCGATTAGTCGCAGCCAAGTACTTGGTACAGTACATAACATTGAAAAACGCCAGCCATCCTGATTCGTTGTGCTCGCTGCGGTGCCGCACCGAGGCCCCATGAAAGGCGCCTATCTTCGCCCGACAGAAGCGGGGTTGGCTCCAGGCGCCCGAGTGATATATTATTATTCATACTCCGCTGTGCCTTAAGGCGTGCCGGACCCTCAGCTATTTACTGTACAGGAAAACCGCGCCCTCACAGGCCGGATGAAAAACCCATACCAATCTTCAAGGAAAGTACACGTGTGTGAGCCTGCGAATACAAAGAGAGGAGGCCCCCTGGCCTCCGAAGGAGGGGCGTGTTAGGCCGCCGCTTCCAGCTCGAGTCTCCTAGCCAAACTGTACATCGGCAGCCTTCCTGAGTCCATCAGCCATCCCAGGACCCTCCTCGTGAGCCGTGCTGTTGCAGGATCAATACCGTGCAGAACAGAGTAAAAGTCCCGTCGCGTTCGAATTCCAGCTCTCTCCCATCTTCGAGTCAGCGGTGGGGCCAAACACCACACTACCAGGTGCTCGGCAGTCTCCCGTCCTTCGCCGCACTGGCAGGCGGGCGTTAGGATCTCTGGGACTCCTCGTGTAAACAGAAAGTCCCGTAGGCCTATTGCCCCCGTTCGGATCTGGACCAGCAGAGAACTCCTCGCCTTGGTGAGACCGTCGTGCCGTCTTAGGGTTTCCTCCGGAATAGCGTCTCTCGCTGATGGTCAAAGTCGTCCGCTGGTCTGGTGATTGCTCTACTGTCCCGTTCCTTTAGCCACCTCGCTCTCCAGGCTTCCTCCGCTACCCTGTTTGTATCTACAGCTCCCCCCGTCCAGCGCGCAATCGTGCTTGCGGCGTTCTCCACTGCCGTGGGCTCCCGCAGTCCCACTGTTCGCGGCCGGCCCTGCCGCCGTACCCCGACCGGAGTCTCTGCTGTATCTTGCGACAGGCGGTAAGAACGACGCTCCCTGCGGTCTTCTTGCCGCCCTGCCCGAGTGATATAACTAGGGAGTTATTGTACGTAGATATGCATGTGCACGCTGGACGTGCGGACCACAAAAACACGAAGAACAGCCGCTGCGGTGCTCTGCGGCCCGTTGCCCTCTTTCCAAGCTGCATTCCCATCACGCATCTTGCCATTCTAGGTACTCTTCTTGTCTCTGCTTAAAACACAATGGCCATCGTCCACGTCGTCCTCTTCAAGTTCAAGGCGGATGCCAAGCCTGAAGATGTCAAGGCGGTACGAATTTCGAACTGTGCCACGAGCAACGGTCTTATGGGACATCCGAAATATTCTGACCGGGCTATATTCCAGGCTTGTGAACGTTTCCTCGCGCTGAAGGGCGGCTGCGTGCACCCAACTAGCAACTCGCCCTAGATCTTGTCCTTGAGAGGCGGGAAGGACAACTCCCCGGAGGGGCTCCAGGTGCGTTCCGCCCTATGTCCTTGTCCCCGTCCCTTGCATGTCGATTGTGCTAATGACCGACGACGAGCAGGACGGACTGACACATGGGTTTGTTGCTGAGTTTTCGTCTGCGGAGGACCGAGACTACTATGTGACAACGGATCCGGTTCATCAAGCGTTTGTCAAGAGCATCGGGGATGTGGTGGAGAAGGCTGTTGTGGTTGACTTCAGTAACACCGTTTACTAGACGAGGCTCAAAACACAGTTCCGTCTTGATGAAGACGGTGATAAGGTCGAGTGCCAGATGCGGAATAAGTGGGGCAAGGGAGCTAGAAACAAGATCACACCAGGGCATCTTCGACGAGTCCCTCTTGTAACTAGCCGGTAAAAGAAGAAGTATTTTCCGCGGCTTGGGGATGAGTTTCGTGCCTACTCTCCGATTAACACTCAAGTGCGTACGTGTACAGCGTCCGGGCATTCAGTGCCAACCCAACTTCAAAAAGGGCTGACGGGTTTGGCAGTCCACAGCAGCATTTGCACCCAGCCTCCAACCGCCCCCAATCATCAATCACCATGCCGCAACCAGCTCAATGGCCAGAGGGTCTACAGGTAGAGGCCCCAGAGAAGATTCCCCCTCTCAACAATATCGGCCCCAGCATCTTGGTGCCACTCCAGGACGACATCCTGGGGTTGGAACAGCCGCGAGACCGGGTGGGGTACCTGAAAAGGATCCTCGAGACCATTAACTACCAGCGAGAAGGCGTCAAGAAGAATCTCCTCTGCATGTTTGAGCGGAGAAGAAGCGCATCATCCTCGAGGCGGCCGAGGTGGAGCGTGCGAGGGGGCCGCCGGGGACCCAGCGGGCCCGTGCCCAGCGAGATCGACGATATGATCGCCAATATGGAGGCGCCAGCCGTATAGGGCATGGACTACAATATCCGGAACATGGCCGACTTCGACCCCAGGGTAGAACCACCCCCGATGCCGCGCTCCGGGACAGAACGGTACTCGACCTGCTCAGGGTGGTGGAGAAGGGACTGGAGGAGTTGTAGATGTTTGAGGCATATATGTCCAAGATCAAGGTCGACTATCTGGGCCGTCTTGAGCTGGAAATGTCACGGATCGAGGAAGCGGGCAAGAGGCCCGAGGAGCGGTCGCCGGTCGCCGGGGCTTGACCATTTATCGCCAAGGTCATTAGAAAAGTATAATCCAAGGAAATCGAAGTCATAAGTATCGGAAGTCGGCGGTCCGTCCATCGTCAGTCACCAGACAAACCCGTTCCTCGATTACCTAAAATTTGTTGCTACCGGCGGTAAGAACCATTGTTCAGGGAGACCAAAAGAGCTCTCTCGTATGTATCTATAATCGGAGCCAATATCTCAATCTAGGAGCATATGATAGAGGAAGGCTCGGTGGAAGCGCGATTCGACACCGAAGTGCCAGCTCGCCGACCAAGTTCTCCTACAATAAGTGTTCAAAATACAATTATATTTGCGTGCTTTGCCGTGGTTTAAACCTTGAGTGATGTGGTTTACTGGCGGTCGGTCTTGTAAACTCCACTGTAAGCCTACTCGAAGCCTATTGTAAGATTGTAAGGGGTATGGGGGTCGCCGGGGACGCCGGGGTCGTGGGTGACGGGTGGCGGGGGGGGAGGATGAGGTATCGGCTCACCAGTCCCTCGTAACTCTGCCAATTATGCAATTGCCGAGACAGCAAGGAGAGGCACGGGGAAAGGGGAGCGGCTGCAGGACGTCGTATCGTCACGAATCACGACCCTCGATTGTGCGCGGCTCGACGGTTAGCTCCCAGATCCGGGCACGGAGCTCGAAGGGGAGGACGGGGAAGGGGTGGAACGTGGCGGTGGGCCGTGGCTTTCGGTTCCATTTCCGTCGTGCCATGAATACTATGCTGTGTTAGTATAAGGCATGCTGCTGGGAAGTCAACTGTTATAAAGTAGCTGGAGGTAACTATCGTCGTTGCGGTAACCTGGCAGGTTGCAAGTTGGGTGCTACAGCCTACACCGCGTCGAAAGAATGGAAAGAAAACAATCTGACAATGCACAGGGAATGAGACATGGGATGTGTTGAACTACCTAGGTATCTTGGCGCCAAGTCACCCCAGCTCTTCTCCTTGAATCCTTTTCAAAGACGATCGTGAGTCGGGTATCGCGGAAATTTCGGTGCCGACGGGGTAGAACTAGAGAAGCGGCGAGATGCTGTTGAAGATGGAAAAACACAATAAGGATGGGTTGAATTCGCACGATTCGGTTCTGCTCAAATATATCCAGTTGGTATTGAACACATATGATTGGTGATTGGTTGACACACGTTACGCACGAATCACACAAGCCGAACGATGAAACGTCGAGAACTAAGACAAGAAAGTATCAACAACCAACTACCGATGAAAAAGTTGTTTAACGTCGATAAGGTCCTTGATGGGGTATTTTACTCCCTATATCTTCCCATGTGAAGGAACTGCACAGAGTCGTTGAGGAGCTCGCCGTTTCCCGGGTCTTTGCCAGGCATGAAAGTTCCCGCCGCAGTCGAAGTTCCCTGCGCCACTGGACATGAGGAATTTCTGACCTGCAACTTTCTTGCTGCACGACATACCCTCCATGTAACATACTGTGTAGATCAGGTTGCACAAATCCTGCAACCTGTGCCAAAGGCTTGGGTCGTCATTGAGAAGAATTTGAAGCTCATGTCGGCCATGACAATCGGTCCCCTATCGGGCGCCTTGGGGAACACGGCAAACTTAACGCCGTCAACCGTCTCGCGACCATAACGGCACCATGAGCGAGGCTCCGAATGCTCTCATCTAGAATCATTTCAAACTCACCGTCATTCACCTCGCCATCACCCGGCAGTCATCGGATCGGAATTATATCATCTCCGACGGGTGGAGGTCGACTTATTCGTTCTTTGCCATCATAAAGTGAACTCGAAACGAATCACCGTCCGTTCCAGCAATCATGACCATTAGAAATAATTCCTCGGGCGAAGTGGACGGCCACAACGCGTTGAACCGCACAACGCGTTGAACCGGGAAGCAAGGATTCCATAAAATGCAACTGTTTTTTTTTTTTTTTTTTTTTTTTGGAAAAGAAAAGTATCAAAGGTCCATCGACACTCTACAGAACCCCAACTGTCATGAGTCCACCAGTTTTGGGTGGTACGTACCCCCTTCCCGTAGTTAGGGGAATGGTGCCTGGGATTGAAGTGTTGTCATCGCTGCTAGGGGGCCCTGAATCCATACTCGTTCCATCAGTCCTGATACTGTCGAATAAACTGGTGCATTCAAGGCTACTACGTTTACGGCGAAGAACAACTTGCGGGGTAATGTTCCTCGAAGCAGAGGCTATTGGCATACTCAGAACGAATGATAAATTTAACGACGCGTTGAAATGCCAAATCAAATGCTAGACAAGAAATATCGCGAGGGTTTGGACCCTACCCTGCTCGTGGGTATCAGAGATGTAGATCCAAAAGACATAAAAAACAAAGAAGAAGTTGCGTTTTGCAGTGGCCAACTCGTCCGTTCGGCCCCGCCCTCTCCAGACCCAACCCCGTTGGTCGTAGGTAGTTATATAACACAGATGAATAAACCAAGAAGCGAAAGAAACAGTGCGCTGACAAGCGCGTAATGTCGTCTTTCTTCGTAAAAAGACGTTCGTGTGCAAACAGCTCGTTCGTAGTCGCATTTAAAAGTGCAAGGCTGGCCAGAGCATCGAGTAGTCCTCCGTCACACCCCTGATCTCTGACTCGACAGTTTCTGGCCGCTTCGACTCCGCCTCCTCCTCGATGGTCTCCGCGAAGTCGCCCGCTACCCTCTTAGCAGGCACCGAGCCACCCGTGTCCTCGATGCCATGCTTATCCTTTTTATGCTTTTTCAGGTTGTCCAGCCGACTAAACGTCTTGACGCAACCCGGTACGTCACACGCAAGCCGCACGCCCCTATGTGTGTTTTTGTGTTTGCGGAGGTACCCTTTGAGGTTTTCCCTGACACCTCTGGGCTTCCACTGGCACTCGTCGCAGACAAGGTCTTCGACGGATGACTCTGGGCCTGTTTTGCCTTGAGCACCGGCCGAGTGTTGGCCGTGCTGGTGAGTGTGAGTGTGCTGGTGATTATGCGGGTGGTTGTGTTGATGGTTGTGCTGGTGATTGTGTTGGTGGTTTTGCTGGTGGTCGTGTTGGTGGTCGTGTTGTTGGGCCTGGGTGTGTTGATGACTCTCGGCGCGCGGTGTTAGAGCGCCATGTCCACCTGCTTCTGCAATGGGCGTCCCAAAAACCGTTGTCATGCTGCTCTGCATCGACTCCTGGCTCAACGCCCGAGACATAGCGTGCGTCGAGGGTTGTTGTACTTGATAGTAAGGAGACGCCGCCGTGTTAGGGGATGTTGGACTTGACAAGCCGCTGCTAACGCCCCGCCCCATGTCGCCCAGCATGTTCGGCTGAAGAGGGAACCCGGTGGATGGCGGGTTTGGCTGTGATGTTTCGACCTCTACCTTTGGGCGCCACCAACTATTGCTGCTCGAGGTTGCCGAACGCAAGTCTGCTGGAGATATCGGGCTCTGAGGCAGAGAGAGCGACTGCGGCTCGTCCAGACACATTGCCGAGGTCGGTGGTACGTGACTCGGGAGAGACGTCAGGCCAGTATTGAAGGGCATTTGCGGAGGGAACATGTATTGTTGTGAGGCTGAGATGTTGTTGTTGTGATCTTGTGACGAGCCAACAGCGGACTGGTAAGGACCCAGGTTGGGGTTGAATAGCGTGCTCTGCGAAGTGTTTTGTGAGAGGCGTTCGGACGGACTCTCATCCATGGAGGAAAGGGCAATCGACGATACTGTGGACGGCAGGTCGGAAGCACCCGCATTGAACCCTGGCCAGAACATGCTGCCGTCGACCTCCGGAAGATTTGAAGCTAAGACGGGCTTCTCAAGAGTCGAGAAGCTCGACGCTGCCCCTTGCGCAGGCTGTCCCGGATAGACAACGTGTTGATGGAAGGCCCTTGTCGTGTACGTAGAGCTCGGGCGTCAGAGGTCGCAGTGCTCGGCCGCGTGTCCATCGCCGAACCGCCCTTGAAGTGCGGGTCAAAGGCGGCATTCTGTTTGCGAGATGGGTCCTTCTTCCTGAGAGCAAAGTCTCGCATCTTGGAACCCAGGCTCCGTTTTCGCTGGATAGGCAAGGGTTGCTGCGGCCTCCACCCCATCCATTGCGCCCAGTCCTTCTCGTTCGTCGGGAAGCTATGGCTGGTGCTGCACTTGTCGCAGTCGAACTCGCCGCTAGGGAGTTCGGGGCAAGACAGGAGGTGCTGGATGACCTGAAGCGGCGCCACAAAAGTCTTGTGGCAGCGGGTCATGGGACAGCCGTAGCTCTGCTGGGTCTGTTCCCCGACCGATAGCTGGTCCAGGAGCTCGCGAAGAAACAAGAGAACCATGCGCGCCGTGGTACCATCTTTGGTGACCTTGTCCTCGTACCTGGTCCATGTACATCAGCCACGGGCGTCTGTGGAAGCAGTTTTTCGGTCGGGCGCCGACCGGGATTCTCGACGACGGCTTTGACTCACGGGCATGGCACATAATGGCCGCTCATGGGGGCTTGCTGGTGGACGGCGTGCGAGCCATGGTTGTGTCCGGTGTGGATGGCCGCCGTGAATGCCCCCGCATCGTGCATCGCTCGATGTTGAGGAAAGGTCGACATAGAGACTGGCGCAGCGTGGCTGGGTGGCTCGCGGGGTGCATCCACTGCATCGTGGAACCGGACCAGGCTAGCGGGGGAGGCCCAGACAGGAAATACAAAGAGATGTCTTGGGCCTTTTTAGGGGTTGGGGGAAGCACGGCGCGGAGCAAGAGGGCGGTGGGGGGGGGGGGGGAGGGAACAGAAAACGGGACCGGGAGGCCGAGTTGCACACACAGCCCGCCACCACGCCAGCGGCTACTCGTCTAGACGGCGCCAGTGAGATGAGAAGAGAGCGGGTTCTTTTTCTCCACGATTCCTCACGGCTCGTTCCCGCCGCCGCGGCACGCACGCACGTACGATGGGATGAGTGCGGTGCGGCAGTTGTGTTGCACCCGGCCGTTCTTGACGGCGGGCAAAACCAGGTGAGAGTGTGGGGAGGGGGAAGCAGTCCGGGGTTGGCTGGGCGTGCGGCCAGGCGTGTGGGCACTGGGCGCGGTCGGGGGGCGGCTTGCTCAGCAGCGCGGCGGAATTGACGTCAATTCATCTAGATTGCCATCTAATCAATTCATTGGACTTGGGCCGGCCTTGGCATGTCGAAACCGGGAGGTAGGTGGACGTTCGGGAAGGGTGAGATGTGAATGTTGCGAAGCGAGCGAGACTGCGCCAGGGGGGTGCTGACTGCAGAGGGGTGGCCAAGGGGGTGGGTGTTGGGGGTGGAGGAGGAGGAGAAGCGGGAAGAACGGGCGAAGGAATGGATGGGGATCCGATGGGATGCCAAATGGAGATAAAGCGGGCGAGCAAGTCGAGAAAAAAGAGAGATGCAGATTAAACGGTCCACTTCACGCTTCTCTGGGCGAGTGGGATTTTTGGGGATCGGATGCTCTCCTGGCTCCTGGCAGGCAGGTACGGGCGGCCCACCTCCACCAGCTCAACATCGAACTTGGCGGGTGGTTCCCGTTCCTTGGGAGTTCTGGGCACTGGGCACTGGACGAGCTGGGCGGGCTGCCTCTTCCTGTTTTTGCAGCCTTTGCTTCTCACAGGGGCATGGCAGCCCAGGCATGGCAATGGAAGCGTGGCAGGCACAAGTGGCCGTATTCGGTGCGCAATGCTACCCTCATGGAAGGGGGGTGACGGGGTTGATGGGGTTGAACGGGGTCCCGCCGGAGTGGCAGGTGGCAAGTGACAGGTGCGGTTGGTTGAAGTGACAGTGAATGGTTGGCATTCCCCCAAAACAGGATTATCGGGCTGCTTCAGGTTTAGACGACGGGCAGATGAAGGGGCGGCTTCGCAATAAAGGGCCGTCTTCTCCCCGCGAGGCCCCGGCGTTCTGGTCAATCTGGTCAATCTGGTGTGCGGAGAGAGGGAAAAACTCGCGCAGCCCCAACATGGGGGTTTGTGAATTGTGATTGCTGGGTTGCGACTGCCGTGTCTCTTGCCCGCACAGAATTTGGGAAAATAGCCGGGAAGGCGCCCGCCGCTGCTGGACCGAGGCGCAAACCCAGCTTTTTCCTTACCAAGCAGGCACGCAAGGGCCGTTCGCAGGGCCAGGTGAGCACTTTCCAATAAAGCAGCGATCACTCTTCAATTTCCCACCAAGTGTTTTCCGCGCTGCCATATTTCTTCCCGAACAGGTGGTTTACGCGCAGTGCATCTACTTCGTCCCCTGATCCTATCTATTTGGCAATCGCCGCCCCGGGACTGCTAGAGGACGCCGCCCCGACGAGCAACGAGCCTCTCTGACTTCGTACCCCCTGGGCTTTTCTCGGCCATCCGTCAGGGTGGCCCCTAATCCTTTGCGGGATTCGCTTCCGGAAGAAAGGGCAGTCCATCCGGCGGTGCGGAGCGTTGAGCGCGCGGCAGGCCAGGGGGTCGCCCAACACCTCTCTGCTGAATCTGCTCCTGTTCGGCAACCTGTCAGCTCTTTTCCGTCACCGGGGCAACACGCACTGTGACGTTTCCCATTTCAGCTTCAGCTTCGATCGAGGCACCGGCAAGCTGGGCCACGAGCTGGGCTGGGTCTGCGCATCTCACCGTCAAACCCCTGGCGAAATCGAATCCGCCGGGCCGGAGACACACTCTACGATGCACCCTCGGAGCGGGAACGTGGGCATCGTGGGAAGCGCGGATGGTGCTCTTATCTCGTTGGCTGCGTGTCGATGCTGCCAAATTTGGAAGCTGCAGACAGGCTAAAAGCCCGGAAGTTGACAAGCAAAAGGCGTCAATTTAGCCTGGCCCGCCTCGCTAGCTTGTAACGGTCTCTTGGCACCCCTGCTTGCTCTCTGGGTTCTCTTCCCCAGACCAACACCAGCACTCGTCTTCTCGGCCTCGGGCCACATTTCGCCGACTTCGGTGCCGTGTTCCGGGCTGAAGCCTGAGGCGCCGCTCTGTCCGATGCAGAGATCACGCGAATTCAACATGGCTGACGAGTTAGGGTAGCTCCCGGGAACGCCCTCCGGATTCTAAATTATATCTAGCTCGCTCCTCGGTGTGGACGGTGGGGGGGAAATCAATTTGGAGCCCGCAGGTGGTGGCAGCCAACGACCGGATGCTCTCGTTCCTGCGGTTTTGCGAGTGCGATGAAAAGTGACTGGATCGTAAAGCACCGCCACGCCTGCAGATCATGTGTCGAGCATTACCCGCTCGTCGGGATGCACGCGTGTGGCGTTGAATGGCGGAAGCATTGACGGTGACATCCGGCTTTTAAGGCTGTCCATACATGGTCTTGGGGAGTTTGGTTGACGTGGGGGAGGGTAAGGAAGGGCTCAATTCAACTGATGCAAGCCACGGTTCGGGACTGTGCCGGACCCGACCTGAAGGGACGCCTTAAGGGGACTGGACGGGCCAGGTGCGGTCACGTCACTCTATCCTTAAGCCAAGGGAGTATGTACATGGGGGGCTACCGATGCTATTGGGGTAAAGGAAAATCAACCATCTCCAGTCTCTACCCCTCAGACCCTGCGAGAACGGTAAGTACCTATTATCTTTTAACTAGGAGGCCGTGACTTGCATTCATGCAATAACGACTCAACACTAGGGTGTGTTCCAGTTAAGTAGCAATATGCATATATTGACGTAGTTAGTCGGATCCAATCACAACCTCTTCCCTAGACTTCGACTCTTCAAACCCCGCCTATTATCTAAATCGAAAAGCGGTGGGATCAAGCCCAAATCACAGCTGGTGCCCTTGGACATCCCGATATTCGAGATGTGGGTGCCAAGCTCAATGTGATCGTCATCGGGTGTGTGTCTGGACACGCCAACAAAGTAAACATCTCGACACCTAAAGCGCAGGAGGCGGCGAGAGCAGCGACAGTGGAGATAATCTTTCCCTTAAAACAAATACCTTATCGAGATCGCACAGCCAGTTGACATCTGCCGGGTCGACCAGCCAGCCTGTTTGCTTCCGCGGGTTACTCGACATCCCGACGGCCTGCAACATCCCCGCCACCTGGGCCATGACGAATCGCATCTGGAGGTCGGGATCCCGCTCTTGCTTTGCGTCCATGATGGCTCTCACCTTCTGGTCGATCTCGGCAATCCTCGACGAGGCGTATGCCTGCGTATCGAGAAGGCGCGCCTTCTCGCGCTGGGCGGCAAGAAGGGACGGCCAGGCGTCGCGATGACCACCGGCGTGGGAAGACTAGAGAGTCGCGCCCACTCGTACGGGGGAGGGTTGTTCTCGTCGTATCGGTATTGGTACTGAGGCACGGGTGCGAGCCCCTGGTTCTCGCCGGGAACCATGTACATGTAAACCTCGGGCTTTTCGGGGTCCTCGGGGGCGTAATAATGGTTCAGCGGGCCCGGAAAGTTGCGCTGTACAACCTCCCACTCACGTCGATCGACCGAGTAGCCGGTTAGACAGTCCGGTTGGTATTCGCTCGGTGGAACGCAGATTCTGTCGCGCGGATTTCGCCAAGGGAAGAAGATGCGCCGGAGGCGGCACCATTGGCATTTCTGTCTGTGTCTCTCCTCCGTGTCTCCGAGCTTGAGTCTGTTCTCTTGTTTCTTCCGCTTATATGTGGGCTCTGGTTTCTGTCCGTTAACGGGGTTGGCGCTGCGGGGGACAATAACCCTGTTGGCGGTAGCCACGAGGGAAGGGATGAGGCGTAGCTTATGAGTATCCATCGTCCACGAAAATGGTTGAGAAGTAAGTAGAGGGCGAAAGTCCGGCTACTGTCGCTGGCAGAATTTGTCTGATATTATATATCTTACCTGTGCAGCATGTGGTCCATGACGCTTGCACCTTAAAAGCTCCGGACGTCGGCACCGGACGCTCGGATCTCCATGATACGTAGCTCGTCCGTCGTCGTCGTCATGGGGCACAGCTATGGCCGCAAATACCCCACCACGCTTTCATCATGACTGCATTCTCATTTATCATCCCTCCGTCACCAAGCCCTTCATTATCCCTATATATCATCCCACAGCACCTTCAAAGCCCTCTCCTGTGTAACTCTTTGGATCCGGCCGGGGAAATGTCTCCATAACCCCGCGATGGTCCCAAGTCATATTGCCCAGAAATACCTAATAGCGGTGTTTGCTTAGCCCATGCTCAAAAGAGCTCAACCGCCAGGCATGACTATATCCGAGAGCGAGGTTCGATTCTCATTCTGCAACATCACGTTGGTGGGGGGAGGGGAGGGGGTCGATTATCTCTTGAGCATTGCCAATGAAGGGGTAACTATTGCCCATACTGGGTTCGTTTCGCAGTCGCGAGTGGTTCCAACTGCTGTTGACAATGTATTCTTGCCAAAGAGCGATTTGCGGGGGCTGAAGCCGTGGGGCATGGGCACATATTAATATCTGACTTCGAACCGCCATCCAGTTATCTAAGGTTCGGACTTGACGACATTGACTCGGCGTTTATTTTCTACTTCATATTCTCAAAGATTCATTCCAATCATGATTGATGGCGAGTAGAGATCACTCGTCTGTCTCCGATTCATGACAGGTTAACCTAGTGATAAACTCTCCCGAAATGTAGCAGGTTGCCTCTGCACACCCGCTCCACCGCCTCTCCCGCACTCGCACCTCAAGCTCCTGTACCCAAACCTAGTTGATTCCCAACGTCCTAGCGTCTCTCAAAATACCATTCCAAATCGCATTGTGTGCGTCATACCACAAACGGGGACTTGAACCCGACACTGTCATTCCCGACTCGAGTCCGTGTTCCACGTCCCGTCACACACCTCGTCCAGCCCGATGCTCTTTGAGCTTCATCACCTAGCCATGGTCCAAATAGTCTCGTGCTCGCCTTGCGTCAAGACCATGTTGATCTCCACGCTCATCCAGACAGACACCGCCTTGATGCCCTAGAGAATCATAACCACCGCATAAACCCTGGAGCCGAAGCATGAGACCGGAGTACTGGCTAATGTGATGGTTGAAGGTTCCGGGTAGAGCGTACCTGTGAGGTTTCCGCCGCTGTTAAAGCCCATTCGTCAAAATTCCTGTGGTCCGACCCGAAACGTAGAGCGCGGTTGTCTCGGCAATTCCGGGGTCGGGCGTGGCCTCGCTGAGAAGCACAGGTCAGTATACCAATCTCAAAATCAGACGTGCCTCGTCTCACATTGGGAAAAGCTCGATGGTTGAAGTCGATGGCTCGCTTAGTAAAAAAGCCTCTGCGCCACGTCAAGGCGCGAGCCGCTGCAGAGGTCCCACAACCTCCCACCCTATGCGGCTCGCCGAGATGCTGGTAACCTATATCGTCAGTCACTACTCAAATGCCAACTAGATCGTACATGGGGGTGTTAGATGAAAGGAAACTTAGCTCTGGGATCCCGCTAAGGACAACAACTGCATCAGCGCGTCTTCCCCTTTACAAACCTACCCATACGCCGCGTGGATACCAGCGCACAAGGCCCTTCTAACATCGGCGGCTCCTCAGCCGGCTGCTGGAGGGTCCACCAATTCGAGGGAACCGATAGGAGAGACCGCGCCTGCTGGCGGCAAGCACGGCGGGCCTTCGGGTTCGGCGGCGTGTTCTGGTACTATCTGATACTGCTCCAGTCCGATTTCAACATCTGGTTGACGTTGCCAGCGAATGTTTCTGATACCGATAAGAATGTGGCCGACGTCGAGGCGTCCGATTTCGCCAAGGGCTCGGCAACATCCTTGGAGAATCCGGCGGCAGCGTTTGAGCCCCTAACGCAAACACTGGTATACCGGGGCTCCAAATATTCCGAAGAAGACGGCGACAAAAAGCATGATGATTGAGATAAGCGATGGGTAAGTACATGGTCGTTCGCAGAGGTTGTAAGCGCGCATACAGTCCTTGCGGGACCACTCCGAAGAAGAAGGCAAGAAAACGACACAGGGGTCGTTGCATGGCGTGGTCGGAAGAGGTCGTATCGGCGCCATCCTGGTTGTACGTCTGTCTCTGAAACGTTAGCCTAAAATCGAGATGACGGGGATGCGAGAAAGGAGAAGAGAGAGAACAAGAACGGAAGAGTGTCTACTGGGAAATATACCAGGTGCCTACCCCACTGCATCGTCTCGTCAGGCAGTCACAAATCTCCCTTTCGCTCTTGCCAGCATTTCGGTTGGAGGAAGGAGTTGCACGTTGACTACTTAGGTAGGTCCCAGTCGAGATGATTATACTTACCTAAGACATCATAGTGAGTGCAGTCCAGCACCATGCTGGGAAAGTGTTAACACGACGTCGCCAAGTGCAGAAGCAGTTTGCACCTAAGGTCCTATCCCCAGGTGAAAGGCTGCCGTATAAGGGTTGCTTGCGGCTGGACGGTAAGGAGAAAGCCGAAGCGGACAACCGATCAAAGTTCATGGCTCCTCCGGAAAACCAAGATGGGTACGGATGACCGCCGCTTGTCGGATCTCATTGTTTTCTTCGTCTTCCCAAGAGTATAAAAGACCAGCGAGCAAAACGGGTGCAAGTGACGCTTGTAATAGGCAACTAGGATAAACTTAGCAGACAAGAGCGGCAAGTATTACCTCTACCTAGGTATCCGCATACTCTTTGAAAGCAAGAACCGAAAGTTCTGACGACGGAGTTTCATGGATCAAACGTAATATGCATGTCCTTGCGGGTATGTGTGCTATGCACCCCCGCCTATAACCTAACTCCGGGTTTCGTGGAGAAGAAGTGGTGGTATTCGTGCTATCTAGTTATACAACAAAGTAGGATGGGAACATTGGTAAACTTTCGTGTCTTGTCATCTCTTCTTGTTCTGATTTATTCTGTTTTACAATGATTACTACTTACGACTAGGTACCTATAGATACTGTGTTTTAAATCCAGGCCCCTTTACTTTCCTAGTCCTATCTTCTTTATGTCGCTCATCGTCTCGCCAATCGACTCCGTGAATGACCCTGTTGCCAGTAGCCACAACAGATAGCATGAAGATTTGTTTGATGTTATATACGTCACCCATGTAGCATGTGATCTACGCCGCTCACCATCGTTCGCAGGCACTCGTATACGGCGGTCGTTCGTCACTTCTAGCATAGCTCTGGCGGTCTGACCACATACACCCCAAACGTTTCCGCGTAATATTATCATCCGGACAAGATAACTACCGAGAGTAGCCTCGGAATAGTCATACGTTCCTAGACACTTTTTACCACCATATTAAATGTCGATATCTCAGGTAGTCTATATGCTTTTGCGCGATATAGAACAATATCAGCATTGCCCGTCTACCTCGTCGCGAATAGCTCACGCCGAGGCGACGGTCATATATCATGTTGCGTTTAACATGCACACACAGTTCTAGAGGCGGGGATTTGCCCTAGTTTTATATGCATAGATAGAGGGATAAGCCGGAGTATTCACTTTCCCACCATGTGTCGTGCTCTCTACAACCAATTCCGCAGCGTACCTTATCCCTTCTCTTACCCATCTTCACCAAAGCAACACAGAGCCCCCGCCGACACCTCCCCTTTCACGCGCTTAGCCTCCATCATCTTGACCTCATCCCCCCCTCGTTCGAGGAGAACCCTCATCACCTTTTCTCCACAATCTCGATTCCCTGCTGCTTCCATCAGCACAGCCTCTGTAATCTTAACGTCATCCCCTCCTCGATCGAGTAGAACCCATATCATTATCACCCCATAAACTGGATTCCCTGCTGCTTTCATGAGCACGGCCTCTGTAATCTTGACCTCGTCCCCTACTCGATCGAGTAGAATTTCCATCAACGTTGCCGCCCCATAATTTGGATTCCCTGCTGCTCTCACGAGCACGGCCTCTGTAATCTTGACCTCGTTCCTTCCTCGATCGAGTAGAGCCTTTATCATCCCCGCACCATCTCGATTCCTTGTAGCTTTCATGAGCACGGCCTCTGTGATCCTGACCTCGTCCCCTCTTTGGTCAAGCAGAAGCTCCATTTGCTCTGCATCATATGATTCTGCAATCGTCTCCACCTCGTCTTCTGTTATCGGTGCCTCTCGTTGTTCGATTATCCGCTTGATTACTTGCCGTTGTTGTGGGGTTAGGGACCGACGCCGTGGATCTCCGTATATCGATACTAAGATGGCTCTACTCCTCGCCGTGTCTGGATGACCTGTTCCCAGAAATTGCATTCTCGTTTGTATCAGCTGCCCAGCCAGCTCCATTGCCTCCTCCCACCGCTTTGCTTTCCAGTAGATTGACACAAGCCTTTCTCTGGCCGTGAGCGTGAGTGAATTTTCTTCCCCAAACCGAGCCTCGTAGTCTCCTATTGTCTCTTGAAACTCCTCTCCCGCTTTTCCATACTTTCCGACGTCTTCTGAAATCAACCCCATTTCCCATGTGGTCATACCGTCCAAATGACCTCCAACGTCTGTGTCCGAACGCTCAGGAATCCGGCTTTCCATCCACAACACGTCTTCTTTTCGACCCCCTGGATTTTCCCGAGACTTCTCCCAATCCCAAAGTAATAGAAGGTCGTGCAAGATGTTTGATGTTGACTGTGTTAGTTGTAGAGGAGGGGCTGCGATCATTATCACAGAAAAGTGATCCTTCTGTGGCCTGATGATCGTGGTGCCGGGAGCCCTATCGAACAAACAAACAAGGTCATCGACCTCAACAGATTCCCCTGATGGCGGTAAACTCCATCTCTCTTGAACCTCTGAGTTTCCAGATGCTTCAATGAAAGTGACAGCTACTTGCTGTCGGCCGTCACGACCCGCATGCTTTGAGGATATGTGACCGAGGACATGACCTTTGCCCCGGATCACCGCCAGCTCCCTTTCAGGCCAGGTCTTCACAGCTACCTGTTCACCAAAAAGGTACCTGACAAGTCGTTCCAAGAGTCCCTCCCATGGGATTCCGTAGTCGGGCGATAATCCAGCGGCGGTCGGGTCGTCCGAGCTCATACCGAGCAAGGCAAATATCTTGTCGTGGCGTTCAGATGCCTCGCGAGTGCAGTACATATCGATTAGGTCGCGCAGGGGGTGTATGCGGAGGGAGAATCGGCTAGACAGCTTCGGTAACTTTTTCGGCCGCAAAGCTGCTCCTCTGATGAGGTAGGTAACTGAACGGATTAGGCCCTGTAACCCCGGAGAGTCTTCGTAAACCCGGTCGAATAATTGCGAATCCAGAGCCTTGGAGAATGCGTATCCATCAATTTCCGCAGATCCGCACTTGATCAGGATATTCCGAGCGGCAGCAACCTCCTGGAGTACCTAATCCACCTCGTTAACAATGTGCATGGGTAAGGTACCATTGGATGTTTATCTTACCCAAATACGTTTAAACCAGGACCGTTGAAGAAGTAAGCGGATGGCCTTTGTGGTAGGTTCGTCGAACAAGGCCTCAGAGGACGTCTCGATAGAGGTCGTCTTGCCGGAGATCGTCTCACCAGAGGTTGTCTCGGCAGCAGCGCGGCATATTGTTTCGAGCGCTCGCTCGCTATCACCCTCCGCTTCCCCAAGCCAAACTGTGACACGGTTTGCTCTGCTATAGATCTCAGCCATATAGTGAATTTGGTTTTCTTTCTCTTCGTTGTTGTCTTGGTTGATGCAAATGGCATCGATCCACACGATTCGCGCGAAAAACCGGTCTCGGAGGCGTAATAGTGCGGCGTGGAGGTTGGTTGTGATAAACAAGTCATGCCCGTCGACAGAGATAGCATGACGCTGGCGTGGGTCACCCCAAACATAGGACAGAGCCTCGTAAAGATGCGTTCCATCGCTTGACTGCAGAGGGTATTCAAAGAGCTGACACTGTAAATCGGCGCTTTTGTCTTGATGCGGCATCACGCGGAGCAAGCGAATACTGCCAGGCCGCAGCGGAGAGTAACGGTATCCCTTCGCGAGGTTACCGTCCGAGGTATCCCGGCGTGCCTGAGACATGAAGTACACAAGCCAATAGAAAACTTGGAGAAGGAGGAGCTGAATCAAATGTCCATCCTTGCCGGCACGGGAAGGCTCGGTTGGCGTTGTGGAATCACCGTCAGCCGTTTCGTTTGACGGCGCCTGTTCGGACGCTTCTCGTGCAGAGGCTTCCCCATCTCCAAAACTATCGGAGGGTAGCCGCGTAGGTGCTTCGCACGGCACTAGGGAGTCATCCGCCCCGATCTGGACCAATGATTCGGGTAGTGGATGCATGATGAGAGCAACAAACGGATATGTAGGAAGACGTATGTAACGGTATGTTGAAAGGTCGTTCTAGCCTGCTCGCTTGCTTGGTGCTTGATCAAGACCTTGCCTTCTGAACTCTCCAGATGACTCGGGTTGCGGGTTCTTGACATTACGAGGTCAGATTCATGCTCCAATAGCGAGGCCGAGGCGGGAGGGCCAAGCTTTGGTGGGTTTCTCTCTGGGCACCTCACTTGCTTCCTCGGGCTGGAAAAGCCATTGTTCAACGAATTTAGGAGAAGGGAGGGATAGATGATGTTTTACACTGATGAGAATGTATGGAGTGCGGACTTGCATTTACTTGTTGAAGCGAAGCTACAATGATGAGTCTCTGAGATGTACAATGTACATTGAGGAAGCGAAGAAGGAACGTTTCGTTTCATTTACGGGCCAAATCTCCAAGAGTTCTCAGAGGAGCGATTGGATGCCACAGTCTTGGTGCATATTAATCGCGCATAATCTTGCATCCGTGGCGTTGTGGCTAACACAGCAGCTTCGCTTCGCCCTTACTGTGGCATATGAAGCAGCATGGCACAGTCAGATACTTCTAATAAAAGGCTTTTATTTGTGTTCTCCCCTCTTAGTACTCACGTTATCCCATTGCTTATTTTTTTCGAGTCCTCTCATTCTTTTTTGCCATATCCTTTCTTAATTTCTCCTTGTAATTTTACGGTAGCGAAAATCAAGCAAGACAGCGACTCTCAAGCTCCCTCTGAGACGTACGACGACCCTTGTGTTATCTTGTTATCCGAATCGCCCCTTAAAGTGGTCATCCAAGTACGCTTCTAAGCTGTGATTAACGCTGATGCACTCAACCTCATCCCTCAGTCAGTAATAATACTCTCAGACACTATAGGTGCTTTCGGAACGTTCGAAACCACGATATACCAGTATTTATTATGCTGGACGCTCAAATACGGCAGTTGGCTTCTCCGAAAATACCTTTTCGTTTTTCTTCCCCTCTACTGCAGCAAGAGCCGGCGGCGCGGAGGGGGGGGCGTGAGAGGCAGTAAAAGCCATCAGTGTCCAAGGGAAGGGCGTTGTATAGAATGCCTGCAGGCCATGGGGCGGTCCGACGAGATAGCCAAACAAAGCGGCGAAAGCGAAGGGGGCTTTGGTGGGGTTGCTGTCCTTGACGGTGGCCCGAAGCTAAGTTCTCTAAACTTGGGCATCATGCGTCATAGTAGTGAGTGACAGCTGATGGTACATGAAGGTTACTAGCACCGAGGCGAGCTGCATGGGATGGAAGATTGTGAAAACTCTGCAGCGGCTAGCGCCTTGACGTGGCTCAGAGGCTTTTTTCACTGAGCGGGCCATCGACTTCGGCCACCAGCGTCCGCTATCATGGCAGGACATATCCGGATACCCTAATTTCCTAATATTTGCCTGGCGGGAACCGAGTTCCTGTTTAGGGTTAACGACAGCTATCGGCGCTTATAAGACCTAAGACAAAGCATGGATGCACGTCTGATGAAATCGCTTGCGGGCCTGTTTTCTCACAGCGATGCCCGCGTCGGTTCTTGCCGATATAGGTTGTAATTACCAGGATGTAATTGTCCGTGGTCTACTCGACGAGCAGCGCTGAGCGAAGAAGAGGCGAGGGAGCGAGGAAGATGGGGAGCGAGCAACGGGCAAAGCGGAAAAAACAGAGAAGCGGGAAAATACTTAAGAGACGAAAACCGGGGGCAGTGAGGAAGCGAGCAAGGGGAGATGTCGTGGCAGCATTTAGGTCGACACAACCCGCTGAGCATCACATTCAGGGGAAGAATGCTGGAAAAGAAACGCCATATTCATTCTGTTTTACAATGATCGCCGCTCACTACCAGGTATAAATACCGTGCTCCAACCCAAAACCGTTTACTTTCCCATTCCCATCTTCTTCTTCACCTCGCCCATCGTTTCGCCAATTGACTCGGTGACATTCTTGCCCGTCTCCTGTATCTTCTGGCCCGCACCCTTTCCGGTGCTGCCGGTGCCCTCGAGACCGCCTTTACCCTTAGCCCTGTGCACATGCTCAGGCTGGTCCGTCGTTGAGTACATGGAGTTAGGGTCATGGAGCTGTAGCGGTCAGCATTTGCAGTCAAAGTAGGAGGAGGAGCCAGCCCGAGAGGCTCGGCAAGTCGGGACTTACATGGGCGTCCTCCTCGGCCCTGTCGATTAGGTCGTGGCACTCCTCGGCCACCTCGTCGGTGTAACCCGACTCATGCTTGGGCACCATGTGGTGCGGATGGTGTGCCTTAGGGGTTTTGTGAGTGGTGCGCTGTCCTTGCTCCATGATTGATGTAGTCTTGACTAATAATATTGTGGCTGAGAAGTTTTGGTGTGAGTCTGGTGATGACTTTGGTAGGCGAGAAAAGGAGGTGATCTCGTTCTATGAAGCTCCCCCGCCCCCTATTAATACTGGTGGCGCCCCCTTTGATCATTTGCGTCACTGTCGTCATTCTGAGCCCTTGAGTTGGGGAAGCTCAAGGGTTGCTGGGACGCCACTGGATTGTCATACCACACCACCACCCCGCACCACCAATGGACAAAGAGCGTCATTGGAAAATGGTGATCTGTTGCAACCATCCGGATGAGGACAATTGTCACGCTCTTGTCCACCAGGGCAGTTCTTGACACAGGCACAAGGAGCATTGCCTCGCTGTCCAAGATTGGTTGGGGGGCGGATCTTGTTGCGGCAAGGCAATGATCAAGAGTAGTGCATTAATGTGGCGGGTAGGCCCCCTCTTAGCATCCGTAGCATAATATGGCAATGAGGAGAACTGCCGTGCTACCTTACTCGGGGAAAGGGGTCGGTTCAGGGGTCGGGCAAGATCCAGAGAAATCTCCATACCAAGATGCAGACAGTGGTTTTGAACGATGGGGGTGATAAATGCTTCGGTGCTTAACGTGGTTGATCACCGAGCGGTCCACTTTCCCTCCACGTCGCAACCTCTTCAGGCAATTAATCCACCACAACACAAGAAAATCAGTTGCACTCAATGCTACTCTCCTCAGCTGACGTCTCCTCAACCTCCTGACAGGTTCGTACGTTGTGGCCAGTCTTGCCGCACCTCCCACAGCGCCGCAAAGTCGACAGCCCCGCCTCCGACATACCCCCTTCCGCCAGCCTCCTACCCGATTGCCGTCTACCAGTTTCCTTCTGGGGATCAAAACCTGACCTTCCTCTATAGTAAGTGCCCCTCCAGCCTGGAGACGTGTACGCTTAGCCCTCCGGCGCTTTGAAAGGGCCTCGTTAGCCTTCTCGAGAGTTCGGACTCGGTCTCGAAGAAGGGTCATTTCGTGAACAATCAGCTCTGTACCCTTCGCCAATTGCTTTACAGCGGAAAACATGCTGGTTGGAGAGCTTCCTTGATGATTGGCAATCCGGGTCCGTACATGTTCAGACTGTAAAACAGCCTCGTCAGGTTTGTGCGGTGTCTGGGAGACCCATAGGTCGGCCTCTGGAAGGGGGGGTCCAGTCGGTGTTGGGGTCCGTAGCTTGACGTCAAGCTTCGACAAGACAGCTTGGGGGTTGTCCGGTACTAGGCCAGTACCTCGAAAGCCAGCCTTGATATTTTCAGCTTTCATTGTGGCGAGGTGGGCGGCTTTGAACGCGATGAAGAACTCGGTCTTGGTGATGTGGTTGATGTGCGCCTTGATGAAGGCCTCGAGTTCGCGGCCGTATATCCGCTTCAACACGCTAAAACAACCGACATCTAGAGGCTGGGTGATGTGCGAGGAGTGAGAAGGGAGGCAGAGGGTAATAATATTGTGCTCCTTGCAGAACTCCTCAAACTGGGCTGATAGGTGGCTTTCGTGACCATCTAGGACTATCATCCGATACACCCCTTGCCGCTGGGTCTCCGTATGCTTGTGGAAGTGCTTGATCCATTCCAAGCCTGTATCATTGTCTGTCCAGCCGTTGGGTGAGGTCTTGATGACCCAGGATGGGGGAAGATCGCACTCGGTGTACCAGGAGGCGAGGTGGTTGACGCCCTGTACAATCAAGAATGGTGGCAGCGCAAAGCCGTCACTGCTCACGCACTCAATCGCTGTTGCCCATTCCCGATTGCCGGGCTGAAGTTGCTTGCCTCGACCGCGTCGATCGGAACGCGTGACGACCATGTTGCTACAGATAATGCCCATCATAAAGCCTGTCTCGTCGAAGTTGTAAAAATCGGTGTTCTGGATGCTGTACTTCGTGCGCATGTTGGCCACCAACCGGAACCAGTCCCCAATAATCTTTGGATCTTCGCAAAGGGCTCTCTGGAAGTCGTACGCACGCGAAAAGCGCGTCTTGAGCTCCGGGCGGCGCCGTATGAACCGGTATGCCCACTGCTTGCCAGTTGGTCGCGCGTGACGCGTCGCGAGAAGGAGATCGGCCATATCTTTTACCCCATCAATACGAGGCGGAAACCCTCGCGAATCTAGATCGAGGATATATCGTACAAGGGTCTCTTCTTCAGCCAAGGTCAGATTGTGCTGTACGTCGCGTTTCTCAGGCTTTGCGACGCGGCCCTTCATCCGGGCGATGAGGGTCGACTTCGGCACATCATACGTCTGCGCAGCACGTCGGATCGACATTTTTTTGCTCATATGAATTGCTTCAATGGCAAGGATGATTCTGGCTTCTTGCATTTGCATAGACATGGTTTTGGTCGCGGTGTAGCGGAGTTTGAAGGTGGAAGGTTGTGACGTGGAGGGAAAGTGGACCGCTCGGTGATATGGGCCGCTCGGTGATCAACCACGTTAAGTAGAATGGGCTTGAAGTTTTCGAATAAGAACACTATAGGCCACTGTTAAGTAATCCTTGACACTGAGAACTATTTCTATTCATCGACACCGACACTATCAACCTCGGTTCAACCCAATAACAAACGGCCCTGCTTGGCCGACCAGACTCCATACACACGACCCAACATCTCTCAAACAAGAACGGTCATACCAACAGCCTTGTGGTTGGCGATCCCATCCAAGCTGAAGTGCTGCACCTCAACAGCAGACCCCGGCCCGCCCGAAACATCAACAACGGTGATAGCGGACTGAGTAGTCCCATTACCCGGCGCGAGGGCATACACAAAGTTCCCCGCCGCCCTGATATCCGTCAGCCCCGTGTCCCCGTTTGCCGACAAATCCAGCGTCGACACGATCGAGGCATCCTCAACACTCATCTCCACCAGCCGGTTAACCGCAAAATCTGTCACGAACGCGGTACCCGTCGCAGGGGAAAGCGCCACCCAGCACGTCGCGGCCTGGCCCTCGACCTTGCCGATCGCCACTGTCGAGGCCTTTCCTGTCTGCGGGTCGACACGCAACACGGCGGCGCCGAACCCGGCGTCGGTCGAGAACACGTTGTGCGTGCCGGGGATGGGCTGCGAGCCGAAGAGCACGAGGGTGTCGGCGGGGGTGGTGCGCTGCTCGGTCGCCGACACGGAGGCCTGGTTGCTGCCCTTCTTCTTGTGCGTCTTCTTCTGCCCGCAGCCGCTGCCGGGGGCCGTGACGGGGAAGGTGGAGAAGAAGCCGATCTTGTTGGACGGCGGGTCGCCCTTGACCGTGACGAAGAGCGTGCTCTCGTCCTCGGAGAAGAAGACGTGGGAGACGGTGTTGGTGGGGCCGACGGGCGGCGTGGTCTGGTTGAGATCGTAGGGGCGCAGGGCATCCATAGGACCGAGGCCGCGCGCGGGGGAGAAGCTGCTGCAGGACACGCCGGCTTTGGCACCAGAGGCTCCGATGCACACTAGGTTGTGCTTGGCCGAGGCGCCGACCGTGTTGGGGAACTCGGCGGGGATGGCGATGGGCTTGCCGACGGGGGTGAGCTTGGTCGGGTCCGAGGGGGAGATGGTTAGCATGCTGAGGGTGTTGGAACCGGCGTTAACCGCGAAGATAGCCTGGGGGGTGGGTTAGCTTTTCTGTGCTGCGAGGAGGGTGGGCTTTGGCTTACGTTTCCGGCGATGGTTACGGCGGACTGGCTGACTAGGGCGTCGGGGGTGGCGGGCTCATTGTTGCTGTTCAGCGCGATGGACCCGGTTCCGCCCGTGGCGGTCACGGTGCCGGCGGAAAGCTTGCCATCGGGGCCAATGGGCAGGGCGACAACCGCGTTGCTCTCATCGTTGGTCAGGATGTAGATGGCCCGTCCGACAGTCGAGGCTGAGTGGCCCTTTGACGAGGTGGCATTGATCACCCCGGGGGTCAATGACAGCAGTGCGGCCAAGGCGAGCCACGAACGCGAGACAGAAGGCATATTGAAAGTTGAAAGTCGTGAAATGGTAAGTAGTCTGATTAGTCCTGCGAGACTGGGATGGGTGAGGATGGAGATGAGATGATTTTGAGATTCATACAGAAGAGAGACGTCGTCTCTTATACCTTCTTGATCAACCTCGATGCTAGGCGTTACGAGTCCAGACACTCCCGCAGTCTGACAACGGTGGCTCCTACACTGCCTGCCATTCCCCGGCAGGCATGGATCATGATGGATACATTTTCTAGTTTTGGCTTGTTTGATTACGGATCTACTTACTGGGAAATGACATAACCGTGGCCGTGTGCCTTTCGATGGGCGGTCTCGCGAAACATCACCGCTTGCGCAAATGAACTCTAAATCAGCTCGGAGTGTCTCGAGCTGCGCCCTGCCAAGCGAATGGCCGCCTGAGCTTGTTTCGATGCTCACTTAATCAGAATTTCCTTTTTCGGACGGCTCAGGATTCAGGGGCCCACACATTGACCCGGTTTCTTGGTTACAGGCAGTTCCCGTTGGACTCTCTGGTCGGCGGTAGGCCCAAAACAGCAATTTGGGTGACGTGAACACAATTCCCCTGCAAGACCCCGGGCGGTCCAACAGCCCTGTGTTGTAACTTTCCCCTCTCCACCCCTTGTCGAGCCCCGGCGTCTTGAGACTCCGTCAGAGGTGGCAGAGACGTGTCAAACTCGAGACTTCAACCGTCTCGTTATCCGTTACCTTTTGAAATCTTTGGAATCTTTGGAGGCTTTAGAGGTTTTGGTGATTTGACTGCTTGGAATTCAACTTCCTCGTTCAAGTCCTTTAAGTAGTAGTCCCAGAAGCGGCATACTCAACTAAAGCCATGGACGTATTCCGCTTTTTCCGTCCATCAGGAGGTGTGTTGTCAAACTTCCTAACCAAGCGAGCACGTCAGAAGTGAGCCCATGGAGCCCCACTAAGGCCAATGTGCTGATTATTGTTCCGGGAGCCGCAGAACCCAAGGAGGACCGGATTGGTAAACGGCGAGCCCAGGTGCGACGGGCACAGCAGTATGTGCAACCTACCTTATTTAGCGTGGCTTATCAGTCACGGAGCTGCCATAACTTGACCCTTCCGGCCGCTCATCGTTGGATCAGGACCTACCGTCTCCGCAAGGACCAGTACACCAAATCCCTCGAGAATGAAGTTAGCCGGCTGCGAACCGTCGAAACGGATCTGCTGCGGGAGACTCAGCATCTCCAAGACACCATTCAGGCACTAGGGAACCTCCTGGCCGATCGTGGGGTAGATGTCGACCTCCATGTACCGTCCGACTCAGCGAGCGAGGGAAGACCGACATGGCCAAGCACGCCTCTAGCTGCTAGTCACCTTATAGCGGAGCAGCCCCCAGTTGCCCAACTCGGTGTGCCTCGAGCTCTGCCAGCTGGCGATACATCCTCTTTCTGGCCCGAATTCTGGCAGGAGCCCCCTTCCGCTAACGGTCCCGTCATCGCTCCCGACTATCTTACCCCTAGCCCAAGCGACCGCCAAGTCATTGCTGTTCCTGCAGTGCCCAACCATGTGCCCAGCCATCAGAAGCCCCAAAACGGCGATGCAGACACTGCAACAACCATGGGAATGGAGTTCGTGCTAGCGCAAGTCCACCTACTCCCCATCCCGCAACTAACCCCATCACCACCACCACCACCACCACTAACCCACAAACAGCCTCGAAGCGCCCTGCCTCCCGCACCTCCACGGCGACCCAAGCAACCCCGACCAGCCATGCGGCCACGCCCTAACTGTATCCTCCCAACTGCTCGCCATCTCGCCCCTGGCATCATCCGCCTTGCCATCGACAACAACACACCCCCCATCATCGCCCTGGCCATCCCCATCGCCACCATCGCCATTGTCACCGTTACCACCAACACCCAAAACCCTCCACGACGCCTGCGCCAAGACGCCCGCGTCCATCCTCGACCGGTTGCTGACCCTGTCGGCGGGTCTGGATGTTGCCGCTGATGAGGTGACGCCGGTGCGGGCTTGGCATCGCATTCGGGGGCTGCCGGGTTTTGAGAAACTTGGCGGGGAGGGCGTGAGGGTTTTGATGGGGCGGTTGGGGGCGGTTGTTAAATGCCATGGGTGAGTTTCTTTCTTTTTTCTTTTCTCTTTTTTCTGTTTTTTTCCCTTTTTTCTCTCTTCTTTTTCTTTTCTTTCCTTCTTTATCTTTTTGTTTTTTTTGTTTCTCTCTTTTTTGGTGAGAAGTATGGCGGGTTATATGGTGCCCGCTAGGCCTTGCATCATGTATGCTGTTCGATTGCTGACTATGGTTGAATCAGGTTTGGGGCTGTGGTTAAAGAAGCCGTTTTTGAAAATTTGTTGCGGGAAGTGTTTGCGGAGAGGAGAAAGAGGATCTGAGAAGTGACGGAGATAAGGGGGGATGGAAGACAAACTAACTCACTATCGTCCCGGTGCGGTTGTGAGAAGACAAGTTAAGGTTTACCGGGTATATTTCGTCGCGGCGTTGAAAAGTTTGGGGCCATTTGCATTTCTAATACTAAGAATCCAAGATTGTCGTCAAAACTGTTTGGGAGAGAAATGCCAAGTTTGACAGTCACCTCACTCCATTTCCATCACATGGGAATGATGCAAGTCACGGAACTCGGTAGGCATTCTTCGGCCAAAGAATGAAATGGACTAGCCAGATATGTAAAATGAAATTGGATGGTGGTGGCAGAGCTAGGCTTGATGAGGGGGCTGAGCCACGAGCCAGCGGCTTTCCACGAGGCTCACAGGGAGTTTATTTAAACGCTTAACCAAACTTGGGCGTCTACGGGGGTCCCATTGGCTCATTTGTCCCGTTTGGCTAACGGCAACGGCCTGGGCAGGGCTTTGATGGCCAAGTTGGGACTGCGGCTGATAGGTACGACAGTGAAATGCCAGCTCAACTGATCAATGATAAACCTTCAACTCGCAGATCCCATCCTATCTCTTGAAGTCATCATCATATCAGCCCAAGAGTTGAACCTCGACAGTTCGTTGATTAAATTGGTTGCCATCTCGAACACAATCCCATACACATCAACTATTTTGTTAAATAATCACAATTTATTTCATTATTTTTTACTTTTACAAGTTTACAACCCACGTCTTGGTGCTATACCCAAAATAACACCAAGGCCACTCTCCCTTCAACATACAGCCATGGAGACACCAACACAAGAGGCTACCACAGCCAAACCACCTCCGCCGACTCCCCCGGCAGCAACCGACGCCAGCCTCTCCAACGACGGATCATCCTCCTCTACCGAAACCGGCACCGACGTGATATGTTCCCCCCGCGAACATGTCCCCCTTCCCACCCCGTGGGACGTCCTCCTCCTCAACACCCTCAACAACTTCATCCACCCCCCAACCCACCGCACCAACCCGTCCAACCCAGACGACGTCGACCCGCTCCCGCTCTACACCCCAACCGACTCCTCTCAACCCACCACCAACCCAACCGACGACCCCTCCACCGCCCTCTTCGCCCTCCTCACAACCCACCACCGCCGCACCATCACCCGCGCCCTCCGCCTGCCCCTAACCACCCAACCCCGCGCCCCCCGCTCAACAACAACAACACACAAAAACAACCGCAACCGCAACCGCAACCACAACCATCCCTGGGCCCACCCCTCCCCTTTCCACGACACCCCCGGCACCCTAGCACACCCGCGGCCCATCACCCCACCCCCCACGCCCGGCACCCTGACTTCAGAAGAGCGCTACACCCTCCAACAGCAACTCATCACCGCCTTCTTCCACGCCATATCCCACCACCGCGACCCGGCCCTGGTCGCCCGCTTCGTGCGGGAGGGGATCGTCTCGCCTGACGTGCCTGACGAAGGCGGGCGGACACCGCTGATGGCGGCCGTGGAGGCGGGGAGCGGGAGCGTGGTCTGTGTGCTGGTGGGTCTGGGGGCGGGGGTGGATGCCTGGTCGGGTGGTGGTGGGAATAATGGGAATAATGGTGGTGGTGGTGCGGTGGGGGTGGAGGGTGCGAACTTGAAGCAGCGCACGGCGTTGATGGTGGCGGCGGGGAGGGGGAATTTGGCGTTGGTCAAGTTGTTGGTTGGGGAGCTCGGCGCGGATGATGGGTTGGTGGCGCCGGATGGGCAGCTTGCGTTGCGCCTGGCGGCGGATGGCGGGCATAGGGAGGTGGTGGAGTATTTGCCGGCAAGGAGGGGCGGTGCGTGGAAGAGGTGGAGGGTGCATCATGCGGGTGCGGTGGCGAGGGCGAAGAAGGCGGTGGTGAAGGTGGGCTGGTTTGGGGCGATTCTGGTGTTTTATATGCCCAAGTTGTTTTTGTGGGATGCGCCCAAGCATGTGGTGGTTAAGCCGCTGGGTAAGGCGTGCAAGTACTGCTGGAAGAACAAGCATAAGTTTGGCGGGTGGTGTAAGAAACAGGCGACGGCGCTCCCAGGTAGAGCGAAGAAGGCGGGGAAAAAGGTCTGGGAGAGCGCGAAGAAGGTGCCGAAGGAGGTGTGGCGGACGGTCAAGGCGATTCCCGGGGCGGTCAAGAAGCTGTTGAAGGCGCTGTGGGAGGTCATCGCTAAAATACCGGCGGCCATGAAGAAGCTTTGCGTGTGGATCTGGGAGAGCCTGAATAGGATTGGAAAGGCGGTTGGCCACGTCTTTATGCGAGTCATGGCGCTGCTTCACACGGCTGTTGCCGCCGTGCTCGACTTCTTCAGGAACATCAAGCTCAAGGATGTGTGGAACGGGGTCTGCGATGTCGTTCAGGCCATCTTCCGCGGTCTGCCGCGCGCGATATGGAAGGTGGTCTCGTCGCTTGGGATTGTGGTGGCGGGCATCATCATCGGGATCTTTGGGCTTACGGGGAAGATCATCATCTTCTTTTTCGAGGCGCTATGGTACGTTGCCAAGTATGTACCGCGGCAACTGGGGGTTATCGTCTCGGGGATGTGGGCGTCCATCGCGAAGGGGTATCATGAGATCATGGTCTGGATTGATCCCAAGCACTGAGCTAGTTTATTTGGCTTTGGGGTTGGGCGTTGGGCGGCGAAGGGGCGGGGGCGGTTTTGTTTGATACCCAATGTGTCAGTTAGATCTTACATGTATTTAGATTCCATGGCCCAGCTTTCTATAATATCGTAAGACGGCTTCCTAGGTGAGTGATATTGTGACTTAACATTACATCGAGGCTCCGCCTGAAGCGCATGAACGCGGCAAAGAACTGGGGAGTTGAGAAGAGAGGGGTGGCACGGAGTGGAAACACGGTGAAAAAGCACGGCGGATACGTTCCTCACACACTCATGCCATGGAACGTGTCAAAGCAGGACGAGATGCGTAGGGTATTATACTATATCTCTACAAATCCGCTCGACATCAGGCCCACCCAACCAGCACACAGCCGTCCAGGCCGTGGAAACCTCCGCCCAGGTCCTTTCCCTAAAGCCTATCCCGATTCCGTTCCTCCCTAGGGCTCCAAAGCCATGCTCTCCCCATCTAGAATGTAGACAAAACGGTCCCAAGAAGAACCGACACGAAGGTGGATATAAAAGGTAGCCAGCAGAGAAAAAGAATAAAGGAGAAGTGTGCCAGATGGCGGTGAAGAAAGGTATAAAGATATCCAATCATCCAGACAGATAAAAAGGGGAAGAATAATAGACGAAAAAATGGTATCCCCACCCACCACGAAGCTATATTCCCCGCCCATTTCCATTTCCATTCCCTTTTTTCCCATCACTCAATTCCCTTTGTGTGTTCGTGCCCAAATGTCCGTTGTGTCCCAGAGGCGGCCGACCGAAAACCGCCAAGCAAAGTGTGGCCGGCTGACCACGTCCAAAACAAATGAACCTCCCTTGCATCTGGATATCCATCCCCTCCCCTCCGAGCTGCTGAAAAAGAAGCAAAAAAATTGCACCGCTCTCAGAATGAGAAGGCGGCATCCGAAGTAAATCAAAAGGTAACACACTCCAACCCTAGAAGAAGAACAAGCGGAAGAAGAGGAAAAGAGTAAAGTCGCTTTTAGGGGGCTCTCTGGTATAAATTGAGACGCGCACACATTGGATAAAAAAAACGGTCAGGTAGACCAGGACAGGACAGACACCGCCAAATGACTTGGCGGTGGCGAGACAAATGAGATCGTAATTGTAGGAGACGTGGGTAACAACGCCGTGTTCAAACCCCTTGTATTTTTTAGCCTGGGTTGAGTGAAGTTCGAGAAGCCCGTGTGGGTATGGGCAAATAAAGTGTTGAAGGTGGTATCGAGGTTTGGTCGATTCTTTCCACCAAGATAGGGTTTGGAAGAATAACCCACGTTTGGGCCCTTGGACAGCTGATAGACGGCTTACTGGTAGGAGCGCATTGCGCGCTCTAGGAGTTCGTTTGCGGGACCGAAGACCGGGTGGAGTGTTGCGATGTATACGCCGTCGGAATCGTTGCCGGGGCGAGGTTCGCATCTTCCACCATCCCGGGTTCAGACTGTTGCGTCTGTCATATGCTTGACTAGCACGCGACCCAAGAATCCGAGGCGGAGCCAGTGTCGGCAATAGATGGCTCGTGCTCGTCAAGGATGATCTCCTAAAACCGGGTGGGCTCAGCGGGCCGGTAGCCGTTAACCCTCGGCGGCTCGTACTGTACGCCTGTCATCGATTCGGGCCCTTGGGGTGGCCCCGTGGGCGACTGAAGTGAGCGGAGCGGCGGAAGCTCTGGCGGGCGCGGTCGACCGTACTGGTCCTGGGCGTACGGATCGGCTACCGGCCGCGACTGCGGCGCCCCGTGCATCCGTTCCATTTCCCGCCGCAACATGTCGATCTCGTTCTGCTGCGTCGCGTTTATGTTCTGCAGTTGCCGAATCAAGTCGCTTTGGCGTTGATGTTCCGAGATGGCTTGCGTATTGTCAGTCTCAGTGAAACACGTGATCGAAATGATCCTGGTGGGTTGACTGACCTTTGGTAAGAATTTCCCACTTGGAAGCCTTGGAGCCCCTCTCCTGAGGCATCAGGTCCCGTAGCTGGTCAAAGAGCTCTTTCATCTCTGTCCGCCGCTTCCTTTCGGCTAGCTTATGGCTCACACGGAGCTCCGGCGTCCGGCTGTACGGCTGAGCACCGGCGTGGGCGGCCGCCTCCTCATTCCGTAGATCATCCAGTTGCTTATGCTGGAGTGTATGGTGGTGTACTGTCGAGTATTCGCCGGACGCGTTCGACAACCTTTGGTAAGGGTTGGCGTTCTCCTCTAGTCGTCGTTGCCCGGGCGAGCCTCGATTCAGTGGTGTACTGGCTGCTCGCGAAAGACTCGGCGATGCTGCTCCTTCTCGAGTCGATCAAGGATCCATTGGTACCATTGGTGGCTGATGGCACCCTCTGGATCTCCTCCTCTGGAAACGCCCACGCTTGACCCTTGGTTGGCTCGGCGGCGCGAGCAATCTGGCTTGTCGCAGGCCCTGTGATGGCCGGCGCAATCCTCATGGTCTTTGGATGGCCGTCCGGGGTGCGCTCGGCACTTGGTTGATAACCGTTCGAGATACGGTGGACGGCTAAGTTGTCGGTACCGGTCCGCAGGTTCCTCTGCTGCTGTAGGGTCGTGTGAATCGAAGAGGTCGACTGGTTGTGGCTAGCGTAGGGCGAATTACCCAGCCTCATGTCGTGGAAGCCCTGGTTCATCCTGCTGTCCACGCTCTCCCTCCTCGACAAGGCCTCCGGAACATCCCCAGTCGCGAAGCCGGCGCTGTTTGGGGCCGAGTCCAGCGACTGCGTCCGGTCGAAGCGACGAGGGTCGGCACTTCCTGGCGACGTGGGCGAGACCATGGACGCCACACTCATGTTGCCATTGCCGGCTGTCGGGGAAACGAGCGGTTGGGGGAGGAGATGTGAAGTCGTGGCGGTGGGAGACGGCGTCTTGTCGACGGGCGAAGGCTGGAAGCCCGAGTGTGGGGGGCTCAGCACGCCCATACCTGACGCAGCTGAGGTGTCTGCAATATGTTTTTGAGTAAGCCAATTGGTTCACGAGAGGCCATCAGGAGATTCCGGGAGATCGCACGTTTGCTCGATGCGTCAGTACTGGAGAAATACGCCGAGTCGCGGTGATCTTCGGGCGAGTTCAGCACGCCAGCCAGCCCAGCTGGAAATTTCTGGGAAGGGGGCCGTTGCTGGTCCATGGTCGCATCTAAGAGCCGATATTAAGGTGGAAACTGCCCAACGAACCCGTCCGAATGCCGGGGTCACGGGCGGCGGTTTCTTGAAGCTTGGACAAGTTCTGATAACGCGGCCGTTCGTGATTCGAGACGGAAGTAAAAAGCCGGGAGCGAAAGAGAAAAAAAAAAAGACGTAGGGTAGGCAGGGGCGTTTGTTCAAGCCGGTGGTCGAGCCGAGTCGAATCGAGTGCTCAGTTTTGAACGGCAAGCCCCGCGGGAGACCAATGGGCTGTCGGGGCCGCAGTCCCGTCGGGAATGAAGCTTTGATGAATGCCGGCGCTAGATGGTAGGCAACTAAACTAAAAAAAGAGAGAGGTGATGGAAGGGAGGATTTAGGTCGGTGGGTGACTTGCGGAGTCGGGGGATGGTTCAAGTTCGCATCGCCATGTCTGGATGTAAGGTAGGGTGCGGGCTGGTTGGGGGGCAGATGCAATCTCGAAAAAGCGTGGTCGGGACTGGGGCGGAATGGGCGACAGGCGGCAATGGCCTTGAAGCGTGGACGGGCCAGCACGTTTTTCAAAGCAGCCAGCATCTGGTGCAGAGTGGAAAGCTGGGGCGGGTGCGCGCGTAGGTGGGGCGCGAGGAGCCCAAAGGGATGTGCGGCATTGGCTGGCATGGGGTGGAATTGATGGGCCCACTGTGCCCACGCCAAAAGATGGACCCTCTTCAGCCACATGGTGTCTTCCGTGCGCTGGGTTCCCGGTACGTCGCACAGCACAGATGCTGCGTTCCAGCGTGCGGCCCCAATTGGATCGAGTTGAGCTGCGTGCCATGGAACCCACACGGTCTGAGGAGGTACCTCCTGTCCACGACCGCATTAGGCCCTAACCGCCCATCCGAAAAGGGCAGGAGCTCAACTCACAGAGCCAAGGCGGACCACCAAGGCGTGCCGGGACCTGGGATGGCCTTGCGACCGTCGTGGATTCGCGTTCCACCGCCCGGCGGGTTTGCAGCGACAATAAGGTAGTTCGGGACGACAACACCATCAGACAATCCAAGTTCCGTCCAGCCGGCGCGCTCAACCTCTCCGAGGACCCCGAGCCCGACGGGTTCCCGCTGGTTTAGAGAGACGTACATACATAGTGGTCGCACTTTTTTTTCGGCCTGCTGCAAGAATGCTGCTGTTGTCGTACAGCGTGTGGGGGTTGCAGCGATATGGCTGGTGGCCTGGATCACCACCACAGGGAGGGCGCCCTGAGCTGCCGGGGCGGGGGCCGAGAGCTCGACATCCCTTTTTGAGTTCGGATGTTTATGTCCAGTAGTGCCAGTATAAGTTATCGCGTGTCGGCGAGTCGACCCGTGCGCCTTACATAGTACTGGGTATTTCCTGGTTTACTGTGCACACAGTTATGCGATAGATTGCCACGATTACCTCGTGCAAGAGATGACTGGAGGTCAGCGATCCCGACTTCAGGTGACACAACTCACCCCGTCTCCCTCATTGCCTGAGCTTGGTGGGTGTCAAGTGTTACGGGACAAGATCGGAGGTAGGAAGGCAAAACAGACTGACCGAGCTCAAGCTTTTCGAGGGAGGAAGTGACTGTGAGCTACAGTGCGTATACTCAACGCACAACACTGTGTTGATCCGAGGCGATGGCATCAACGCAACACCGATCCTGTGATACAAAAGAAT
This sequence comes from Chaetomium olivaceum, assembly GCA_039881045.1. Lineage (NCBI taxonomy): Eukaryota > Fungi > Ascomycota > Sordariomycetes > Sordariales > Chaetomiaceae > Chaetomium > Chaetomium olivaceum. The sequence goes on from JAYWVB010000017.1 coordinate 216,174, forward strand.
GTGGATTCCGGCATGTGCCCTACTACACGTGTAATAGAAATACGGAATGCGACGTCGGCCGACACGCTGCGAGAAATCTCGAGTGCGGTTCGCCGAGGCAGCCTTCCTCTTTTTCTTTAGGATCTTGCGAAACTGTGAGAGAGATACGGATGGTCCGCGGAGCGAAGAACGACTGAGAAATTGTGATCATGATGCGGGGTAGTACATACATACGGTACAGGTAGGGACATAGGCGTGAACAGGCACGCTTATCTGGAGTAGTTGAGAGGTCAGTGCCGTATTACTGTGTAATCGTTTCATGGACATCAAAACTGAATTCAAGCGGACCAGAACTACAGGCACCAGCCTCTATCGCTAACCAGCTGTGTGAGTACATGCCAGAAATAGGATACATATCCGCGAACGGAGCTTGGGGCGGCTCAGGTTTGCGCCGCCGTCCCCTTCGTGTACCATGAGATGACTGCCGGCTCAAAATTAACCTTTCCGCGACGCCGTAAAGCCAATGGGATGAATTGGGTGTCTCCCTTACCATTTTTGATTGCTCTCTGGTCCTTGCAGGATCGCTTTCTTGCTTCGGGGTCGGGCCGGCATTCAGATCGGCTTACGCGGAAACTCGCAGCAAAAGAGCATCGGTTGCATTTAGAGAAGGCATGGCCCGCGCGTCGTGGCCTTTGAATGTCAGACGGAACATACAGATTACCTACAGTCAGTACATTGTCGCCAGATCTCGCCACTACCCGCGACCCGTCCGTTGAGGCCCGGCCAGTTGGAAGGCCAGGACAGGAGAGACGAGGCTGTTGTCCGCCTATCATCTATCATTATGGCATCATGGGGCCGCTGCCGCTGCGGCAAATGCCGCACAAGACCGACAGCTTCGCAACAGGTCGTTTTCATCCCATCCAGCGGCACAGGACGCACGTAACGTTAACGTTGTCAAAGTGATGGATTTGACAGGCGGCGGCTTTCTTCAGATATTCCCCGAAAAGTCGGTGCTGCTTTTCGTGACCGAGATGGGATCGGGAAGGTCCGAGGTCCCGCCCTGAAGCGAAATCCTTCGCCCCGTGGATTCCGGGCCTTTCAAAGGAAAGCGACGCAAGGTACCCGGTACATTTTGCCGATGTTCCCTCGCCGCATGGGAAGGGGGTTGCTGGCGATCCGGGGATGCAAAATTCGCACTAGCGCGAGTGACAACAGATCTCGACCCCACACATGCCCGCACAACACGCTCACATTCCACATTTTCCCTGCCGAGAGACGATTGGCGCGGCACGTGTCGTCGATGTGCCATGCCAATGCCCAAATTTCGGCCAAATCTCAAGACCCTGGCCGGCTCAAGTTCCAGGGGGAGCATGGCAGATCGCCCCACCCCCCTGTCTCACACGTTTCTTTGTGTTGATTGTGGGTTTCTCGGATTTGAGTGGCCGCTGAGAACAGAAGGCGTGGGAGGGAGTGGAGCGAGTTGGACCGCTAACAAGTGAGCAAAGTACGCAGAAGTTACAGATTACGGTCTACAGATTAACTGCAGATTAACCAACTCGGAAACCCACGTTCTTTTATCCTTATCGGTACAATATCGATACAATTCCAAGGCATTTTACAACACTGAACGAAAAGCGGAATTGTAACCGTCTGCTCGCGGGTTACTTTCCGGCGCTGCACAGTCTCAGCCATGGAACTCCCCAGTCGGTTAATCACAGCGGCTCGTCACAGCATGCGCATGGCGACCTTGCCCCTCCCAGGCAGGTCTGGTTCAGCCGCTGCTGAAGCCTGTAACCAACAACCACCGACTAAGCTGGGGGCCGCCCACGACTGAAAACTTACCTAATCGGAAGGTACCACACCAGCTTCCCAATTTCGCCTCTTCACCCGCCAGTCCAGTCTGAAGAAGGAAATAAAGGAAAATAAAGTTGCAGGAGGAAATCTGTGCCGCCGTTGTGCGCCCGAGAGCCCCAGAGAGGCTCGAGCTCGCACACGGTCGTTGTCTCAGCGCCCTGTCCGTCAACGAGGTAGGCTTCGGGATGGCGTGCTGATTGTCTCTGCAAGGTTGGTCCTGTGGCGCAGGCGTGTTGAAGTCTGGCGACTCTCCACCTCAGCCCGCTTCAGCTTGTTAGAGAGCCATAAAAAGCACCCTCATAACAACCTCAAGCGGCCCCTAAGTTGGTGGCGCTAATAATAACTATGTAAGAGCTGTCTGTTCACAACGGCAATACGGCATAAGCGTCGTCCCTACCAACAGCACGACTCCCGCTTGTCACGAGAAGGGTCCCATGTGATTGACGAGAAGGGCCGCTGCGGGATCTGAGCCGAGGGTAGGCTGTCATCCAACCTTCGGAACCAGGGGTTGTCGAGGGCAGCTCATGGCAACCATCGCCGCTATTTTCCATCAGCTCTTCGCCCCCGCCTGTCGAGGGACGCAAGGGAGGCAACCTCGCTTCACCTACCCCCTTGTTCCTGCACGAGTTAACGTTGAACAGCATATCCGTGCGGTTATACCACAAAGTGCGGCGGAGATCGTGGTCGCGGCCAATGGCTATCTCGGTCGGCTGGCTGCGTCCCCGGGGACACTTTCTCGTGAGCGCTTCTCGTGCTCAATGCTCCAGGCACTATTGTAATCCGCCTTGTCTGCATCGGCTGACCGCGGATCTTCCCCGGAGTCTCACGGATAACCGGGGCCGACTCGTGGGGCCAAAACCCATGCTCTCCGCCGTTGGGAGGCCGATCTCCCAACAGGATCGATGCTGCGCCGGGAGCAAAACGTGTCGTGGCCAGCCCGTTTCCCCGGTGCTGCTGACCACGGTACCGGCGCTTTTGACAGACGTTCTCCACCAGTTCGTCGTCGGCCGACGTAACCTTTCCCATCTCACCAACGCCTTCTCCGGACGGGAGGCAAGAAGTTTCGGCCGAACAGCGTCGGTCATTGCGCCAGTGCTCTGGAAAAACCCGCCCGCTCCGGCCGGCCAGCCACCGCTAACGTTAGTGAGTTAGTTAACCACCAAATCTCGACCGTGCGAGAGTCCCACGGGCAATCTCTTTTGCATCTTGTCCACAGCAGTCAGTCCCACCCTCTGTGCTCTGGCGCACAGCAGGTGATCGGTCGCTGCCTTCGTCTGATATTCTTTCCGCTATAGTCGGACGAGATGCAGTATCACATTACTTGCATCGAGGAACACCGATTCGGGACGAGCCATGCGCACGCTGCATGCGCTAGTGATAGGAGACACCGTGCACTTCCACGCAGGACCCTCCCCGATTCTCGTCGGGCGTCAGGGGTCGAGGCTGTTTCTTTTGTCACTCGTGGTTGACGAAGGTGTTTTTGCAGTTCGTTTTGAAGACACCAACCAGCGTTCTATCAACTGACACAGCGGCTTAAAAAGCATCCATCACACTCTTAGCTTCACGGTGAGTCAGTCCCAGCGTATATATCACTTCTCCTGACCTAAGCGCTGTGCTGAGACTCTTTCTGATTTTGCTAGTTTTTTTTTTCTTTTTCCTCTGGCACTCTTTCCTGAGTTGGTCGGTTGGTGGCTGATGGGTCCTTTTGCTTCCCAACAAGGGTCGAGCCACCTGACCCTCGCCCAGCACGCGGACGGAAAAACCCACCCACACACACCCACCCGGACACACAATGACCTCCCTCCTCTTGTACGGCCGGTCATCTTATCATTACCAATGGCGCACTGGCCCAGCCCGCCGGGACCAGGTGGCGTCGATCTCGATTGCCTGCCCCCCGGACACACATGACATCCCCAGTCCCACGCGCCCATCCAAGACACGCGGAAGCACACGAAGGAAGCACAGAACACCCGTGACCAGAGCACGACACGGCGCCCAGGGGTTCTGTAGTATGAGCGGGGTGCAACGAGGGCTTTGCTCCAGGCTGTGTGACGTTGCTATCATGTCTTGTTTGCCGCCTGCAGAACACCGTGACACGGACCCGTGGCGAGGGGCTCCGTCCGTCCGTCCGTCCGTCCGTCTTGACTGTCCGGTCTTCGAGGTGTTCGTTCGTTCCCCGACACCCGATCCCAAGGTAGCAACAGTAACACTGCCTGATTCTTCTTATCCCCGCGTCCCCCCCTTTTTCTTTTTCCCCGTTCTGCCCTCTTTTCGCCCCCTTACTCCATCTACACTCTCACATGCCGCACAAGCACGCACCCAAAAGCCAAGTGGGGGGGGTTCGCACTGTCCCATTTCCATCCCAAGAACACGGGGTACGAGGGCACGGGACACGGCGGCGAAATAATACGGGGGTGGGGGGTTGGGGCTATTAGCTGGGTTCTCGGGCGTAAGACGGGAAAATGGGGGATCACGGTGTACGGGCGGGCGTCTGCGAGAGGGGTGGCGAAATTCTTGGGTTGGCCGGCCGGCCGGAGCCGGGGACGGGATTTTTGGCGCTGGCCTCGTCGGACGGGGTGCCGAACCGGCGCGGTGGGTTTGGCTCGGTTCGGTTCGGTTGTCTGGTTGCCCATGGGTGGTGCTTGTTTGGTTGCAGACTCGGTGGGGCAACGGTGGGATGTCCTGTCGCTTGTGGAGGAGTGGTTACACGGCGGTCTGGTTATCTGGTGTTCGGGGTTGAGGAGTGGTCATGGGTGCTAGAGCAACGCCCCGTGGGTAGCGGTGGTGCGGTGTAGCAACAACGGCGCAGGGTAGGTAGGTACGGCCGCGTGCGCGCAAGACAGCGTGGGACCGTCACGGGTTGAGGGTCTCGGCTTTGGTCATGTCTCGGGAAGAAAGCAAACATAGCCCGTGGGTGCCGAGGCATTCATAAGGGTCGAGCTAAAGCTGAGAGGCTTCTGCGACTCGAACTTTTATGTTTAATGACAACTGAACAAAGTGGGCAATACAGCTAGAGTAAGATTGTAAAGTGGGAAGACGTAAGCTAGTTGTCAATATGACTCTGCTGACTTGGGAGTGAAGATCTTTGGCATTTCACATCAGTTACTCGGCGATTACTCCTGAAGACATCACGGAACCCATGCCTTGGAACAGAACACTAGATGTTGTTTTTAAGTATTCAAGACAGAATCTAGCCCAGTACTACATCTTTCTTAAACCCCCTGGTTATGAGTGTTACACTAGAGGATATTCCAGGATTCTAGTTGATCAGCCCATAGTAGTCTGGCATGGGAAACTCAACTATCTCAGCATATCTATGTCTTGCTATAGGTTCGCTATCCTTCGACTAGGTAGTTCGAAGCGCCTTGGATCTATTGGAAACCTTGGGGATCTTCGGAGTTCTATCTTATCTAACCTTCCATTACTAAATCAATAGGTAATGTCTATACAGGCGACGAGAGTCATAGCCGGCACGATACGCAATCATTGAATATAAACAAGTAAAAAGGAATTGGAAAAAGCAAGTCAGAAAAAGAAGCTCTCAACTCATGAGAACTAACTCTGCGCCAAGAGGGAATCGAACCCCCCCTCAACCTTGGAAGGGTTGAATCCTAACCACTAGACCATTGGCGCTGAGAGAATTGGACGAGCTGGGAATCGAACCCAGGACCTTTCGCATACTGAGAGGCATGCTAAGCGAACGCTCTACCAACTGAGCCACACGCCCTCTAGAACTTGTTGAGTTTTTTTTCGGAGGAGGTGGGACATGTGAGCTGGCTCCGTCTGGGGTTACTCCGGCCCGGAGGAGTTAAGGTAGTGGTCGTGGCGGGGCTCGGGGTCCTTGCATCAGGGCAGGGTCCACTACAGAGGGGAGACCTGATAAGATAACGGCATACGCAGAAATCTTGGCACGAAATTTCTCGCAGAGCAAAGCGCGAACACACGACTGACAAAAACCCATTCTGCAGAAGCATCTTCCTCCAAGTTGTAATTCTTCAACTTGAGTTTCCTCCTACACATTCACCCCCCATTCCAATCAAGGCTTATCAAGATGTAAGTGCACAATATCCCCTTCATTGTATTGTGCGGACACGAATTGACGCTGGATTAGGCATTCTCTCCGCCGTGCTGCTCTGAGGTCGGCCGTCTCGGCCTCGAGGTCCGTCTCGACCACGACACGTTTCGCTCCTTTTGCTGCTCGGGTCAGCTCAGAATGCAACGCTTCGAAAGTCGCTGCGCCCCAAGCGCTCCGGTTCTTTTCGCAGACGATTCGCAAGGCCTCTGAGGAGAAGGACCTGGAAGACGCACAGCGCGAGGCTGCCGCCGAAGCTGAACAGGACCCCGAGGTAAGATTGCTAACGCAGACCATGTCATGTTCAGATCGCTCAGGCCGCTAACATTGCTCTCAGGCCTTTGTCGGACAGTCTCAAGCCGATATTCAAGAGGCAAGCCAGGAGTCCGCCCCGCAGGAGTTCACCCCGCCGCCCACTGGACGGGTTCCTCCGAGCAAAAACTGTGAGTTACGACGCACTGACGATTTCTGTATGACATGGCCGCTAACAGCGACTCGGGACAGTGCCCCATTCCGCCTTCGTCCGCAACCTTGTGTTCGAACTCACCGAGGAGCACCTCGTCAAGGCCTTCGAGAAGTACGGTAACGTCACGGGTGCCTTCGTCGCGCGTGACCCCCGCGGTATGAGCAAAGGGTAAGTTCTAACCACTCCTCCAACGCCGCCTCGCGGCGCCGCTCCCACACAGTTTCCGGCTAACCTTTGGTGTTCCATTCAGGTTCGGCTTCGTGTCCTTTGATAGCGCCGAGGAACTCCAGGCGGCGTGCGAGGCCGTCAACGGCTCATTCTGGCACGGTCGCCGCATCACTTGCATTCCCCGGACCGAGCGACCGGAGGGTGACTCCCGGAACAAGCACCGGAACTCGCCCAGCGAACCCACTCCTCAGCTTTTCATCGGCAACATTCCCTACGAGACAACCGACGCCGAGCTGAACCGGCTCTTCCAGGGCATGGGTAACGTCAAGGACGTGCGGGTGGCTGTCGACCGCACTACCGGCTGGCCCCGCGGCTTCGCGCACGCCGATTTCCCCTCGGTCGAGGCGGCTGCCGAAGCGAAGAACAGGCTGGAGGGCGCTAAGCTCAACGACAGGCCTCTGCGGATTGATTTTGCTCAAGGGTACAGGAGAGGCCAGGACCGGGCTGAGGGTCGGTCCGAGGGTCGGTCTGAGGGTCGGTCTGACGGCCGGCGCTTTAACGACAGGGGCAACCGGGGCGACCGGGGTGACCGCGGCGACCGCGGCGATAGAGGCGACAGGTACGACCGGGGCGACAGGAACGACAGGTTTGACAGGGGCTCCGAGGAATCTGACAGGTACTAAAGTACGATTGTGAGACGGGATGCTGGCCATGGGGACCTGGTTGTCGGGAATTTGGAAGATGCCACATTACTCTCGGGCGGCGTCGGTGGCAACTGTAATCTGTAGATTGATGTTTGGGAATGTGTCTTTCTTCTTGGCAGAATAGCCGTGTACAACAAAAACTAAAAATCTCCCTTACACACTGCTTGACCGCTGGGTGAACATGAGAAAAATGGCCAGCCTTCACAAGAAAGGGAGGCTTTGCTGCACCCCAATGCTAACGAGCCAGACACACGGGCAAAACAAAATAAGAAAACCGGACTCCAAATATAGAAGCTCGAGTTGTCCTAAACAGAAAGTAACGGGAGGCTTTTTACTCGATTCACATTTATTATTTCTTTTACCTAGTTTCTGTTCTTCTTTCTTTCATCTCCATCCCTTCTTCTTTTCCTTTCCTGTTTTTTCTGTCTTTTTATCTAGTTTCTATTCTTCTCTCTTTCCTCTCCACCTCTTCTTTCTATCCTTTTCTTTTCCTTTTCTTTTCATTTCTTTTACACGAGCCTATTTTCTTTTGGAGTTCGTCTTTTTTTGGCCAGGAGAAGGCCGAGCACATGTTCGGAGTGGGGCGGCATTGGCGGCTCATTGCTGCCGGCCCCAGACCCGGGAGTTGGGGAGGGGGCTGCTGCTGCCTCGGCATAACTCACGCCTCCAGCCCAGGGGCCTGTAAACGATTGGCGCCCCAGTGGCGGGCCCAAAACTTGCATCGGCGGCCCGACCTTGACCCCATCCATCCAACTCACTCACCGGACTGGAGTAACCAACCCGATCCATCCTCCCCCTACATAACAACAAAGCAATGAACTGGTGCCTTATTTCGGCCTGACCTTTTGTTTATCGCCTATGATTTTGGGCGTTCCATATCCTGCGAAGATTCCTTTCTCTTTGCTACAAGTTTTAACCCTCCTGCATTTGTCAGCCCCTCCTTCGTGATTGACCCCTCCATCGCCGAGGTTGTGTTTTGTTTCCATTTCCAATCTTCCATATTCCTGGCTTGCACCCTCGTACCTTCGCATTCTCGCATTACACAGCAGCCATGTCTTTCCTTGGGGGCGCCGAGTGCTCAACAGCGGGAAACCCGCTTAGCCAGTTCACAAAGCACGTTCAAGACGACAAGAGTCTGCAGCATGACCGACTCGTTGGCCGAGGTCCGAATGCTGCCGCTGGTGGCTTCAGGAGTGCGGCTCACAATGCTCCTCAGGATGAGGTGCGTCCGGAACAGAAGAAGCGGGAGACAGAGTGGCGAACTCATGCTGACCTTTACTGTTGAACAGATGATGAACGGCTTCCTTCACCAGTCACCGGGCCTCCCCGAGATGCCCCTCGAACAGCATGGCCCCATGGGTCAGGTGCATATCGACCAAGGCCGTGGCGTACACCTCCGAGCCCAATCTGGCTCGCCCATGTCTGCGGGCTGGGCCCCTCCCGACACCCAGGCCGCCATGGAAGCCGCTTTCAACGCTCCGGCGGGGACGCATTTCAGTCCGGACGAGTTCGCCAAGTTTCAACAGATGAGCGGTGTGCCGGCTGCCGCACATGCTAGCCCAATGGCCGGAGCCAGCAGCGGGATGATGGGTCAGCAGCGGCCGATGATGATGGGTGGCATGAGCTACAACAGCATGATGTCTCGCCCCATGTTCCAGCCTATGTACGGCCCACAGATGCAGATGGCGCACCAGCAACCGCCACAACAACAAGAGGTTGAAGGCAAGGGTAAAGGCAAGGTGGTAGAGCTGGATGAGACCAAGTGGGAGGAACAATTTCAGCGGATGGAGCTGCAGGACCAGCAACTGCGTGAGGAGAAGGATGAATCGCTAGCCATGGAGCCAGAGCTGAACCAGATGGACGAGAAGCTGCTGCACTCCGAGACGGGCTACGGCGACCTCGAGTCGATATGGCGTGGAATCCAGGCCGAGCAGGATGCGATGAAGGATCTTGACGGCATTGAGGAAGATTTCGCCAAGTTCGATAGCTCCTATTTGGCCAACGATAACCTCAACGACTGGGGGCTTAGTAACCGTATGGGTACCGACCCCATCATCCAGGACTATCTCTTTGAGGAAGAGAACCTCTTCCAAGGCCAGCCCAGCCCTTTTGACGAGGGTGTACGCATCATGAACGAAGGCGGCAACCTCTCCCTCGCCGCACTCGCCTTTGAGGCGGCCGTGCAAAAAGACCCGAACCACGTTGAAGCATGGGTCTACCTCGGCAGCTCGCAAGCCCAAAACGAAAAGGAAGAGGCCGCCATCCGCGCGCTCGAGCAAGCCCTCAAACTCGACCCCAATAACCTCCCCGCCCTCATGGCGCTCGCCGTGTCCTATACCAACGAAGGCTACGACAGCACCGCCTACCGCACGCTCGAGCGGTGGCTCTCGGTCAAATACCCCGCCATCATCGCCCCGACCGACCTCTCCTCAGCCGCAGAGATGGGCTTCACCGACCGTGCCCAGCTCCAGCAGCGCATCACACAGCTCTTCCTAGCGGCGGCGCGCCTGGCGCCGGACGGCGACCACATGGACCCGGACGTCCAGGTCGGGTTGGGCGTGCTCTTCTACGGCGCCGAGCAGTACGACAAGGCGGTCGACTGCTTCCAGGCGGCACTGCACAGCTCCGAACTCGGCACCTCCAACCAACAGGAACAGGTGCACCTGTTGTGGAACCGCCTCGGCGCCACGCTCGCCAACTCGGGCCGCTCGGAAGAAGCCATCGCCGCCTATGAGAAGGCGCTCGCCATCCACCCCAACTTTGTGCGCGCGCGCTACAACCTCGGCGTCTCCTGCATTAACATAGGCTGTCACGCCGAGGCCGCCGGCCACCTGCTCGCGTCGCTGGACATGCACAAGTCGGTCGAGACAAGCGGCCGCGAGAAGGCCCGCGAGCTGCTCGGCGGGGATGCCGCGGGGCCCGGCGCCGACGCCCGCATCGAGGCCATGACCACCCAGAATCGCAGTACCACCCTCTACGACACCCTGCGCCGCGTGTTCACCCAGATGGGGCGGCGTGACCTGGCGGAGAAGGTTGTCGTGGGTGTGGACCCCGCCGTGTTCAGGGGGGAGTTTGATTTTTGACGGGGCCGCTGACCCTAGCCCGGTCACTGGCCGTCCTGGCGCGGATCCCGTAAAGGGGGGCGCCGTGAGGAGGATTTGGTATCTGAACGGGGCGGGAATGGTGTGGGAACGGAGGGTGGTATTTTGAAGCCTTCTTGAATGAAGTTCACTCACCCTATTTTCCCTTTGCCGGATGGATGATGGGCGGAAGGGTCTGATGACACCAGGAGCGTATATACACAGCGCAGGAGACAGTTAGGTGCCTAATAATATCTGTGATCCGGAATACAATCGAACCAGGCAAGGATGGATGGATATCAACGTCGGGAAGATTACTCGTTGTCGGCGGTGTGACGGTCGGTTGACGGGTCTGTACAATACGTTTGGAACCAAATAAGGGTTGATAGAACGTAGCAATCAGCGGTACTAGCGACATAGCGAAGCGTTGGCTCGCGGATGACATTACCTGGTTGATGATGTGGACATGTTGATCATATGCGGATGAGTTACTCTCTCTGAGGTGTATTTTGCCCCCGAAGACCCTAGCAGGGTATCGACCGACCATGTTAAGTAGATATCAGACCGAGATGCGTATCCTCCAAGAATGTACGATATCACCCCGAAGCTCCATCGCCACCAGCTGGATGGAATAAATCAAGACTCGGCCGGCGGAGCCAGCATCATCGGTACACAGACCGCGCGCGGCAACCCCCGATAACCCATCACAGCATTCCTCAACAAGCACACAACAGTAGATACGCCTACACTAACCCACACAGCAACTCGACACCCAGTCCATCACCACACGCCCCCCTACCCACCACCACCACCACATCTCATCCAGCTCCGCCACCGCCCATTTATTTAACACCAATAAACCCCACCCCTGCCCTCGCGGCCCTCACCGCGCGCCTCAGCGCCTGCTCCTCCTTGTCCGTCCACTGCACGCTGAGCCGGTCCCAGTTGGAACCCGGCGCGTTGTACTCGCGCCGGAACTGTGCCTGCACCGCCTGCAGCCGGCCCACCTCGCGCGGGTCGCCCGTGCCGCTGAAGACGATGAGGGCTGTGCAGGGGGGCAGGGCGTCGTGGATGCGTTTGAGGCGCTGGGTGAGGGCGGTGAGTTGTGTTTCGAGGGAGGAGACTGTTGGTGCTGTGGATGCTGTTGTGGATGCTGCTGTGGGGGAAGGGGGGGTGTCGGTGGTGGTGGGGGTTGGGGTGGGTGCGGCTGCGGTGGTGGTTTCGGTCTCTTCGGCGCCTGGGAAGGAAGGGTCGGTGACGGTGGGTTTGTTGCGGTTCCACCAACCCTGGTGAGCCTCCAGCTCGCGCATGCGCGCCCACACAAAGTCAACACCACCGCCAGGAACTTCGAGGCCGTCCGGGTCGCCCTTGACGGCGCGGATGATGCCCGCTTCGACGTCGGCGTCAGACTTGCACGAGATGGTCACCGTAGCGGCGCTGCAAGCACTCCTCGTGGCGTCGCCCCAGTCCACGGCTGCGCTGCTCTTGCCTACTGGAAGGCCACCCGTGGCTTCCGGGCCGGCGGTGGCGCGGTAGGAGGTGCCGGCGCGGGCGAGGCGCTTGAAGATGTTCTCGCCTTGGACGTCACCCGCCGCCCAGGCTTTGCCCTTTTCGCACTTCTTCTTGACTAGGTCGAGACAGGTCTTAGCGTCCTCGATGCTGTCGTGCCCGTGGATGGTCCCGTCGCCCTTTTGAACCTCGCGGTTGAGGTACTTCAGCGCTAAGAATTTAAGAGACGATTTGAGCGGCGGACCGCGTGGGTGGGGGAAGAGAATAGAGGTGTCGACAATGAAAGGATGAGCGACCTTCATCGCCTTCAAGTCCGAGTCGAGAGAGTGGCCTACGAGAATCGTGCGGGGATGCAGGATATCAAGCAGCCGGTTCTGTATGTCTTTCAGGGTAGTTGTTACGGGGTCAATCATCTCTTTGGTGATGCCCGAAAACCGAGTCACATAGTCAATGATGGGCTTGTCAGGCTTGACAAGCTCGTCAAGAACCACCTCACCATCCCACGATACCAAGCTTATCCTCGTGAGAGAGTACTCGCTCTCGCCGGTCATGCACATCTCGCAGTCAAGAGCCAAGACTTGGCGGCCTGCGGTGATGCTGCCTTGCTCAACTTCAGCTTCGGGGACATCACCGTCCGCGAGTTCGTTGACTCTGGTATGGACCCAGCCTTCGGGGTCCTTGAAAGAATCCCTTTGTGACCCCCGGAGCATAACCGGATGTTTGGGGAAGCCATGTTCCATCAAGTCTTCGGGCGTCGCCAGAAACTCTGTGATCCTTGTCCTCACGTCTTTCCAGCCGTGGGGATCGGAGACGGGCTTCAAGCCACCCTTCTTCTCCTTCAGGGGAACTGAGAGCATCGACTGCATAGGGGAGTGCAGCTTGGCGTACTTGTCATCGCCCGGCGCTCTCACTGGCCAGATATGCGGGAACATGTCAGCGAACGGCTGCAGCGGTTCTGGCAAGTCATCCTTTTTGAGAGCGCGGGGATAGTAATCATCTGGAGATGTAGAAACCCTATCGATCGCTTGATCTGGCGAAAGATCACTGTATGTGGATAAGTCAACGTTCTTCTTGAACATGGCCTCCTCGATACCAGGAACCATGATGGTGACAATCTTTCTGAACTCTGGCCGGTGCTTGACCGAGACCCACTGGGGGGCCGGCCCGTCGGCAAAGATGTACATCACAAGGTCGCGGAGAGATGAGACATTGATCTTCGACTGTAGCCTTGCTTGTTGCGAGAAGTCGATACCGGGGTACCGTTTCGAGTCGACGCCAGGAATTTTCTTGTTCTTCTTCACAGGCCGGCCGCGCTCGATCGTCTGCCATCCGTCGTCGTCGTCAGCATCGTGAGGGCTGCGCCTTTTGAGGGTTCCTAGGGACTCGGTAGAGGCACTCGATCGAGAAAGACTAGTCGAATCAACGCTGGCATCCCCAGAGACAGCCTGGGCGGAATCGACAACATCGACCATAGCCTTGTCGTCGACGCTGGTCGTCGCGAGGGTGGCCATGGCAGCAGCAATGCCGCGACTCTTGTTTTTTCTGTTCTTTCCCATGATAAATTCACAGCACTTGTGTGCAGATCCGCCGTGGGTTGAGAGACTCGGCGCGATCAATGGATGCACTGCATACAAGGCTGAATGCAGGTTGATGGAAAAGAAGTTTTATATGGGACCAGGACCAATGTTGAACTGGAGCCTGCCAAGCCGCCTTCGATAGGCCCGCACTAAACCACTTTGGGACAAGAACCTTGATGGCACCGCAGCCAGAGCTCTTTCCTGTCTCAGTTCAACGTTCAGATTCAAGCTGGTTGAAGGCTACAGGTCCTTCAGGTACCTTAAATACAGGTGAAGACAAATTTGCGCGAGCAGTTAGAGATGCATTGCGGGAGATAACAAAACTTCCAATCCACGACATGGAACTTCGATACCTACTTCCTCTTACACAACAGCATAATTCAGTAACGAATACTTCGTACACACCACCAGCCTTTCACGCCCCGCCATGGAAACGGTCTTTTGCGAGTGTAAAAAATGTGATGCGGCAATCGGTCGATTCGCCAATCTCTGGACACAGATTGGTAAGAGCTATTTCAGCCCAGTCATGGAGCCCGAAGACGACCTTGCCGTGCAGTATCAGGGTTCTGTCCGGATTGGTGAGCAGGGTACATTGGTAGCCGAATGGTTAGCCCTCTTGATGCTATATTATCGTGTTCTGGTCCTGATTTTCTGATCCAGTCATTTGCAAGACATGGTATGTAGTAGCTGTGCTACTCTTCTTGGCCTCAGATGTCTTCAAACACCCGTAAATCATGTGCTAGATCGGTACGTTATGTGAGGAAGTCCATGGGATCTGTATTGACTCGAATACACTAGAAACCAAATCCTGCTCAGACTCGCCTCCGTAGAGCTGCTCAACAGTGACGGCCAAGAGATCGAGTTTGCCATCAAGAGGGTTCTGGTCGTCAATGCGCCCTCGATCACAACCGAGACGAAGACCCCAAACCCATCCCATGGAGGCTTTGCTTCCGTCTTTCCTGGCACCGCCGAGTTACAGAAGCTGCAGCTCGAGCTCCATAGCCAAAGAGAAGACATTAAGCGAATCGACAGCAATGGTTTCAGAATCGTCGTGGCGCTAGATAAAAGAACGGGTCGCATCCAGGGTGAGGTCGCAAAATTGAGAGACGTCGTGCCCGACCTTCAACGTGACATCGAGTCCGTCCGGCAAGAGTTGGGGTCCATCAAGGTTGATATCAGCAAGTCACGGGTATCAGAAGAAAGCTCTACGATGCTTTATACGCTCGAAGACCGACTTACTCGAGTGACTACTACTGTTGAGGAAGTTGGGAAACAGGTTGCCACATTCGGTGCTCGGTTCGACAAAGAAATCGGCAAACTAAAGTGGGATATCCGTCAGCAAGAACAAGAGATAGCGGATTTGAGGGGTAAAATCAGGGGCAGTGTGCTCACTACAGACTACGCCGAAGACATGGCAAACCTTCGTGCGGAGATGGCGGAGGTGAGGCGGCAACTTGACGGGTCCCGCGCACGGGAGACGGCACGATCGGAAACAACGTTCTCCTCCCGGGAACTTGAAGCCCTTACGGGCACCATTGCCAAAATTAGCAGCCGAGCCAGCCAGATCGAAACGTTACAAATGGAGGTCGAGATACTGAAGGGCAGGGTCGAACGATCAGAGACGGGCCGACAGGTGACTGAAGACAGCCGATCAGGTCATGCGATTAATTCAGGTCTTCCAAGATACTCGGGCGTTTATTCCGCCACGCAAAAACGGGGTGCATCCCCAAGTCCAGAACCTGCTCCTGAAAGACCGGCATCCTCCCTCGGTTACTCAGATGCTCCAAGCCATCGGTATGCCATGCCCAGTTGGCCGAATATCCCACCAAATATCAACCATCGACGGGCTTTGCCGGAGACCGATGGCATCGCCCACATACCGGGCTCGGGGAAGCGAGGAACGAAGTCGACACACAGCCGAACAACGAGCGCGACAAACGATATCTCAACTCGTCTCAAAAAGCGGTAGCACATGCAACCCCTCCCGTCCCTATCTCTTGATCAGGCTCTTCCGATCCAGCATTGCTTCTAGCGTCTCGACGGCAAACGACGAGAGCGCTTTGATGGGCCCGAGCACCTGGCTCTCAAAGAAGGCAGCCCCTTCCGGGTCCTCGGGGTTCCTCGCCCACGCTCGAAGCAGCTTCGACTCCTGTTCACGTCCCTGCAGACTCTCGAGATCGGCCAACATGGCTTTTGCTTCTTTAAGCACCCCCCAGTCCTCCGACGCGCCGATAGATCCGTGGTGGACGGCCAGGCGCAGTAGAGCTTCGCACATGCTGACCTGATCCGCCATAGCCAGGGTGCCCACCAGGCCCTCATGCGTGCACCTGGTCGCAAGCTCCCCGCTTGCGGTGAACTCACCCGTCACAGCCAGCAGCATCACAATGGCCATGACGCCCTTGATCCGCCACGGCATGAAGGGCGCCACCAGTTTGATGGGATCGCACTCGGTGCTGACGAAGCATAGCAGCGGCAGTGCATAAACGACCATCTTGTAACTGGTCTGCCAGCGCATCGCCAACTGGGAGATTGTCGTCGGCAACGGCTCCACGGCCCACATCCTGGCCTCGACCAGCGGCCGGCACACCTCCCACCGAGCCTGAGCTAGCTTCAAGTGCTCTTCCTCGTCATTCCCTTGGGGTTCGCCTAAGGCCTTCCATTTTTTGTAGATGGCCTCGACCTCGGCCTTGGACACTTTTGACCTGTCGATGGATGGGTTCCGCAGTTTTGCTAGGTCCGGCTGGAGGCTGAACGAGTTGAGGCGGATATCTGGGGAGGATTGGCACACTTCGTAGACGTCCAAATCGTCCTTGCAGCGCGGGCAGTCGCACTCGAAGTGGTAGAGCCTGAGCGCCTCGTGCCGGGCGGACTTGGGGAGCGTGTTGTCTAAGAAGGTCAGCAAGCCCTGGCTAGTTCTAGGCGTGCGACATACCGATATACGAGATGGTGATCTCCTCCCCTTCCTTGATCGGCCTCTCCGTTCTCAAGACTGCAGTCCGCTTGTCGAAGCCGATGAATGCGTTTGGGACACACGAGTGATTAACCATGGCCAGACCCGCATCCAGAAATATCCCCGTCGTGCCCGTGTCCGCATCCAGCCGGTTGAACGCATTTGTTTGTATCTGCGCCGGTTAGTATCCCCTCATCACCAACCCCTCAACCCGCAAACCAGAAAAACCAAACAGCCAAACCCACCTTGCACAAAACCTCCCTCGCCCTTCCCAGCATCTCCTCTGTTTCCTCCAACCCAGCATACACCACCGCCCCTTTCGCCTGCAGCTCAAAATCCCGCCACACCTCCCCATCCCTCCTAAACCCCTCCACATTCCCCTCCAACAACAACACCCCATCCCCACCCCCCCCTTTCCCAGTCTCCCCATCCCCCTTACCACCACCAAAAGCCTCCCTCACCCTCCCCACACTTCCCCCCCCACCACCCTGAGATGACAACAGTAGCAAAACCTGCGCAACCGCCCTCACCGGCGTCGGCAGCCAGTCCCGGCCGGCCTGCGCCCGCACCCGCGCAAACATGGCGCACTCCCCCTTGTGCACGGCCTTCCAGTGGGCGCGCTGGCAAGCCGCGCCGCAGTACACGGCGGCTTTGCAGGCGGTGCATGCTTTGAGGGCGGCCGAGCCTGGGACGGTGACGGTGAGGGCGCCGGTGGAGGAAGTGGTGGTGTCGGTGGTGGGGTTGGGGGTGGTGGTGGTGGTGAGGCAGTAGTTGCAGGTGGTGCGCATGCTGGGCCCGTCGGGGAGGGCGAGGAGGGGTTTGGTGAAGGTGGCTATTGTTGTGCCGGGGGTGGGGAAGGCGGTGGTGGCGAGGAGAGAGCGACGTTTGGGAGAGGTGGGTCCGGGTTGTGGTGGATGCGGAGGGTAGGGGGGAGTTGGGGGGCCATGGTGGGCAATTTGGTTTGGGGGGTTGGTGTTGTTGTGGTTCTGGTGGTGGTGATGGCGCGGCTGGGCTGGTGCTATGCCGCTGCTATTTTGTTGTTTGCTGAGTGGTGATCGATTGATGGTTGTGAGTGGGACTTAAGAGGGCTGTTCGGCGCCGAAGAAGAAGTATATGTAGGATACCTTATGGGGAGGACTTTGCGGCTGGGGCTGGCTGTGGTAGAGCTTTGCAAGCGTTGAATGCGAGCCTGTTTGTCGATTAGGGAATGTGATAGCGACACACCTATTCCGTGGGGTGCCAGTTCGCAGTTCAATTATCGGGTCACGGATCGACAAAAACATACCTCGTCGCAAACACACTTCGTTCTTCTCACATCTTGAACATGATAGAGAAGTAATAGCAGTAAATTAATGAGAAGACATAAGAGCCAGCCACCCCCGCTCAATAATTCATTTTTCGTCCATTTCATGGTGGCGGTTCCCGCTTCCTGCTTCAAGACGCACGCTTAAATACATACTCACTCACCAAGTTGCTGCCCGATTCTTGCATATCCCCGCTGAATGTGAAGTCATCGGTCAGCACAAAGTGCCCTGCAAACCCCCGCAGTAGCTGCAAACAACCCCACCTTCATAGGCATGGGTCGTTAGCGGGGCACCAACGCATTGCTCCTTGAAGGATTTAGGTTCGTTTAAGCTACTTGAGCTGGAGCTGAGTCCTACCACACACACCTTCAGTCCCAAATTGCTCTGATTTGGAAGTTCTCAAAATGTCTAATCGCGGAGGTCAACAACAAGGAGAGGCAGGTTAGTTTCGCCCGACATTTTCACGCTCAAACCCTTGAAGACACCAACACTGGCTTGCTATGGCCAAAAGCTACCCCACCATGTCATGACATCCATGAAGCATCCCTCTCAAGCCCGCTCGCGCTTTCGGCCAGGCCAAAACACTAACACACCCCAGTCGACCTCGGTACCCTCAGCGCCCAACAGCTGAGCGCCGTCAAGAAGCAGCTCGATGGCGAAGTTGAGCATCTCTCGAGCTCGTATGCCCAGCTTGCCGCCGCCCAAGCCAAGTTCAAGGAGTGCCTCCGGGTAGTTAAGTCGGGCTCATCATCATTCGACAGTGCGTGCACCTTGTGTTCGATGAACCTTGCCACTCCCCAAGGCCCCGGACTAACTCCCCGCAACAGAAGAAAAGTCCATCCTCGTCCCGCTCACCAACTCGCTCTACGTCAAAGGGCAGCTCGCCGACCCCGACCGAGTGCTCGTCGACGTCGGGACAGGCTTCTACGTGGAAAAGGTATCGTTCAACCACCATCTCCCTACCCGCCTTACACATTTCTCCATTCCTTCCCACTCACCCTCTTCAACACCCTTCATACACCCCATCTACCACAGACAACCCACGCATACACCCCTCACTACACACATAGCTATAGCCACAGATAACTAACCCCCGCCAACAGACCACAGAATCCGCCTCCGAGTTCTACGACGCCAAGGTCAAGGAACTAGCCGGCAACATCCAAGGGCTAGAGGGCATCGTGCAGGCCAAGACCAACAACCTGCGCGTTGTCGAAGAAGGTTTGCTTTCCCCTCCCTCTCTTGCTCCTTTTTTTCCCCCTTCCGTGTCACATCAAAAACCGCCACCAACACTTCACTCACCCCACCTCCCCTTTCTCTCTTATTACCACCCCCGGCTCGCATCACACTTACAGGTGAAGCACCATCAAACACGCATGGTACTAACACGCACTTTACATAGTGCTGCGGCAAAAGGTCTTGGCACAAGGAGGACCGGGTGCGGTAGGACAGGCATCATCATGACACGATCGGTAATATGGTAAACAGAGATGGCTTGAGTAAATCACCATTCAAATACTGAGAGATTGTCGCTGTCTGGTCGAGTAAAGCCCCAAGTACAACGCCATGCATGTCAAGTCACAATGTTATGCACTGAGCATGGCTTTTACGTGTTTTTTTTATCATGCGGGCCAACAGGCACCTCTGGTGATACATAACATCCCAACAAATCTAGTCTCCATCCTCCACCCATTTGCGCCCTCAACTTCCCATCATGAGAAAATCGCATCTAACTCCACCCCCCCAGTAAAACAAAAGTCATCGTGGTAAGAAGAGAGAGAAAACACAGCGTAGTAAGAGAGAAAGAAGACAGAAAAAGAATACCAGTACATCCCACCCTCGCCGCCCTTATCAACACACCTCGACCACCAACGCCTTTAAGCGCTGTCGAGTGCTTCCCGGATCCACTTGACCCACGCGAGTAGGTGATCCATGTTCTCCGTCGTCGTGCCGCCGGGAGCCTCGTCGTCGGGGTCGTGCTCCAGGAACTGCTTGGCGAAGCTGTCGTCCCAGTCACGAGGAAGGGATACACCCCCGCGCATGTCATGGTACCAACCATCGTGGAAGAGTGCTACGCTTGCGGTCGTTACCATGTCCTCCGCGTTCTGCCCAGGCTTCTTGGATTGCCACGCGTGAAACAAGCTGATTTCCAGCGTGTATTTCCAGCCGAGGACGTACTGCAGGGTCGTCTTGCCGTAAACATGATCGATGTGGTTGTTACGAAGAAAGTGGTCGTTGATGTCGATGTTGGGAAAGCCTCCTTTCAACGACCCTTCTCTGAACGCGACGCTGTTTTGTAAGGTCTGAATCCTAAAGGGTGCGGACGCCGGGGCAACCTGTTCTGCGACGCTCTTTCGAATCTCAAATCCCCAATCATGAATGCTACAGTGAACGTCAGTAAATGTCTGCGTTGGGGGGGGCGAGAGATGGCGATGCTTACCTTTCTGGGCACACGGTGATAACCTCCGTTGCCCGGTGCTGCTTCTCGAGTTGACGGCTTGCCAACGGGCCAAAGGTAAACCGCTTTCCCTGTTTGGCGTTGCGGGTCCTGTCCTGCTGCCCTGCTACCAGCTCAAAGGTCGACTCGACAGTGAGGTTTTTGGTTTCCATGATGATGGAGTGAGACGGGGTCGGGCCACTTTCCTGATCATCAGGGCTTCCGAGGTAGTTCCTCACGTGCTCGGGCAATTCCATATTAGACTTGGAAAGTCTGGCAATAAGCGCCTCCGCAGCGGCTTCGCTGACGCTGATGATGTGTTAGTTCACTATTGTCGCAAGGTCAAAGAACGCAAACTTACGTGTTAAGCATCTTAGAGGTGCCCCTCGTCCCAACGCTGCGAAGCAGCGATCCCAACTCGGCAAGGTCGTACTCCTCTTTGTTTTTCTTCCACTCGTTTAGAAGGAGGGTACCGAATTGTACTCTCATGCGCATGCCGTTGGGGTCATGACGCAGCACCTGGGTCACTTTGTCCAGGGTCGTTGCCAGGTCGCTCTTATACTTGGCCATCTTTGCGACGAAGCCGGCCGCGTCGGGGTTACTGGTTGTTGCGGCAGTGGCGTGCCGACCAGTGGTACCCTCCTTGTTTTGGAGGATTACCCGGAGGTCACCTCCATTGCTCGGAGGGTTGACCAGTAGCCGGGCACGCCACAATACTTCGGTCGACCGATGGAGGAGCTGGACCCGGAGGAGAGCGATGATCTCCTTAGCTTTCGCTCGGTTGATCGCCTTGACGATGACGGTGATGGCACCATCGCCGACGTCCTCCACGTCGATCTTGGCTTCATGATCATCCGCGATGCGATCAACCATGGACATGACGTCGGTATCACCCCTGTGGACGTCCTTGAAACCGCGCCCCGGCGCGGGCCACGACACGACAACCTGCAAATGTTAGTCGGTCATTTCAATTGTGGGATTGACAGGAGCAGCGCAACTCACCTCGACATTGAGCTTTGCCGCTGGTCTCTTATTGACCTGGTCGGCTCCCGAGGTGAAGACTTTCCTCCGTGCGGCTTCCTCCATCTTTTTTCTCGGGTCAAAAGCCCGATTCTGGCGCGACGATCGATTTCCCCGTTGCGGGGGGGCAGGGAAGCCGGGGGTCGACACCGGAATTGGACGATCGCTATGGGGAGGGTTAGTGGGAGGGGGACCGGAAATGGGCAATGGTCGATGGTCGATGGGCAGGAAACAAGGCGACCCAACAAAAGAAATAGGAACTTGCTCAGAAGAGGCGACAGGAGCTGCACCGCTTTGCGAAATTCTGAAGTAAAAGAAAAGTCAACTACCGAAGATCAAGCAGGAAAGTCCGCTCGAGAGACTGGATCTCAAAACAAGCCAAGGAAGTGGTCCTCGGAAAGGTGAGGAAAAGCAGAAATCTAATCCAGGACGAGAGGGAGGGAAGCTGCCCTAAGTAGGAAAATTTTCAAGAACGGCCCCGCTGCATCAGCCAGGCTTGGGCTGCTACCAAAGAAAAGGAAGGCGGGCAAGGACCACGCGGGTCCATGCCAGGAAGCATGTGCTGTGTGCCTTCCTGGAGAATATTTGGGCTCAGCGGTGCTGGAGGAAGGAGGCAACCTCCTGCGACGAGCAGACCCGCAATTCTCCTGAGAAAGAAACCAAATATGGAAGGTAAACAAATAACAAGGGGCAAGGTAACTGATGATGTGGGGTGAAGCACAGCCATGAACAGACACCCAAACTCGAAGTGAACGTCTTTGTGAAGAGAATGGGAACTTACTTTGGCGGGAGAACGGCAGCGGGACGAAAGATGGGAGCGGCGGGACGGAGGGTGGCGGCAGGACGGAAGATTACGGCGGTGGGACGGAGGTTGAAGACGACCATGGCGGCGTTAGCGGGAGCGGTGGGGGCGAGGGCTATGGTGGGAGTGGTGATGGTGGTGGTGGTGGTGGTGGTGGGAGCGGCGGCGGCGGTGGCCATGGTCCTGCTGAGGCGGGTTAGTGAAAGGATCACCATCAAAGAAACTGAGAGAGTTGAGAGCTGGAAGTATCTCAAGACTGGACATTGAACCCAATACCAAAAATTTGAAAGCCGTCTTCAAGCAATGACTTGACTGGAAAAGGAGGGCTTTAGAAGAAAGTGAGTCATGTCTCAAAAAATGTGCCAAATATGGAAAGAGGCATGGGAAACTGCATAGAAAGCAGTGACAACCAAGGCAATTGACTGGTCAGGGCGAGCCAGTGTCTGCCGCTCTACCCCCAAAGGCCAACAAGACCAAAAGAGATAACGGAAATAGGAAAGATACAAGCTGAGGCAAAAATGGCATGAAATGAGAAGAACTGAGGAGAATAGCAAAGGTCGGAGGCCGGGAATTGAAGTCTCGCTGACAATAAACGCAAAACCGGGAGAGGCTTACCCAGACGCGGTCGGGTTCTGGCCCGGCGAGGGCCCCGCGGTGGCTGCGCCTCTGACGCCACGAATCTCCTTACTCGCCCAGACACTGGGTATCTTGATATTTTTTAAGTTACTGTGACATTGTTAGTGATGATGGAGATTAAATGCCATTGTCTTTGAGGCGATGGTGACAGTACTTACGAGGCTTGCTGGCGGGGTCGGGTTGGACGGTTGGTTTGAGAGGAAGGAAATCAGAATTTGAACTTGAGGAAGTAATTATTTATCACAGCGGGATCTCGGAAGGGAAGAATGATCAGGCCGGCAATGTGGTGATAATTCAGACGGAGTTCAGGGTGGAAGAAGTAAACACGGGCCGTGCTTGGAGTGGGATCTGTATGGAGTGGCACTCTCTCCTTCCTACACTAGTATCTCCTCTCCCAGAGATGACAGAACTCAATGTTATACAAGGAAAAAGGTGATATCCCGTTCTACCACAAGTGACTATCTGGGGGAGCAATTGTGCAGATCATGCACATCGAGCATCACTGTGGTAATCCCGTTGTCAGCACTGATAGTGAGCGAATAACAGGATCATGGGGCTGAGTTTGGCAATCACACAACATGCAAATAGGATCAAACAAAAAAGGCGTATATGACGAGCGTAAGTTCAAATATAGTCACACTTGGGACTAGATGTGTGTGAGGATGCCCGAAGAGACCATTATAGCAAAGACTTACAACGGCTTCCCAGCTTCTTTGTTTTTGTGATGAGAGTCATGGTTAACCTTCTTGGATATATTTAGGGTTATGAATATTCTTTGTAAAAGCCTTTGGCGGCACCTCACAATCTAATGGAGAGAGATAGATACTTTTGTCTTCTCAGTCAAGAGTGGTAATACATGTCTTGTGCATGGAAATGTGTACAATCAAGGATGACCAATACTTGGTCCTCTTTCACATACATCCATCTTCCTTAGCTCCTGCCCTTTTCCTTCAGAATTCCCTTTTCATTGTCAAATTTGGCCTTTCCCCCATACTTTACACCAATCTACCCAAGGGTGTATCGATACTTGATGTATTTACAAGTTGATTTTCATAAGAAAAGGATCATTACCACAGCAGTAACCACACTGTTTGCTGCTCTCAAACCAGGTACCCCTTTTCTTTGTGTTTACTTTGACCGAGGGTTAGGGTACAGAGATGCATCTTTGCCATAAACTAACAGATCGGAACTAAAGTAATGGTTCTTCAGTGGATGGCGGTACAACATTCCATCAAACGAAATAACATATGGCTTCTTCAGATATGGTTGACGAGATGGTTTCCGTGTAAAATCAAGTACAGATCGAGTGCTGTCACCATTTAACATTCCCATGATGTTCAGGTCTTGGCATTCGCCCACTGTGGCTCCAGCGGTTTCCGTTGCCAGGCGGCGAAGCTGAGACAGGGATCTTAATTGACTTTGACGCGACAATCGGCCAAGACGCGTCCGCTCAACAGTACTCGAATGCGAATACCATCCATCATTGGCACTTACATACTCGACACCTCCGCACTCAGACAAGGCGCAACGTTATCCAAAATTCTGTCAATTAGCAAACATAACTCACTCCTATTCTACAAAACCTAAAATGGCCAGCGTTACTGGGCGCTCGCGCTCGAAACGTCCTCTTCCCGGAGTGATAAGAGAAGATTCGGACGACGAGCTGGGGACCGATGACCTTCCCTGGGAATGGATCTACGAGGAAGCGGCAGATGAAGAACCGACTGAAGATACCGGGCGAAAGCGGAAACGGACCGCAGTACAGGGACCCCAGATTATTGGCGCCCGCATGGGCAGCTTTGAGTGCTATCTCGGGGATACGGTGCTCCTGAAGGCTGAAGGCTCTAACGAAGCCTGGGTCGGCATAATATGCGAATTCCAGGCCGACGAGGAAGGAGAAAAGGCAGCATACTTCATGTGGTTTTCGTCTGCCCAGGAGATCCGTAACCCCAAGAAAAAGAGGACCGACTTCCTTGAGGTGAGTGGCCGTCTGGACAGACGCAGAGCGTAGATTTTGACTAACGGCTTGATTTTACACCCAGAACGAACTGTACATTACCCCTGCCTTCGATGTCAACTCACTAGCCACCCTCAACGGCAAAGCCCACATCCTGTCCGAAGCCGCATTCATGGCCAAGTACCCGACCGGCAGGGTGCCGCGCAAGTCAAGCGAGTTTGGCAAAGTGTTTATCTGCCGCAGGGGATGCAACACGCGGACGGGCACCTACACGGACGAGTTTGTCTGGGAGGATATTTACCGTGGGCGAGAAGATATGGACAGTTTGCAGGAGATGGTTCTCAAGAACACCAAAGCCACCCGGAAGCGAAGACAAGCGAAGGAGGAACCAACCGACAAGGACTACAAGCATGAAGGGGCCGAGGGCGAGGAGGGCGACTACGCCCCAGGGACACCGCGCACCCCAAAGAGAGCCCGAACCCGCGATGCTGTCACCCCCAGCAGCAAGCGCAAACCCGGCAGCAAGCCCGCGACTCCCTCATCACACCGACGCATCCTGGTCAAGAAACACCTAGAGTTTACCCCCCTCGCCACCCGCGTCCTCTCCCCACACCACATCCATGCCTCCCCCTACCAGCTTGCCCGCACCCAACTCCACGTCGCATCAGTCCCAACCAGCCTCCCCTGCCGCGAAGCAGAATTCAGCCTCGTCTACTCCCACCTCGAGGCGGCCATCACCGACGGCTCCGGCACATGCATCTACATCTCCGGCACGCCAGGCACAGGCAAGACTGCAACAGTGCGCGAGGTAGTCAGCCACCTAGACGCAGCGGTGCGGGCCGACGAGCTCGACGACTTCATCTTCGTGGAGATCAACGGCATGAAGATCACCGACCCGCACCAGTCCTACTCCCTGCTCTGGGAGGCGCTCAAGGGCCAGCGGGTCAGCCCGGCGCAAGCATTGGACCTGCTAGAGCGCGAGTTTAGCCACCCGTCGCCGCGGCGCGTGCCGTGCGTCGTGCTGATGGACGAGCTCGACCAGCTGGTCACCAAGAACCAGGGCGTCATGTACAACTTCTTCAACTGGCCCGGCCTGCGCCACAGTCGTCTCATTGTTTTGGCTGTTGCCAACACCATGGATCTGCCCGAGCGCACCCTCAGCAACAAGATCAGCTCGCGCCTGGGGCTGACCCGCATTACATTTCCCGGGTACAACCACGAGCAGCTGATGCGCATCGTGCAGAGCCGGCTAGAGGGCGTGCCAGGGGACATCGTGGACGGTGATGCAGTGCAGTTCGCTGCGCGGAAAGTGGCGGCCGTGAGCGGCGACGCTCGGCGAGCGCTGGATATCTGCCGGCGGGCGGTTGAACTCGCCGAGGCAGATGCGAAAGCGAGGGAAGAGGCGGACGGCGATGGCGACACCGGGGCGCCGGACACACCAAGCAAAAAGGGCGGCCGCAAGGCCAAGGCCGAGGAGACGCCCAAAAAGAAAAAAGCCGCCGCCGCCGCTGGACGAGTCACGATCGAAACAGTCCGCCGCGCCATCAGCGAGGCCACGAGCAACCCACTCCAGCAATACCTACGCTCCCTCCCCTTCGCATCACGGCTGCTGCTCGCGGCGTTGCTGATGCGCACGCAGCGCACGGGCCTGGCCGAGAGCACCTTCGGGGATGTGCTCGAGGAGATGCAGCGGACGCTCAAGCTGGCCGGGGAGAGCCGGCCGCTGATGTTGCTCGACCGGAAGGCGGCCGAGATCACCAACGCCAACGGGGCCGGGGCCGGGCCCGGGGCAGGCTCGGGGCTGATGATGACGACGGGGCCGATCCGAGCCAAGAACAGCTCCCAGCTGGTGCGGCCCGCCGGGTTGAGTGCCGCTGCTGTGGACCTCACGGGGGCGGGGATTATTAATCTGGAGGCGCACAAGGCGGAAAGGCCGAGCAAGATGCGTTTGGCGGTAGGGGATGAGGAGGTGAGACTGGCTTTTCGAGATGATCCAGAGATCAAAGGGCTTGGTGTGATGTTGTAAAGAGAGAGATACCCATGGATATTATATCCGGTTAGACCAGACCAGGATAGAAACGTCATGTTCATTCCATCTATCATATCGGTTCCCCCTGTGCGCGTGTGATGCGGCAACAGACATATATGTGTACAAGCATTCGCCATTACTAACACACCAACCCCTCCCTCACTCCGCTTAGAACTTCCTCCTCGATAATGTCGGCTTCCATTCGAGGGGATGTGATTCTGGCGTGGCGGTTGGATCCTCCTTCCAGATTTTGACTGTCGATTGTTAGCTTCCTGTTCATACAAATATATATCAACCCGCACAGATGTCAAGGAAAACTTACTCGTCTTATCCGCCTCGCCGCATATCAACCTCGAGCCGGAGTTATCAAAGATGGAGCTCATCAACCCCGACTCAGCATCCAACGAGCCAGGCTGCGCCGTGGTATCCAGCGCCTGGAAACGGTGGCCCGACTTCCAGTCCCAGAAACTCATCGACCCGTTATCGCCACCCGAAAAGAAGACATTCTGATCGTTGACCGACATGGTGTTGATGATAGCGTTATGGCCCTCAAAGTTCTGCATGAACGCACCCTCAGGGCACTTCCACTGCTTGATGGTGCCCGTGCTGCCCGTGGCAAACGTGAACTCGGTCGGGTGGGTGGCCAGCGCGCGCACGCCCTTCTTGTGGTGGGTCAGAACCCCCATCGTCTTGCCCGCCGCCAGGTCCCACATGCGCACCGTCGAGTCCAGGCTGCCCGTGATGACCTGGGGGTCGGCTTCCTGGCAGACGAGGTCGGCCACGGTGCCTGTGTGGCCCGAGAGAACGTGCACGTTGCTGCGCGTGCGCATGTCCCAGACGCGGGCGGCGCCGTCGCGCCCGCCTGTGACGAGCACGTCGATGGTGGGGTGTAGTTTGAGGGCGTACACGCCTGAAAGATGGCCGTGGTAGTGGCGGATCTGTGGATGGGGTTATTGTCAGTATTTCCAAGGCCAAATAGTGCAATAGTTCTGATGGAGTTCACTCACCACTTTGTTCGTCTCCAAGTCCCAGCACTTCACCATCTTATCCTCACCGCACGAAAACAGATAGGGATGCCGCGGCGACACGGCCAGCCCTCGTACCGTTGAGATATGCCCGGTCAGCGTCAGCCGCAGCCGCCCCGACGCCAGATCCCAGATCTTGATAGTACGGTCCCCGGCGCCCGACGCAAACCACTGATTGTTCGGCTCCACCGCCAGCGCCCGCACCCAGCCCAGATGCCCGCTGATGACGCGCTGCAGCTTCCACGGCGCGTGCCAGTCCGGCCGCGGCTGCGCCAACATGCTGTCTGGCCGCCGGCTGAGAGACATGTTTTGTGGTTCGTTGCGTTGTTGGGTCTTTGCGCCGGCGCCGGTGCCAGTGGGTTTGTTGCGAGAGAGGACCAAAGCGCTGGAACCGGGGCCGCCTGCTCCGCCGGCCGTCTTGCTCGCTGGTATTCCCTCTATCAACTTGCGCGCGTGCTCCTCTGACTTGGACGGCGGTTCCTCGGCAGCTTTAGTCTTCTTCTTGCGCGGGCCGGCCGCGGGCAGCTTTCTGGCGATGGATTCGGGGAGAGTCTGGACATCGCTATATTCGGCGTGGAGGCGGAGGGAGAGGGCTGATTTCGTGATGTCTGGATCTTCGGACGCCAGGCCAGGATCCAGCTTTATGCGCTTAGGGGCGGATGGGTCTGAGGTTGTGTTGGCGTAGATGGACTTGGTCTTGCGCGCGTTGTCGCGGATTAGGGCCTCGAGCCTCGAGACATCGGGGCCATTGGCGGCTACTTCTGCTGCCATGGTGGTGGTGACTGTGGGTAAATATCTCTAGTTTTCCGGTTTTGGCTGTGATGATGTGGGAGTTGCTTCTTAGTTCAAATCGAAAGTTGCCTATCTCTTTTGTTCGTCGCGTTCGATGGTTGATGGCGTTGGCTCCACTCCCTGCAGCGCATCATCTCAGTTTGGGACGGAATAAACCTCCGAACGCCCCAAGTAAATTTCGATGTGTGGCTGAAGCTTGAGCCACAGTAAGGTTTCCATGGTTCCAGACCCGCACAGTGCCGGGGCATGAATAAACCCTGTTGGGTGATCAGATCCCAGCATGCTTCGGTGAGGGTGGAAGGCATCACTTACACGCTGGGCTCACTTTCATCCAAGCTGCACTATTCAAAGGGCACTTCCGGAATATTCAAAACCGTGCTTTTCTCGCCTTCTCTTCTTCTCTCTCCTCACCTTCTTTGCAGCCACCAAATTCACGTTCTACAACCCGCACACCAAAATGGAAGACACGACCGAGTCAAAGTACGCCATCCATGCGGCCGCCCGGGAAGGAAGGAGTGAGTATTTCTGACGACCCGTGAATGCCAAAATGTATTATTTGTAAAATATTTATTAACCTTAACTACTTAGTCGCTGCTGTTGAGTCGCTCCTCCAAGTGTGTTCCGCATCCATCCTCTCGAGGTCTCACTCGCTCCAATTTCTCAGCCACTGACCCGATCGCCTAGGCCAACCCGAAACTCGCCCAGCTCAAAGACGACGATGGCAGGCTCCCTATTCACTGGGCTGTATCGTACAACCATCCCGAGATTGTCAGCCTGTTGATTAGTCAGAAGGGCTTTGATCCGGATGCTGAGGTAGGTTTTTTAGTCGCAAAGCATTAACCATTACATTCACACAAAGACCATGGCTGATTAATTACAGGATGACAGCGGCTGGACACCCCTCATGATCGCCGCCAGTGTCAAGGACGCTGACAAGGTGGCTGACATTCTTCTCGCTCGGGGTGCAGATGTTAATCAGACAAGTGCGTTGCTGACCTTGCTTTCATTCTTGCTCGTTCACTAATAATAATCTCCAGATAACAACGGCCAAGTACGAACTCCCCTTCCTCCTTTTACACCACACAGCCGCTCATTAAATTCAACAACCCCTCCTTCTTTACCCAACTTATCCTTCCTCCAAAACAACCTCTCCTCCCCAGTAATACTAACCCCCACCTCCCTCCAACAAAACAGACATCCCTCCACTTCATCGCCTCCAAAACCAACCTCGACCTCGCCCGCAAGCTGCTCGAGGGCGGCGGCGCGCAGGCGGCCTCGACGCGGGTGCGCGACAAGCGCGGCCAATACCCGCTGCACCGCGCCGCCGCCGTCGGCTCGGTGCCCATGCTCAACCTCCTGATCAAGCACCGCAGCCCCATCAACGCCACTGACTCGGCCGGCCAGACCGCGCTGCACCATGCCATTGCTGAGGGGCACGGTATGTTTTCCTTCTTTTCTACTCTGACTCCCTTTCGTTGTGTTTGGGGAAGGACCGCAAACTGACGGGGAGATGTGACAGGAGATGCCGCTATCGCGTTGTTGAAGGCCGGCGCAGAGGCGGGTAAGAAGGATGTGGATGGGTTCACGCCGTTGGACTTGGCACCGGCGAAAGACGTACGTTGCTCTCCCTCTCTCCCTCTCCCCCCCTTTCTCCTTTTCAAAACACTGTGTAGTTTTGGGGGTGATACTTGATACTAACACGGAACTAGGTCCGGGAATACATCGTACGCAAGGCCGAGGAGGAGGGGATCGAGTTGTAAGGGGTGCGGTTGAAGCTTGGGAGGATGGGATGGACCTGTGACGGGTGACGGTTGAGAGCGCAATGCGCGGTTCGGACTCAATTCTAATCCGGTTTACGGATGGCAGGCGGCCAGCCAGGATAGAGAGGAACAGGGATTAGCAAAAGGCTCCTGCTTGATGGTATCTCCTAGTCCGTCCGCTACATTCATTCCCCATGCAAAAAAGTCGTAGTCGTGATACATGAACGCTCCCACCAAAAGATTCCCAAGCCGACCCGCGCCAACCAGTGCCCACCTCATTTAATAGTCCTCTCCACCAGATCACGATACATGGCCTTCACATCCTCCACATCTGCCCGCAACTCCTCCACCAGCTCGCTCTTCTCCCCCAACAGCTCCAGCGTCGTCTCATACCGCTCCCTCATAGCCGCCACCTCCCCCTCCAACACCTCCACTCTCTTCCCCGCCGCCCTCCCCCCTTCCGCCTCTCGCATCAGCGCAACCAACTCGGCCCGCGCATCGTCCCGCTGCCTTGAAATGCGCGCCAGCTCCTCCCGCGCCGCCACCTTCTCGCTCTCCAGCCGCCGGATCGCCGCGCTCATCCGCTCCACCAGCTGCACCGAGGGGCCCGCCGCGACTGTCGACACCGAGACCATGTCCTGCAGCACCTGCTGCGGCGACGCCGACCGCTCGCCGTTGTGGCCATGGTGATGGCCGCGGCTGACGCGGCTGGCGGAGGCGCCGCCCTCGAAGGCGTCTTCGCCGCGCTGTACCTCCATCATGTCGAGCGGGTGCTGGTGGGTGGCGGCCGCGGCCGCGGCGGCGGAGAGGGAGGCCGGGGCGGCTTCGGAGGTGGGGCTGAAGACGCTGAGCGGGCTGAAGATGCCGCTGCCGCTGCCGCTGGGGTTGGAGTTGATGGTGGGCCGGCTGGGCGGGTGCTGGGCCGAGGGGCGGCGGGAGAAGGGCATGCGCGGCTCGATGATGCCACCACCACCGCCGCCGGCGTCGCTGGTGCTGGAGGCGCCGGGGGTCTTGCGGCCGCCCTTGCTGGCAAGCGTGGTGATGCCGAGGAAGTCGGTGCTGAAGGTCCGCTGTGGGTTGGTCAGTTGTGGCGAGGCCGGCCGGCTGTCGGGCTTGAGGAACGCGCCGCCGCCTGGGAGGCCCTCGAGCCAGGACCGGGGACGCTCTGGGATGTCGCGGAGCTGTCGTTCTTCTTTTTCGGCTTCCCAGGCTTGTTTTTGCTTTTCGAACTCGGCTTTTGTTTTGGCCAGTGCCGATTCGGCTTCTTCGGCCCGTTTTTTCAGTGAGTCGAGCTGGCTTTGGTAGGACTTGACGTCTTCCTGGATGGTGGGGATCTTGGTCTTGGCCTCGTCCAGTTCCTCCTCCTGGCGCCTGGCGCGAACAGCCTACGAAAATAAAATCAGCACTTCCATCGAGGGTCATACAAGGCAAGTCAACTGTACTCACAGCTTCCCTCGCTTTCCTCCGCATCTCCGACTCCCTCTGCAGCGCCTCGTCCCGCTCCTTCTCCAGCCCCGTGATCCGCGCCAGCAGGGTTGTCTCAATGCCCTGCCAATTCTCGCTCGCGATCGAGTACTGCGTCTGCAGCGTCTCGACCTGCCGGAGTAGTTTGGCCTGCGAATCTCCGGCGACGCCCGACGACGCCTCTTCGGCCCGCGTGCGCATGGCCTCGAGCTTGCCCTCCATCACCTGCATTTCGGCCTTGAGTTCGAGTTCCAACGCCCGCGCCCGCTCGCTGACCCTTTCGGCCTTCTCGCGTAACTCGGTGGCTTGCGCTTTGCCCCGGTCGGCAATGAGGGTTTTCTCGACTTTGAGCGCGGCGACTTCCTCCTCCAGGTCCGCTATCCTCCGCTTGTCCTGCTCCCGGGGTTGCTCGTTCGCCTTGACGGTCATGGCGTCCGCCTGCTCGTTGGCCTTTTGGAGCCGGGAGCGGAGCTCGGCAATGGTGCTGTCTTTGGCGCGGATCTCTGGTCGTAGTGTGCTGACCTCCTTTTGTGCCTGGTCAAGTCGCCTCTGCAGGTCATCGTGCGCTTTCTCAACCTCCTGGGTGCGGCGTACTCGGCTTCGCAGGTCCTCGATTTCCTTGTCGGATTTGGCCTTGGCTGTCCTGGCGGTCTCCAACTCCTTCTCGTTCTTGGCCGCGTCCATTCGCAGCTTCTTCACAAGGGCGCGGTGCTTGTGGTCGGTGCTTGCCAGATTCTTGCCCTCTTCCATCAGCTGCACAATCTGCTGATCCTTTTCGGCCAGCTTCTTCTCTACGCTGCCCGCGGGTGCGGCCAAGGCGGCCTTCCTTGCCGCGTCTGTGGCTTCCTTCGCAAGAAACTGAAGCTTGGCTTCCAAAGCGTCTATTCGCTCGACATATTCGTGAATCTCCTCTTGATGTTGTAGTTGTGCATCTTCGGCCCTGTCTCCATTCTCCCTTCGCTCATCATCGTCGGCGTCGTCAGGGGCCGTCTTCGCACCATCTTGCGGTTCCGGGTCTGGAGGAACGATGATGGGGATATCGGTCGTGATCGATGTTATCGAAGGTGGTATGTCTGCTGAATCCCTCGCGCCATTGGCCTCATCCCCCGACACCCGAACCCCTGATCCGCCATCGACCGAATCATCCATCTCCAGTTTTTGGGGCGAACCAGCATCCTGAGAGTTCCTTGGAAGATCTTGCGAGACGCGCGGGGAAGGGGTCTCCTTAACAAACTCCTTCAAAGTCGGGCTTGAGCGGTCCACACTGTCGGTCGAGTTCCGAGCCGGTGCATCGAGGCTCTGGCGCGGACTCCCCTGTGAAGAGATTGAGTTTCGAGCCGCTGCTTTGGCAGCCATGGCCCTCGCGAGTCTCTCTTGGAGGCGATCATTCGTGCGGGTGGAAGAAGCAGCTCTCGAAGGACCTACAGGCGACCCGGGCAGTCAGAAACATGGCGTTCAGCATTCTATTTCCCGAAAAGACATACCGGGACTCTGCTTAGCTGGCGACACGGGAGTCGCCGGTTTTGTCTCCTTCTGTTGCGCCGTCCCGTTCTCGTCCTCAGCGAGGATGTTGTCCAGGCGGGCCTCGACTCCGGCGACGGCCTGGGAAAGGAAGGAGCCCCATCGAGCCGACATTGTTTTGTGACAAAGCTTCGTGTATGGCAGGCGATCGGAATGCTGTGGCCATCAAGTGGAGGTGTGGGAGAGTCTTGGGTCGGGTTACATCTGATCCATCTGAGCGGCCCGATATCGTGCGTGGCTGTTGCGCGGCAGACGGCTCGCTCCTTGACTTCGTTCCGTTTCTTTTGTATCGTTAAGGGCGTTATGTCGTTATGTCGATGAGGGGCTGTGATTCATACTCTCCTGGTAATTCTTCTCGTTAGAGCTGGGGGGGGGCGCAGGTCTGAGGGTTTGTTGCTGACTTGAGTTAGAAATTATCCCAATGTCGACCTCTTGGCGTCGACAATTCAAGCCAAGCCTCGTATGCTTCGCGACCGGCAACCGCCGTTCGGCGGGTGCACAGCCGAGCGGCCACGCTCCATGTGGGGCCGCAGTTCGGAGCTTGGCGCGCATCATCTTATCCTTGTCACCCTCTGCCAAAAAGAAGCCGAACACTTTGCAAAGGAAAATAAGTCGGTGTAAACTAAAAGTAAAAAACAACAAAAGAAGAAGAGCTGGAGCAAAAAAAAAAAAAAAAAAAAAAAAAAAATGGAAACATAGTAGAAGTAATATTCTCCAGACTTCCTGAAAACTTTTGTTTCGTTTCTACAACTCGAGCTTCTACAATTGGAGTTTGGCTTCTTTTGGCCATGGGGTGCCTGTCAAAATAGCTTGGGCCAAGCCAGAAGTTCACTTCGACTGAGCACTCAAGTCACCCATTCACAACGTCGTGCTTCCCTAAACATCAACAAGTGCGATAAAAATGGTTTAATCTACATGGGTGGGGAACTATAATTATGGTGCTAGACTACCACCTAACGCAGGGAAATCTGCGGTTCGTAACCATAACTGTCCCCGACAATGGGCACGCCCTCCAGAGCTTCCTGTTCCCTCTGAATTTGCCATAACGATATGGGCCGAATGACTGGGCTTGAAAGCCTCAAAAGCGGAATTGCATCACCATGGGACTTGACAACAGCTCCATCCAGCTGTTCCCGAACCAAGTCGAGTTTTCGGCCACCATACTGATGCATGACGGCTTCCCAAGCCTGGATTGTAGATGGTTCCAGGGTCAATACCCACGTGCCTCTCCAAACAACCCTAGCTTTCCGTTGATCGCGGAGTGCCTGGTACTGGAAGAGCGCCGCCAACCCCCTCCTTCCATTCCAGATCTCCATTGTTTTCAGTCGTGGCATCTTCATGGCCGCTGCCGCCGCTGCCTGAAGCAAGGCTTCAATCTTGGTCGGGTCCTCGTCGGGCACAAGTGATTTTGAAGTAAGAGCAAGCGAGGTTAGGTTTGGCCACACCCAAGAAGGATCGATCTCAAAGAATTGGCGAGCATCCACGAGGAAGGATGCTGCAAGTTGCTCAAGCTTGAGGCTGGCGACTGCGGCCATCCGGCTAACAGTTGGGGCTGGGTTGCGAATACTGTCGCATCTAGACAGATCGACGCCGAACTGGAATAGCTGCATAGTGACTGGGTATTGTTGACTGAAATTTTCAAAGACTGTAAGCCTCTTTATATGATCGTTGGACCGCTGGAAAGAGTCGAAAAAGTCTTGGAGGTCTAGAAACGGATGCAGCTTGTCAGCAATAAAGTACTTCTGCAGCCTGGAGCGGCCAACAGCTTGAACAGGCAGTATACCGAAATACTGACATTTATCCGTGTGGATCTGCATGGAGTCCCATTCCCTCCAGGGCTCGTAGTGAACTTCCTGGAGCCTGGGGAAACGAGCACACATCCGTGCGAGCACGGGCGGTTTCCATCTGCGGCGGCTCTGTTGCCGGAGAAGCAAGCCGGTTACCACCGGCACTGATGGAAGCTGATCCCACCATTGGGACTCCAGCTCGTCACTATCAAATGGTTCCACCTCCATAACTTCAAAGAAAGCTTTCCTAATCGCCTGTACAGGTGGAGCCGAGTGTCGAAAACCAGCAACCCAGCCATGTTGAGGATCATGATAAGCGTCTTTTGGTTTCGTCCCCTCTAGACCATCACTCTCCGGTATATCTGCCGAAGGTGTATCGGGTACGAAGGTTAGGTATTTGAACCAATGCTCCGAGTCGCTAGGCGAGTAAATACTGATATCGAGTACCAAATCGCCTCTGGGTTCCCATGTGCTGAGAATCGAGAACAGGTTCTGGAACGACGCGGTGATAGGACAGTGATCCGTATCGCTGATAGCGAAGGCCTCGTCAAACTCATCGTCTGTGAGCCTTTGACGGCAAGGCGCTCACGTGGTGCAGTCGTAGTCCCCGAGTTCCAAACAAAACCAGATATAGCGAACGAGAGCCCGATTGCGATGAACCATCGAACTAAAATCGAGGATGCGCGATGGTGTTAGTTTGATTCGGGCGAAGTTGTGGCGCTCGAGATCCGTCTGCCATTCTCGAGACACTGTCGTAAGGTGACTCAGTCTGCAACCGTCTCGCATCAGGGCCTCCAGGATGAGAAGACGGATTTCTCTCGGCAAGCCATCCCAATACTTCTTCCCAAGTGATCTTGATCTAGTGTAATAGACTCGGTTTGGTGGCATTTTCGGTAATGAAGCGGTATAGGAATGAGCTGAAACGCCAGGATGTAGTCGATGTGTGAAAGGGTTGTGAAGAGTGAGGGGAAACAAGCCGCGCCGTAGATTTATTCCTGTCTTATTCCATTATTGGTTTGTTGGGATGGTGTGCCTAGCTCCACGTTGATGACGACAACTCGAATTGAAAGACACTGCTGTACTGGTACCAGACCATTTCATGGCGGGTCACCGGAGCTCGCGTCCGGACATCAGCCCTGATTTGGGAACATCGTGAAGACAGGTGATGGAGGTCACCCACCCAACCATTTTCAACAGGAGTGGCATGTATGTAGGTGGTGCTTACATATTTGCCTTTGTGTCTTCGCCGCGGGAAATATTGCATGCGACCATACCACATACAGAGCCCAAACCTTTCCCAATAGACCTTTTGTCTCTCCTTTTCACAATCATTTAACTTGGGAAGAGTCACGGATTGGCAGCACATACCTGAATCAATCGCTCGGCACTCAAATTAGTTGGAATCTAATGGATCTTTCTTCAAGTCTTGCCCTCGCCCCTACATCGTCTAACGGTCCTTGTCAGAACCACCTTCCTCTCAAAACTACAAAAAGTCTGTAGGAAGGTCACATCCGCAGTGTGTATCAGATTAACAGAGCGCAGTAAAACTCATCTATCTCGTCTTTTTCTCCGTCTCTATGATTTAACAAATTATATCTAGAAGTAAAAAAGCACTGTCCTAAAACATCAATGATTACTAGTAAGCCACAGCGTAGGTGGTTAAGGGAGTTTGTAATTTATAAGTATAATTTATTGAGGGTGTTCCTTCTCGCATCTCGCTTTTCTCTTTCCCTTCTTCTTTGACTTTTATGTTTTTATTTTATTTAATCATTCAATCCTTCAGTGCTTTCCTTCTATCTTTCCCTTTCTCCTTTTCTTTTATCGTTTATTTTGGCCTTTTCTTTTTCTTTTCCTCTTCTCTTACATCTTTATTTTATATATTTTCCTCACAATCACCGGCTCTTGAGACAGATACTAGGTGCATATGGCACCAAAGGTACGGGTAGAGGAAAGAGTCGCGAGGAAGCCGGCTCGCCGGGACATCTGAGTTCGGGGGCACCGCAGCCCCCTTACTACCCAAATTCCAACGCAATTAAAATCACCTTGAAATATTGTAAAGGGCACTTAAGGTAGGGATATCCGGACATCTAGTTTCTGGAAAACTAACGACGCGGACATCCCAAGTATAGAGGATGCCCCGGTAGTGGAGTGGAGCAAGAGCTTAAATGGCCTGATCGATTAAAATGCCCAGATGTTTGAAGGCCGCTGTACGGGCATCTGGGTGTATATCGGATATGGAAGACTTATCAAACAACTCGACTGCTTATATTCGACCTTCGCATTGCGGTTCTCTTGACTGTGTTGTGGACTTGTGATAAAACGGGAAAGAATTCTGGGGAAGTAGCACCACATCACGACAAAACATACACAGTATTAAAGCCAAGTGATAAAGCGGTTCTTCAAGAGATGTACCTGTGGAACACCATCTCTGCCAACGCCCAGAACAGCGCGGCCTTTTCTCCCCTATCCGACTTGCAACATAGTTAAGCCCGGGAGCTGTGAACCTTCATATGAGTGTCAGTAGCATATCGCGCTTTTTTAAGAAAGGAAAGAAATTGAGAAAAGAAAGACGAAGAATAGTAGTCGAGAAACAGAAATCGAGAAAGAGAGAAATAGACAAAATAAACCAAGAAAATTGAAGAAATGAAGGAAAAGAAACTAATAAAAAAGAATCCGATGAAGTGGAATCCAAGCTACATGTACTTAACTAAACGCGGCTGCGTTAGGCCGCCCGATGACTTCCATTCGTTTCGTTCCTGCA
The DNA here is from genome assembly GCA_039881045.1 of Chaetomium olivaceum. Lineage (NCBI taxonomy): Eukaryota > Fungi > Ascomycota > Sordariomycetes > Sordariales > Chaetomiaceae > Chaetomium > Chaetomium olivaceum. The sequence goes on from JAYWVB010000017.1 coordinate 253,828, forward strand.
GGGTACCGAGGTAGTCCGGCACGTCCGGGTAACTCGTCCGGGTTGTCCGGGTGGTCCAGGCAGTCCCGCCGGCTTATGCTTTGGAATGTATGTACCTAAGCAATATACATATATGCATGCACTTATCAAATGAGCTGCATATAATTCATGACGCGCTGGAGCAGACAAATACTTTTTATAGACGAATTGCTTCAGGTATCCAACGCGTGCATCGATCGACAGCTTTTATCCAGTCAATTTTGTACTACAATTTTCATCACTCTAGCGCTATTTTGGATCCGCCACAACGGCATCCGAAGCTCCCGTCTCCGAGATAAGAACCGCACGCAACTGCCCACCGGGGCTGACGCCTATCCTCCCGACGCATACTTCCCAAACACCGGACCCGAACACGAACCAGTCCCGTCTAGTGTAGTAAACCCTCTGCCGCCCCTTTCTTGGCTACGCACGGCACGGGCAGCATCCCATAGGCCGGCCCGGACCAGACCGCCAAGCATGTCATTGGCATCAGCACTGCAGGTCCCCTACAGGGAAGCCCGTGATGGCTTCTGGGGAGAGCAGACATCAACCCTGAACTGGTGCGAAGAGGTACGGTTTCGACATCCATAGTTGCACACCATGCAGTAAAAAAAAAAAAAAAAGAAACAGAAAAGAACACCCGATCGGACCCGGCTTACACCGCCTCCAGGATTACAACATTAGCTTCTACTGCGCCGAGGTCGTCAACACGCTCACCAACCTGGTCTTTATGTGGCTCGGGATCAAGGGCCTGCGCAATGTGCTCGCCCACGGCCACTCTAGGGTTTTTGTCCTCGCCTTCCTCGGCTACGTCGTAGTCGGCCTGGGGTCCATGGCCTTCCACACCACCCTGAAATGTGCGTTTCTCCCGCCTGTTGTGCCAACTTACCTAGTTCGTCCCCAGGTAGATGTTGTTGTACTTGTACTTTTGTGCTTTTGTGTCTCGTTTCTTCTCCTGCATCCGTGAAACAGGCCCTCCCGTTGTCTGACACAGCCTTTTTATCTTCCAGATGAGATGCAGCTCGCCGATGAGCTGCCCATGATATACACGGTGTGCATCATGGGCTTTGCTACGTTCTCGTACAGGCGGGCGGCAAAGGTGCAGGCCCTGATCGCGGCGGGGCTGGTTGGGCTGGCGGCTTTTATCACGGTTTGCACTGGTTCCCGCTACCCGAAACTCTTAAGTTCTGGCTTGCTGATACGTTGTTTAGGTTTACTACCTCGTCGCCAAAGACCCGGTCTTCCACCAGGTTGCCTATGGCCTCCTCACTTTGTCAACCATCGTCCGCGGTTTCTATGTTATGGAAAAACACGTGCGGCCGAAGCTGAGCAAACGAAATCGCGCCAAGTGTGATCACTACATGCGCAACATGTACACGCTGGCGCTGACTGGTCTGTACCACCTCTTTCCGGTAGCCCTGGTGTCTCGTCAAAGTATGTACCACTAACGCACGACCTGCTGGCCAGGCATCTTCATGTTCTTGGCCGGCTTCCTGCTCTGGAACATGGACAACATCTTCTGCCACCACTTGACCGCCACCAAGAAGAAAATATTGCTTCCGTGGTCGGTGATACTGGAGGGCCATGGATGGTGGCATATCCTGACCGGTTTGGGTAAGTTTCCCGTCCCCTTCCCCTTAACAGTACCTGCCTATGCCTCAAGAACGATGCTGACGTGGAAACAGGCGGTACGTGAAACCTGTAATGGCTAACTTAGGCGAGATGCTGACCCTTGATGTAGCATATCACATGATTATTTGGCGGGTGTGGTTGAACCGGTGTCTGGACGGCAGCGAAACGGAGTTTTTGTTGGACTGGGTGCCTTTGCGATCCGTCCCACAGGTCGTGCCCAGGCCCGGCGCCTTTGTGAATGGGAACGGCCACCGCAAGACCCAGTAACCCGGTTTCGTTGCCTGCTGATGAGACAGTTATAACCCCGGTCCAGACACAAGTCGGGCATCAAGGCGGTGATACCATAGGCTGTGTTAGTGTTATGGACGAGTAAAATCCCGTAGACAATAGACTTGGATGAACATCGGCGTCCTTAGGTGTTGGGTTTCGTCGTGGTTGGTGGGAAGATTGGGCTGAGACTACGCCGTTTAAGTTTCAAGAGTTAGTACCAAGCAATCGAGGCTTTGACATAAGCTTAAAATCATGATATTTATATAATTCTTTTTCATTTGGTTCGTTGTCCCTGAGTACGGGCGCTGAGTACTTGTGTGCTCAAAGTGCGGATCCAAAAGATCTCACACTGTATCTGCCAGGCCCATCTAAATTTCGAGCAAGACAACGACCGCCCCGTTAAGACGAACACAAGCATCGACAGATCCGCAGCATACATCACAAGTGGCAACCCCCGCTTCCTGCGTCACTACACACCGAATCCGAGTTTGAACCCAGCCTCATTTCGAGTGGGCATCTGTCATCATGTCAATATCCAACGAGGCGCTGCAGAAGGTGAGTGGAACACTCTAGAAATCGGGCATCAACCCCTCATCGCGCCTCGCGGCTCATGGATGGTGGCACATTTCATTCGATGCTGACCGACGGAACAGCTGGTGAGGGAGATCGAGTCGCAGGCTGCCGCCGCCCAGCAGCAGATCAGCCTGGTGCGCACCCAGACGGCCAGCAAGCAGCGCGAGATGCGCCTGGCCCAGTTGACGCGCAGCGAGATCGCAGCGCTGCCGTCTGATACGGCGGTCTATGAGGGTGTCGGGAAGATGTACGTCTCGCCCTTATCGCCCCGCGTTTGTGTGACTCTAGCAGCAGGTTGACTGTCGCTTGGTCTAGGTTCGTCGCTATACCCGTCCCGACGCTCCAGGACAAGTTGGGCTCGCAGATCAAGGGGATCGAGACCGAGGTGGATGCGCTGGGCAAGCGGCTGCATTACTTGGAGACGACGGCCAAGAACAGCCAGGAGCACATCGAAAAGATGCTTCGAGGTTCCGGGCAGCAGTGATGGATGCTCCGGGTCGAGCTCGGCATGAGTTTACATAATGGGCGGCCTGGGTAACTGATTGGGGTTACAGGGCACCAGAGCCAAGGCATGGCGTGGCCCGGCGTGGGTGCCGAAGGGGTGAAGAGGTTGGGATGTAGAGTGTGTAGTCCCTTCAGAGGTTGTAGCCCGCTCGGGTATCGCGGTATGGATGGGGCGGTAATAACTCCATCTTGATCGCGCCATAGAAAATTGAAATGGGTGGTTTGGGTTGCAGGAGACTCAACATTGCATTCCCAGTCCTGAACCGCCAATCTCGAGAACACTGAATTGTAACCACACTGTGCGAGATGGCCAAACAGGCCGGTTCACGGAGAACCTGTGTGGGCCCACTTACTTAACGCTGAGGGGCAGAAATTGTGACGCCTGCGGGGTCTGGACGCATCTCGTTGCCAAGATAAGTTTCAGACAAGCGCCGTTTCCTGCAGCTCGTCGGTTCATCAGCTGGCCTCAACCAGTGACTCGAACGACGGCGCGCTTCATCGCTCCCGAGTGGCCGCGATCAGCATCTCTAAATAACATGACGCAAGCTAGCTGAGAGCGCATGTATGACTCGCCTCTTTTGTTCAGACGGGATTGGTGAGGATCACGGGCCATGGCGGGAAGCGCAGCCTCGCGGCCATCCCGCCGCTTGTCGTGGCTGCCCAATGGACCCTAGGCCGATCAGCATACCAACCTGAACCGCCAACCACCCACAGGCCCGCGCCATCCCTGCTTGTCGTCTCCATTGCAGATGCCAAGCCGTCCCTCGCAGCCCCTCACCTAGCCCTATGCGCCGTCCCGGTTCTGGCAGCTGATGGCGTTTCCCTCACGAGCATGGGGAATGTGTTCGCAGAGCAGACGGAAAACCGCAGTTCTTCCCCTCCTGCGATAACCCGGGACGGGAGGTCGCCACCAAAAAGAAGACAGAGTGGAACGATGGTGATTTGTTATCCCTCTCCACCCTGAGAGACACCATGGCCCCGTTTCCTCGCACAAGGCTGAGCCGGGTCAACTAGGACTTTCGGAAGTCGGTCCATGGCATGGAAGTGGCAAGTGGAGAGTGGCATTCGTGCTGCTGGGGTTTGCGCAACTACTCTTTGCAATCTCACCAACCTCCACTCTTTTGACCAGCCGCTGACCGGCACTGGCCGCGTTGGCTGCTCTGCCGCTGACCTGCACACTTCCCTCACCCCAGTCCTCGGGAGAATCTGTAATCCCCGCCCACCCTGGCACGCCTGGTGCGTTCTTGGGCCAACCAACAACGGGCCACCGTGGGAGAAATGCGTGCTCCCATCCTCCCGGAAAGGAAACAGTACATCGTCTCGGGCTGGTTCCGTGTGGCACACGACCGCCAGGCTGCCATCATGCGTTGGTTCCCGATACCTGTCGCCCACCGGAAGACGTGACACCCTTTCTGATGTCCCGCACTGTACGGGCTTGAGGGAGCTCTCCCCTCCTTCTGATTTGTCGTGGGTCCGCGGCTCATGCAGCCCTTATGCCTGAGTAGCCGGGACTCGGGGGTGGGCGTCGTGCTCGAGTCTTCCCTGACCGCAGCGCCGAATAAGTGGTGGGTCACACCCCCGCTCGGTTGGGGGCTGACAATCCTCCTGACCCCCTCGACAAACCGAGGACATCTTCCCTTCGTTTTCAATTCTTCTTTCTGAAATCCCTCCTTCTTTCACAAACGACTTGGAGAAATCACGTTGAGCGACTTGAGGATCCAAGCCCGACTCTCGTCTAACCTTTGGAAGAGAGCGGCGTCTCGCTCGACCCCCCCAGCGGATACGTTTACAAACATAACCTAAGCGTGGCTCAGTTCCCTTCTCTTCACCATGTCTAGCTATAGCGACGATTCGAGTGAATTGACCGATATCAGAATACGGCGCGAGCGCCACCGCGATCCGTCCCCCTTCCGCCGCGGTCCTCCTCCCGGCCCGCCCCCACCCCATCGCGGGCCAGCCCCGCACTTCATTCAGACCGTTACTCGCGATGTACGGGACCACCGGCCGACAGGCTACTATCACCCGCCCGGCGCTCGCCGACCGGAAGAGCATATGACCATTGTTCATACCCGCTCCCGATCGAGAGAGCGCAGGTCCCCGCCGGTCCGTACTGGGCCGATGGTCGCTCCTCCGCCACCCCCTACAGCCCCTCCTCCCCAGGTGATCATTAACCAGCCGTTTGTCGATCGTCGTCGGGCCGAGCGAGACCGGAGCTCGGATTCATCCTCGGACGATTCATCCCGTGGGTCCCGCCGTCATCGCCGGCGCCATAGGCACCAGCGGTCCCACAGCCACGTCCGCAGCCGGTCGTCCAGCACCCACAGCAACATCGAGGACGCCAGGAATCAGTGGAAGCTGCAGAGCGCGAATGAGCAGCTCGCCATGCTCCGGCTCGAGGCCCAAAAGAGGGACGAGCAGCGCCAGATGGAGCGCTACTCCAGGGAGCAGGCCGAGCTCGCGCAGTCGCGGGCCGAGCTGGAGATGCGGCAACGCAGAGAGGAAGACGAGCTCCGCCACGACCGCTACCGTGACGAGTACGAGCTGGAGCACCTCAAGCGCGAGATCGCCCGCATCCGGCGCCAGGAGGAGGACCTGAAGGCCGAGCATGCCCGCGAGGAGCAGGCCAAGTTCGTCAAGGACAGCGACGAGCTGGCGCGGTTCAAGCGCGAGCAGGACGAGATCAAGCGCAAAAAGCAGGCTGAGGCTGAGACCGAGTACCAAAAGCAAAAGGCCGAGCTCGAGCGCCGGATACGCGAGGAGGAAGCGGCCAAGCGCGACAAGGCGATCAAGGAGGAGACCAAGGCCAAGGCGGCGCTCGCCGAGCTGGAGCGTATCCATGCGGAGCGGGAGCGCAAGGAGGAAGAGGAGCGGATCCGGCGAGAGATCGAGCTCAAGAAGCTCGAAGAGGAGAAGAAGGCCGCTGACGAGGCTAAGCGCAAGCAGAAGGAGGCCGAGGAGGCCATTGCCGCGTACAAGGCCAAGGAGATGGAGCGCGCCCAGAAGGAGAAGGAGGAGAAGGAGGCCCGCGACAAGGAGCTGCAGCGCATAATCCAGGAGCGCCTGATCAACTCCGGACTCGACGAGAAGGAGATCGAGGCCGTCATGAAGAACGAGAAGATCAAGCGAGAGAAAAAGGAGAAGAAGGAGGAAGAGGAAAACAACCAGATTGCCCGCCCGACTTACACGCGCATGTCGCTCCGGTACCTCGACATCGAGACCCTCCTCCACCACAAGATCGATTTTGACCTGGACCCGGTAAGTCTCCATCATCTAGCCTGGGCTGGGCTCAGTAACAGTACCCCCAGAAGAAAAAGAACCCCCCTCACTAACACACACCGCTATCAACAGGAACCGGGCTACGTCATCATCAAACGCTGGGTGCCTGAGTGGGAGCAGACAGTGCTGTGGGAGCACACGCGGCGCCGCCGCGACGGCAAGGTCATGCTCGAGGTCGAGGACCGCCATCATCACCACTCCCACAGCCGCCACCACTCGACCGGCTACGAGTTTGTCCGCGCAAAGTCAAAGTCCCGCCACCGCAGCAAGTCGCCCGGCCTGCTCATGTACTTGGCCGGCGGTCGGCCGCGGTAAGGGTGTGGCGCTGCGCTGCGTTGAGGTGTCGTTTTGGTGATGGATACCCTTCTTCTCTGAGCTGCTGGCTATATCTTTTCTGTTATTTTCCTTTTTTCTGTTTGGCTACACACCCGGTGGGAAAAGGCGGGCAGGGAAGCCTGGAGTCGGGGTGGAACCGGGGAGAGCAGAGTCGGAACGCAACGCATGAAGGAACGATAAGATGAGCTATGATTTGTGGTTTACGTTTGTTCGAGTTGAGATCATTTTCGTATCTATCTTTGGTTCTTTGTTTGGTCTTCTATTCCCACCTCCGTTCTCGCGCCATTGGGCGGTCTTTGAAAGAAGAGTGTTCCCGGCCTCGCCGGGCTTGTTTTGTTTCTGTTAGTTGCCTTCTCCGCATCTTTCCGTCGAATGATACCGTCTTCTAGGATGAGCCATGGTCGGGATAGGGTACCGTAGTGGAAGAGGTGTCGTATAGTACAATATAGTACACTCTAGACCAAAAAGACCAACCCTCTCGCATCACCCATCCAACCCATAACGCCGCCGTCATGCCCACTTATGCAAACAGCCAACGCCCACCCCGCAATCCCATTTCACCCATCCCATCCCATCTCTCATCTTATCCCAAAATACTCTCAAAAGTATGTATTTCACCCTATTCACAAACTCTCCCTCGCCGCTCCCGCCCGCCACCCCACCTCCGCCCTCCTAACCAACTCCTCATAAACAGTCCACGCCAACGCCGAACTAACCGCCTTCCTACTCATGCGCAGCGCCAGCCCATCCCACAGCGCACGCACCCCATCCTCCGCCACCATGCGCCTCGCCCCAGAAACCATATTCCGGTACCGACCCGGCTGCAGCTGGATGCGCGTCTTGACCGCATCGAACGGGTTCGACACCACGCTGCACACCACGCCCGCCAGCACCCCGGACGCGAAGTTGATGCCTGCCGCGTGCTGCAGGCCCATCCCTTCTCCTCCTCCTCCTACCCCCGTTCCCGTGCTGGGGAACAAGCGGCCGAGCCGTTTCTTGCCCTGCTCGTAGAAGAGGACGTAGAGCCCCGCGTAGGGCGCGTCGCGCACCGCGGTCGCGCCGTACCCGGCGAAGAAGCCGCGTGCGCCTTCGCGCGTGGCGATGTCGCGCGCTGCCGAGGCGAGCGAGGTGTAGTTGTAGAGGGTGCTCTCGTAGCGGACTTTGAGCACGGTGAGGGGCATGAGGAGGAGCCCGGCGAGGGAGCGGGCGGCGGCGCCGGCGAGGAGGTTGGAGGTGTTGGAGAGTTTGGGGAGGGAGGATGAGGTGGAGGAGGAGGTGGTGGAGGAGGTTGAGGGGAGCGGGGAGATGCGCGCGGCGCTCTGGCGGATGGCGTTCAGCGAGGTGAAGTAGATGGCGGAGCCGAAACCGGTGCGGAGGGCCGAGGGTACGGCGCCCCGCCAGAGCGCGGGGATCAGGCGCGGGGCTGCCCGGATGTCGGCTATGGCGGCGGAGAGGGAGTGTGCGCCCGATTGTTGGACTCGTGTCTTGAGGAGGTCGATCGGCTGGAGGAGGACGGCTGAGAGCACGCCGGAGCCGAGGCCGGCTGCGAAGTGGAAGGCTGTTCGTTTGGAGGGGGGGTGTCAGCCGGGGTCTGGGGGAGCGGGGCCAGAGGGGTTTGGAGAATATGGGAGGGGAAGTGAAGACAAGATGACCGTACTCGACTTCGAAAGCGCCGTGCGGGAGCCATCAGACATTGCGGCGTTGGGTCTCTTTGTCGGAGGGGTGTCTCGATGTGTTGATCGAGGTGTGGTGGTGTCAAGCAGTTTTGGTGTGTCGACCAGCGGAGATTTCTCGTTCAGAGATTGGTGTGTCTGAGATACGGACCGGCCATTCTCAACACATCTCGAGAAGGGGGTTGCCCATATTGTGTCAGGCTAGGCGGTCGTTCTTACTGTCGTCTTTGTTTGAGTTAAAAAGTTGGGGCAGCAAAGGTGAGAAGCTGCAGGAGCAGGTATGCATTGGCCTATGACGGCATGCCAATTCTGCTTTTGGCGGATCCGGATCTGCCGGCTTAACCCGACCGGACCGGCGCCGGGGACCCAAACAGCCAACCAGGGGCGGGGTCAGGCAGAAATACAGATGAACCATCCCGATATTCTCCTGTTGATACTTGAGTCATGGTTCTCGTGATCGTTATGAATTAGTATGGAAAATTGACCATGTGTCATCGTATTGTAACCAACCGCTAATTGAACAGTGCCGCTATCAACTCAACTCCCCCTCCTCTGCTCCCCAACAATGGACTCCAGCCGTCCAGCCAAAGCCCTGTGTCTCTTCACAACCTCAACCCACTCATCCTCCGCCTCGGGCCCAACATCCAACGTAGCAAGGAACAGCCCAAAATCACCACCCAACCGCCCCAGACTCCCCGCACAGTAGAGCACCTGCGTAAGCAGACTGTCCCGAGCTGCCTGGTCCCTCACGGTAGGTAGATACACTCGCAGCGTCTCCAACAGCATGTCCACTAGATAGAGCGGAAACGTCGCCAGGGCCGAAGGCATTGGTTCCAGCGGGTCACTTCCTTGCGCAGCACCGCCACCACCAGCCGGCCCATCACTCGTCACCGCCGCGGTCGCCGGGAAAATACTCCTGAACATAGAAACAATAGCAAAGCTCTGCTCGCGAAAGATCTCCAGATAGCGCTTGAGGTAGCGCTCGGTCTGCTGCCCGCCTGACCACGCGTTGCCGCTGCCGAGCGCCCGCTGGCGCGCCTGTTCCTGGTCGGCCAGCTCGCGCAGCGGTTCCAGCGCCTCGAGCATCGTCATCAGCGTCGCGAGGCGGCAGACTAGGAAGAGTGCGCCTAGTACGCGCTCTTGGGATTCACGTCCTTTTGTTGTTGCGTGGGGGGAGGGTTGGGTGATGGTGGAGGTGGTTGTGGTGGTGGTTGTGGGTGAGGGGGAGGGGGCTGCTTCGAGGTCGGGGAGGACTCGGCGCAGCCAGCTGATTGTTCGTAGTGAGGCGGCTAGCTTGAGGCCTGGCGCTTTGAGGGAGAGGATGAGGTTGGCGGCCATGGTGCGCATCGCTTCGTCGGCTTGGGTGGATATGGATTCTATGAGAGGCGAGTTTAGGTAGATGGAGTGCAGGCGCCGTATGTGGCCGTTCAAGTCCAGGGCGGATGAGTAGTTGACGGGCGCTGTGGTGATGGCGGAGGATAGCAGGGTTGGCAACTCGAGCACATCGACCAACCGCTCGACATTGCGTGAGAGGAGGAGCGCCTTTTTGCGACGTGCTAGCACCTCACTGTCGCTGCTCTTGTTGTAGGTTGTCGAGAAGCGCACTGCTTCACTATCGAGCTTGGGGATTGCATTGCGCAGCTCAGCCGTGCTTGCCGCAAGCGCGGGTAATGTGGTGCGCAGTGTTGCATGGTGTGATGCAGACTCGATGATCTGCTTGTGTGATTTCTTGGAGAGAGCCTGCAATGAGAGCAGCAGTCCATGAGACGATTGAGAGAGCGCCTGTGGTTCCGATGACGCGAGTGACGAGAGCGGTTGTGACGCTAATGTTTTGAGGTACTCGAGTGAACTTGGGTCTGCCGTATCCCGAGACGATGATGGCCCTGGCGGGGAGAGCAATTCATAGAGACTGTCGGCCATTTCGGGCGTTGTTTGGTGCCAGTGAAGTGAGTTGAGTACGGAGATCGCCAACTTAAACGGTCTGTCTTGGCTTCGAGACGAATGATCGTTACGTGGTTACATTCATACTTGTATCTCCATACATACATTACCTTGTATTAGGTACGACCCCGATGTAATGATACCGTCGTCGACATCCGAGCGACATCCTTCAGTCACATGGAGATAGTTAAGAGAAGTGATGGTAGGAGGCCACAAATAATTATAACAAGAGCTATACTATTTGTCATATATATTGCATTGCATTTCGTTACATTCACCTAATGTCGAGAGATTGAATGAGCGGGGCGTAACTCCTCTGCTGCCGTGGCTTGATTTTACAATATTATGTCCAAGTTATCGGTTTTGTTGCGCCCGGCCACGGTTACTCTAGAGAGAGTCTTTCTTTCCTCTTGAAGCACTTCAATATTGAGAGAGGCGGTCGAGCATTGACAGAATTTCTCAACTGGACAATACTATGAAGTATACTCATCATGTCCATGTCAGCAGCCTGAGCTTCCATTACCTCTGTACTGTACTGCTTGGTACACTGAAATTACTCGCTGACGCTTGTGCCTACCCCACATAGTTCGACTCCGTGGCTTCTTCCGCTCCTTCAGGCTTCAACCAAACATGGACTCGAATATGTTTCACTTTCAGACTCAGAATCCAATTGATCTATTCATCGAATTCGCTATCAGTCGCTGCTATTGGACTCGATATCTTCCCATTGCTGCCTTTTTCGCCTTCCAACATCGACGTTTAGATATGGACGCTGTCCCCGACGCGCCCGAGGTCGGCCGCGAACGGGATGACCCAGTTTCATGGCCGAAGTCTTGGTCCGGCTACTCTCCGACCCGCCGTCAATCCCGATCATTTTGAGTTTGTTTTTGTTTCGTTTTTTTCTTTTCGATCCTTCAAGTCTCGGTGTTGATGGGACCGCCACAACACTAGCCAGCCCGGACAGCAGCACACCGAATTTTGCAAGCCAATACAGCAGGATGGCAGTGACGCTCAGCCATCCTTCACTTCCTACACTTCTCGACTTGCTTTTATCTGTATTTCGCTCCCAATCCTTCTGGCAAGTGTCAGTAGCGGGCTCGCTGTCTCCTTCTCCCACCTGCGTGGGCACCGTCGAGTTCACCAGCGTTACCGAGCTAGAAGATTCGGAGATTTCTTCGTGTCCGGCGGCCGCGGGCACCGATGTTTCGAGAGGCGGAGGCCGGGGCGGGTGAGAAGGGTGGTGTGCGAAGCCAGCGGCGGCCATGCTCAGCTCTTCCAGCGTCAACGCGGGGAGGTGCCTCATTGGATTCCCCACCAGCGATGTCTCTCCTCCTGTGCTTGCTAATGGTCGGGCTTCCAGCCACGGCCTCGTGGGCGGTTGTATTCGAGGAACCTGGGGATTACCCGGCGGTGATTCAACTGAGAGAGTTGGCGTGACCGGGTTCGTGATGGCGGGGTGATAGCTCGCAGCCAATGCGTCCGGGATTTCGACGGGGACTTTGGTCATGTTCGCGTACCCCATTGCCTCGTGCAAATCACGGGCAGCCTCATCCAACCGCAGGGGGCACGAGTACCCCTCCGCCCACTCGATTTTGGTCACGATTTCCTGGTCCTTGCCTCCCTTCTCCCCAAACTTCAACTTGTTTTTGATCTTGTCCGAAAGTTTGGCGAGTTTGCCGCTGACGTGGACTGTCATATAGAACCTCGTCGCATTATGCTCCAGAGCGAATGCCGTGTGGAAGAGGTTGCTGTGTGTCGGCTGCCACTCCAACGAGTTCTCCTTGAGCTCCCAACGTAGGCGGTTGTACCATATGCTATCCTTGGTCGACGAGATATACCCAGAAAAGTCCCACCGTCCCCGCGTTTGAATGACCTTCTCCTTATTTATCCCAAGTCCACCAGCACCATAGCCAAACAACTGCACCTCAGGGGTGCGGTTTTGGATTTTTCTGGTCTGCACGAAAGATTCCGGGCCCCGGACGCATTTGGGGCCGTAGTGGTCGGTAAACTTGACCGGGCAACCAAAGCGGTGCGGAATTTCAGCTTCTTCGCCGTCGTCCTCCGTCAAGGTTACCGTGATGGTCGCCGACTCGAGTCTGCAGTCTGCTGGCTGGCTAAAGTCGAGGTCCAAGTAAATAATACCGCCGGGGTTTTTTGACTCCCCGATGACGCCCCAGCGAGATTTGGTAAACATAAACCGACAATCGATTTCAACTTTGCCAATGCTCCCCCGGCCTGCGCGCATATGCGTTGAAGCTATGTTGTCGAATCGTTTGTAATCTCGCCGCCCATATTTACCACGTACTTTGGATAACAGAACAGGTCGAGTGCTCTGTCCATCCATTGTCGAAGGTGGCCTCCAGCAGCCGACTCTGGATTTGTGCGCACAATGCCTAATTCAATTCAGGTGTCGAAGGACTCGGCCCCAGAGTGCGGCAGTCTGGAGTAAATATTTGAGCAAGCGAGGGCGGGGCTGTCGCGCGAACACACCCTCGCTCCGTCAGCTGCATTGAGTTCCGCCGACACTGCCCCCATTAGTCGTGTGTAACTGGGCTTCCCGGACCGCCGCTTGGCCGCAAGAACGCACGCAGGACGAGTTCGTCCTGCAGCTTTGATTCGCTAGTGAAGCTGCACGGAACCCCAACTTGACGAAACCCTTGGCAAGGCTCTCACGATGAGGGAGGCCATCGATAGGCTGCGCCCCTCGCGCTCTGGACGAGTCCATGCTCACACCACGTCTTCGAGTTTCTCCTGAGCAAGGACGGTTGTGGCCGCCCACGTTGTCTTTAGGACACTCCGTTCTCTGGCATGGACCAAAACTGATTCGGTGATCGCTTCACGATGTCGTCTAGCTCAAGCTACTACAGTGGCGAGACTAGCTCTATCGATCAAAGCGATGAAGATGATGACTCGGTTGATACTGTTACCCATCTTCGACCGAGGCTACAATCCAATAGAAATCATTCTCGACCGACACGACAATCCAATACAGATGGTGCTGATTTCGGTCAACCCACACTCTCGAATCCTTTTTCTAATCACTACCCCACCTGGCAAGAACCACCAACAATAGTCCAAAGGCAGCATGTGCCTCCGGACTATCCACAGAACGTTCTCCCTGTTCAGAACCCGGTACACCAATCTCGGGGAAACTTTTGGGAGCAACTCGACCATGGTGCTCAACAGCAAGCGGAGAAGTCGCTCGTCTCAACACGAAGACCATGGACCCCCAACATAGGGCAGCCGCCAGATCTGAGCCCTAAAAGACTCGAAGGCCCAGCCGCCAATGCCGCCGGCCCTACCGTCACCACGGGGCCCGATCACCGTGTCAAGGCGGACGCCCAGCCTCCTTGGCCGACGTACCTCCCGTACTCCGGACCAGTAGCGACCGACGAGTCCGGTGTCCGAACGCCCTCGCCGGACAAGGGCCCTCCAGAAGAGCCTCCCAGAAAAGGAGAGACCCCGGGTGCTGCTACCACGCGAGTCGATCTTGTTCATGATCCATCTCGGGCAAACAAGGATATGTCCATCCGCATTGAGCTGGATGCCGAGGAGGACTGGGAGGATGACTTGGAAGAATTCTGCCGTCTGAAAAGGCTGGGTCTGATCAAAGAAGCAAAGGAAAAGTTCTGGTCAGCACTGGGGCACGTTAATACCATGCCCTACATCCGTGTCCAGTATGCCGAGATGCTCCAGTTATCTGGGGACTTCAAAGGCTTTCAAGATCTCGACTTCCTCCCGGAGTTCCCCCCTATTCCGACAGAGGAAACCCCTGATGACCGCAGCCGTGGTAAGCTGGTCGCTAATCATGCGCTCCTGGACCTGCTCTCACAACGACCCATCGCCAATTACCTCACTTCTGCATGGGGGTGGTGCGCAATACCCTAAAAGCCCTGGCCTCTGAATCAACGGTTGGTTCCACAGAGGTGCGTCGTAAATAGCCGTGTGCTTCCTAGGCTGCTTCTAACTTGTCGCCTGCCAGATACAACTCATTGTTTTATGCCTCCGCGTTCTGGACTACCTGAAAACCTGCACGCATGAGACCGCCGTTGGACCGGCCATAATCTACGCAAACCGGCTGTTTAACTGGCGGCAGCTCTACCACGACCTTGTCGGTGAAAGTTGCGTCTGGGATTTCAAGGATCTCTTTTTTGCCTCAGTCTCAACCTTTGGCTGGGAAAAGGCGCTGGTGCAGTTTTTTGAGACCACATATTTCCCCCGCGCACTGGACTCTATCATTCAAGACTGGACCCGCCCCTTTTACGATGAAGCCTCTGTGATGGGCCTCCTCGACCTGTTCACTTCGCTTATTCTCAAGGACCACGACAGCAGCATGAAGACCCGGAATACTCTTTTGCTTCATCATGCGAGGACTATGGCAGAATCCGCGGAACGCAATGACCCAGAGCTAATGAAGACTAAGCCCTTCGTTCAGTGGTTGCTGGCTAAGTCCGTCCTCGAATTGGGGAGTGTCCCCGAGCGGCCGGACGGAGTACGAATGGAGCACTTTAGCGGACTAAGGCTCAATCAGGGTGGCGGCGTCCATTTGCCAATATACGTCCCAAGCCGGCACTCTAGGAAACCTGACTGGGATATGTTTTCCTCACGTTCCACACCCACACAACGACGTGTTGTCGAGGTCGCTGTTAGGGCGGCGGACCAGCTTGGGGATTACAATCTGCAGGCTGAGGCCTTGAAATTGCTCATCCTTCAGTCTCAAGATCCGAAACAGTGGATGGCTGCGCTTGCACAGCTGCAGCTAGAAAACCAAGGAGACAAGGAGGGCTACCTTGCAACATGTTTGTCCAGGTACCTGGTTGCCACCGACCCAGCGGAAGAAGCAACTCTCCTTCAAGACCTCGAAAAGCCCGGCGGAGCGGGAAATGCCCTCTACTTCGAACAGTGCGAGAACGCATCTTTGACTTGGGCCTGGAGCATGATTCGGGTCCTGCTCACGACGGCGCACAGCGATGATAGTTCGGTTGCTACTGGCGCCACGGAGCCATCGCCGTTCCTAACTCAGGGGTTCAGCCTGGACGGTTCAAAACTGCCCCCATATGTTGCAGAATTCGCTCGCGTAGAGCTCGGTGTTTTTGTTTCGGAATCCATGGGCCCGCTATCTTTGGCGGATCTAGAACCAACGGGTGCAGGCGAGGTCAAAGAGGATCGGAAATCGCCCGAAGAGGCGCTACGGGACCGTTTCACTCGCGCAATAACCAACCCGGCAACAGACCCCCCAAACATGGCGCCGTACGAGCCATGGGGCTGGATGGTTGACCCTGCGAACTGGCCCAACTCGCGCCCGCCTCCTCATGCTCCTGCCCCACCCCCTGCGCCGCCACCCAACGACCCCTGGAACTATTATAACTACCGACAACCAAACCCACTGGCGCAGGGCGTAACACCGAACCTTGAAGTGAAGGGTTGGCCAAAGACGTGGTATGAGGATGCCAAACGATACGCGCCGAGTGTGTCACAGCGTCCCGTGGATGACTCTGACTCAGACACCCACGAGAGGGCTCGGTTCATGTATACCAATCGGACCCCAAAGCTCTCAGATTCCGGTTCGGAAGACGGCCGTCAACAAATGAGCAGGACTCGGATTTTGGAAAGGCAGCCTGCTTTGAAAAAGCCAACGTATATGGCACGAGAGGCATCGAGAAAGGCACGTGGGGAGAGAAGGATATATAGAGATATCTTTGGGGAGATAGACAGAGATAGAGAGAGGGAACAAGACAGGGAGAGGGAGAGATATGTAGAGAGGGAGCGAGATAGGGAGAGGGAGAGAAATGAGGAGAGCGAGAGGTTTGATGACTCGGAGGAAATGGGCAGCCGGCTCGGCAACAACAAAAAGAAATTGAGCAATATCAGATTGGAACGTTGGCAGATGGAGGGAGCGAAGCATGAGGGAACCCATGGCCGGACGGCAGTTTACGACGACAACCCAAAGGACGCCAAACAGGAATGGAATCGAGCCAACACAACACTCAAGTTTGTCCCCCATGAAGCAGTAAGCACGACAAAAACGAAGAATGAACTCACGGACCAGCAAGAAGCCGTGACTATTTCAACAGAACTTGATAATAAGGACGGTGGGCATAGAAGAGGCGGATCCAAGCACTCGGAAAAGGGACTGCATATTACGGTGGAGGACGGAGTGACAAAACTTTACTTCCCTGGCAGTCACCCCGGCAGCGGAACGACGGTGGTGTTGAACGACAAGCAGCCACACAGATCTAATGCTTATGTTGAAGGAAAAGATGCGAACTTTGAGGCTATCGCGCCAAATCAAATTCGACCTCCGCGGCGCACACTCTCTCTTCCCGTCGGGAACAAATTGGAATCCAGCATAAAGACAATTCCGATCGTGGTGGACTCACCAAGTGACGCCGTTGGACAGCAATGGTACAAATATAAGAAGAAGAAGCAGATGGAATTCAATGAGCGACGGAAGTCTCCTTATGCCACCGAAGTCAAAACGGAAGATGAGGCCGACCGTCAAGCAGAAAGAGAGTATGACGAGATAGAAGCACTCGCACCACCGCAGCTGCCACCACCGCAACCAGCAGAGCCGGAATCGAAACCGGGACCAAAGCCTGCCAACATCGATGTAGATGATACACGGTCTTCTATCCCCGAGGGAGACGAAAGGCAAACGGCGGCTGCAACGGCGATCACGACTGTGCAAAACGGCCTGGCAGCGCCAGCAATAACGATAGCAGAGTCGAAACCGGAACCTGCGACGGAACTCGCGGCGGAACCAACAGTAGAACTACCAACTGAACCCGTAACAAACCCCGAAGCGCCGCCTTTGCCAACGATAGCATCAGCCGAGCCAACGACGACTACAGCGAAGCAACAAGCAGAGTCTGGGGACCCATGGGCCGATCTATGGGCCACCTCCAAGAAGGCAAAACGCCTCCAGGCTTTGCTCGAGGCCGGGCCGGAACCGGAACCAGAGCCCGCCACCGCCGGTGATGACATCTGGTCTTTCTCCCCCCGACCAAGGCGAAGGAAGAAGAGGTTAGACGAGTTCTTGTCCTCCACCACAACGCAACCCCCGGAGCCTGAAACGATGCCTAGTACCGCAGACGGCAATGCCGACGAACAGCCGGCACAAAGCCCCAGCAACGAAACCTTGGAAGCCCCAAAACCGGCTCTAGTCCCGGGCCCGGCCCCGGCCCCGGTCCCAGCGCCGCAACCGCAACCGACCGCTAATACGGGGCAAGCCAGACAACAGACGAGCCTCCTAGCAGGCTGGGGCACGACCGCGCACGCGAGCGGGTGGGGCTCAACTTGGGATTGGGGGCGGCCGGCCGAAGATGTGAACATGGAGGAGTTGGCCTTTGGTGGGGAGTGGGCGCGGAGTGAGGTGAGGGCAAGGGTGATGACGAGAAGCCGGGGAAGAAGAAGAAGGAAGAGGCAGAGGGTTTGGTGGATATGCAGGCGGAGGAGGAAGGGGCGCGACAGGTAGAGCTGAAGGCAGTACGGGAGGCGGAGGAGAAGGAGGAGAAGGAGGTAGGCGAGGAGGGCGGGCTGTTGATAGAGATGCTGGAGGAGGAGAAAATACGGAAGGGGGAGGAAATGGAACGAGAGACAAAGACTGGGGAGGAGAAAATGAAGGAGATTATGGATATCCTAGAGGACGAGGATACAGTGGAGGAGACGATGAGGGGTGGAGAGGAGATGGGAGAAACGGAGGATTTGGCGAGGGGTATAGTTGAGGAGCAGACGGGGTCCCTTGGTACGCCTATTCGAGCGCCGGACGCCGCGATGCTGCAGCTGGTTGAAGAGGCAGGGGGTGGGAAAGGGAAAGAGACGGAGAAGAAGAAAGCGGAAGGAGGATCAACGGGGGTTAAAGCAAAGGGTGTGCGAGGGGCTGGATGGAAAAGGGGGGTTGAAGACGGTCCTGGGCGTTATGGCGTACCGCTCCCTTCCGTGCCAGTCCCTCCTGTACCAGTTCAGGTGAAGAGGCTATGGGAGGGAAGCTCCAGCGCATAGCGACTTTGACGGGCTTCCGTTTTACTCGAAGACCAGGGCAGGCAGACGAAAGGGTGAATGAAGATGACGTATTTCTCTTGTAGTGGACATAGAAAAGTTTCCTAGTCAACTCATACAGTGATCGGATTGAAGCTGGTTATGTCTAGTATGAACGGTGCAAAAGCGGCTGCGACGCGGTTATCCAAACATTGCTGTCTATATCGCTTTGTTTCTATAACAAGTCTCATCACCTCACGTTCTATAAATACGAGCCCGGGGACTCGTGCCAACCACGAACTGGCATCCTTGTTTCTTCCGCACGAAGTTGGCTCACCCAACACAGCGAACAACCACCATCGAGCCATAACAACGGGATCCGAGATAACCCCACGATATCAAGCTAGTCCCTCCCGCTGTCGGGGTCCCCCTAGTCCTGCCTCTTCTCACAAAACGGGCCGTGAGCCCAGTTGCCGTTGCTCGCAGGCGTCCGTGGGAGGAGCGCAACGCGGCCGGAATGGAAGAGGCACAATGCTAAGGATTTGTTTAAATTATACGGAGCTCGTTCAGAAGGTAAGTTACGCTGAAGGGAGATGGGGTGATCTGGATCCGGTGGGTGAACGCATCTTCGCGCGCTCCTCGCATCATTACACATCTTCCGCCAGCCGGAGGGCGATTGATTCCCCGGCCATGCCAACCACGAGTTATTGGAGATATCATTTTCATCGACAACGGAATCTGCCAACTTGCAGGGCTGTCCCAGTCCGTTGCCGAGTTTACACGGATGGACATCTGCGCAGATCAGGACGTGCGCCGAAATCCACTGGCTCTAGACACCTTTGACGATTACTCGAGATGTTTTGGGTTTCGAGGAGATGACGCGCCCCCGTTCTATGACGGGGACGGAGTTGGCCGATCAATAGTTCGCTCCGTTAAACGTGCTTGCACCGGGTAGCTGTATTGGTCCGATATATACACCAATATCAATGTGAGCATTTGTCCATATAATACTTGATAGGGTGGAGTCGTGGTTGAGTTTGTTGGGGCTCGGGATGATGACTGCGTACGAAGTCATGACTGTGTATGGAGGAGGCCTGAGAATTGCATGTGACGCCTTGCGTCGTTCATGCATGTCAATGGATGCTTCGGGGAAAGCGGCGTTCGGTGCTGCAACGCCCGACTCACCCCGCATCCGTCCCCCTGTGGGCCCTGTCCCGTGGACTCTCAGTGGCTGGCCCAGATGACAGGGTAGCCTTGGCAGGTGCCAAGACCTTCCAGATCCCAACAAAAACGGGTGTTGCCTTTTGGAGTGCCAGTGAGTGCTCAGCCAAGTGCCAGCTCCCGCCAGCACCCGCTCCGCCTGGTCTGCAGCCTAGAGCTCCAATTCGAGTAACCCACGAATGAAGAGGCCGCACATGGCGCAGTGACTTCCTCCTCTTCGACGTCTCACCTGCTGCAGCCGCGTGCCTGGCGCTCTGAGACCCTCCAGGTTAGGGGACTGGTGACCGTACCCGCTTGGCGTTTTCGGCGTTCGTCGTTGTTTAAACCAAAGGGGCACCCAACCAACTCTTCCCGATCCCCGATTTCCGTTTCCTGTTTTCCACCACACCGGCGATCAGAACCATCATCGCCAAAATCCAACATGCGCGATCCGTTCCCACCGATCCCGGCCCTGAGCCGGGCCATCGAGCCTCTGGCCGAGCGCCTCGGCATGCAGACGCTGCCGCTCCATATCCACGAGGTCGTCGGCGCCGCCCTGCTCTACACCTTCATCCAGGTTGTCGTCTCGCCCGTCCTGTCGACCCGCTTCTTCCCGCAACACTACCCGCGTCATGACCGAGCCAAGAAGGCCAACTGGGACACCCACGTCGTCTCGCTTGTCCAGAGCTTGCTGATCAACGTGCTGGCCCTGTGGGTCATGTTCGTCGATGAGGAGCGTCAGGCCATGGATTTCGAGCAGCGCATCTGGGGATACACCGGAGGATGCGGCCTGATCCAGGGGCTGGCCACGGGCTACTTCATCTGGGATCTGGGCATCACGATCCTGAATTTGGACATCTTTGGCTTGGGGCTGCTTGCCCATGCCGTCAGTGCCCTGGCGGTATACACCCTCGGCTTCGTACGTTGCCCTCTCTCTCCCTTCTCCCTAACCCGGCCTCCCATCATGGAGCTAACCCGCCCGTGCCCCAGCGCCCCTACATCAACTTCTACTCGCCCGTTTTCATCCTCTACGAACTCTCCACCCCCTTCCTCAACATCCACTGGTTCTTCGACAAACTCAACATGACCGGCTCCAAGCCCCAGCTCTACAACGGCATCGCCCTGCTCGTAACCTTCTTTTCGTGCCGCCTGGTGTGGGGTACCTACCAATCAATAATGGTGTACGCCGACATGTGGAAATCTCTCACGCAGGCGCCCTCGCCCGAGTACCTGGCCGCGGCCTTCGCTGACCCAGCCACCGCCGCCGACCCGAACACCAACCTCATGTTCTTTGCCCGCGACGCCGCGCCCATCCCGCTTGCCCTGACCGCCGTCTACGTCGCGAGCAACCTCGTCCTCAACTCGCTCAACTGGTTCTGGTTCGTCAAGATGGTCGCTGCCGTGAGGAAGCGCTTCGAGCCCCCCAAGCCCGGTGCCGCCGCTGGAAAGCGTGAGGCTATGCCGGTGGAGGCCGCGAAGGCGTCTGGTCTGGACGAGAAGGACCGGCTTGCGGCGAGGCACCGCAGGGCGCCGTCGATTATTGAGGATGTGGTGCCGGATACGGAGGAGTTGAGGGAGGGCACGATTCAGTGAGGGGGGTTTCTTAGGATTCTAGAGAGATTGGAGATGTAACTTGTGATAGACGGTGTATGGATGGGGAGGGAGAGTAATGTTTTGGGCTGTGTATTACGATGATACGGCATGGCACGGGATATAAGGTCGGGTCGGGTCGGGTCGCCTGGGATGGGATGTTGTTCGGGCTCATTTCTTTGCTCTTCTACTCCCTGTGTGGGCTGGCTTTGGGAGTTGTGATTGGATTTAGAAGTCAATCTACGAAATCGTTTTCAATAAGTGCTAACAGTAACCACTGCCATACATGCTGGGTGACATACCCCTCCGAGCCGAACCCAATACTAAAAATGACCTCCCCCTCCCACCCTAGAAACTCAGAATCCGGACCAGGCCGATACCCAAACACAATGTCCCGCTTCGAAGTCGGCCACATCTTCCGGGGCAAGAGATTCTCTTACACGATCACCGCTTCTCTTCGCAACCGTCCCGGTGGGCCATGGCTTGCAACGTCCGTAACCAATTCATCATCGCCGTCACGCACGAATGTATCACTGATATCAAGCAGTAACCCAACTCGGCAGCGTTTCGTGGTGAAAACCGCTCCAGAAACCGGCTTCAGAAAGAAGCCCAAGCACTCCAGCTTTTCCAGGAATGTGGCTCACTTCGCCAGTTGGTCGATGAGATCCAAGATCCACCCTCATTGGTACTAGAATATATTGACAACACCGTTCTAGATTTGGTGATAAAGAACAAGCTCGCACGGGTCGAGGCAAAGCGTGCTCTCAAAGCGGCCGCGCAGGCGCTTGCCGCATTGCACGACAAGAACATTGTGCACACAGGTGTGCTCAAGATCCCAATAAGCAATCGAATTTGGGAGCATGACGAGCTAATCTGATATACCGCTTCCCTGTAGATGTCAAACCGGACAATATTTGGGCCAAACACAACACTCCTGGCGTCACTGTGTACAAACTCAGTGACCTCGGCGACTGTTCATCGCTAGATGTGCCCTCAAATGACGGGGGTCACTTGATCGGCGCCGAGATCTTCTGTGTCCCGGAGGTGCTTCTTGGGATTCCATGGACGACCAAAGCCGATATTTGGGCACTCGGTGCTACAGTAAGTATTCCTCATTCTTTTGTACCAACCTTCTAACATCGCCTAAAGGGAATGACTCTTATAACAAGGGGCTATGTCTTTCTCCCCAGAAATCCCCACCCCCCAAAGATCCGCGGTTATCCCAAGCCGTCCTCCAAATCCAGAACGACTTCTACGGGCCCACCAGCAGAGAGGCATTTCGTGGTCTAGCAAAGGACTCGATGTCACCCCAACTACAGAAGTTTGAAGAAACCTGCCGCCCATTTCCCCTCTCGGATGCATCCCCGCTTGTTAGTCAGGAAGATGTCGAATTCTTCAGTTGCATCATGAAGATCGACCCAAGAAAGCGCCCACTAGCCATGGAGATTTTACAGCATCCGTGGTTCGACGGCGTTTAGAGAGCCCACTCATCTCACCAGCGAACCGCACCCTGGAACAAACGAGCCAGCCCTGAAAATATCCTTCAGTTCGGTTTTCCCGTGTATCAACGAAGCCGTATTTATGTCGGGCGCCAGAGACCTATCCAGCACGGGCGCGGTTGTCACGCGAGAGGAAGAGAAAGAAATAGACCACGACATATTCCCGAAAGACCTTAGCAATGCCGAGACTCGACGCGTTCACCCTCGCTGTTGGGGATGACCGCGGTATGGCGTTTGTCATTGCCATGTTCCGTTTTCAAGTTCATTATCGTTCGGGCCCTGAGTAAAGACTGGGTCCTGGCCCAACAATGTTGCATGTGATGACCTCTCGAGACGGACGAAAGCCCAACTATGTAGGAGCAACCTTCAGGCCAACATCCAGACGAAATAGCAGCGAAACAAGGATTTTGGTTGGTGATTCCGTGATCCAACTTGGGAGAGCCGCAGGGGATGCGTATATTCTCATGCTTCCGGAAGCGCATAACATGCCGTTGTGCTTCAACTGATCGGGAGAGTCATGCTTCGGGGTGGCATTCAATGGTTCAGGTCACCGGCGTCGAAGCCGAAGAAGTCCTTTAGTCAGTGTCCCATCCATACCGGTCAAGTCAGAGGCTTAGGGGTAGACAAACGACAAAAGGTCTTCAGAACAGTAACGTGTAATATGACTAGGTAATTGATAATAGTTAGGGGTTGGAATACGTAGGTACAGAAAATGGGAAGTTGTTTTAGGCCGGTAGGTAGGTGAGGGTAGGTCGACAAAGCAAAAGCGGTGTATGAGTGTGTGAGTGTGTGTGAGTGCGGGCGTGGGTGACAGAAAAAACAAGGCAAACAAAAAAACAAGCGCAGCGGAACGCTCATGGCCGACTGACATGCTGCGCAGAACCCAAGCAGACGATAACCTCCCCACCCCTCCTTCTTTCTCTACTCTCTCCGTCTCCAGTCTCTTCTCTTCCACTCCTCCACTGTCTCTTCTATCATCTCTCTCCTCCTCTCGCCTCCCTCCGTTCTCCCCGTCCCTCCCCTCTCTTCTCTTCTCCCCTGGCCTTCCCCAGCCGAGTTGACATGCCCTGCCACTGCCGCCTCACCCATTCAGAACCACCCAGAACCTCTTGTGTAGCCCTAACAAGCTGGGCAGAGCCGAAGGCGCAGGAAGCCGAATCAGCCTCCCTGCGACCTCGATTCTGTGTGGCATGCTGTCCGGTAAGGCTCTCGGCCCTGCTGACGTGAACTACCCCTGATACTCGAAGTTCTGGCTGCCAGGGGCAGAGGCGTTTCCTCCGAATTGTTGTGAACCCTTTTGAAGTCGCAGATATACCAGCTAACTGGCTGCCAGGTGCAGGATGGACAACCCTAAAGGGTGTTCACTCGGTGTGGGAGTAGTAGTTGATCAAAACCCGAACGGGTTATCCGGCGCTGTAACACACACCGTGGTTAGCCAACAATCCCTTTACATTCCCACCACAAACGCAGGAAACGAGAAAGAAAAGGGGAAGAAAACTTACTAGCAGCAGCCAAATTCGCCCGCCTCCCCGTGGCCTGCGGCGCCAACTTCTTCGCCCCCTCCGTCACGCCAAACCTAACCGGCGGCGGCGGGCCCGTCTGCTGGGGCACAAGCGGCTGCACTTGCTGCTGTTGCTGCTGCTGCGGCTGCATTCCACCACCAAACCCAGTAGCCTGCGGCTGCATCTGTTGCTGCATGCCACCGCCCATACCCATCTGACCCATACCCATGGCCGTCCGCTGCGGTTCAAGCGGCTGCGGCAAGCCAGTCATTTGCGGCTGCATTTGCTGCTGTTGGGGGAAGCCGCCCATGAAACCCGTGGGTTGGACCTGCATGGGTCCCATGCCCGTAGGCTGGGGCATGAACGGGCCCTGGAAGCCGGTCTGCTGCGGTTGCATGCCAGTCATCATGGGCATCATTGGTTGTTGCTGTTGCTGCATAGCGGTGTACTGCTGCTGGAGGCGGGCCTGGGAGAGGTCGTTCAGGCTTTGGCCAGGGGGGGCAACTTGAGAGTAGCCTGTCATCTGGGGCTGGAGGGGCGGCGGGGCGAAAGCGCTGGGTTGGACGGACTGCGGTGCGGAGAGGGGTCGTGAGGGCGGAGGGGGCGGCATCAGGCCGCCTTGGCCTTGGGCGTATTGCGGTGCCATGGGTCGTTGCCGGGCAATGTTTTGTGGCAGCTGCTGGGCGTATTGAGATTGTTGTGGCTGGCCGTTGACGGCGGGCGGTTGCATCCCACTGAAGAAGCCGGGGGTGGCGCCAGTAGGCTGGGCAATCTGGGCCGGGGCCGGGGCGGGTGCTGTAGCCGGCGCCAAGTTCAGGGCTGGTGGGGGGGCTGGCGGCTGGGCCTTTTCAGGTGTCAAAGGCTGAGTCAACAGTGACAACTCTTGCATCGACCCGGTGAGCTTAGCTGTGCTCGGTGCCGGAGCAGCAGTCGGAGCAGCGGCGGGAGCGGGGGCTGGGGCTGCCGGCGCCTGTTGGGGAGCCGGTTCCGGAGTCTTGGACGGCTTAACGTCCCACGCATCGTCATCGAACCCTCCAGCGGGCTTTGAAGCCGCTGGGGCCGCTGCCGCCGTCGGCGAAGACGCGGCTTTGGCTTCAGCCGGAGACGAGTCCTTCTGCGAAGAGAAGGCGTTCGGATCAACGGTATTGTTGGTCTCAACCGGAGGAGCCGGGCGTCCTTTCCTGGTGTTATTCCGTAGCGCGCCGCCCGGGCCAGAAAACAGCCCGCCACTAGGCTCTTCTTCCCCCTTCTTACGATAATACTTTGTATCCAAATACCGCATCACCTTGATGATATCACCCTCACGGAACCCGAGGTTCCGCAACACGGAAGCGTCCACGTCGGGCAGGACACTCTCGTCCATAGACTCCCTGTCAAAAGCCTGGGCGTACCGCTCACACAGCCCCGGCTGGACCTCGCAATTCAGGAAGAACTGGAACCAGTCGTAGTCCGACTTCTTGGGCTCGATGGAAGCGCCAACCTTGGCAGCCGGGGGCTTGCGCGAGCTCTCGCTCGGCGTAGCCCTTTTCTTGAGGTCGGACAGCGGCTTGTCTTCGTCGAGGGAGATACCGGTGACGCGCTCGACATACTCCAGGTCCTCGAGCGACATCTTGGCAACGGGCACGGCGATGCGGACGCCGTTGAGCTTATGGAGGTTGAGCTTGCCGTCCTTCATGCCGAGGAACTGGGCGTCGACCGTGAATGACTTGGAGCGGTCTGTCCATGAGCGGACCTTGGAGGGATCGGGTTCTGGGTGGGTTAGCAGGCTATTATGAACTAAAACAGTCTAAAAAATAGCCGGGTAAGACTCACTCGACTTTCCGTTGGACCTGGACGAGCCCGAGGCCTCGGCACGGCCGTTCTCGCGTCTGCTTCGCTGTTGCGACTCGGTGTTACCCAGTCTGGCCGACAGACTACTACTCCGGTCGGGCAGGGGCAATCCAGGGCCTACCTCTGATCTCGATTTTTCCCTCTCTCTCTGGTCCTCCCGCTGTCCAGCCTTGATGGCTTCCTTGGTCAAGCGCGCCTCGTCAAGGCGGTTCTGTTCGATGGTTGATTTGCCCGCGGAGCCGAGAAGGCGGTCGCGACGGGGGTGTCGATGATCCCGGTGACCTCGATGTAGCTGCTCGGCACGACGCCCTCTCGCTGGTTCTTCACGCGGCGTACCATCCACCACTCGTCGCTCTTGGTGTCGTCCAGAATAATGACCTCATCGCCGATGCCGACGGTCACCTCATCGTCACCCTGGGCCATGAAGTCGTACTGGATGACGCCCTTCTTCTGCTGTATCGCCCTTGGGCCCGTGGCGGCCATGATCACCTCCCTCAAGCCCTCGGCCTTCACGGCACCGGCCAGTTCGCCGAGCATGGAGACGATCTCTTCGGCGGTGTCCTTTGCGCCCGCGTGGAAGTCGATGCTCTTGCTCGGCTTGACCAGCTCCATGAAGACGTGCTTTCCCTCGCGCGAGTAGTGCGTCATGCGATCGGCCGTCCACTCCAGTGAGGGTCCATCCTGGGCGTACTCGGGAGCGATCATGATGATGCCCGTCCGGAGGTTGATACCCAGGGTGGTCGGCATCTTCTTCTTCTTGCCCATGATGGACATCATCTCGTTGATGTTGTACATGTGGAAGTCGCCGGGGGTGAGAGGTTCCGTTTTGGGGGTTTGTGGCTGCTCGTCATAGTCGCCACGGCTGTGGCGGTCATTGCGATGGCTGTACTCATTGCGGCTGCTGTACTCATTGCGACTGCTGCGCTCATCACGACTCCTGTAATCGTCACGACTGCGCTGCTCCACCGGCGGGGACGGACGGGGAGGCTCTACCGAAACGTGCGAGTCGCCGCGCGGCCGGGCCGGGAGCGGTGGGGACTTGACCTCGGCATCGGATTCCTCGGAGGCGTACTGGTTTCGGGGCGGGAGATCGAGCGGCGCAGGGGCGGTTGTGCAGCCGAACTCGCGCGGGCCGCCATCATACCAGCGATCATAGTCGCTGGGTTGGGGGCAGCCGGCGTATCAGGCGTGCTCGGCTCGGGGGCGGGAGCCGGGTTCCTGGCAGGAAGGGGCGGGCTCTGTACGTCGTTGCTGGGGGTACGCGCGGGGAGGGGGGGCGGCGCGGGCGCGGGCGCCTCATCTTCCTGCTCCTCCTTGGCCGTGGCATCCCCTAGCTCGATGTAGTTGGCGGGAACGAAGCCATAGTCCCCTTCGTGTCCTACCAAAATCCAATCCGGATCTGTCGTATCAAAGACCTCAAGCTGCGCATCCTCAGGGAACGACAGCTCCTCGTCGGTCTGCCTGGTGTATTCGTAGAGAGCGCGGGCTTTCGCCTGGGGTTGGACCTAAACACAAAGGCAAAACCAGCCATGTCAGCACGCGCGATTCCCCAGCATGTGAGCGAAAGAGTGCAAACTGCACATACCTCCTCGATGTAATTGTTCGGGATCAGGCCGACCGGCTCCTCCTCATCATCGCCAGTCGCCTTCTTCTTGGCCTTCCACCAGTCGTCATCGGTGCTCTTTTCCAGCACGTAGAGCAGGTCCCCCTCGGTAATCTGTAGCTCGCCCTCGCCCTGGGGGGCGTAGTCGTAGACGGCCTTGTAGACGCCGACGAAGCCCATGGCTGCGGCTTGCTGCTGTGGTTGTTGTTCACAGGAGGGTAAGGGCCGATTGTCGGGGCGTCAGAGGGTCGGGGTTTGGGGGTCGGGAGTCGGGACTATTGTCTCTGGAGAGCGGCAGCAGACGGCATCGGAATCACGGTCGATTGGGGGGGGATGCGTTACGGAACGGGGCGGAAAGGGCGGGGGGTTGCGGGTATGACGCCGAACCGGGTGTCGTCGCGGGGTGGCGCCGAGGGTGGGATGCAGACTTCAATACTTGCAGCGGGCAAGTTTGGGACGGATTGGAGTGGAGGTTGGGCCGGACCCAGGGCGGGACTAACCTCACCTTCCAGGTTGGTAAGGTAGGGTACAGTACGTAACTGCTGTGTATGGACGGTGCGCCAGAAACGGCGGCGACTCCAAGCAGGGTCACCCTAGCTGTTTGCTCCAGTAATTCGTAGGTAATTAAGAGAAGATGGATGTAGGAACAGTTTGCCTTCCCGGCTCACTCGAAATTGAACAAATTCCAACCTTGATCGAGTCGACGCTGTCCAAATCGCAAAAGGAGTAAAAGAGGTCAACGGGCAAGGTTCAAGTTGGGGCTTGGGTCTTGGGTCGTGGAGAAGGGCGCTGGCTGATGGGTGGGTCCTCAGTAGTTCACTATCGATTTACCGGCTTACCAGTTTACCGGGGTGGAAACGGACCAGTCGGGCCAGACCCCGCGTGTCTCAGGCACGCTGGCTGAGGCATGATGAGTTGGTTGCAGAAGGGGGTGCATAATTGCACGTGGTCGGTGAATATCAATCATATGAGGACGAAGTTATGCAGGAAAAATAACCGAAGATTCTTGCAAAGCCGCCCTGGTCTAGAAGTGCTGCCGTTTGTGAAACGGATGCCAGATTTCTGTAGAGTTCATAACCATGTATAGAAAACGAGACGAAATAATGAAACGGCCATGTCACGATTATCACTCGTTGTCGAGCCCGATGAGAGTTTGTAGGATATTTGTTTGTATATGGACAATATCTATTCTTTGGCCTGAGACTTGTCGGGTTACATATTTTGGAGTCGCCAGTCACGGACGATATCAACTAATTTGCATTATAGGGCAACATTGCGATCTGGCAGAGCGCGATCGCGTATTGGTACGTGCTTTCCCCCCTTTTCATTTTCTCTTTCCCTCGCCCCTTTGTTTCACTGCAATCTATATTCCATTATCCGCCACTCTTTATCTAGGCTGTTGCGGCTGCTGCTGTGCCTGCGGGTCACTCTCATGTCCCGACTCCTGCCTCATGCTCCCCCTTCCCTGGCTCCGCGACACCATCCCAGGGAAATACCGCGGCTCGTGCCCCGACAGATGCACCCCAGTGTCAGCACCTGTAGAAGATGTCACAGGTGTTGACGGCGTCACGGGACTGGGACCCGCCGACACTTGGGCCTGGCTTATCGAGCTAGGTAAAGCAGTGGCGGGAGTCGGGCTGTTACCAGTTTGGATCTCGGGCCCCTTTCCTTTCGACGTGGGAAAGATGGCTTGCTCATGTAGCTGCTGCAGCTGTCTTGGATCTGGGATGGTGGCGTTGGTGTGGGTTGAGAGGGCCGGTGAACGGGGAGGGATGGTGGCGGTGGCCGTTGGGTCGGCGACGGACGGGGCCTCGGTGGGAAGGGAGTTGTACCTCTCGACGCTAAACGGTTTATACACGTCAGCGGTTATCCTTGACGGATAGAGCAAGGGGAGGTGACTTACAGTCTCCGCTCTTCTAAAAGCGTGTGGTACCGGAACTCCTCTCTGCGATCTGGCACGTTGGTCTTGACCTGGGTGTTGCCCTGCTTCCCGGGCAGGTGGAAATTCGGACCCAGCCACTGCTGCTTGACAGAAAACTCATAACCGCTCTGCTTGACCGAGTTCTTGGCCAGCTCGCACATATCGACCGAGCTTAACTTGTAGATCTGCGCGGCAACTGCGTATTCCTCGATCAACGGTTCCTTGGTAAAGGCGAACTGCAGCGGGTCGTCCGTCGACAGCGACACGTTCAGCCCGCGCTTGAAGTACTGGAAGAACGGGTTTCGCTCGTACGCCAGGAACAGCGCGTTGTTACTGAGCGGCGACATGGCGATGCCGATCTGCTCAAGGTAGTAGACGTACTGCAGCAAGGGCACCTTGCGGAGAAGCAGCCCGTGGCTGATGCTGTGGCAGCAGAGCGCTGCCACTGCCAAGTGCTCACTGTCACCAGCTTCGCCGCAGTGCGGGCGGAGCACAAACGTGTTGAAGCCTCGTTGCTTGCGAAAGTGGTTCAGCGAGGTCAGGTTGGCAAACAAATAGTATATCCAGTACGTGTATGGTGGGTTTTGCTTGGAATCCCACACCCTCGGTACGGGGAACTTCTTGAAGAGTCTGCGCTCCACCTTGCTTTCGTCGTCGACGCTGTCGATACCAATAACCCGCTGCAGGAATATGTGAAGCTTGGGGTTCGAGCTCGGATCCTTCGTGACTTCAAACAGTGGCTGGAAGATGTTCTTGAGAATCTGTTCGTAGGAGTTCATCAGTCCACTCCCCTTGTAGACATCGTACAGGCGCGGGATCTGAATCAGCCAGCGGACGTTGTGCGAGAAGAGCTTGTTATCGACGACCCATTTGGCCAGCTTGTCCCATTCATCGAGCGACTTTCCGTAGATAGAAATGCGCCACTCGACCATCTGATACTTGCTCGACTCGAGATCGGCAATGACCTCCTTCGTAATCTCGGCCAGATACCGACCCTTAATGAAGTTGTCTGTTTTGAGGAAGATGGTTCGCAGCCGCGACTCGCCGATCGGGTTGTACTTCAGGTTGAACTTGTCGAACCGGTGGAAAGAATCCTTGTGGGCGTGCATGTCCAGTGTGTCAATGCTGAGATCGTATGCCGTGAGATTGATGCTGTCAAAGACCTCGGCCAATGTCAGGTGCTTGCCGTCTCGGAACAAGACCATCTCGTCCGGGAACTTCTTCATCTTGCTTTTGATGAAGCGCAGCAAGTGCTTCTGGTTCATGCAAGCCGAGTGGTGAACGTGGGTGTCGACCTTCCTGACGTTGTAGAAGTCACGGTGCGGTACCTTCTTGCTGTCGGCTGTCTCCTGATACTCGTTGAGGAGAATGTACAAGTTGAACTTGCCCTCTAGGTACTGCAGGCGCCGGAATGCGAAGCTCTTACTGGGGCCATCCGAAGAGATGTTCAAGATTGCCTCTAGATCGAGGTAGTACTCCTTGATGGTGGGCACGTTAACAATCGGCGCGCTCGCCTCCTCCGAGTCCCGATTCTCATAGACTTGATACACCCCCATATCGTCCATTTTGAAAGTTATGTCGCTGGGACCCGGAACAGGCGGTGCCTCGTTTAGATCGAAGTCCTCGCCAATATCCTGGCCAGGCTTCCGCTTTTTCGCGCTCGACTTGCGTGGAGTTTCACTACCTTGAGCATGCTTGTCGGCATTCAATATCATGCTGTTTTGCATGCTGGCATTGGCGCTGTTAGCGCCTCGTGCCGCCTTTTCCCGGTCCTCGGTCCAAGAAGGCTCAGGAGGGGGCGGGTAGATATTCCAGGTGGGATCATCTTTTGGATTGTCGTTGGGTCCCTGGAGAGAGAGCCGGATGTACTTGTTCCGGATGTCGATAACCTTCTGGACGTCTTTGAAGATGGTGCTCAGCTCGGCGTTGATCTGAGGGTCAGCATCCAAATAGCTGCTGTTTCCGAGGCCAGGAATGCCACCACCCAAGAGCATCTGCTGCTGAAGGGCTGGGTCTATCTGAGTCCCGGAAGTCGCTCCTGCGTTGATCGACTGGGCGTAGCTGGCGCGGCCGGGAAGGTTGCCCGCACCGATGTAGCTGGGTTCTCTCCTCAAGGGTTGGTCGAACAGGGGCTCTGGAATGGCAGCCGAGTCCAACTCGGAAAGCTTCAGGTTGCTAAAGCTGTGCCCAAGGTTCGAGGCCAGATCAGAATACGAAGCGGCCAACCCACCAGCGGAGAGGAGTGGGCTGCTCTGAGGCGACATTTGGGCAAGCTGGTTGAGCTGAGTGCGGCTTTCTGCCTGGCTTCTCTGGTAGAACAACTTGGCATCGGTTTGTGTCATCTTGCGTTCTGCTACCATGTCGTAAAAGGCAGTCTTATGAGGCATGTCTCGGGGTAGCATGCCGTCTTCCATATCGGTCTGATTTCGCCCCTGGCCGTCATCCAGACTCGAACCGGCCTCGACCTGACTCTGGGCCCCTTGCTGAGAGCCGTGCCCATCTAGCTCATCCTCAGAGTCTGTATCACCCTGATCACGCATCTCGTACTCCTCATTGTCCGAATCGAGGTCAGGCATCTGAGTAGCTGTGATCTTGGGCGACGTCGAGTTGGACGAGGGGTCATGCAAGTACGGGTGGTCTGGTTACAATGATCAACAATCAGTTCCACGACGAAGATGCTGTGGTAACCGAGACGATGTTGTGTCCCGATGCGTGTTTGGGTAGTTTTGGGGAGTGTGGGAGTTGTGGTTGGTGGTTGGGTTGGGCGGGGAGTGACGAGCATTAAAATCGCTTTCCGTAGTTGACTCAAAAGACTCACCAGTCATGGTCGGTCACGAGGTGGTCCCTCGGGAAGACAAAAAAAGAAAAAAAGCAACTAAGCTTTCTGGATCAGCGAATCGTTGATTGAGCCTGTGATGCTGTATCACTTGAACTCTTGAATAAGCTTTCCTCAGTTGCGGAATACCCCAAGTTCAAGTCGTAACTTTTCGTGTAAGAGTCACGGCTTAAACAAGAAGAAACCTAACCCAAAGAGAAGAAGTCATCATGGTTGGGCTTACCAAAACGGAAGGATCCAATGCAACCCTTGAGCCTTATTGAGCGGCACCATCGGCACCTTCCGCTCGAAAGCACCATCTCGCTGGGGCCATGACGTTCGGAGGTGGCCGCTGAATTAGGTACTGCCAAGGCCGCTAAAATGCGATTCGTTTCAGTGGTCAAAAGCTTCAAGTCCGACCCTAACCGGGTCGAGAATTCACTCCCAAGTCTTCCGTCCCGAATCCTGGGCTGTCTCGGTTCGAGGGCTGTTGACATAGGTTCTCAGTGACAGATTTCATCTAATCAACTTACAAGAGAATATTTGAACCTTTGAAAATGTTGGTCTACTTTCAACGGGAAGATGACCCTCTGCTTGGTCTTCTCACATTGCTCTCCACCAATACCTATCTATATACAAGAAAACGGGAGGTACCTTAACTTGCAGACCAGACCTGATCATGATTTGGCCGCCGCTCGCACTCTCATGGGTGGTTTCCGTTTCCCGTCCAGGGAATACAAACCACCCGCAAAGAAGACGATGCACGCCCCGATCAACGTCCCAAAGGCCAGCCGGTTCCCAAACAGCCATATGCTCAACAACAGGCTCACGAGCTTGCGGATGTTGAGCACAATAGTCACCGTTAGGGCCGACGAGGCGGCCGCCAGCAGATTCACGCCTCGGATGCAAGCGTACTGAGTCAGCACGTTGAGCACGAGATAGAACAGCTGGTTCGGGATCTGGATCCTCTCTAGGCCTTGCTGGATGTTGGGCGACAGGTTCGGGTAGTCCTCGAGCTGGGGTATGGGAAGGGCGAGCGGGACGCTGTTGGCGAGCTTCATGAACTGCTTCGTGAGGGACGGCAGGAAGGGCAAGAAGAGGGGCAGCGACAAAAGGTGGGAGTAAAACAGATTCTCCTTCCACTGCGGGCCGTATATGCGGTACGTCTCTTCCGTGTAGAGGCCCATGATGGCCGACAGGACCTGTGCAACGAAAAGGATGATAAGGCCGGTACTGAAGCTTGTGTTGCCAACGCTCTTGTCCGATGACGATCCCTAAACACATGCACGTTAGTCTCGTCGATTGTCCACACCGTAGGGTGGGGACTCTTGACATACCTTGGTTTGCGCATCCGACCAGGCTGCGGTGATGACGCCCACAGTGAGTAAGAGCACTGCGGTCACTTGGATCCGCGAGTATCTCTTGCCATACAAGCTCCCGGCAATCATAGTCGTAATGCTGCCTCCCGACCGCAAGATGATGTGCACCGGAACCGAGATGTCGTAACTGAATGCATGGTTATTGAGCACGTTGATGCTGAAGAACAGAACGATATTGACGAGCCAGCGGCGGATCGGGACCTTATTCGGCTTGAGGAAGAAGGGCGGGCGCCTCGAATCGAATTGCGACGGAAGCCCGATGGCGGCGACGAACAGGAATTGGACGAATGTCAATAGAGTCCCTGTTGACAAGCCTGTTAGCCCGCCGATGGTCCCTTTTGCCGCCGCGCCCGGGCCGCTCCCGAAGCCGCGCCCGGGCACATGCATGCGCTGCGCGCTCTTGGGGCAATATAACAGAGGCGATTAAACATACCGCTCGCCGGTTCGACCTTGATGATGGACTCGAGGGCAAAAACGTTGGAGCAACAGCCGCCAAAGATGAGCGACAGCATGGCCCCAACGGCCAGCCATTGCGGGATGGTCTCGATGAACATGCGGCCGGCTAGGGCCATGGCGCGGCTGAAGACGGGCCGGTTGTCGTCGATGCCGTACATCTCGGCCTTTTCAAGAGAGGGTGCCGCATTAATAACGCGAGGCGACGGTTCGGGCATGGCATACGCCTTGTCGCCGCGGTCTTTGCTGTTAGGCGGCGTCTGTTTGTGCAGCGCCGGGCGCCGGCGCGATGTCATGGCCAGGGGGGTTGTGGCGCGGGGGCCTTCGCTTCCAAGTTGCTACAGGCACATAAAAAAAAGGCCAGGAACGGAGTTACTGCTGAGTGCGGGACGGGCAAAGGAGCGGTAACCAGTCGTCTTGCCACAGGTACGGAACAGGAACAGGGCGAAACTCGGTTCTCGGGGCAATCGAAATCCAAAAAAGACGGCCAGGTGGTCGGTGCTGTGGGTGCGGCGAGCAGATCGTCAGGCAATGGCGGGGCAAGAAGAGAGATCTGCCACGTCTTGGATGCTCGCTTCGTGTAGTTGGACGGTGAGGATATAGAGAGAATGACAGTGCCCTCACGCATGCACCATTGACAACCCCAAACCAAAAAGTTGAAGTTCGCGCCGGAGTGGTTGCACGAGAACAGCAATACGATAAATGAGAGCGACAGGAGAAAACAGTGCCAATCACTCCCTTATGGGGCGCTCATATTCACGGACCGCCCGTGCAGCGTTTTTCGCGTCGGCCGCAAACTCGCAGGGCTACGTTACCTTATCCGTGCTTATTTCGAACCTGTCGAGGCTTCCATGTGGCCACATGAAAAGGCGCCGCGGTGGAGATGGTCCCGCGGTCCACCTTCAGAAGATGGGATGGCAGCAGGCCCTGGCGTGCCTGGACGGGAGAACAGCGGCTTGTGAATGTGGAGTGCTGCTGCTCAGATTGTGAGAAGGCCTGCTTCCGGGCCACTCGGATGGCAGGGGACAGCGGATGGGGCGGGAGGGATGGCAGTTTTCAGCGGTTTTGTAAATTTGCCGAGCCGGGATCGATCGCGCCTGGCGCTGGACGACACAGCCAATCTGCCAGATGATTTTCCTGGTGGGGTAAACTCTGTTGCAACTGCCGTGGAACGGCCTGGTTGGACCTGCATGCCCAGATCTTGCTTGCGGGAGTGGGAGCTTGAGAATTGCCTCTGTCCGGGAATGTGGCTCGCTGGAAATGGCCATTTGTATTCCGGGGCGTTACACAGTCGGAGAATACTCACCTTGGCCATCCCCTGTCCAAATGTTGTCAAGGGACGGGATGGCAACGTCCGTAACGTCAACCAGCGGAAGCGAATACCTGGCTCGGGACCCAGGCTCGCAAAGTCAACAGAACCCAGGTTACCTTGGTTCGAGGCCAACTACAGGTACTCGAAGGGGATGAGAGCCTAGGCATTTGTCCACTTAACTTAGACTCGAACGGCGAAAGGGGATAACGAAGAGAGGAATAACCAGCTACGTAGAAAAGAAAACTGCACAATAAGGCCTTTTCGGCAGACAATCAAGTCATGCGGTAAGGCTAAGCTCAGGAAACAACCCAGGGGCGCGTCAGGATATTTCGAGAAATGCTCGCCCTGGTGGTCGCAGTGGTACATTTATCATGGAAGTTAAGGCACCAACCCTAACCCGGACCACTCACCAGCTCGCATCCCCACATCAGCGTAGTGGGCACGGGGCAACTCACCAACATCACCATCAATAGATAACTACAAACTATCGCGCTGGGAGTTCAAAAGCTCACCGTTATATTTAACCGGCCAATCCTCAGTTTCCCTCACCAATTTGGTACTTGACCAAGGCATCCAACGGTTTCTTTCCCTTCCGCCTTGTCAGCCATGAGCTGAAACTGCCATCATGTTTGTATCCCCTGTTGCCTATTTGAAAGGGGCATTAGTCTAATTGGAGTAAATGTCACTAGGACTGTCTTCGCTCTCATTGTCATAAACAAGGCAGGTGGCCTAATCTACAACCGGTCCTTCCACGAGGGAGGCTTGAATAAGCTCAGCACCAACGACTACCTAGTCTTAGCAGGCACCTTTCACGGGTATGAGACAGACAATCCCATCTTACTCTCACTCTCACCCACACGCACTCACGCACACACACACTCTTTCCACTCAATCCCTCTCCTACTCTCAAATACATACATACTCACCAACCCCACAGCGTCCACGCCATCACAGCGCGCCTCAACCCGCTCAAGGCGGTCAACAACAACCGCACCTCGGCCTCATCAGGCGGCGGCGGCGGCGGCGGCATGCTCACGCGGCCCGACCCCCCCTCGGGCCTCGAAGTGCTCGAGACGGAAAACTTCCGGATGCAGTGCTTCACGACGCTGACGGGGATCAAGTTCCTGCTCTTCACCGACACAACGCAGGCCAACGTGGACCTGACGATCCGCCGCGTGTACGAGATGTACGCCGACTACGTCATGAAGAACCCTTTCTACCAGCTCGAGATGCCCGTGCGCTGCGACATGTTCGACCGGAAGCTGGGTTCGTACATCAGGGAGATCAATAACAGGTAGAGCCTGAATCCGATGCTGGTGGGTTGGGTGGTGGGTGGTGGAAGGGAGGGAAGTAAGGGGTCAGGGGCCAGGGAAGGGCGAGCGAGGGGGATGTATGGGAGTTATTAGGCGTTTACGTTTTCTACGTTTTTGTGTGGGGAATTAGGAGTAGTAAAGGACCGTGAGAGGGCCCGTCGGTGATGACAAGCGACGTCTATTTCTACAGACCGGCGACGACTGGAGTGTGGGCGGTCCTAGCCCCATGGAGTATTCTCGATCCCCCGAGCAACCCCGCGGCCGTCTCAAGAAGTATCCATCTTGTCGTCATCCTTCTTGCTGCCGCCCGGCTGCCCATCCTTGTCTAGCAGCGGCGCCGACTCGCCCTCCTCCTTGACGCTCTCTAAACCGCCCTTGTTGGCCGCCTCGCCCTCCTCGCGAGCCTTCTTCTCCTGTCGTGCCTTCTCCTCCTCCATACTCATGCGCAGCGCCAGCGCAAGCTCGGGGTCTTGTGTCGGGTCGACACCGAACGGGAAGTCCTCGCTCGCACCACCGCCGGCATCGGCACCCGCGCCACCGGCACCGCTCGCAGCGGCTTCGCCCAGCATGATCGGGGTCGAGATGAGCTGGTCGCTGAGAAGCTTGGAGCTCGGCGGAATGACGACGAGGTGCGACGAGTCGGTCGTACCCTTGATTTCGCGGTTGAATGCCTCCAACTTTGCCTGGTTCTCCTCGTCCATATCGCCGAACAACACAAAGTCGACACTGATGGAGAACTTCTTCATCTTCTTGGCAAGAGTGACTAGTTCGCGCTCTCCCTCTTCGATAGGAGAGCAAACGAAAACGACGATGCGCGCCCGTTGGGATTTGTTCTGTCGGTGCTTGAGTGCGAGCTGACGGGGGTAACAGGTTAACCAACGGCCGGGCCCGCTCGTAGTGCGCGTCGTGGTGCATCAACTCACGCTAGCTATTTGGATTCCAGTAGAAACGTGGGCGTGGCCCCGGATCTTCTTCTTGGTTTGATGCAAACCCTCGAGGATCTTGCCCTGGTCCGTTGTGAGAGTCGCCAACACCTCGGGACCCTTGCCACCCATGCTCATCAAGCCGACTGAAGACTCCGGGTTGCCCTGCACAACATTTTGGAAGATGATATTAACAGCATCGCTCTGTGCGTCGTAGCGGGTTGCTGGGTAGTCGCCGTTCCTGCTGCTCTCGCTGTTGTCCACCACGATCATTACCGCCTCGAGAACCATCTTGGGGACTGTTATCGGCAAACAAATGAATAGTTTCGAATATAACCGCTGATGTTTCTCGTATTTGTTGCCTCGCTACAGTCGTTAAAATGGGCGATGGGGTCGTCGTAGTTGGAAGTGTTGGTGGTTGCCGTTTGAGGTTGGATGTTGTAGCGCAGCAAGCAATGGAGCTCGGCTGCGTAAGGCGGTTCAGCCTGGAGGCCCAGAGCTTGGCTGACAGCCTGACACCCGATCGAGCAACCTCGCACTGTGCAGCGATCCAAGGCTGGCGGGAGAGACCCACATTCACCCCCCACCCCTGGTTGAGCCCCGCCGGCGTCCCTTGGTTTGTTTACTTTCAGAGACGCGGACCACTCACGTCGCTCAGCGCGCGCAACTCCTTTCCCACAATTCATTCTTGTCTTTGCACTTCCACCGCCCGAATTCGACATATCGACCTCAACAAGTAACTTCCGACTCTCAAAAAGAGACAATTCTCTCAAATAAATCTCGCACCATTATAATTGTCTTCGCGACATACACGACACCATGCAACCTCTCGGCACTAGGAAGCGCAAGTCGGACCAGTTGGAGATAACTGGCGACAATCAGTCCGCGGTCGATATGGCGAGCCAGAACATCCCGACAAAGGAGGGTAGCTCCCACCCCAATGAAAGCCCAGCCAAGAGGCAGCGCGTGGGAATTACACTTGCGCAGAAGCAAGCACTCATCGACAACCTCCACCTCGAAAGTATGCATTCGGCCTTCGCAAGAAAAGTGTGGAACGCGACGCTAACAGCTTTGACAGTCACCGAGCGCGCGCGCAAGCTCCGGGCAAACTATACCATTCATGCGCAAAGTCTTCGGACGCGGATAGAAATTCGCGTCAATCGCATTCCCCTATCTCTGCGCAAGCTCACCATGGGAGAGCTGTTGGAAAGGTACTCGAAAGAGCCGCAACAGAGATATGCCGCGAACACAGGAAGTGTCCGTGGTCCTCCTGTTCCCGCTAAGGACGAGCCATCTCGGCCGCCGACAAGAGGAGCGATGATCTCGGCGCATCCAGTTAAGAGGCGAAGGTATGTTGTGCTTCCTTCAACACCCTGGTTTATTATGTTAACAACATCGACAGCCATGAGATCTCCGGTGGGGACAAGGAGAACCAGGTCCAAACCCCCCAAAAGAAGATGCGCGCCAATACCGCCGGCGCCGACGTCGCGCGCAACCCCGCACATGTCCTGTCGCCGACCACCTCAAACTCCAGATTTGCGCCCCGGACAGTCGCCACGCCAGCTAGGTCAGGCATAGCGCGCCCGGCCCCAACACCAGGCAGAGCAGTCGCAGCAACCAACATGCTCAACAAGATGGTCGAAGGAGGCCGGTCAACCACACGCCCCCCGACAGCACCATCATCCACAACACGCAAAACACTAAACGGAACCAGCACAACAACAGCGCCCTCATCAGTATCAGCATCAGCATCAGCCGCCGCCGCCGCCGCCGCGAGGCGCAAACGCGGCGCGACTGTCTCGGCAACAGCCGGCAACCCCCCCTCATCAGCATCGAGGCCAGGCACGCGGACAGCTCGCAGGGCTAGTGGCGCCAGCGAGTCCAGCGAGGACAGCACCTCGACAGTGATCCGGAAGCGGCCCATGACGGCGCCGCCGGGGGCCCAGCCCAAGCCTCCCCCCTCGCAGCAGCAGCAGCAAGCAGCCTCGGGGAGGCGGACGGTTATGGGGGCGATTAAAAAGGGTGTTACGGGGGGTGGTGCGACGAAGAAGGTGCCTGCTGGGAAGGCGACTACGGCGACGACGGGGGGTGGTGGGGGGACGGCGTCGGCGGATGGGACGAGGGTGTTGAGGAAGAGGGCTTGATTTTGATTCGACTCCGGGGGGCTTGAAAGAAGGACTGCTTGTTATTGTTTGCTTTTCTGGGTTGTATAGCATGGGTCTGTCTTGTGGCGTTTATAATGGTTTTAGGGGCGCGGCTGGGAAAGGGCATTTGTGATGTACTTCTGGCGTTTGTGCAGGGTCACGGTCAGGATACTAAGCACCATGGTGATGGGGACTCAGGAGGACTGTATGTTTATTGTACCCCAATGGATTCATCATGTCCAATGGACCACCCGCAAAGATTCCGCGAAACGCTCCAACTGTCCGCTATCGTTTCTCCAGCTCTTCTAACCAGCAGACGCCTTCTTCTTCTTGTCCTCCACCAACTCGATATTGTCCTCGGGGATATCCTTATACTTTTCCAACAAGAACTCCTCAATCTCCCCGCTCACGTCACCCTGCACCACGATCTCTTCTCCACCGCTCGGTACCTTGGTCACGGACGCGCCGGTAGCGAATTTCTTGCCAAAGTCCTTGGCCACCTAAATATCACGCGTTTGTCAACAACCTCTCCCCATAATCCTCTTCCCAAATGCAAGAACCACCCCTTCACCCCTCCTTCCTCAAAAAAGACCGGAGAAGTAGAGATATGGAGGGAGAACAGAACGCACCTTCTTCAGCTCCAAGCCAAACGCCTCCAGCCCCGTGACAGAGGTCACAAACTTGCGCTTGTTACGCTCGATGCGCTTGATGGTCACCACGCTCTTGGCCAGCTTGTCGGCTTGCTTCTGCTCGGCCGCCTCCGCCTTGGCCGCCTTCTTGGCCGCGTCCTTGGCTGCGCGCTCCTGCGCTGCGAGAGAGAGAGAGGCTGTTGCTGCTTCGAGGGCTTCTGTTGCGTGGGGAAAGGGAGTTAGTGGTAGTGGTAGTGGTTTGGTTTGGTTTGGTTTGATTTGTTTGGTGAGAGTGAAAGGGAGGGTGACGGGGTGGGTGGAGGGTAGTTGGTGAGACGCACCAGGTGACCATATCCTTGCGTAGAGATCGGGGTGTTTCTTTTCTAGCCATTCTTGACACTTTTTGGTGGTGCCGCCGTATTCGCAGTACTGGGGTTTGGTATTAGAGTTGGGGTTGGTATGGGGCAGAGAGCAGCGCGGTTCGAGACTGGGGGTGTTGAATCAAGGTGTTCGTACCTCGGGCGGCAATGTGCATACTGGTAAGGGGGGCTTTAGTTTTATGCTAGCTTATAAGAAAGGATAGAAACACATCTCGGGGGGGGGGGGGGGGGGGGGGTAATGGGGTGATGTCACACGAGCAACCGCAAGGTGTTTTAGATGGAGGGGCAGGAGCTTACCACCACAGTAAATAATCTCGCGGCCGACCGGCGTGGGTTCAGCCATACCTAGGTAGCTGTCAAAGATTCTTTTCCTAAGGTTCGGTATATACACGAGTGGTAGTTTCGGCCGCTGTTTATGCCGTCTTCGTCGCGGGTCAGTGTCGTCGTGTCGCGCCGAGATGCTGCGGTGCCCCTCCTTGGAATTGATTGCGGGGTTCCTCTCGCTGGCTGAGCTGCTTGCTGGATGGCGCGGCACCAAGGCGGCGGCAGGCAAAGCAAAAGTCCAGAGCTCTTGGAAGAATTCAACCAATCAACAACTCATAAAAGAGTTAAGTGGGTCCGTCTCCCAGAGCGTTTCGAAGCTGCAAGAGCGGCAACCGAGCGCTTCCACTCGGCCTCTGTATCGACCACTTTGCTCTTCTCCGTGCTCGTCGCGTCTCCGTCTAGACACACCGCGACCACGACAGCCACCGTCACACAGATCACTAGGGCTATTGCCGTGACTTAATTTCCGCTTCTTCTACCCCTTAGTCAACCCCGGTTCCATCATGCACTCGAGACCGAGACAACTGGAAACGCGCTTCTTCGGGCTTCATCTATGGAGACACGCTTGACGTGGCATCGCCTTCTTTTATTAGCCCCTGGAAGTAAGGTACTGCTAAAAGAAGCCGCAGGTCAAATCAGGAAACGAAACGATCTGCCGGATAGTAACCACAGCTCACGTCGATGTGGCCATTGATTGAGCCGGGACAGGTGTGAGGTCGACCACCTATCCGGGATAGAGTCAAAGCTGGAACCGCGATGCGGTCGGAGGGCACGAGAGCTGTTCCCTTTCCAGACTCGGTTTTCGCTGCAACTGTGTGGGTGTGAACGTGGGCGCTAACTCAATCACTTTCGGCGACCAGAAATGGAAGTGGCACAGTATCGACAATCCGGATGTGGATGAATGCCATGGCACCAGGTCAACTAGAGGCACGGCTGCAGCAACGGATCGAGTTGAGGATCGACTGGCAACTCGCAGCACACCTCAAAGGTGTGTTCCCCAGTCAGGACAGGGACCTGGTTCGCCCACGACGGCATCGCCAACCCCTTTCGGCCTGCGATCGAAACTACTGTGGATTTCGTGCATTTCCTGGTCCCTGCTCCACCCGAACATCGTCGCCTTTTGTTTGCCAGTTTGCTATCCAGCATCCCGGGGACTGACCACGAAGTGTGTGTGGTTCGTCTGCCTCAACGACGAGCCGGGTCCAATCGATGGTGGCAACCGCCCGTGTAAGCGCCCAGTCAACCTCCTGCGTTACACCGGCCGTTTTTATTGGCCATCCCCATCAACAGTGCCACACCTCAATTCCCCCATCCGGAACTCGATTGGCGCGCGCCATGTCTTCGCATACCTTTTATCGAGTCGCAGCCAAGATGCCGTCAAGCTTTGAGTCACTGTTGATTCGCCAGCGGCCGCAGACTCGCCGTGGTGGTGCTGCCCAACTCATCCTAGTGCTCCCCTTCTGAGCGGCCGTCGCTGCATACTACCCGCCACCAGGCAAGCACCCATCCGGATTGTTGAGCGCTAGTCCTCGTCCGGCGTCCCATCTGCGCTTCGGAGGATACCAGTCACACCATGTGCTGCCCGTCCTGTTCCTAGGACGGCGGCACCTAGGCTTCGGCCGCTCATTAGGCGCTCTGGTGGATATCAGCTGGATTCCTGACTCTTCGTCTCTCCTCCATATTATATTCCGTTCGAGTCACCTGGCAAGGCCCGGATCGGCTCCCTCTATATTCTCTTCTTCCGCTTTGTGCACACTTACAAGAATAGTGCTTCGTTGACCGAAGCCGGTCCTGTCCCTCCCCTTACCCACCTCTTCTTAATTACCGTTACATTTTCCGGCGCAGGACGTCTTCCATCTTACTGCATTGTCTATTTCCATGCCTGTGTGACGCTATTTCTTACTATATCGATCCTTCCCGACAATAAACAATCATGTCCGACCAGGTATTGCTACCGAGAACCACATTCCGGCCGTCCTCCCCGCTGGGTCGGCGGAGGCCGGCTCGGGCACTTAATCCTATAATGGAGGAGCCCGAGCAGACAAGAGATTCGTTTATCGAACGGAGGAGGAACAGGCGGTCCATCGACAAGATCGAACAGTGGCTTTCACCTATGAGCGACCACTTTCCCACCCCGAGAGGACAGCACTTTCTC
The DNA here is from genome assembly GCA_039881045.1 of Chaetomium olivaceum. Taxonomy (NCBI): domain Eukaryota; kingdom Fungi; phylum Ascomycota; class Sordariomycetes; order Sordariales; family Chaetomiaceae; genus Chaetomium; species Chaetomium olivaceum. The sequence goes on from JAYWVB010000017.1 coordinate 297,000, forward strand.
GCCGCCCCGGTCTTCACCACAAGCTCGTCCTGCGCGTCGAGCGACGCCGAGCCCGAGCCCGAGCTCGACAACGACGACGCTAGCTCGCAGGCCTCCTCATCAAACCCGTCCCTTCAGTGGAACAACACCAACAGCCGAGACAGCATAATGACAGACGTGACCGAGTTTGACGACCTTTACGATGTTTCCGACGACGAAACCACACGAAAGCAACGTCTCCAAGCAAGCGGTATCAGCCGTCAACGAAGCTCTCGGAGCCTCAGGAGGACATCTAGGGCATCGATGGAGATGCGGAGGTCACTAACCCCCTGGTGATTCCCGAGGAGGCGACCGCCACGGCAGCCAAGAAACTGATGTCACCGATCACGCCGACGCCCCCCTCCGCAGTGCTCATGTCGCCCGCTCTCAAAAGCTTCATGGAACTACGCCAGTCCCAAGATATCCCGCGTGTCTCAGCACCCCCATCCCTCGACGGGAGCATCGGCTCGGAGGAGATGGCTCAGATGTCCGCCCCTCCGACCCCGCTAATTGGAGCTCGGGATAACGAGGATGAAGAGTGGTCAGGTGTCCGTCTCCAGCCGGGCGCGCTCGAGACCCTCCAGGCGCTCTCCGGCAGCGATTCCGAGTATGGGGACGAACCAACCCAGGTCATCGAGGTACCACAAGAGATGACCGAGTCCCGCCAGCGACTTCCCCGTCTCGTCACCGGCGCTGGGTGTAGCCAGGGCCCCGTCCCACCGACACTCTTTGGCCGACCTGACAAGGCTTGATATCCCGTCGCCTGGCGGGTTCTTCTCCGACCTCTCGTCTGCCAGCCGTCGCACCTGGAACAACAGCCAACCGGAGGAAGCCAACCCGCCTACTTCGACAACCGCAGAGAACTTTTACAAGATCCCCTGGGGCCGAACTATGGACAGGATCCCGCCGCCACCACCTCGGCCCCTTCACCTCGACGATCTGCCGTCCGCGATTGTCGAGCGCGTCATCGAGTGCCCCGTGAACGAGTACTCCGGAGACCTACCAACCGCCATTCGGGTGGTGGAAACTCCGGTGCCCATCACCGCCGTTCGAGTCCCACCCACTCCGAAGCAACCTGAGGCCCCGGCCTCTGAGACGGCGGTCGAGGAGCCCTCTTCTCCAGTCGATGTGAATGAAATCATTGCCGAGTATGATACCGAGTACATCACGAAGCAGGAGGAGAACGCCATCTCACACATCAACCGCACCCAGATGTGGTTGGCTGCCCAGCGATCCTATCTCCAAGGGATAGTAGGTTTCTCTGAGGAGAATGAAACTTCCGAGGACTCCGACCATGAGTCCGAGCCGGAAGAGAAGCCTGAAGTGCCGTCTGTGGTTGCTTCTCCCGAACTCGAACAGACTGAACCCAAGAAGAAGGCCGTTCGCTTTTCTGAGGTCGTCGTCAAACAGGACATCCCTTGCAGCTTGCCGTCAAAGATCCTGCGCCAGGAGTCTTCGTATTACCGCGCTTTCACTGATTACACCGTGAGGCTTGTGCCTCAGATGTCTTCATCCACCGCCAACCGCGCTTTGAGGCCCTCCAAGCTCAGCGCGTCTGCCTCAGGGATGCCCACCGCAACCAGCTCCTCGGAAAGTTCCAGCTCTCGGTGGTGCCCCAATCGGCTAAGAAGCGCATGAGCACCAACGTCGTCCGTGGTGACGATGTCGTCCACGACGACCCGGAAAAGCTCCGCGCCGACAAGGAAGCCGAAGCCCTCTCGCAGATGCACCTTTCCACTTGGCAAGTCGCCGCCACCAAACTGCTCAACGGCGACCGCCTCATCTCCGCTCCGTGGGTAAGCGCCTCGCTCGCCATAGCTACATGGCCGTTAGCCCCGATGGCCTCAGCCGCGACCGCGCTCGCATCCTCGATCTCGGTGGGCAGGGCGCCTGTGACTGGGCGTGGCACGCCGCGCTGCAGTACCCAAACACCAAGATCTACACCGTCACCACCAAATCCATCCGTCAGCTAAGCAACAGCAACATCCGCGGCCCCCCCAACCATCGCCAGGTCGCCGTGACCACGCTCTCCAAGCTCCCCTTCGACGACGACCAGTTCGACCTCATCTCGGCACGGGAACTGCACGCCGTCCTCAAGATCTCGGGCGAGAATGGCACCGACGAGTGGGACGCCTGCCTGCGCGAGTGCATGCGCGTGCTCAAGCCCGGCGGCTACATCGAGTTCGGCCTCCTTGACGCCGACATCGTCAACGCGGGCCCCCTCGGCAACGCAAAGGCCGTCGAGTTCAGCTTCGCCCTGCAGACGCTTGGCTACGACCCCAACCCCACGCGCTCCTTCCTCGGCCGCCTCGCGTCGGCGGGCTTCGACGAGGTCCGCCGCGCCTGGGTGTGCCTGCCCGTCGGGCCCAAGCGCCCCCCGCGCCCTGTCGCCGCCGCCACCACCACGTCAGCGCGCGACTCGACCTCGGGCGCGTCGGTGCACGTGCACCAGCTCGAGGCCATGGTCTCCGGCTCGGCCGAGAATGTGGCCGCCGTCACGGGCGTCGCCGCCGGCTGGAGCTGGAGCGCTGGCTGCTGCGCGCCGAGACAGAGAAGGCCGCGGGCGAGCTGCGCCTTGCGGACACCGTCACCCCGGGTAAAGCCATGCACGAAGCCGGCAAGATGATCGCTGATGTTCATACTGTCGTCGAGGAGGGCCGCCAGATTGGCTCGTGCTTCCGCACCCTGCGTGGGTATGCGCGCAAGCCGAGGGCTGTTCCGTCTATTCCTGCTGCTGATGCTACTGCTGTCCCGACTGTTGTTCGGTCGACGGTGGCGGTGGAGGCGCCGGTGATGGATGCGGCTGAGCTGGATCGCAGCGGGTCGATTCGTATCTTTTTGGATACTGAGTCCTGATGGGTTAACCAGGTCAAGATGTGCGGTGTGTGTGTGAATATACAGGGGCGGGTGTGGAGCATAAAAGGGGGTGTCGGCCGGTTGCCATTCTTTCTCTTCTTCTGTCGCGAGTAACAACCCTTTCGGACTAGTGTTTTTCTTTTGTTGTTAAGCTAAATGTATATGTCGCTGCCACATAAATCGTTGGAATAGCCATCGGGATACCCGGGGGCAATACAGGCTGATACCCACTACTTCACTTACTTTGTTTTCCTGAGAAACTGCCTACAATCGTGATGATGCTGGTGACGTCCAAACCTCTTCTACTATCCATATCACCGTCGCAAGTTCACGTAAGATACGAATAGAAGAGGTCTGGTCAACTTTCAATTCTTTCCAATCCCTCCTCTTGTCTTGTCCTCCCTTTGCAACGATGGTCCCAAAACCACCAAGGCCTCTCTCCCCCACCGGTTAAGCGCAAGTGATTGCGCAATACAAGTGAATCCATCAAATCAGTCTAGGTGAAACAATTCGCTCTCTCTCTCTGTGTGTGCCCGCTCGCTCCAAAGGTAGACGCTCAAAGCCGCCCGCTCCGCCCAAAGTTCCCAAACCAGACAGACGCTCGCTCGCCATGTCGCTTTGCTTGCTTTACTCGCTCGTCATGTCGCTTTGCTTTGCTTCGCCCGCATCAGCCACACACATCAAGTGTGCTAGCGCCGCGAATCGCATGTCCCCAAGTCCCCATCCCACACGATATCATACCATACTTATGAAGCCCAGCAACTAGGATAAAATGCTCTCCCCCAAAAAAAGGATGATAGAGAGAGAAACAAGGAGCACAAAGTTAAACTTGAGTAGAAATAAGGCAGCATCACGCGCGACATGCCATGTACGCGCGGGCTGAACGAACGTAAAAGGTAAAAAAAAAAAGATGTGTATGTATGTACAATCCACGAAGAAAAGAAAAAATGAAGAGAATCAAATCAACCCAACTCGACCAGGGACGCAACGCAACCTGAGTTAGCCGAGCCTCATCGTGTTCACTGCGAATCCGTGTCCATGGCGTCCGGCGCCGGCGAGCCGAGCGTCACCTCCGGGCGTAGCATCTGGTGGTGTTTCGCTTCGATCGACCCGTGGCTTGGCGGCGGCTGATCCGACTGCTGTGACTGGTTGGTGCTGGTGCTGGTGCTGGCGCCGGCGCTGCTCGATCGCTCGACATCCATCGCCTCCTCGTCTCGGCTGGGAGGGCGGCGGGGGCTGGCATTGCGACCTGGATTTCGCTTTTTGGTTCGGGTTCGGAGGCATGTTCGATATGTGTGTGTGTTCGTTCTAGTTGCGGTTGCGGTTGGGGATAAGAGAAAGGCGGGGTTTGGGAGGGGGTTGTGGTTCGAATCGCTGCTCCGCTGGTTGGTGGTGGTGCTCTTGTCGGTCGATTTGCATTGGGTCTTTATCCACCACAAAAGATGCCCTGTTGTGTGGACGTTGCTCGTCGGCGCTGAGCGAGCGGTCAACGGCGTTGGGTTGTTCCATGCTCGCGTCTCGATGTTCGGCTCGCGGGTGTGTAGGTTCTCGGGAAATCGGTGCTTCCATATCCATGTCGAGTTCTTTGCCCTTGTCAGTACTCGCAGTCGTCGGAGTCCTCGTCGCAGAATCCTTCCTCGTAATGGCGCTGCCACCTCCGCTGCCGGCCGTCTTCGGCGTCGACGGAACGATGACATTCAGAACGCAATCATCGAGATGCTCGTAGAACTCCTGGGCGGTCCCGAATTGACTCTGGCAGATATTGCATTTGGCGCCGACCCCGCCAACTCGCCCAGGGCCCGTGGGCAGAATCATCTTTCTGCTGTTGGGTGGGGTCTGCTCGACATTATGCACCGCCGTCAAGTGCCGCTTGAACACGTCTGCGCGGTTGAATGCTTTCTCGTATGCAGTTCCGGCTCCTGGACAGAACGGACACACCATCGTGCCCTTGTAGTGGGTCAATGCGTGTCGATTCTTGTCGTATTTGCGTGCGAACCCCTTGATGTGATACTCGCAGGTCTCGATAGGGCATTTCTCCGGCCGTTCCTCCATGTGTCAGCATGTGAGCCGCGAGATCTTTGAAAACGCGACCGCACTCGGGATGCGGGCAACGGCTGCGGATGGATGAGGACGAGGAGCTCGGTGTATTGTGCGGCGGCTCATCGCTCTTGAGAGTTGGCGTTGGTGCCAAGAATGCACTCTGCGCACTCTGGATAATAATGGGAGGAGGGCCGACTGGGTTATGACGGTCGAGTCGAGCGAAGGTGCTAATAACGGCGGGCCATGTGCCTGCTGAGGAACTGGGGGCGCTGGTGCGAGACGCGGAGCTTCCAATACGGGGGAGCGCCGGTGTGGCGGGGAGATGAAATCGCGAACGGTTTTGTAGTCCTGCGCTTCGTCGTCCCCGCTGGACCCATCGTCTTGATCTTGCACGTCGATCGACTGCCGCACCTCACGCATCCAGTCCTTCAGGATCGACATGGGTGGCCAGTCACCGCTCGCTTGCCGCCGCCACGGTTAGGGTTGAAATGGGCACGCCTGAGGTGCGCGGCCGCGTTATAGTAGCACCATAGCGTTTCTGGGTGACACAGGCCTTACACTTTGCCAGTGGTATCAAGGGTGAGGCGAGCCTGGGGGTTCCGGTGGCTGTGTGCACACACCCACCTCTTTACCAAGGCGGTGCTTCGCATCGTTGTGCCTCCTCAGCTCATGCTCACGCGCGAAACCCCTCTGGGTACTCGTTGCACTTTGTGCAGTAAACTCTCCTAAGTGGCGGCCGTTGATAAGAGGCCCGCATCCTAGGCGTGGCCACTGGAGACGTCAGCCCACGGCCGGGCTGTCTCATGAAGGTCGGACTCTCGGAAACGGTGTGTCGCCTCCCGGGGTCCATTGTCTGGGGGACGCGAGCATCCGGTCGGGCTCATCCTTGAAAACATAGACTCCCTGTCTAGCTGGCCATGGACGGTAGGGGCCCAGCTGGTGATGAGTGGGCGCATGTCAGGAAGGGGTTTCCTGGGCTCCTCGCTTGGCTTGGTGATCGGCGGTAGAACAAAGGATCCCTGCCTCGTTGGCGAACGTTGCTTGATGAACCCGTTATAATAGGCACCCTCAATTTCCCCGCTCCCGAGGAGCATAAGAAAATCCTTCGATGAGGGGATACCACGCTCAGCCCACGCATTCTTCCCAAGAACATGCCGACCGAAAAGGAGCAACTCGCGATCACCATGCCCCATCTCCATATCCTGGCCATCTAGAAGCATCGGCGTGGACCAGGCGAAGGCGCTGACGAGCGCCTTGTGAACTGCATGCATGGCTTGTATACCGGCATGTGAAGGCGGGTTGAAACGGAGATGCATGGCTCGGTCGACTAGGATGGTCTTCACCAGGCTGAAGATGCAGAGGGCGAAAAAGCTAGCCAGCCAGTGCTTAGGGTCGTGCGGGTTAGGTTGGGCCATCTGGCTGTCAAGGGATTGTAGAAACTGGACCATGCAGTTGTAGAGCACATAAAACCGCCCATAGGAATCGGCGTCGTCGAAGACAACGTGGGAGGCTGAGCTGTTTGGTTCGGCATGGATGGCCGGATCAGGTTGCTGGAGGTCGTAAAAGAGCGTTTCGCGGAGAAGCAGTTTGGCGCGGTACAGGACCGGATACTTGGCGAGTTCAGCATCTCGGGTCTCGGAAAGCACACCGCTTAATTTGAGAAGCTGCCAGAAGCTATACATGGTCTGGTTCATATTCCAACTTGCTGCAAGCACGTTGAGAACCGGCGGTGGCCTCTCGATAGGATCCTTGTGGAAGGCAGCTCGGGTCGGGTTGGATGGCGGTAGGTGAGCAAGGTCCTCGGTCCACCAGAACCCGTCATCAAAATCGAGATGGGCTTTGACCATTCTTGCAATCTCCGGCGGCACGACAAAGGCCCTGTCCAAGAAATCGTTCATGTTGCGGCGAACAGCCAGGGGCGAGGTCATGGGGTCTGGGCGTGTCTGGGAGCCATCGAAGCTGGCAACATGATGTCGGCAAAGGCGGTGAGCGGCCCTCTAAGGCAGTCAAGAGCTTTCCAGAAGTCGTTACCCGGTGAGGTCGCGGGATCGGGGCAGAATCTACAGGGATCATTGGAATCACACTAGAGGGATTAGCCGAAAGCACTGGGCAAGTTTGATGTCCCACTCACTGGTTTTTGGAGTACCCTACAGCGCAAACATGGCCCGTTGTCGCGGAGGAGGCGAAGCTCCTCAATGGACTCCAACCGAGCCTGGCCCACGCGGCTGCGCTTCAAGGGTGGCAACAGCGGGTCGACTTCGGAGTCAACAGAGCCACGAGGGCCGGCTGGATACTCAGGGACAAATGAGTAACTTCTTAGCGATTCCCGGTGGTCCCTGCTTTGACTCCCCGTCGCCAAGGGGGCGAGCTGGAAGTTTGCGCTTGGACGGGGTAGATATAGCGGCGAACTCGTCTGTTTACTGTAGTCGGCTCCGTGGTTTCGGCCCGGATGCTCGGTGAACGACAAGGGCGGTGTACCCCCGACGGAGAGGCCTGAATCTCTTTTCCGGGGAACGACGTGCTCCTTAGAATGTTGGTCCCGGTCGTCCCGATGGGGGTAGCCATAGATATAGTGCATACACCGGTCGTCCCAGCACTTGAACGAGTGGCTATTGCGAAAGCCCAGAGGCATGCTGTCCTTTAACCGCAGCGCCCGAGCGACAGGGTCGTACTGGGCAAAATTCCTGTCCAGCCAAGCGGCATATCCTTCTGGGGCTTGCTCTCGGCGGTAATGATACTTTAGTGAATCGAGGAACCGAGGGTCCTGAAGGTCGATACCTAATGAGCGAGAGCATGAGATCAAGTGACACAGCAATAAGGGGTGCTGGATATTGCGGCATACCTTGGTCAAGACAAGCCATCTCGATGCACTCACACTGATACTGCAGTGCCCTTGCCTCCTCTATCTCGGACAGGGGAGTGATGTTGCCGGATAATTCTGCCGAAGAGGTTAGATCAGATGAAAAGCGGGATCAGACGGTAGACCGGATGGGTGTGTAGTAGATGACATAATTGGGATGAAACTGTAGGCTTAGGAAAACAAAGATCGGCTCACGGTTGTCCTCAGCGTACGCGCGCAGTACACGGAGCTTGTGGTGTAGCATCTCGAGCTCGAGCTTGACGTTGGGTCCATACTTCTGGGGAAGCAAGGCGGCCAGCCTTGCTTGGATCTCGGCCTGCTGGTCTAACAATTGCTTGATGGTCGGATCTAGCGCCGGATCGTACTGTTGGTGCGGAGGAGCGGGCGCGGCTGGCGGGGCACCGGGGCCGAGAGGTGTAGTCACGACCGGGGACGGGGCTGTTAATGGATCGCGATCCGGCCGGGTGGAGGGAGCCGATATGGGAGGTAGCGACAGAGCCGGCGGCGCAAGGTTTTCGGTGGCCATGGCGGCTGTCGTCCGCGCTGTCGGGGAGGCGGAGCGGTGGGAGTATCAAGGGTGCAGGCGCGCGGACGTACGGTTCAGGCGCAAGCGCGGACGGCCGCGGATGTCCACGGGCGGACAGGGGACGGCGTGGCACGGGACGGCACGGCGACAGCAGCAGGAAGCAGCAGCAGTAGATCGGGGGGGAAGGCTGGTCGGTCTCGACCTCGACCTCAATCTAGACCTAGAAAAGCGAGCTCTGAACGCCAGTGCCGGATAAGCTGGCTGTGCTAGCAATGCTAGCTTTCGGTACAGGTAACTCGCGGTGGACGCGGACGTGGCGGCTTACTCGCCCACCAACCAGGCTTCGAAGGGTTTGTTCTTCGCGCATCAACGACAAGGAGGTCCTCGAGCCAGCAGGCACAACATGGTAGTCGGGAACTCAGTACAGATAGCAGTGGTGGGGGTCCAGCGGTGCCGAAATGCATCACAATCCCATAGTGCGCGGCTGCGCGGGGCGAATTGGGGCGTGTGTGCTGAGGAAGCTAGCTCGGATGGATCTGGAGCTGGTGTTGGAGCTGTCCGGTGCAGATAGATGGGCATGAAACCCGAGAGGTGCGGGTGTGCGTGCGAGCGGGCAACGACAAGAGAGTCTTCCAGGCTGCATAGATTTTTTGGGGCCGTGAACTGAGCTCCTCACTTTTTGGGGAATTATTCGGCCATCAAAGGGTCAATTGGATTTGGGGAAGAAGAGTGGGCCGCAGCAGGCCGAAAAGACCTGGACACCTGTGACAACCTGGAACCTGACCTGGAGAAGGGCGAGGCGGCGGCAGATTACCAAAGCGAGAGCTTCGAGTCCCTCCCTTCCCGTCCAGCCCCAGCCGGGGATCAGAGGGCCAAGCCTTCGAGCTCCATTCGGCCACCGCCTGTTCCACATCAATGAATGCCTTCCCTCCCTCACTCTTTTTTCTCTTTTCCCTCCCCAGCTGAGAACTGCTGAGGTGTCCCTCAGGTTCATTTCGACTGGCAGTTGCAACCCCGCTTCCTCGCATTACCTCAAAGCCCCCCTTCCAGGTTTGTGCTCTGTCGCTCTCCCACCCACTGCACCATCGCACCTGTAAAAAACCGCGCGATTCGACCCGCACACTCCTCATGGGGACGGACCGAGGGGACCCTTCTTCGGGCGGCCGGGCAATTGACTGGACGCTCCATAGCCCCACAGTTTGAGTGAGGCAGACCATTTACGCTTTACCCGGAACGGCTTAGTCTACTGCGCTAAGCAGCCAGGGTCTCGAAGACCGTTGGAAGGTGCAACGTGAGTCGGCCTGGCTCTGTGACTGACGGAGAGCCCAGGGCGCGACTGGTCAGTCAGCTGCAAACAGGGCGGCCCCCACTTGCTCGATTCCTCACATTGGATCGCCAGCCGTTTGGTTAATCCAGCCTTTGAAATCATCACATCACGGACCGTAGCTGGGAACCTGCGCCAAAAACATTCAGTTCGCTTTTTCTCTTTCCTTTTTCGATGGAACCTGACGCGGCACTTCTCGCCGCGGAGTTAGTGTCGCAAACACGCATCTTTGCCTAACTACCAAATAACTACAAATAACTACGCAGCAAGCACGCGAGTGGAAATGGATAAAGCGACTCGGACCGGCCGAAGCAGACGCTGCCGTCATCGCACCGGGAGAATGCAAACCAGCTGTGCTCGATGAACTGCGGGCTGGGATGCAGTCGTCTGCAGTCCCAAACCAGAGAACCAGGCGCTCTCTCTACCGACAGCCGATCCCACCCTGACGCATCGTCTGTCCCATTGATGTTCCGGCCAGCCCCTCAGCTGATTCGTCATCGTGAGCATATTGCTGCGGGGACTGACTGACGAGATGAAGGGACAGTATTCCGCTTCGACGAGCGAAATTTCTTTCGCTATCACTTCGTCAACATGGAAGGGAGATCCCGAATAACTCACCATCAGAGTTCTGAGCTTTCTTGATCCAAACCCAGTCGGGCCCGCTTTCGCAACGACCTGGCTCGACGCATCCACGCATCGTTCCTCGGTTTTGGGGCCCTGGTTCACCTTCTCCACGCCTTTTCAACGGCGTGACATCGGGCGGGAAACATCATTGGGGGGCTTCTTGCTCCCCCGCCCCATGTCATCAGCCTGGCGTTTGCAGCTCTTGCAGCTCGGAGTGGCCCGCGCGTGTTGGTACGCGAGTATGTACGTACACAGTAACACAACTTCCACAGGGGCCCAGAGATGTCCACCACAGCCGTTCGCAGGTGAAAGATTGCATGCTTCAACATCGGCCCACATGGGCCGTGCCCATGATGCTGCGCGAGATACCCGGTGGGTAGGGCTGGCTGGCCCCTCATCCTTGGGCGAGTTGTGAAACACCCGGGACGTCTACATACAGAACTCGCTCACGGGCTTCTCAAGTGAATTGAACAACGACAACGGTAACGGCGGTGGCTTGACGATTCTACGAAGCACTCACGCCAACTAGAGGAAAGATGGTGCTTCACAGAGCTCCCTACCCCTCCTCTGACCCTCGCCGGGATTATCGGACTGGGCAATTAATGTGACGGGAAGCTTGCAGCTGGTGTAACTCATGGCTCCATCTCCCAAACCAGCGGCTGGCGAGTGAGAACCGACGACCCGAGGTGAAATCCATGGTCTTGAGCAAGCTCCCTTCGGTTGCGACGAGCAAACGGCAATGAGGGCGCCGATGCGCTCCGATGCGCCGACTTGGGAAGGCGCTCTCACAGAATCACACCTCACACAAGAAACCACGCACGGCCCCTCTGGACGAACGTCCTCTCGTCGAATTGGAGCGAGCGGCCACCCTCCTTCAGGACCAGACAGCCCGGTCGTTATCAGCAGGCTCTCGGCGTCTTGATCCTCAGTGGTTAGCCAGCTGCAGGAGAGAGGGACCCCGGTCGTCCCAGCCCCCCTCATGGCTTGCCAAACACACCAATGGCCTCGCCGGTCTGGTGTCCCACGCGTCCTCTTCCAAAGGGAGCAAGGCGTCCACACAGCCCCTCCACTTTAGGTTTAGAGCGGTTCGCCCTGCTCCTCAGCTTTATTCAGCTGGTTCGCCTTGCCCTCTTCGTCGAAACTCGTGGTGGCCGAGCTCTATGTTAGTGAACTCAGAGGCCATGAGGCTGAGACTTATTATTTGAGTTTTTCATATTGTGTGATCCAGCAAGGCCCAGATCTCATGTGGCTTCTCCCGCTCTCCCCGACCTTTGTCCCATTGAGGTTGTGGCTGCTTTGCGATGGTGAAGGCGTCCGTGCCAAGTGGTGCCCGGGGAAAAGCCTGACATTCCGAGCCCAAACCATCCCGCACCCTCCCCCCTCCTGGCGGTTAGGCTACGGGACCTCCGAGCTTCCATTGGTAACCTTTTACACTTTAGATAGACATTGGGAGGGATGGAGAACGATATAAGACAGGCCAGTTCGCTTGGTTTCCATGAAGGCGACCATAGCTTGATGTGTAAGATAACGCAGCTCAATGAATACCGCAAGCATGTCTTTTTCTGTCCCTTACATCGCTCAAACCAACTTTCTGGTGGCAGTCGTAACTGCCCTCGTTGGGTGTGCAGGTCTTGTTCTTGTGGCTCGTCACCACCGGGCCAGCAGACTAGGTATGTTTATACTGGTACTCGTTCTATTTTTCCGGGCCGGTTCCCTTTTGGCTCTGTTATCCTAATATGCTATCATCCCGTCGTTTTCTCTATGTTTAACCTCGATCCTTGTTATTTTTCTTTATTCCTCTCGTCGAATATTCCCTTTTTTTCTTTCCTATCACCTTCCGCAACCTACCCAACCGACCAAGCCAGGCTTCCCAATCCCTAACACCCTCCCAGCAACCAACCTCAACAAACCGACCGACAACCCAGCCCTGCCCTTCATGTCAGAGACACACAAGCCATCGACAACCGCGCCCGCAACACAGACCAGACCGATCGACATCCCCACCCCGAAGCCCAACCCCGACAAAGCAACCCAGACCTTCACCCCATCGTCCATCTCCCTCTCCAGCACACCCGCATCCGCATCCGCACACCCAACAAACCCCAGCGCAGCCCCCATCCCGACCTCGACCTCAACAGCGTCCGCCTCCGCCATCTTCCCCTGGCGCGCCTCCTTCAGCAACCTCCACCACCTCCATCACCACTGCCACCTCGACCCAGCCCGCCGCCGGTCAAGCACCACGCCGCTGCTCCCCGTTTTTCCGCCGGTACCCGTCGTGTTGGCGTCGGACTCGGTGCTGGGCCGGAAGGGGTCGGCGTGTAGGCGGTGGTCGTCGGATGATGGAGGTGGGGGGAGTGGGAGTGAGAATGTGGGTGGGAGTGGGTGTGGGAGTGGGAGTGGGAGTGGGAGTGGGAGTGGGAGTGGGAGTGGGTCGTGGACGGAGGGGGTGTTGGTTGGGGTTGGGGAGCAGTTTTAGCTTTTTCTTTTTCTTGGGAGCTGATGGGTTGTGGGTTGTTTGTGATGGGGTGGTAGGCTGGGCGGGAGGTTGAGGGGTTGGTAATGGTGTTGGGTGTGGGTGAGGGAGTGGAGGGGATATTGTTCATAGTGGATGGCTGGTGAAGAATGGTTTGTAAAGGGATGGAGGATGGAGGGATGGAGGGATAGAGGATGGAGGGATGGAGGGATAGAGGATGGAGGGATGGAGGATGGAGGGATGGAGGAGGAAGGCATGTGTAGTGAGGGATGGCTGATCAAGGAATGGTTCATGAAGAATGGTTGATGAGGTCAAGGGATGGCTGAGTACCTACGTGTTTGTGGTCGGTTTGGCTGAGCTTCAGTCCTAGTAGTTAGTTCATGTATGTACAATCCCGATGATCATATATAGGCCTAGCCAGGTATCACTGCGTTCCCAGTGCAGCGTTTACTACGAATGTACGAACAGTTTCCCTAAACTATTCTAAACCCCATTGACAGGGCCAGGGACGGTGCGTGTTAGCCAGGAGCACGCATCGTATGTGGTCTTTGTGCTCTACTTGGCTCCACGGTCCTTGAATATAAACTTTGTCTCGGGACAGAACACAGAAAGTCTTGTCCGTGATTTGAGAACTAAGTGTTTCGTCGGATGATTAGAAACTATAATCACGAAGTCCGGTTGTCTACAAGTAGACCGTCTCGAATATCATGAGGCACATACACTATTGGTCCGGTTTTAATAGGGTGGTTGAAGCCGGGTTCCGACGGATTTCCACACCTCCCTTAGAGTAAGCTGTACAGCTGGATGTTGGATGCCTTTGTGACGAGTCAAGCGTCGGTCCAAGCCCATGATCTGATCCAACCAAGCACGGTTGCACACCGGCAAGCCATCCTTCAACTAATGCAAGGCAAGGTAGGCGTCACCTACATGAGCGGGATATTCCAAGGTCTGCTTCTGATTCTAAAGCAAGGGAGTCGGGGCCCAACTGAGACACGACTAGCAATGCTCACGCTGGATGAAACAACACAGATATACGTCACCGACGCTCCTCGGGCTAATGAGATGACTGGACGAGGCACCCGGTGCGCCGAGATCAGATACGGGCTGATCTGGGTTGCATATCTCGCAGCTATACTATTTCAGGATATTGCGTCGGCGGTTTCCTGCTTCGGGTCCTCGGACACGCGACACAATGCCCTGATCAGAACTCGTAATTTGGCAAAGCAGCAGCAGCAGCAGTCCCAAGCCTCCTCTGACATGAATCAAGGCAGTTGTGCTGCAGGATGGGGATCTGCATCCGATTCAGGTTGGGCATCCCTAAAAGGGTTTCCGGAGCTGAGGGGTCTGCAATCCGACATGGCACAACCCCCGTGATGGGCGCAGAAATGTAGCCGATTTTAACCATAGGAAAGCGTCACAGCGATGCGCTCGGAATTCCCTCAAACGTACGGCTAGTCAATCTAGCAACTAGCTATGAGCAATCATGGGACACGGGGAGAAGAAGTCCTTAGACGCGGCGCTGGTTGCGAATGATGTATTTCGAATGAAGAGAAAAGAAAAGTTCGCTGCAGCTCTGCGAAAAATTTCCGAACTTAGGGGTCCAGGTACAGTGCGGTATTCACCCAAATATTACAATCATACACTGTGTGCTGCGACTGGCGGCAGAGCATCGAAATCGCATCTGGTGATCAGCGGCAGTGGGTCCTGGTTTTGGCAAGCACTGACGAGTCGCCAATGCCAATTATTGTACCACAAATGGGCTGTTCCCCAGACCTTGACTGCTAACCCCAAGGCCTCCCCCACGGCCAAACAAGTTTGGGAACCGACACAAAGTGGCAGCCATGTTTCGTCCGAGGCCGACGGCCCTGAAGACCCTTGAAGCCTGAATCAAGGCCGGTCGAGATGATCCCTTCTCTGACTCTCTCCTGTAATCAGCGATCAATATCATCAAAGGACGGCCACACGACTGGCTGCCTTTCCCGTCGCATTTGACCAACCCCGTGAGGTGATTGAGTTTACCGCCCAAAACGCGACACAGACAGGCAGATGACCAGTTTGGTCATGTCAGCTCCTACCCAAAGGGCTGCCCACATGTCTCAGCCATGGCTGCCGAAGCACCCTGACGGCTCCGCGGTGGCCAACACGTGGGAATGATACTCAAAGGATATTGGTTCCTTGACTCTTTTCAGCCTCGCAGCGAGGCGCGCAGTGAGAAGCAACGATCGAACAAAAATGCGGGTGGTGATCAGCAAAGCGCTTTGGGGGTCGGGAAATAGCAGTCGTGTGGTCGTCAAGTCACACCCCGCGGGGGGGCAGCAAGGTTCTCATCGTCCTACCCCCCATGCACACATACCTATATACAAGATGGGGATAGTTACCTGCGGGCGTTTGGAAAGAACGCCCCTTTGTTCCCTCCCCTTGCTCTGCTTTTCAGGGCTCCTGTCATCGCACCAACGACGGCATCGCTGTGATCGACGCTCCCAAGACGTCCTACTTGACTCGGCGGCTCCCGGAGACTCCTCTGCTTGGCCCGAGTCGTGCGGGTACGGCGTCATCATTCTTGGTCCGACCTTGGCCACAGCCCAAACATTCTGGAACCTTGACGAATAAACTTTCCGCCTCAACCGACCTAGTTGTACACAGTAGGACGCCAAACCCGTGCCCAGTTTCTCACCTGTTGTTTTTACTCCATAATGACCATGTAAAGGCGCGACTAGCGCGAAACGACATCAATTTCCCCTTTATTTATTTTTTGGCGATTTCTCTCCGCTCTGGCAGCTGCGTGATGCCTTTTGGACGCGTTTTGGCTGTGGCACTACTGTGCCATGGCGTCATAGCCGGGCCGTCGGAGCCTGGGGACCAAACTCTTGCGGCGCGCTCTGCCCCGCGAAAGCTACACGGCAGGTTCCTGCATATCACAGGTGAGTGCCCCTCATCGCCCGAGCTATCGGGAACTTGGCGGCGGTAGTTACATTGCGAAACGGAAACTGACGATCCCCCGCGATAGACATCCATCCGGACGAGTACTACAAAGTGCACTCCTCCACCGACGAAGATGACGGGTGTCACAGGGGCAGAGGCCCCGCGGGCCCCTACGGCGCTGAAACATCCGATTGCGACAGCCCCTTCTCCCTCGTGAACGCGACCTTCGACTGGATCGACGCGAACCTCAAAGATGAGATCGACTTCATCGTCTGGACCGGCGACAGCGCACGCCATGACCGCGACGAGGACTTGCCCCGCAATGCCGACCAGGTCCTCGGCACCAACAGGTGGATTTCCGACAAATTCTTTGACATGCTTGCCGACAAGGGCGACAAGGGCATGACCATCCCCGTCGTGCCAAACTTTGGGAACAACGACATCCTCCCGCACAATATCCTCCTGCCGGGGCCCAATAAGTGGTTCCAGCATTATTCGCACATTTGGCGCCATTTCATCCCGGAGGAGCAGCGCCACAGCTTCGAATACGGGGGGTGGTTCAACGTCGAGGTTATTCCGAACAAGCTGGCTGTGTTCAGTCTGAATACACTGTACCTTTTTGACCGCAATGCTGGCGTCGACGGCTGCGCGAGCCCCTCGGAGCCGGGGTACAAGCAGATGGAGTGGTTGAGAGTGCAGCTACAGTTCATGCGGGATCGCGGCATGAAGGCCATCCTGATAGGGCATGTCCCACCGGCCAGAACGGAGAGCAAGATGCTGTGGGACGAAACGTGCTGGCAAAAGTACTCGCTTTGGATGCATCAGTTCCGAGACGTCGTGGTGGTTGGGCTGTACGGACACATGAACATCGACCATTTCCTGATTCACGATAAGAACGAGATCAACATTGCTGCGCTCGAGGGGTCTGAGTTCGGAACACGGGAGGCAATGGACGATGAGTTGACGACACAGTCCGCGTCGGACTACCTGATGGAGTTGCGCTCCGGCTGGGCGAAGCTCGACGCCCCTCTCACACCCGGCAAGGACGTCAACAAGGAGGGCAAGCGCAAGAAGGGCAAGCATCGCAGGGACCCTGGGGCGAGCGCTACCACCTGTCTCTAGTTAGCCCTAGTGTTGTGCCGAACTATTTCCCTACTCTGCGGGTGTTCGAATACAACATCACCGGCCTCGAAGATACGCCCCTCTGGAGGGACGCAGCACAAGGGAATGCCCAGGAGACCGAGAGCACGACCCAAAAGCACATCGAACTCCGCCAGCTCCCCACCGAAACCGGTTTTGACTCCGACCTAGACCTCGACTTCGACCTTGTAACCGACGACGACTCCATCACTGCCACTAAAAAGAAGGACAAGAACAAAAAGAAGAAGCACGGCAAACCCAAAAAGCCGCCTGCCAAAGAAAAAGACCCCAACCTCCACATCCCACTCCCCCCTTCCAAATCCTCTCCACCTGGGCCAGCCTACTCCTCACAACCACTCACCCTAACGGGATACACACAGTACTTCGCCAACCTAACACACATCAACAACCTCAACTTAACCGCCGACAACCACCCCACCAACGAGGGAGAGGATGAAGCGAGCAACACCTGGTGGCCATGGACCCTCGACCTGGAATGGGACGGCTGGCTCCTGCGCTGGCGCAAGGGCAAGCACGGCGGCAAGAAGCCTGTGGTGGCGCCGCGACCCGCCCCGCCAAGGGAGTTTGCGTTTGAGGTCGAGTATTCTACCTTTGAGGACGCTATCTACCGGTTGGGGGATCTCACTGTGAATAGTATGGTGGGGTTGGCGGTGAGGATGGGCGGGCCTGCGGGGGGGAAGGGACTGCTTGGTGAAGGGGAGGGTGTTGCTGTTGCGGATGGGGGTGATGATGAGAGTGAGATATGTGAGGATGATGAGGATGATTATGGGGATGAGTATGAGGATGAGGGTGATGATGACGATAGTGATGACGGTAGTGATGATGATGGAGAGGTGGAGATCGAGAAAAAGAAGAAGAAAAAAGGGAAGGGGAGGAAAGGGAAGAAGGGCAAGAAGAAGAAGCACAACAAGACGTGGTTGCACTTCTTGAGGCATGCGTTTGTTGGGACTCTCGAGAAAGATGACCTCGAGGGCTTTCTTTGAATGGGATACGGCGGAGGGGCATTTTGAAGTTTTGCATTGCGCTGGCTAAGGCGGTGGAAACTGGTTGGGCATTTTGTTGGCTGGCGTTTGGTGTTGGCCCTTGGATATCTTGAGCTCGTTTGCAATTGAGCGGTCATTGTGTGCTTGGTCCTTCTTTTCCTGAGAAATGTGTTATGGTACCAGCAATAGAGCTGTCAAATGCATATATACAGATGGTTTGTCATAACAATGGTATCTTGAAGCTCTTAGGGATATCACGAATAGTATCCAACCACCTGTCAAACAAAGACCGAAAACTGCCTCTGTGCTGCTGCCGTGGAAGAGCCCGACTGGTTGAGACAGACACGATGGACAGATTCCGCTTTAGCCAAGCCTGATACTTGGGCAATGGCTTGCTTTCTGTGCTCGGGCTGGCGAAGCATCAGTTGTGGCAGGACAAAACGCCACTGTTGCCGCTAGTCTGTGCGCAAGAAAACCCGCCTATCGGCAAAGATATATTCCCAAAGTTCGACGAGGACTGTTTGTGAGCGAAGTCATCCTTTCACTCATCATTATTTGCTCCTTCTACAAAGTAGGCTGTTTCCTTCCGAACGTAAAACCTACCTGAACCTGCGCCACGGCTGTTCCACGCACATGGATACAATATTTGGAAACGGTTCTGTGAACCAAAACTCAACTTGGCAGCCAGAACCTACATTTCGTGGTACCTTTAGCATCCTCTCCACCTGCCTCATCCCTGGGGCTTTGCGCGTGGTCAGCCATCCACCTCAACATTGCATCTCGTCACGAGAGGCCTTGGCCCATCATCTGCCGCTCGCTCGCTTGGAGAAACGCACGTCAGGCCTGGCCCTGGAGACATTGGTTCTGGCCAGGGCAGCTTCTGCGAAAAGTTGGATGGATGTTTCTGGCCTTCTTTGCGCCTGAATTGGTACGTATGCACTTGCACAGCGAGACTTTTAGTTTTACTTAGGTTGCCTGACCCGACTTACACGAACCCAGGTTGCCTTTGCTGCGTACGAGCAGTACAAAACTGCCAAGAATCTTGTGAAAGAGCTTAACAAACTGCTTCCAGTTTCCACGGGCGACGACCTCGAGGTACGAGTCTTGCTACACTTTAGCGGCCGACAATGAATCTAATACTTGAGTTTCCATGGTGATTAGCAAGCTGTGGGTACAAGACGGAACAAATGGACCATGGTCCAAGGCTATTTCGCGGCCATGGGAGGGTACGAAGTAGTCCTTGAGCCAGGTTCAGAAAACTTCTTCCCAGCTGCGCCAGGTGGTGATCCACGGGAACACTTGAGACTGAGTCCAGCTGGGCTGTGTATTCTGGCCAGGGAGCTACCCCATCTGATCCCCGACCTTTCGGCTGCTAAGATCTGGGACAAGAGCAAGGGAGACGCTATCGCAAAGGCAATTATTTGTCTACAAGGTATGGGTGTCACCTCCTTCCTCTTCCCACATTACCGACGCATCAGAGGTTATTTCTAACGTATCTTTGTCTAGCCGTCTGGTTTTGCGCTCAGTGCTTCGGCCGACTCGGGCAACGATTCGGAATCAGCTTGCTTGAACTTAACACTCTCGGACACGCTCTGTGTGCCCTCCTGATTTACTGTATCTGGTGGAATAAGCCACTCGATGTCCAAGAGCCTGAGCAAATACACATTCGGACATCACGAGAACGTCAACTCATTGCATTCTGGTGCATGAGCAGCAGGCTTCATTGGGACCACTCCGAGTTTATTCGGTGGAACAACTCCCCGATCTCTCGGTTCGTTGTCTCTGATAAATCGACGAGCGTCTGGGACGAATTTGATCATGACAAAATTTGGTTTCCAAAAGTCTCATGCAACAAGACAGGAGAATCATGGATTTTGGGGTTAGGCTGGAATGAGACTGCTCGACGATTTAAGAAAAGGCGATCTGTCTTATGTGTATGCAATTCCCAACCCCACCTTCCGAAGGCAAGTCAATGTTTACCAATTCTTCACTGAGGTTCTTTGCTATAAACCTGAAATATCAAGAAATGGGCACTGATATATGACGATAGATTCAAACTCCCCGACTCAAACACACCCGTACTCCCGGTGACTGCAGCCTCTGCCGCTCTCGAGGCTGGTCTCCGAAGGCTCACCGTACCGTTACGCTGCGCGAACAAAGATGGTCAGCAAGGCATCTTGATCGGCGACTTGATCGCTGCAACTGACAACGCCGGAGTGGATGCTACCGGGGATAAACTCACCTCAGTTACGGTTGACCTTCGTCGAGCCGATCTTTGCCGTTGGAAGCTCGCCTACGAATACAATGCCAACCTTCGACTGACAATAGATGGCCCCGACGTCCTTTTTGACCGCATTAAAAATTTTCCCATGGCCGATGGCGCTTTCGAGAACATACACCTCTTCGTCGGCGCCACTATTGCCGGCTTCGCGTACGGCGGCTTACACTGCCTTGCCTGGAACGCCCCCTTTACAACCGAGTCACAAAGAATACTATGGCGGCTATCCAGTATCACGGTAATGTCGACCGGTGTCTTGATCCTCCTCCTTGTACGCTGGGTGCTAGTATTCGGTGGTACTGTTGTGCTCTCAGAATACATCAAGATTGCTCAAACATCTGTCGACAGCTGGCTGTGTACTCAATCTCGACTGGGAGAGGCAAGCAAATGGGTTAGGCGAGGGATTTCCGCCCTCGTTTTTCAGCCGTTGAAGTGCGGTTTAGTATCCCTAACCATAGCATCCATTTTCCTCTTTTTCGGCTATATCATCCTCTATTTTCTGGCTCGGGTGTATTTGGTGGTCGAGTGTTTCATCAGTCTTTTCATCTCCCGGCATCGGTCTTTCAAGTGCCAGTATGGTCACAATATGTTCCACATATTTCTTAGTCTTTCCATTGAACACAATAGCAGCGGATCGGTTTCTATTACTAGGTAGACGGGCTAAGGAGGCTGCCAAGCTACTAGTGTATGGTAAGGGTTGAAGAGACGGTAAACGTTGAGACGCATCCTAATTGATTACCATTATGATATATACTCGAGGAAGTATATATAGGGGTGGACATATGAAGGAGGTTATTATGCCTTTGGGGAAGGTGGTGAAGGCCCTCGAAAACATTGGTCGAGACGCACCCCGTTCGACTAACGTCGCAACACAAGCCCACGATTGCGCACCGTACCGATAGCCAGATGGACAATCCTGTCGAATTCCTCCAGGTCGTAGTAACTGCTCACAGGAGAGTACTGCACCCATGTCAACTAAAGTCATAAAGGTGGCTTGGTTTGGTGTTGGATGATGGGGACAAAGAAGGGATGATTGTTTAAAGCGTGGTTCCAAGGGGTTTTCTTGAATTCCGGGTTAGTGGAGGTGTTTGGATGGAGACGAAAACCGTGGTTTAATGGTCCGAATGGCCGGCAATTAGGTACCGTGAAGTATGTTAATCTCGCTCGTGGCGGCGTTCGCAGGAAGGGCTCCAAACATCGGATCGTAAAGCGGGCTTCAAATCGTCAGTGGTCAAGTACATGATGCTAGTCTAATGTGATTGCAGACCCAAAGTTGACCAGTACAAGCATTATACATCGAGGGCCTCCTTCCGGACACCGTCACCGGCAACTGTGGCTGGTAGAACCCAGGTCCAGTTTCGGACTTCCTGTCCACAACTAAAGAAAAGCTGGAACAAAGGACAATGACGATAGTAGTCCAGGGTGGGAAAGAAGCCCTGCGCTCGTGTAAATTGGGAAAACATTTCAGCTCCTAGCAGTGCCGCCCTCGCTGACTTGCCACTTTGCGTCTTCCCCTCCCGCCTGGTCGTGATCGCATCCGTTGATGTTCATTGTCGACGGCACAATTCCCTTGAAATCCCGACCTTTTCTTGCAATTCCTCAGAGTACCTCGATGTCTTCTAGCTTCCACCCTTTACATCTCTCTGACTGAAGGGATAGTGCTGCATAAACCATAGTCTTTCCACACCATATCCCCCAAGATACGTTCCTATATTGTGATGCCAACGAAAAAAAAGAACCCATGCCTCACGACCGGATGCCGCCCGCAACGTCGACAACATCAGCCTTAATCAGAACCGGAATAATAGCCCCTGGCGCGACCCTCACCTCCGGATGGCCAATCACCTCATACAACGCCACAACACTCCCCGAATGGCAAGTAACAGAGACGATCGGCTCATCATCTCCAGCGAAGAAGCCATCCAAAAACGCCTGCATCCGCACTGCATGCTCTCCCAGCGTCTCTCGCACATCCGGCTTCCACAGCTCATCCTCCTCCGTCAACCCTTCCTCCACCTCAAAAATGGGATGGTTCTCCCGGATCCAGGAGCGCGTCCTCCGGCGGTCACACGTGTGGACGCCCATCCTCTCCCGGATGAGTTCCTTGACGAGGGGCTTGAACGGCGGCACCGCGCCCGCGCCAGGTGGCAGCGCTAGCGTGGAAAAGGCCAGCTCGCACGTCTCCAGGCAGCGGGCGTGCGGGCTGCAGTAGTGGCGGCGTGCTAGGGGCAATTTTGCGTTGGCGGCGGCGTCTTCCCAGAAGGTTTTCATGGCTTTGGCTTGGTTGATGCCGATGGGGGTGAGGTGGGCGTCTGCCCAAGTTGACTTGTCGTCGCCGTCTAGCTTGGCCCAATGTGACTAGGTAGGGGGTGTATTAGTAGGGTTGGTGCCTGGGCATGGTTTGACAAGTTGGAGAGGACCAAGTGGTAGTAGGTCCAAGTGTAAACCATACCTCCCATGCAGGGGTTCTAACCTCCCGCTCCTTTACGTTGTGGTAGCCCTCCCCGTGGCGGGCAGCATACAGCAGTTTGTACACCGTCTTGCCGCCGCCAGTTCGGTTTAGATGATCTAGGTAGTGTGCGAAGCGTTCCCAGCTGTGCTTCTTGCGCTGGGGATCAAATGCCTCGTCGGTTTCGTAAACCTGGTCAATCAAGCCCAGGCCCGGGAGAGTGATGCCTGTTATAGTGTCATTTTTTGTTAACGAATGGCTGGTGTGGGAAGATGGAACGGAGTGAAGTGTGCTCACCGATTGAAAGGTCGGATCTGCGGAGAATGTGGGTTGCGCGTCGTGCTTGAAATATCCGGTAACGGCGGAATATCTAAACTTGGGCGCGTGTGACGCCATGTTTCCGATACTCTGGGTGATAATAGATGTTACGATATGTATGACAAACCTTGGGACGTCGTGGAGATGCGCAGCAAGTAAAGGCACAAATCACAAATCCAAAGAGGGGTTGAAGCGGCGCCTTATTGGCCCACTAAGGGGGATCCTTAGAAGCGTGGACTGAGGGTGAACATTACACACGGCATGCCAGCCAAGACAACACTTTACACGATATTCAGTCTATTGTTCCTGTAGCAACGGAACCAAGGCCGCTGTCCTATCTACCCAAGTCCGCCGCGGGCGATCACTCTTTCTCATGTCCCGTCGTTGATCTTTCAAATGCGAGTATGGTCACAATATGTTTCACATATGTCTTAGTCTTTCCCGTGAAGCACGATGGTAGCGTATCTTTTTCTATTACCAGTTGGTGAATAGATGGAGAAGGAAGTAACAAGACAGGTTACTGGTTTGGTTTGAATCAATACCTAAGATAGTGACCCTGAGAAGATTCTACTATAATTAGTCCTACTTGGATATCTTTGTCGCAAAATAATATAATTTATCATGTTGTCGACTGAAGTCCATTTTCCTTCCATAACGAGGTAGCAAGGTAAGTACTATTATTAGTAGGTCTATTATAAGTACTTTAAAGAATAGCTGCATGGATTTTGAAGGGAGCTCGAGTGAGCTCATACATAAGCGGGTCCACCCCCCAAGATGTAGAGTCGTAGCTTTATGACGTTTCCTTCTTCATACGTCGTACCTATCTGCTTTTGGTAAGTAGCCCAATATTATATGTGTGAAACAATTGATTATCAGTCTGATTAGCACCGTTCAAAGCAAAAAAGGGAAGTTTGGAAAGATCGTAATTATAAGGGTCAGCTGTGAAGGTGGAAAAAAGAGGGTATGGAAACGCTGCAGATACAAGATAATTGAAAGTCAGGAGGCCGGATATAGAGTCGAATAGAAGAAAGGAAGCAAAAGTGCTCGACCTGAAATTGATTCGGCAATATGTTGTTATCCCCATCTCGTAAAGAGAGACCATCAATCATGCATACCTTAGATATGGACTTCGTAGTGGGCCTTGAACTGGCCGAGCGGGTGCCATCCCTTATCTTATCGGTCCTTCTCATTTCCCACTCCCCAACCGCGACGCGATGGGAAGGAACATCTTCCTTTCAACCTTCACACCCTCAACCCAACATAAAACAAACGCCATCAATGCCACCCTCAACCACCACCACCATCACCTAACCCCATGTTCCCCTCCCTCCGCCACTGTCTCCGCCTCCCCTCCCGCCGCCGTCTCCGTCTCCGCCGCCACCGAATGGCCACCACCCTCCTCCTGCCGCTCCTCCTCCTCCTACTCCTCGTCTTCCTCCCCCTCTACCTAATCTACAAGCCCCCGTCCCCCTAATCCGCCACCTCTCCCACCGCTGGACCGACGTGCTCTTCCGCCTCTGGCTGCCGCCCACCAAGCCCCTCGTCGCCCTGACCATCGACGACGCCCCCTCCGACCACACCCGCGACATCCTCGCCGCGCTGGCCGCCGGCGGCGCCCGCGCTACGTTCTTTGTTATCGGCTCGCAGGTGGCCGGACGGGAGGGTGTGCTGCGGGAGATACTGCGGGGTGGGCATGAGCTGGCGAACCATGGGATGCGTGATGAGCCGGCGGCGAGGTTGGGGGCGGAGGAGTTGGAGGAGCAGCTGGTGAGGGTGCAGGCGATGATTGAGGAGGCGTATGTGGCTGAGGGGAAGACGCCGCCGCCGGTGGGGAGGGGACGGTACTATCGGCCGGGGTCGGGGTTTTTTAGTGAAAGGATACGAGGGGTGGCGCGGCGGTTGGGGTATCGCGTGGTGCTGGGGAGTATATACCCGCATGATGCGCAGATTGGGTGGGGGGGGTGAATGCCAGGCATGTGTTGAGCATGTTGCATCCGGGGGGGATTATTATCTGTCATGATCGGAGGTCGTGGACGGAGTCGATGCTGAGGACGGTGCTGCCGGAGATGAAAAGGCGCGGATTTCAGGCGGTGACGCTGACGGAGTTATTGAAGGAGGTTACGGGGTGAGAGGGGGGGTTGAGGAAGGGATTACGATTACAACATCGAGACCGGGGATCTTCGAACCGCGATTCGGCGACACACTCCGTATCCCGGCCAACAGGTCGCGAGAGGCAAACCGAGCGTGGCTGGGCAAGGGTGCGGATCAACCCTTCGTAAAGGGGAACCGGCCGTCTACCAAAGCGCTCTAGTGGTGAGCTGAGACGCTCGATACAGTACCTAGGTACCTGGCCCACGGGAAGCGGCACATAGAGCGCGCCGCGGTTGGTACGAGGCCTGTGGGACGAGCCGTGTATGGATCCGGCCACAAGGAAAGAATAAGACAGTCATCGCAGGACAAGCAGCAACAGGTTAAGTCCAGCATGGCATCGGCGACTAGCGAAACAATACAGACATAGCATATGTGCTGGAACTTCTACCTCTATCGAGAAGCCCGTCTAGAACACAAAGAAAACGG
Organism: Chaetomium olivaceum; assembly: GCA_039881045.1. Taxonomy (NCBI): domain Eukaryota; kingdom Fungi; phylum Ascomycota; class Sordariomycetes; order Sordariales; family Chaetomiaceae; genus Chaetomium; species Chaetomium olivaceum. Next base: position 322,409 of record JAYWVB010000017.1, read on the forward strand.
CTTATCATCTGCTTTCTATCCATCCATCCATCATTACGCATTATCTCTTTACCAGATGATTGCCCCCCTTCATCATCCAATACATCGACCCTTCATTCAACAGCCGCCCGCCCTATCAACCGTCTAACCCCTTTTCAACCCTACCAAATCCCTTACAGAACCGGGCTTTTCAACGTCAACCTTCCGATTTACAGAAGCTGGGAACAGCGCACAAAGAAAGGATGACCAGGAACGGAATAAGCGGGAAAGACTCACGGCGGAGCAAAGCTCGCGCTGAACGAACCGACAGGCGTGCCATAGCGAGCCGTGAAATAAGTACAATACTCGGCGGTCGAGTCTGCCGTCTGCGCGGGATCGGCCGCAAGACGCGCGCGGATGGCGTTGATGAGCTGGTGGGGTGGCCCGGTGCGGAGGAGAGCCAGGCGGGCTAGCTCGGGGAGGTCGCAGAAGACTGTTTCGAGGGCGTCGAGGGAGAAGGAAGGACGGGACATCAGCCGGGCGGCAAAGCTCTGGCCGGTTTCGTCCAGCTGCATGAACTCGAACCCGCTGCGGGCGAGGCGCTTGGTGAGGTGGGCGAGTTCGCTGGAGGTGAGGGGTGTTGGGTCGAGGACGTGGAGAAAGGTCTCGCCGCGGTGGTTGGTCGCGTTGGGGTGGGATGCTAGCATCATGATGCGGAAGAGCACCAGCCCTGGCGCCCCCCATCGCGCGGCAACGTGGAGCGCCGTGTTGCCGAGCCCGTCGCGGCTGTTCACCTCGGCCGCGGTGCAGGCGAATGTCTCGGCCGGGCTTCCGTGCATCAAAACGGCGTTGATGCGTTGGTGGATGCACCAGGACGTCCGGCCGCAGCAGAACCTGATCAGCTCTTGGTTCTCCAGCGTATGGGGGCTGCTGCCGGGGTTGTATGGATCCCTCACTTGGCTTGCTGTTGTCCATGCAGACGACACGAACGTCACTTCATCAAGCCCAGCAGCAGCAGCCCCGGCCACGGCCACGTCCCCAGACCACGCAAGGCTCTCCGCCGTCGACACCCCCGAAGAAGAAGGCCGTTCCTCCCAATCCCCCTGCACCCCCGAGTCGGTCACTCCAACCTTCGACAAAACCGACCCCGCACTCCGCCTCGACGACCCGCTCGACGACGACCGCGACAGGCTCGACCGGATCGACAGCCCGCCCAGCAGGCTCGCCACGTCAGCCAGGAACGACGACGACCGGCTCGGGCACCGCTCCCGGAGGAACTCGGCAGTTTCGCAGCGCACATCCTTAGAGCAGGTAGACCACGGGTTCCGGAAGATGGTCGGCGAAAATACCACCCCTTCCTCGGCGGTGCCGGCGCCCGCCTCTTCATCACTATCCAGCGAACTGCGCGACGGCTCTCCAGTCTCCGGGGACCGGCGGCTCGGATCCGACATAATACCCGGCCTCTGATCAAACGGCGAGCAGGGCGAGTCGTCAAAGTCGTCCGGCTCGCCGCTGGTAGTCCTCGCCCGTGTGGCATCAGCCTCGCGCCCGCTCCCGGGGCGGGCTTGCAGGAGGATGGCACAGTCCTTGGCTACGCCCCCCTGCAGCGACGGATCGGTCTGGAGCTGGCCGCACCGGGCAGACCTGAGAAAAGCCAGGCGCTCGCCCATGGTGGTCCTGTTCTTGGGCCGCTTTTGGCGGTAGGATTTGGAGAGCATGTCGTTGAGGAGGCATTGCGTGTGGCGTGGTCTGTGGGTGGGGGTTAGCATGGGGAACGACACTCATGGACGGTGGGGTGTCTTACTTGGGCTGGAAGGGCCCTTCAGACAGGAGGCCGAGTATCTGCTTTAGGGACAGCTCCGCCTCGGGGGTACAGAGGTACAGTCTGAGCAGGCGCCGCTTGCGCGACCGGGTCCAGTCGATGGCCGGCCTGCCACGCCGGCGGGGCGGTGCCGCCGCCGCAGGGACAGGACTCGGCTTTTGGACTCTCCCCTCCTTATTAACGCGGCACATTTGGAGATCAGACGGATGGTGAGTGGCATTCTAGCTGAGCCGGGCAGGGCTGTCTGAGACAAAACTTCAAAGTTCGTAGTCGGTTGCGGACTGACGGAGGGACCAACATTATATCGGTCCCGTTCGGTCTCGGGCCCTGCATCATGGGTGTTGTTTGTTGTTGAGCGAGTCGTTTCCGACTCGGGCTGCATATTTCCCACGTGTTCGCGTCCAAGCCCTTCCCGCTGATCTGATGCAAGGAAGACACGGCTGTCGTTCACAGAAACAACGTCCGTAAATATCAAGCCCATGCAGGAGGCGGCAATCAAAGGAGTGTCATCTATAAAGGGAGTTTGGTGGATGCCTTTGGCCCCCATGTCATGAAACCATCGTCAAAGCCGTCAGCTTCAATCGACCTTCCTCATGCGTCCGAAGTTTCGAAGACTGAATGGCGGGAATCACTGTGAAAAAAAGCTTAACTTGGCTTGGTGCCGGCAAGCCCGAGTTATTCTTAACCCGAAGCCGTTTGCTCTTCTGCGACAGCCCCTGACGCCCAGATGGACCACTCACGAACGCAGCCCGGCCCAGATCGGGCGCCACTGAACTGTAAAACATGGGGATCGGCAGTTTTCCTCGTGGCAAGCCACACGGCAGGCAGAGACAACTTCCATTCTTTCGACTCGGTCGTACAAAACGCGTTGCAGGGTTTGGCTTGCCCCTTGCATAGCATGGCAGCCTAGTTCAGATGGCAATGGGGATGGGACCCGATGGAGACAAGGAGAGCCCGCGACAAAGAAGACCGAGGAGGGCCGAGAGCGCACGACGTTCCCCTCTCCCATCTCCAAGTCTGCTAGTTAGTGGGGGCGCCCTGTGAATGACGAATTGACATGCGATGGAGCCGCCCCGCGCCGATACCGACCCGGTTTACATAAAATAAACTAACTACAAGAGATGTTTGATGGTAGTTGGTCCCCTTCTCATTTCTTGTTCCCGTGTTGGAAAATTGCAGGTGTCCCGCGTTAAGAGTTATAATTCCCGGCTTTGGCGAACATAGACGCAGAAATCATGGTCTCCAACGGAAATACCGAAAAGAAGGCAGCGGGTGCTAACCGGAACCAGCTCACTGAAGCCTTCGGACGCCAGTTGTCGCTGGCCTCCCGATCAGTTCACGCTGATGACTACACCAACACGCATACGGCAGTGGCGCCGCCGATGCACGTCTCGACGACTTTCAGATACCCAAGGAATCCTGATGAGTTAGTGGCTTGGTCGGACGTCGAGGTGAGTGAGTTTTGGACCCCTCTGACGGCATGGGACTAACAGCGCGCGTAGCCTGAGACTTGGGACGACTTTTACATCTACTCCCGGGAGAAGTCGCCCAACACCACTCGGTATGAGGCAATTCTCAGCTCGATCCTGGGAGGGCCGGCCGTGTCGTATGCCTCCGGGCTGGCCGCCTTCCACGCCATGATCGTCTTCCTCAACCCCAAGCGCGTTGCCATCGGCGGGGGCTACCATGGCTGCCACGGCATTTTGAAGCTCATGAACAAGCTCAACGGTCTGGAACAACTCGAGCTCGAGAATGAAGACGACTTGGCCAAACTGCAAAAGGGGGACATCATCCATGTCGAGACACCCCTGAACCCGACGGGCGAGGCGCGGGATCTGGCCTACTACCGCAAGAAGGCGGACGAACTGGGCTGCTACCTGACCGTCGACGGAACCTTTGCGCCGCCGCCGCTGCAGGAGCCGTTCAAGTACGGAGTCGACATCGTCATGCACAGCGGGACCAAGTATTTCGGCGGCCACAGCGACATGCTGAGCGGCGTGCTGGCCCTCCACCCCGACCGGGCGGGCGGCAAAGACGGAAAGCCCGGGTGGCTGGCCGAGATCCGGGAGGAGCGGCTCCACCTCGGCGGCGTCATGGGCAGCTTCGAGGGCTGGCTGGGTACGCGCAGCCTGCGGACGCTGGAGCTGCGGGTGAAGAGGCAGAGCGAGACGACGCGGCACCTGGTCGACTGGCTCGCGTCGCAGAAGAAGGCCGGCGGGAACGTGGTGGCGGATCTCGTGTACAAGATTCAGCATTCGTCCCAGCAGCCCGAGGCCTCGGACCCGGATTCTTGGTTAAGCAAACAGATGCCCAACGGCCACGGGCCCGTGTTCTCGCTGTGGCTGCAGTCGGAGGAACTCGCGAAGCGGTTTCCGAGCAAGCTGTTCTTGTTCCACCACGCGACCAGCCTCGGCGGGATCGAGAGTTTGGTTGAGTGGCGGGCCATGAGTGACACGACGGTTGACAGGAGGCTGGTGCGGGTTAGTATTGGTGTTGAGGGTTGGGAAGACCTGAGAGATGATCTGCTCCAAGGATTCCAAGCGCTTCACAAGGAGCTGAACAAGTCCGCTTGAGCGCGCTCGGCCGCGCTTGGACAGTGGCTTGCGAAATGTCGAGCGTGAATGGCGGGCGGATCTCGGAAGTTGAACGATGCCTCGGACACAGTGTTAGCATAGAGGGCACCGGGCGTCATCAAGGAGTGGTCGTCCTGTTCGTAGGTGAAGATCTGCATGTGCACAGTACTTCCACAAGCCGAGTGATGCATGGATAAGAAGATGTGACTGGAATCTCTTAGTTATTGACGAGACAAGCGCGATACCCAATGATAAAAAGCTGTCCGAGGAACAATTCCGGTTTGGCTTCGGCTTCGGGACCGAGGGCGGGACCGTTTAGGCATCATACTTCCCAAAAAGGAAGGCATGATACCGTGTAAGTGAGCCACCAACACCGTTAGTTACCGATTCAGGTTACCGATTCAGGAAAGAAAACTCCTAATATTCTTCCTGATTAGGGTCCGGCAAGATACCTATGTATTAGAATCCACCCATGTATGGTTTCGGGGCGTCACCAAAACCGAGCGTTTCGCGACACCGTACATACAACCACCAGATTCTCCTAACTGTATCATTATTGTTTCCTATCATTAGTCATAAATATGCATTACCAAGTCCTTTCCAGGACCACCCCTTCGTGACGCCTATTACCCGCTCTTCCCTCTCTCCGAAAAGAGCTATTCGTCTAGGCATGTATGCAAGTGCCTTCCCACCAACTACCACCACCTCAGGTATGCTGCCACCACCACCGTTCCCCCTTGCGATGCTTGTATCCATCCCCTCCCTCAGACGAATGCGCCCGGCCCTCTTCAATCCCAACCTTTGAATCCACGACCCCTCCAACCCTTCTATCTAACAAAGGAACAATGCTCAGAACCTCATACCTCCACCCCCTGCGCCTGCACCTGCACCCCCCCAACCCTCTCAACAACCCCGGGCCCGGGCATAACCCCCAACTCAGCCCCCTGCCCATCATTCTGCGCCCTCTTCCGCCCGCCCAGCGTCGGCAAGAACCGCGACATGGCCGTGCCCGCTCCACCACTCCCGCTCTCCCCTACCACTGGCGCAAGCCCAACCCCAGCATCACCGGTATCCGACCCAAACTTGGCAAAGAACCCCCTCTTCTTGACTTGCTGCGCGTGCGCATGCCCACTCCCCAACCCATTCCCCAACCCGACCCCGACTTCGACGCATCACCCTCGCCCTCCGGGCCCAGCCCAACGTCCTCAAACCCCTCGCCCTCGCCCGTCTCGCTCTCCTCGGGCGTGGGCGGCTCCCAGCGGCGCTGGTACTGGTCGCTTAGCGAGGAGCGTGGGTAGTCGCTCAGCGAGGAGCGCGAGTAGTCGCTCAGCGAAGAGCGCGGGTGGTAGTGGCGCGGGGAGAAGGGCCGCAGGCTCGAGTCGAGCGATTGGCGCGTGGTGTCGACGCCGGTGCCGGTTATGACGACGGGGCTCTTGGCGCTGATGTCCTGTTGTGTGCGGGGAGGGGTTAGTTGGTTGGTGTTTGGTTTAGGGGAGTTGGGGGTTAGGGGGGTTGGACGGGGCGTTGGGGTGAAAGTGTAGAGGGAGGTTTACAAATGAGCGCCGGTAGGAGTCGAACGACTCGCGAGAGATGGAAAAGTGCTCGATCTCGCCGCTGCCGGTGCTGCCGCCGACGGCGAGGCTGCCGCTTTTGGTGTCGGTCGAGGTGCGCGCGAGGTAGCGCCGCGGCCAGGACGCTTCTCGTTCGATTGGTGATGGCTGGAAGAGGGGGGTTGGTTAGTGCTATGGTCACAGGATGTAATGCGCCCGGGTTCCCAGCTCCCTCTGGCCAAAAAAAACTGATACACCAAAAACAAAGAAGACAAAAAGTCAGAGATGTTATTCCACTTCGTTTTCTTAATTTCGGGTTCAATTTGCCAAAAATGAAGACAAAAACCCAGAGGTTTTGTTCCACTTCATTCTGTTAAGTTCGGGTCCGATTTGACCGAGGAATATCGCATCAAGACAGCTCTGTGTACTTTGGGTATATCGGTTTTTTTGCCCAGCAGGAGCCAGGTCAGCAGCGCAAACTTACTGGTAGGTAAACGCCACTGTCATCGACCACTGTGAAGCCTCATTGTCAGCCTCTTGATAGCTCCTTGAACCGGCAAGTGCCGGAAAGTGGCTTGTTCTCGCGGACAGGGGGGGCCCGAGTGCCGCGGCTAAGCTGGGTTATGTCCCGCGGGGTCCGGCCCGGGGGCGGTCTGAACCAACATACCACTCATCTTGTACTCGCCCGTGTCCTGGTTCGGCCTGCTGCTGCGAATGCTGAATGCCGACGACGCTTTGGACCCGACCGTGTCCACCCTCTCAAACCCGGGGTGCGCGGTGTCGGTGGAGGCGGTAGTGGTAGGCCCCGAGGAAGAACCCGGCCGGGAGCTCTCATCGTGAGCGGCGGCGGGGCCGGGTCGACGAGCGAACGGGTTGCGGATTGGCATTGTTGCGTGCGGTATAGAGTCCGGATTATGAAATTGGGGAGTTACCAGGTAGGTGGGCTGATCGATCGAGGTAGGAAGTGAATGGTGAGGTGGTCTCAAGGTATCAATGAGTTGTTAGGGGGTAGAAAAGGGTAATATCAATGGCTGGAAACACCGAGACAATAATAGAGAAGAGTGAAAAGCGAACTCGGCATTTCACAAAGCATGCAGGAATGTCTGTCAATTCAAATGAGCCGGCATCCTTGGGCTTGTGTCAGCAACCCACAGCAGGAAAGTGGCACCGAAGGGTTCTGGTTGGTCCAGATTTCAGGTCGGTTGACAGCCCTGGGGCAACTGCAGGCGGTGCCCAGCGGGCTCACTCGCTGGCTCTCCCCGGTAAATCGGCCCCTAGGGTCCAGGAACCGGCGAGATGCGATGAACTCGGTCCGGTCCCTGATCGCATCGTTGACCCCACCAGTTCACCTAGGTTAGGTACTACCTTGAAAAGGCATTGTGTTCCATTATATACACGGCGACATGAGCAGCTATTCAACAACTGACTCTCACTTCAAAAGCCTCGGGACTGCCCCTGTGCTCGCTACTGTCGCTACTGAGCCCTCGTGACCACCATGAAGCCGAGCTAACAGCGAAGGCGTTCGATGGCTCGCCCTCGCTCGCCCCCTCACTCGTGCCTCAGTGCGCCCCAAAATGCAGGCAGTGCCACGTTCCGATGCAACGGCGCCCGACTCTGCCCTCTCACATGGCGATTGGTTCAGCCTTGGCATCCATATCGGTAAGTTGAATCTCGAAGTCGATCAGGGCATTCGCCACGCCGATCAAGATCGAAAGCTTTGCGGGCCCACTCAATCAATCTGTGTGATCGTCGGAGGGCAAAGGTGAACCGGAAGCTGTGTTACCGAGGATGAGGTATGGGGCCGCAAGTGAGCGACCCATAAGTGACGCAAAGTCTACTTGCGCGAGAGGCACAGCGTGGGACTATACCGGTTGCTGAGAGCCCGGTTCGGTTAGAAGCGTGTAAGCCTCGATCCTACTGCAACAGAACATCAATTTCAAGGTGCCAACGCGTGTTGAGCAGGATATGGGACCAGCCGTGATCGCTAACATGTTACTCATGTCCAGCCGGAAATCTAGTCCGACTCGCTCTCCTCACTGCTCGAAAACCCATTGAACTCCTCCTCGGAGTCGTCCAGCACGCCAACCCCACCCTCTCCATCCTCATCGCTTGGGTCCTCATCTTGCTCCTCGATCTCAAACGTGCCGCTGACGTCCCACCGGTCGCCCTTGGCACTGGCGCTGACATACTTGACAAAGCGCAGCGTGCCGCTGTCGCGGAGCACGATGGACATCTTATTCCATGCCGCCGCCTGGAAGAAGAGGATATTGTCGTCGTCGGCGCTGCTCTTGTAAATGGCGGCGTCTTCGTTGTCGTCGTCGTCGCCAGCCATGTACACTTCGTGACCGCCAACCTCCTCTTCTTTATCATCGTCCATATCCACGTCTTGGTCGACTGCCTTGCCCTTCCCCTTGCCCTTGACCTTGTCGTCGACTTGGGCTTTACCCTTGCCCTTGCCATTCGAAGCAGCCTTCTTGCCGTTCTTACTGCTGTGACTCTCCTCGGGTTCTGATGAGGCTTCCGAGCTGGCATCGTCATCCTCGACATCACCCCAGCCTTCCGTAGGGGTTAGCCCAATGTTCACCTCGAGCCTCGGCTTGCCATCGTGCCCGGTCGCAAGTGTGTAGTCCTTGCCGTGGCGGAACCGCCGGACCAAAAGATCGTGGCTTTCTACGTGAGAACGTGTCGCCATTTGTAGCCAGAGGCGGAATTGCCTAGACGGCAGTAGAACCTCAAGCAGCTCTTTCAATGGCGAGTCCTCTAGCGTCTTCTGGCCAGGCTGCAAGTAGAGATACCGGTGCTTGTGCGGCGGGCGGGCAACCTTCCATGCGCCCTTCTCAATCTCCTTGCTGTCCTCTGGTATCCTCTTTGCCTCTTGTGATTCGACATACTGGCGCAGCTTTTCGGCAAACTTGGGATGCAGTATGTCCGGTAATGTGATGCTGAACTCCTCCTCGAAGTGATCCGCAATGCGCTCGACCGTGTCGGGCGCGAGGTACGTAGGCGCGATATACTTGAGCAGGAACTCGAGATCCGCCTCATCCAGAGGAAAGTCGTCGCTGTCTTCGTCATCCTCGTCCTCGACTTCGACTGGCTTCGCCTGCGGCAGGTCGTGCTGATCAGGGTTGCCCTGCAGTTGCATCAGGCCACTCTTTTGCGCGGCCTTTTCCTCGGCTCCCTCGACATATCCGTCCTCCCCGGCCTGAGGGATGTGGAACCAGCCACTAATAGCCATGCGAATGCGCCCGCCATTCCTATCGAGCTCTTCCTTGGACGCGGCGTGGTACACCTCCTCGACGTCGTGGAATGACTCGCCCGGCTGGACCGCAAAGAAAGAAAGTTGGTTCCATGCTGGCGGAATAACTTTGGCGACGTCAGGCAGCGGTGTCTTGGCCATCTCGCCGTCCTTGCCCTTGCGATCCACCACAGGGAAAAGTCGCAATGCGCCACCCCATTCAGGCTGCCAAGGTGTGTCCGGGTCAGTCAGGTACAAGATGTAGCTGACTTTGCGCGAACCAATGACATCATCGTGGCACAACAAGTAGCAGCCGGGGGTATAGACGTTGATGGCCATGTCGGTCTTGCGCCCGCTCAGGGGTCCACAGTTGGTAATGCGGGAGACATAGTCGCGGAACGTTTGCGAGTAGAGCGCATCGCGCAGGGCAAGGAGCGAGGGCAGTTTCGCCAGCGCGTCGTTGTCGAGGCCGTCCAGATTTGCAAGATCGCCGCTCTGGTGGATCTTGTAGATGTCGGTTTCCTTGGGGGTGAAGTGGACGTTGTTTTTGATCTCGGAGCGGACATTGCGCAGGAGGTTATCGTCGACCAGGCTGGTGATCACGCCGTGCTTATAGGGGCTCGACGTCGCATACTGCGAGGTGTGCTTGTCGAGAATGCCCTTGTCGAAGAGACCCTTCCGGAATCGAGCTTTGGCATCTTCGTCGCTGAGAGCTATCGTGGGTAAGCATGCGCCCGGACGAGTGATGAGGAGCGGACGGAGATGGAATCACTGTTCTTGGATCGCTTCCTGGCCGACTTCTTGGCGTCGGCGGGGCCAGCGGCCTTTCTCTTCATGGTGAGTATTGAATTGAGACCTCCACTAAAAATGCGAAGATCGTTGCGGGCTCAAGAAGCAGAGGAAGGAATGAGCGTTCGAGATGTAGGTGGGCTGATACAAGATGAAATACTGCGGTGTCCCACGGCAGAAAACCGTTGTGGGCCCAAATCTTTTTCTCCCCACGTCTCCCCACCATTGCTTTGACCCCTGTCCTAATGTACCTCTTCTTCCCATCTCCCCACAGCCAGCGATTGCATGACTGCTCTCAATTCGCTGTCCAGATGGCGACTCGAACGACGCGCCATAGCCATTGCTGCATGACGTTTGAAGCGCCTACCCGGCGGTATCCATCAGCGGCGCTCCACTGCTGAGCGAGCGGCAAGAGGTGCTGAAAATGTAACTCGTGCGTCTTTGCGGCGCCATGGCTTATCATTCATGCCATATGCCCTCCATCGCTCGACCTGGGCGCTACCTGCTAACTGAGACCGAGTTCCCGGGACTCCAGCTGGGCTGTTCCTGGCTCCTGTTGGCTCCGATCTTGTTAAGCATTGGCGGCGGTTTGGAGATCACTGAAACGTCCCGCGCAAAAGACTAAAAAAAGGAGAACAACGGGACGGGCGGCTGCGGGGAACCACCTGGTAGACTAGGCAAGATGCGATCGTTGCAGTGCTACTTCGTATAGTTCTTGTCCCCAAGGCATCAAGTTATTCAGTTATTCCAGGTTCAGGGGCCACAAACCCACCGACGAGGTTGGCGAATCCGAACCCGCGAGTAAGTTGTTACCGGAAAGCCCGCGACTGGTTTGTCAGCTTCCGCCTTTCTTTCGACATGACCGGCCCCCCACCTGAGCCCGGAGTCGGCCGCCCGTAAGGTACCGGGTGGGTCGTGCCCCGCGCCGGCAACCGGTTTACATATGCCAGGGGCAACCGTAGCGTTTATCCCTCTCTTTCTTGCGTTCCATGGTATTTCAAAATATGGGGAGGTTGTGAAGCTCCTCTTATTTATTTAAGGCCACTTCTCCCCTCTTTCTATCATCTCTGCCTCTTCTCTATCCATCATACTTTGTGGTATTATACTGCCGGACCCTCCGATAACCAAACAATGGCTGCCGCTCTGGACATTGACGAAGTGAGGCGAAGTTTCCCTGCATTGGCTGCAGGAAATGTGTACTTCGACAATGCCGGTGGCTCTCAGACGTTGGGGACGGTAGCTGAACGGTAGAGTGCATCTCCCTATTTGCCAGAGAACCGAGTTGATGTGTGTCCCAGCATCCATGACTACCTTCTGAACACCAACGTTCAACTCGGGGCCAGTTATGCCACATCCCAGGTGGCCACAAAGCGCTATGACGAGGGTTATACTGCCGCCGCTGAGTACATCGGCGCCTCGCCAGAAGAAGTGGGTGTGTATTACCCCTGAGTGAGAGTGAGAGTGAGTGTGTCGTGGAGCGTACCTTAGTCTCACAACCCCGCCAGCTCTCGGCCCGTCCACCACGCAACTACTCTACAACGTCTCGTTCGCCCTAAACTTCGAACCCGGCGACGAGATCATCGTCTCCATCATCGACCACGAAGCCAACATCGCCCCCTGGGTCCTCCTCGCCTCGCGCCAAAAACTCACCCTCAAATGGTGGCACCCCAACACGACCCTCCCCGACGCCAAAACCAACCCCAAACTCCTCGCCACCGACCTCCCGTCCCTCCTCACCCCCAAAACCCGCCTCGTCACCCTCACCCACGCCAGCAACATCCTCGGCACCATCCACGACATCCGCGCCATCACCGCCACCGTCCACACCCACAGCCCCAACGCTCTAGTCTGTGTCGACGCCGTCGCCTACGCACCCCACCGGCCCATCAGCGTGCGCGACCTCGGCGTCGACTTCTACACCTTCTCCTGGTACAAGGTCTACGGCCCGCACCTGGCCCTGCTGTACGCCAGCCCGCGCGCGCTGGCCGCGCTGCGCTCGCTGGGGCATTACTTCAACAGCCACGACTCGCTCGAGGATAAGCTGGGCCTGGCGGCGGCCGGGTATGAGCTGGTGCATGCGCTGCCGGCGGTCAAGGCGTACCTGGACGGGCGCTGGGACGGGGTGGCGGCGCAGGAGCGGGCGCTGCAGCGGACGCTGTTGGAGTGGTTGGGGAAGAGGGAGGATGTGACTGTTTATGGGGAGGGGGCTGGTGCTGGGGATGGGGATGATGAGGTGAGGGTGCCGACGGTGAGTTTTACGGTGAAGGGGTGGGGGTCGAGGGCGTTGGTGGAGAGGGTGGAGGAGGAGAGTCAGGGGAGGGTTGGGTTTCGGTGGGGGAGCTTTTACTCGCAGCGGCTGGTGGGTGAGGTGTTGGGGCTGGGAGAGGAGGGGGGTGAGGGTGAGTATGGTGCATTATAACACGGGTAAGTTTCATTCATATGCGGTGTTGAGTTGTGTCTTGGGAAAGGGGTGCTGACGATGGATGGTGTAGTGGAGGAGGTGAAGCAGTTGATTGCATTGCTGGAGAAGGTGTTGGGTGAAAAGAAGTGAGTTTTCGGTGTGTGTGGAAGTCTATGTGTGATTGAACTGACAGTGCGGGAGTCCCACCATGAAATTGTAAGGGACCTACTTGAGCTTGGTGGAGGCTGCGCAAGGGATGTGATAACATTGGCATTGAATGCGCATATTGTTGAGACAATACCGCTCGTGTTGCAGGCGGATGCGATGGGATATCTGCTGGCCACTGTCTACGGCAGTTCTCTAGGAGCATGCCTATCCGAACCCAGGAGGTATTACTTACCCCGTATTGTTCCGTAGACAATCCCCCGAGTTCCAGCTTGGACATGATGAGTACGTTTCCTATCTGTTAGTTGTCGGCTCTCAGGAGTCGACATATAAAACATTGTTATATCTCTTCGAATATGATTGACCTTGAGCGTGTGTACACTCGCACCGCGCCACCAGGTATCCCCATCAACAATCAGATCCCGCTCTTTCAACATGCAATATAGGTGTTCGCCCCTTCATTTATAACTTCCCGGCCCTCTTGTCAACGGCCTCCCGCAGCAGGGCAATAACGCCGGCGGGGTCCTTGGCCCCGAACACGGCGCTCCCCGCAACAATAACATTAGCCCCGGCATCCGCGGCCTGGTCGATCGTGCCGGGACCCAACCCACCGTCCACTTCAATGTTCAGATCCGGGTACCGCTTCCGCAGTGCCTCCACCTTGGGCAGCTCCGAGGCCATGAACTTTTGACCGCCGAACCCGGGCTCAACCGTCATGACCAGAACCATCTGCAACGCCGCCACCACCACCATCAGCATGCAACCCAACAGATTTAATATCTAGGGGGACCCGGGGTTCTTACATCCGGCCTCTCCGCCTCGTCGGCGCTATCCAGCACTTCGTAGAGGACATCAGCCTTCGTGGCGGGCTTGATGGCGATGCCGGCCAGCATGCCCTGCTCGTGGATGTAGCGGATCAGCTCGCGCGGCGACGTCTTGCGCTCGGAGTGGGCCTCAGGGCTCTCGGCGGCGGTCGAGTTGACGGCGGCCTCGTAGTGGAAGCAGTACAGGTCGCAGCCGGCGGCCTTGAACTCCTTGACCCATTTCTTGGGCTAGATGGTGGGTGTGGGTAGACAGACGGTGTTAAACAAGGTATATTTGGATAACTGAGTGGGTTGGTGAGTGGGATATGGAGGGGCGGTTACCTCGGCGATCATCATGTGGCAGTCAAAGGTGCCCTTGCCGTGGCCCTCGGTGGGCTTGTCGACGTGGGAGCGGATCTTGGCGACGACGGGCGGGCCGAAGGTGAGGTTGGGGACGAAGTGGCCGTCCCTAAGTAGCCGGTTACTACAGTGATTTTGTGAGTGAGCTCTCTCACATATTGACGCACATGATATCAACATGCAGCCAGTCGGCGCCCTGCTCAATCGTCCTCGAGCAATCGGCGCCGAGGTTGGCAAAGTCTGCCGACAAGATTGACGGGGCGATAATCGCTTTAGGGGCCATTGTTGTTGTTGTCGTTGTTATGGCGGTGACTTTCTCTAAAGGGAGTGCTGTGTATGTAATAGGCTATGTGTGCCTGAAGCTAGAGATGAGACGAAGTTCAACTTGAATTCCGAATCGGAGCTCAGCCAACCTCGAATGGATGGAAGCTTCCAATGGGCAATGGGATAATTGGCGGGGGCGGGGCATGACAGCAGCTAGGGCCCAGGGTCCGATAAGATAGCGCCCCGGACCGCCACGGTATGTCGATGCCCACCAACGGGCAGGGAGCAACTGTGGGTCTGGTCGGGCCCTGACATCACTCAACCCTTCTGAAGCCCTGAAGCAACTCCGCCAACAAATGAATCGTGAGTTAAGGTCACTCACTCATCAGCCAAATAACCTAGAATACCCCCGCTCATCGAGACAACATCTCATTTCATGAGCCTCTCCATCATGCCAACAAGGTGAACAATAAGAAATATGGCATCCCTCCTGTCATACGTGCCGCTGGTCAACCGACTGGTGTCGACTCGCGATGAAGCTCAGACCGTCAACCTCCCGCCCGTCGAAGTGCACAGTGTCGAGGCGAATCCGGACAAAAGACCACGCACCCTCAAACACCTACTAAAGGCAAACCATGTCAACCACTCCATCCTCTACCACAATCTCCAGTTCGACAACCACTTGCCCCATATCCTATGCTCCGCCTACCATCTCGGCGCCGAATCACACCAGCTCTACCACATATACGATGAGGAGTCCAAGAGTCTCGAACCATGGAAGGACTCCCCTGCTCAGATAGCCGAGGATGACTGGCGAGACTACTTGGGTGACAAACAATACCAGCGAGCCTTCGTGGATTTCTTCGAGGATGCCTTGGCTTTGAACCATGCCTACGACTGGAAGGCGGTGATCAAAGAGTACATGTTCAAGGGCGACGAGCCTCTGTTCAACTGTCTCATCGGTGGCCGTATGTCACACACTCACACCCACTCTCATACTCTCTGCTCTCCAAAGACTCCTCGCTTACTCATTCCACTAACACCACTCACAGTCGGCCACCCCCTCATCCACCTCGGCTACGCCTACGAGTTCGACAGCCGCGAAATAGCCATGGAAGCCCTCGGCCTCGCCGCCACGCAGTACAACTTCCTGCACAAATACCTCGACGACCCTTCCTACACCCGCCCGCCATCTTTCTCCTCCACCTCCCCCCTCGAACTCATCAACAAGCTCGCCTCCGACACCCGTTTCGACAACCTCTTCAAAACCCCCGGCTACGCCAACATCGAGCCCCTCTTCCAGCACCACGAGTCCCTCATTCTCGAGTACTGGAACGCCTGGGACATCTCCTCCCCCTCCTCTTCTACCGACCTAACCACCCTCTTCCGCGAATCCCAAGAAGCCGCCGTCGCCCTGCTCGTCGCCACCGTCCGGCCGGGCACGCACGCCTACAACTTCTTCGTCGTGCACGTGCTGACCACCAGCCACGCCGTGCGCATCCTGTTACCGCTGCTGCCCGCCAAGCTGCACGCACCGCTCGTCCGCCAGTGGTGGCTGCTTGCGTTGGCTGTGTATATCGCGGTCTTGAGGCCCGAGGTCGATCCGGATTATGTGGACCCGGGGGACCTGAAGGGCAGGGGGTGGAAGTATGTCGAGAATCGGGTGCTGAGTTCGGAGTGGAGTACGGATGCGCACTTTGTTAAAGGTGAGTCTTGATGTTTTTGTTTTGAGTTACCCTAGCTGGGCTTGGGTTGGGGGTGGCAGTGGTGATGTTTCATGTCCATCTTTTACTAACCTAGGATAGCTGTGCGGGCGATGAGGGAGGCTGCGAGGACGTGGGGGGATGTGCATAACCGCTACCTTGCTGCGGCCGTCAAGTTTGTGGATGGTTTTGAGGGGTGGGTGCATTGAGGGCTTTGTGGACTGGTTGGTATGAAGCTGGCAGGGATAATACGGCAGATTGGATTAGGCCATTCCCGTTTGTTTGTTGAACTCTACGGCTTTCCATGGGTACGTACATTCACGGTATAATGTCTCTTGCCATCTCCTGCGGTATGGGGATTCAGAAACTGCGTAAAACGGAATCGATGGATCAGAAGCATGGGTGAATAAATAACGCATCTCGCAAAGGAAGCCACTTCAAAATTTCACAAGTCCAGACATACGCGTCTTGATGAACGATGAAGAGATGTGACGAAGCTGACGCGCGTTTAGCCTTTGACGTCTGTGGCTGAGCTTAACTGCTCTGCTTGGTCGAAAACCAGAGCCTTCTCTCCTCACCCCGCGAATCGTGTCTACCAAAACCTCGCCGTATTCCTCGTGTAAGTGTTGGGGATTCAGCTGCGCGCCCGGCCAACGCGGTATCTGATGACGTTGGTATGGAATGACAATGGTGATGATCGTTTACCCGATCTGGCGGTATCGGAGGGGTATAAGGATAGTCGACAACCACAACATTACGAACACCGTGTAGTAGATGTATGAAGGCAAGGACTTGAGCTCGTTGAGAAAAGCGATGATGATTCCCACCTTTGCCCTTACCCTGCTCTCAGTGCTCACTGGGAGCGCGCTCTGTAACCCAACCGCGGCCAGGTCATCACAGACCGACGACGGCTTAGTCGACCTTGGCTATGCAAAGCATGTCCCGACGTACATCAACACCACGGCTTCCGGCCAGCGCGTCGCCATCTACAAGAACATCCGCTTTGCCAAACCCCCAACCGGCAACCTGCGGTTTCGCGCCCCTGACAGGAACCTTCCCTACGTAGATGGAGTTCAAGACGGCAAGGTATTGCCTGACATATCCTGCATCTCGTCGGCACCATCGTTCATCCCGTTCCCGGGTCTCAACGGCACGACCTGGGGCAGTGAAGACTGCCTGTTCTTAGATGTCTATGTGCCCGAGGGTGTGCAACCGGGAGACGACGTGCCCGTCCTGCACAACTTCTACGGAAGCGCGTACGCGTTCGGCAACAAGGAAACCTTCTTTAACCCCATGGGCCTGTTTGACCTCGCCCACAAGCAGAACGGGGGCAAGTTCATTGCCGTGGCCAACAACTACCGGTCCGTCTTCCGCACCCAACATCCCCAAGGCCAGACACTAACTACCTAACCCATCCCTACAGAATGGGAGTCTCCGGCTTCACCTGGGCCTCGGGCGAGGACCTAGACGGCAACGTCGGCATGCTCGACTGCCTGGCCGCAGCCGAGTGGACAGCAACGCACATCTCCAAATTCGGCGGCGACCCGCAGCGCATCACCGCCATGGGCCAGAGCGCCGGCGCCGGCATCCTCTACTACCTCGCCGTGCTCGACGGCGGACGCGTCGGCCACAACCGGCCCCCGCCCTTCCAGCAAGCCTTCCTCTCCTCCCCGGACGCCCCGCAGCGCCGCAACGTCACCGCCCGCCAGCGCCAGCTCTTCGACCTCGTCCTCGCCGCCGCCAACTGCACCACCCTCGCCTGCCTGCGCGCCATCCCCGAACAGGGCCTCCTGCAGCTCAACGACGCCCTCATCAACCAGCAGCCCAGCGAGGGCGGCGGCGGCACGTTGGGGCCCGGGATCGGGTTTGGACCGGCGCCGGATGGGAAACGCATCCCCGACATCCCGCTGGCGCTGCTGCGGCAGGGGCGGGTGCACAGATCGCTGAAGCGGCTGGTGGTGGGCTCCATGGCGGGCGAGGGCAAGGGGACGAGCTCGGACGAGGGGATGCCGGAAGCGTTTGGCGGGCTGGTGAGGAAGATGCTGCCGGGGGCGGACGAGGAGGTGGTCAGGGAGTTGTTGGCGCTGTATTATACGCCCGGGCTGGAGCAGGAGTTGGCGTGGGACTGGACGACGGACGTGGTGTTTGCGTGTAATGGGTACGCGTTGGGAGGGGCCCTGCCGGGGACGGTGAGGCGCTATGTGATGTCGACGGAGCCGGCGGTGCATGGGTTGGATCTTCTTTGTGAGTTGGTTGCTGTCTATCTATCTACCTTTCCAGCGGGTCATTTATCCGATCGCCAGCTCTGCTTTCGTCAAGAGGTGTGGACACCTATTACTAACCACGGAGTGTCTTGTCTGGGGCAGATTACTTCTACATCGACCAGGAACAGACGCCAGTCGACGACCCTGAGCTAGCGTTTGCCTTCCAGGCCAAGCTGTTGGCGCTTGTTCGCGGCGAGGATTTGGAGTGGCCGGTGTATGGTGTTGACCAGAACATCTACAACATCACGGACTCGTTCGAGGCGACGAAATTGCCGGATAAGCTGCGGGAGCGCTGCGAGTTGGTTCATAGGCTCGTGCTCGATCCAGCGAACGGTGCGTAGGAGGGTTCGAGGTAAGTGAT
Organism: Chaetomium olivaceum; assembly: GCA_039881045.1. NCBI lineage: Eukaryota > Fungi > Ascomycota > Sordariomycetes > Sordariales > Chaetomiaceae > Chaetomium > Chaetomium olivaceum. The sequence goes on from JAYWVB010000017.1 coordinate 340,657, forward strand.
TGATGCTAGGGGAACTGCTTTGCTTCTGTTAGCTTGCGTCATTACTTTTCGTGGTAGTGGTGGTAGTAGTAGGATACACATCCAAGAATCAGGGGCTCAAACCCAGGTGTTCGCACGCAGCGGAGAGGTCTGTCTATCTAGCGGCATACTCCTCACGGAACATTGCTTCTATTTTGCAGACATTGCCCCGGTGAGCTTCAATAGAGCAATGTGGAGAGGTCGAACTACAAAGGCAAACTTGCTGAACCAATGTTTAATCCGGCACGACATGTGCTCGAACGTGATTCTGCTACAGCCCCGTAGATTCAGGGGCTAACTCTCTTGCCCAGCCGTAAAGAGGCTGTCGGCCTCCCACAGCCTGCCTCCTTTGCTCGTATGGACAGATAGACACTTCCTTGACAATAATTCCATGCTAAAATGAACACATACATCGACCAACCCTCAACCAGCATAATCCATACCACACGAGCAATATCCGCACCGTGACTGCCGCGCAAACGTTGCAAAGCAGACCACACGCAATCCTCTAGGCCATGTTTCTTGCCACCGCGGCCATCAACGGCATCCTTCGAGCCGCCAACGAGTCAAATCACATCTTGGCTAGAGAAGCAGATGAGCTCAACCCACATAAGGTCTAGTCAAGCGGGCCGGGCGGACCGTGAGAAGCATGGCTCCCCCTACACAAACACGGCCCTCCATCAACAAACTACCGATGGTGGTGGTGGTAGTGGTGGGATACTCTAGGCAACCTGTACTACAACACAACACAGCCCCATAGGCGAAGTCCCCGCCCGCCCGCCCGCCCACAACAATCCTCAACCCGCGCCCCCCTGTGATCGTTTCCCAGGTCGCCTATCTCCTAGGATCCCGGGGCTATTGTGCCCTCGCGTGGCGTGATCTGTTTGTCGTCGTGCGGCTAGGACGAGAACGGCTATGCAACTATCCCGGGAGTCCTTCGCCGAGCCGAGGATAGGGAATAGGGGGCTGGGTGGGTGTTTCTAGTTTGGCCCTATTACAGTCCTGCAGGATACATTACGAGACGAGACCGGGGACTGCGCGCCCACTAGCGACCTGGCAGCCTAGGTCCGTGATGCCATCGGCTGTAGAGGATGGTGGATGGTGGATGGTTTGAATTGGCGGGTACAGTTCCTAAAGTGGTATATCGAAGTAGGTGCCATCGACTAGACGGTGGGCCTTTGTCTGAGATACGGCTCCCCCTTAGTTTGTGGCGGAGTGTTGACCGTCTGATCTGGGGGTTGGGCATATGGCACGGTATGGTGGCTTGGACTGGGCCCGGTTTCTGAGGTCGTGTTTGGGGCTCCCTTGTTCACTTGACAATAAACATCCGGTGTTGACGGCAGTTACTGTCGGCACACGCCCTCCGATCAGGACTCAGGATTCAGGAGCGGGCCCTGGATGAAGCAGTCAACCCTTGGCTTTCGGGGAACTGGAAAGTCCGTAGCCCGTAGCCGAAGCCCAGTTTGAGACTGATCCGGCCTGGAACAAACTAGAGCACGGCGCTGTCCTGGTGGAGTTTGACGCCGCCACGTTCCTGTTGGGATACCTATCTCGCGAATCTCTAAAAGGAAACCAAGATGTGACGGAGCACAACTCTTCGGGTAGGCCCATCTCCTGCCGCACCGCATCCTATTCCTTCCCTTGCTTGAGATACAGATAGTCATGGCGTGGCCGGGGTTGAGGGGAGTGAAAAATCGCGGAAATGGCGGAACCGGGGAAGAAGCCGTCACCGCCGTGGAAGAGGATTCACCAAGGAGCAGGCCAGACCCTTCCTCGCCAAGTCTGCTCCAAAGTAAGTGATTGTGGTGCCCAGCTTCCTCCTTCCTATGTATGTAAAGATATTCGTCGATTGTTGATGATACCTCCAAAAATAGGAGGCCGGCAAATCGATCAAGATCGGCACTATGCCGGCTTTGTCGCCGCCGCCGTTGTTATTTATTCGAGTGTATGTGTAGACAACGACATCGGATGGCGGAGCGGTCACAGCGTTTCACGAGAGCAAACGCTCAGAAGGATCACCAAGCTCCCAAGTCCTACGCTAGGAAGGACCTTCGCTGCAGAGCCCCGTTTCTGTACTCTGCATCGGGCAGGAGGCAGAATATTCCCCGGTCTCTTCTGAATCACAACCCAAAGCCGCAATATCTAAATGAACTTTTTTGGCATGCAATTACCCACGTAACGGAGAGGAGATCCAATCGGCGCGCTGTATCCGTGGGGTGGAGGAGGGCTGCAGAAGTCGGGGGTACCCGAATCCTTCGAGCAAAGGGAAGGATTTGGAACATATGCAGGGGGGGCACGGGAGGAGGGGGGGAGGAGGAACAAGTAAACTCTCGAGACAGACCACGACCGCCACCTGATTTTTTGATCACACACACAGCCACGAGCGGCAAAGCTCCCGGTTTCCGTCGGGCCTGCAGCGTCCTGGCATGGCAGAGAAAGGGAGTGTGGGGAGGTAGGTTGTTGATTCTCTGGAACTGGGAACCCCGTTTCTCTTCCTTCCCTTAGTTATCCTTGAGCGACTCCTGGTGGTATACACTAGCTCGCAACGGAGGAGGCCCACGTCAACCTCTATCTCGAGCCTGGTCTGATGGTTCAGGGGTGGTTGCGAAGCTCTGGTAGCCGTGCTCTTGACTCCCGTTGTCGCACCACACCAGTCATAACCCAATCCACACTATCGAGTCTCCCCGACCCGGACGCAGCTCCATAACCCAGACGTGATTAGTTCCCCGAGCGTCCCCGAGTGTCCCCTCTACCATGTCCTGCTGCAGCAGAGGTCCCCGCATGGTACTCTCGCCACGTTTATACATTCAAGTCGTCGTCATGGAGTCTTCTTGGCGTGATCCGGGATAAACAGGTCAATGCACCGCTGAAGGATCCGGAATGCAGGCGGTTCTCCCGCAAGTTTGGTACCGAGCCGGAACAAGACTTCGTGGACACGCTCACACGCTTCCTGTCGCGCTGAAGCGAGTAGGAGCGCGGCGTGGGGAAGAGTCTGGAAAAAGGGGAGCCAACGCCTTCCTGGCTCTCACTCGTCCTCACTCGACGATACTGACTGATCTTGCCATGCGGACGCGGGACGTAAGGGGTTGTCTCGCAAAGCGGCCAGACAAGACGAAGCTGACTACTCGGCTGAAAGGGGTAGCTTGGGCCGCCGTTAGCGTATACCATATATGTTTTGAGAGGATACCGTGGGGACGGGTCGGGCTCGCGCTGAGCTGAGATGGGGGCGATATGTTAGACACGCGTAACAAATAAGAGTGGACGTGAGGCTTACGGAATCTAAGAACGGTCGCCGAGAGATTAACTCAACAGGTTGAGGAGGCGAGGCAGATGCTCTGCGATAGGGGTGTTCTGGCGGTTTGGTGGTGAGGAACCGCGGCGCGTCATCGGGCAAGGGCGTGTGACTTGTGACGCAACGAACAACCCGGTTTCGGGTTATAGCTTTCCGTTTCGTCTTGTGGTTGGTTTTCGAGTGTGGTTTCGAGGGCCGCTTCATCGTGACAATCTACGCCCCGGTTTACAGAGTCCTCCGAGAGGGCCCGGAGTTTACAGAGAGGAGTCGTCAAGGTGTGGTGGATTTGCAACCCCATCGCCACTATCCAGCCCCCGCCCTAGCCCAATCTTTGTGTCCCTCTAAAGAGATAGGCCATATCATCTGGGCCACCGCCATGTGAGTGACGATCAAGCTGCGACTTGCTGCGTCCTAATTTGTCCAAAATCTAACACGAGCACGGGCTGACGAGAACACAGTCAGCGGGAGCGGGGCACCGCCGGGCAACCCAAACCGGCTCCCCTTTTTCCGTTCCATAAGGCTGAGCCCCGGATATCCTTCCGTATCCGATCTCCCAGCTTTACATTGCCAGTGGCTGAGGCGAATACTAGGAGAGTGGCTTGTTTCTCGATTTCATCCTCCAGATCCAGTGTTCGGATGCCCTGCGTTTGGTGGTAGGGCATGGAGAGCATGTAACATGACACAATACGAAAAAGCACAGTGCTGTGCTGGGCAAACGCAACGTGACTTATGTGGCTTGCGCTGGGCAGATCACTCTCACCTTCAAGATGCTTGTTTGACCACCGGTTCTCTCCTTAGCGCATACGGCAGGGTAATATTTTGGTGTATGGCGGTTTGGAATAGGGTGTAAGTTGCGATTCCGAACCCTCCGGGCCGGGGAAGGCCACGCCGCAGCCGGCGACCTCGGATTCCACGGCATTGATGCAGTCGAACTGAAAAAGACAAGACGATTACAAAGTATTACATTGTAAATCGTCGGTAATGCGGGGGGGTAGAGGCGATTTCTCTCAGGGGTTTCCATTTCTGATTCACTTGCGAAAAGGGTTTCAAATTTTGCGGTTTTCCATCTAAGTTGCCGCAATCAGGGGCGCGGCTTGTTCCATGCTTTTTTCAAGGCGGCGAACGCCGCTGGAACAACTGCAGAAACTTTGTTTGACACGCACGTTGGTTGTGCCGCGTGTGCCGATGTCCCGCAGTACACTAGGGGTCTATCATCTTGATGTGTCTCGATCGGAGACGGCCCTTGGCATTTCCCCGTCCCAACCCAATGCGAAGGAGAGACATGAGTGGATGTTGTACGAAAACGATCGAATGTGGCTGCCAAGCCAAGCCGCGTGAGCCAGATCGGTCAGTTGGGATCAACTAACCAACGAACCAACTGCTCATTGCAGCATCGAGATTGTCGGTCATACGGCAGCTGGATTGGCCCTTGAGCTCCGACGCGGACCCGAAAGCGGACGCATGACGGAACTCCGACATGCTGTTGGTGGTTCTCAAGACTTGGAACTGCGAGTGCCAAACGTTTGAGTGTTGGCGGGCTCGCGGAAGTGAGAGACAGAAAGAGCTGTCATGCCGTTGCAACGTGCCATGCTCGGCGCTGCCCTCCTGCCCTACAGGGCTGTATGCAGGATTTGTGTGAATAAGCTTCTGACGTCGGCAGGGCAGATCATCAGATGAGCAAGCAAGAGGAGAGTCCAGCTATATGTTAGTATCGAACTGGCTGGGTGGCTGCACGGTTCTCGCTCGATCCGCCCGGTGCTTGCAGCGCATACGGGACGAGGCTTCTCGCAGGAGCTGAACAGTGAAGGGAAATTGAAATTGCGTTCGCCTTGCCGATCGAGGGGCGGCTTGGAGGGCTGCAGCCCGCCTCAGAAGGGAAGGCGGAGATCGTGTAACGGCGAAGGGATGGCTCAGAGGTGAGAATCTGCCTTGGGTTTCCTCCCATTGGCGAGGAATTGGCGAGGAGAAACGAGGATGCCGTCATGCTCTGGCCATTGTGTGCCACGGATCTTCCAAGAGAAGCTGCTGCGTTACCGTCGCAGTCGGTGCGGGGTGTTTGGCCCCGCTCCCACTACTGTGTATGCAAGCACTTTGCAGATGGATGTAACTCGGACAAGGACCATCGTGGACAGCGCGGAGAGTCGGTGAAGCTAACAGGCGCAGCGATGGCAGCAGCGAGCGAATAACAACTTAGTGTTAGTTACCCAGCGGGTGCCCCGGTTCCGCCTTGCTGTTTGTGCCAGATACGAGTGGCCGCGTTGGAAGAGTGAGCGGAGGAAGGGAAACGTCATGCTGGCGAGTTGTTGATTCTCGAAGTGGACTTGTGTTTGTCAGTTGATGCACCGTAAATGCAACCGTGCGGCGTCGACAGTGCGGAGAAGAGCAAGAGACGGTTCTGCCGCGATTATTCTGCGCCATCGGACCGAAGGGGGACAGGCGATCATTAGCGTGTATGCACTGTGTAATCTGACGAGAGAGCTAGTGAGTGCTTTGCTTGTTAGAAGAATAACCACACAGGAGAGGTCGGCGACCACCCAAGAGTTACCACGTCGAAAGGTGAAAGGGGGGGAGGGGGGGAGGGGTGTCGGTTGAGGGTTGAGTCTTCCGAACGGCCTTTTCCTATGGTAAATCGGATAACTGCCTTCATAGATTGATTGCCCAAGAGGGGATGGTGTTGGAAAAGGTACAGATCAGACACACACAGAAAGAGGCGCCAGCGCAGAAGCGGACCGCGCTTGTCGGGTAACTAACCAACTGAGACACGAAATGTGGAAAAAAAAAAGAAACAGACATGGAACTAAGAATTTTGATAGCTCCGCTGAGTCCATTTAAAGATTCAGCTGTTTTGTTTTCTTTTGTTTGTTGGTTCTTGTGTGGGCGGGGGGAAAGTGGGCAGTTCGCGGCCGAGAACTGGGTGTGGCGTCCGGGCCCGAGATCAGTTCGGCACCGGGGAAGCACCAAATTCGATCTCCGCAAAGAGAACCCGCCGTTTCCCAGGCCAGGCAATCGCGGCCGTGATCGGATCCAATCGGAAGAATTACAGTCCCACGCCATGCCCATATCCAGGGCAGCCACGATTAGCCCCCACAGCACGCTTACCTTGGCGGCGGGATTTTCGGAAGCCACCATCCCTGCTTGCCGTTTTTGCACCTTCCCAGACAAGTTCGTCCGTTCGTTGCGTGAGCTGCGCGTGGCTCGAAGCGTCGGCGTGTTGATGGCATGGCATGTCTCAGGGTGTGTAGTTATTCGCAAAGGTCCACAGCTCCAGCGGGGGCAAGTCACGCATCTCACCGATGTGCAATTTCATGACACCTGGGTTGTTCGTTGGTCCTAGGCTCGAAAGCGTCGTCTAGCTGCCCTGATACGCGCGCTTGATTCGACTGTCAGCGTTGTCAAAGGACTAGCGCCATGCGTCAATATGCGCGTTTGGCGTCGAGGTGGTGCGTGATCCAGCTGCAAAAGGATTCAAATCCGAGCTGGCTTGACTGTCATTGGGCTAGTTAGCCGCCGCGATGCAGCCACTATCTGGTGCATGGGACGCCAGTGCGCCGTCTCTCATCTCTGCATGCGCCATGCTAAAGGCGAAAGGGTGGGTGAGAAGTGACCCGAGGGTGAGAGACGACAAGAAAGGTCGGGGCGAGGGGATGAGGGATGATGGATAAGAGAAGTTCGGAGCTGGCGGCGGGGAGCGGGAACGGGCAGGTTGGTTGTCCTGGGTTGTTCTCCGGGTCTCCTGAGTACCGAGCTCCGGGCCTCGAGTGTTTCGGCATCGAGTGTTTCGGCGGCATCGGCATCATACTTCATCCAGCACAGCCATCGAATCGGCGGCGTAGGGCCAAATTCTGAGACAAATTTACTCGACGCCGTGCCGCCATGATCCCAAGTTTTGGGTTCTCACGAGCAATCCCATGCCGCTGGAGAGTCCGATTTCTAAGATCGGCTTCCGATATGGGGTGATGGTGCAGCGGTTCAGCGAGATTGCCATCAGGCAGCAGAATAAAAAAAGGCCGCTAAACCTAAATGGCTGTGGCGCCCCTGACACCAGCCCTGTCCCAGGTGGGCTGAGGCTCTCAACTGGGCCCGGCCCTAACGTTATCCAAGACCATGGTTCAAGCCACACCCTTCCAACCCAAATTTCATCGACGCCCCGGTTTTATACCCCGAAATCCGGTATTGTAACCACGTACTTTATCCGGCCGGTGGTGAAATCTCTCCGAGCGCTGCCGGTATATTTTTGATGAGAGGTTTTGCTGATGAGCCTTGCTTGCAGCCGAAAGCGAAAGCAAAAGATTCCCCACCTCCCCTTCGAAACTGTGGCTTTACACTCGTCCCTGGTAAGGCTGCAAACTTTCTCTGAAAACGCTAGCGCGGATGACCTGTATCCGGGAGCACGGTTGGGGGGCCGTGGTGCAACGTCGGGGTCCCATGGCGATGGTCAGTGGCTTGCTCTCCAGCGATGAACGGCGGGGTCCTTGTGCTTGGCCCTTGGCCGACTGCGTATTCCCGCCGACCCATTGGGGACGGGTCTCGCAAAGATGCACATACCGGGATGGCGCTTTTCGTGATGCAAATGATAAGAAACCACCCGTGCGCGGTAACTATTACCCAATCAATTCCTCTTTGCACCTGACCGGCATTGCTGCCCAGCAAGTCCTGACTCGGCTGGTTTTAATCGGCTTGGCAGCGTCACATTGGGGTTAAAACACCATTTGCTTGACGAGTTTACCTACTAATTAGCTAACTATGCAGTTAACGGACCTCAAACCATTTATTTAAGAGGGTTGAAAAAGGGAGGGCCCGGTACGGAAATCGGCACGGCGTTGAATCGCTCGCACACCACCCACTGCACTCGCACCTTGCAGTTTCGCCAAATTTGGGTATGGAAACGCTCTATTTATCTTCGCTCGCATTCCATGTTTAGCATGAACTCTAACTTTAACTACACTCGTCCACAGCACTTCTTTGGATCGGTTCAACGGAACCCAGATGGCGCTTTTCCCCGTCCATGAGGGGCTGCCGTACCCACGTGCCCGAGGTGGCCCCCATCATGCACACGTCGAACCCGGTCCCGGGAGGAGCAATAAACGGCGATGACAAGCGCCGGCGCTACGGGAGGCATGTCAGACGGAACTCGTCCAGTCATTGGTAGGAGGGGATCTTTTTTTTGGGGAGCCCAAGTGGACTCAGCACTGAATAATACAATGATCCCATCAGAATCTCAAATACTTTCCGACTTGGGCAGGAGAAGCGTTTTGTTTTCGCTCTGTCCGCACTGGTCGAAGCGACCGTGGGGATTTGCGATCGCCCAGGGTGACGGACCGAGCTCCGTCGCGAAGTCGACAGCTGTGTATGTGTACCATATATACACAGTAGGTACATACTTAGGTAGCTCGGTAACTCCAGACATCTGTACCACCGTGTGCCGTGGGTGCGGTGCCTTGTTTCGAAGCTGCTTCTCCGACATGACAATGCGTTGGCTCGATTAACATGGAACGGAACGCGATGTTGCGAGTGCTCTCATTCAAGGGGCAATTTCCGAGTCAAGTGACGAGGTGGTGGTGCCAAAAAGTCAGGTGCCGCGCGGGGACATATTTTGGCACGCTGTGCCGGACCCTGACAGACTCCTCGGGGCTTCCAGAACAAGCAAAGAAAACGCTGACGACGACGCGACACAACACCAAGGGCCCAGTGCCGCAAGGGGTTGTTTTCTTGGCGCTAACTCAATTTGGCCGTCAGGGTAACGCAGGGTCCCGTCACTCAGGTCGCTTTTCGTTCTGGTTCGTGTCCGGGGCGTCGTGCTAGGATTCGGTTTGGCGACGTCGCTTGGGCGTCTCATCCATCACACAGCGCGCCAAAACCACCCCCCGGAAATAAAAGCCTTGCGAAATGTGGTGGCCTAGCTGCGCCTACCTGCCCACCATCCGGCAAAGAGAGACGCGCGGGGCCTCATTTGTTAGGTCCGGCACACCTCGCCCAACCGCCCAACCTGAGGGAATCTTGCGTTGCCGCGCTGGTCCGTGCGTCTTTTTTCCCCTTGACCTTCCTGAGGCATTGATTTGCGGGGGGGTTCCGATAAGATAACGACCTCACTACACAGTAGCAGCTTAATGAAACAATGGAGTTAAGCGGGCAAGAGCACCCCGACCCGACAACAGGGTTCAGCATCCTTCGACCGCGTCAATCTGGCGGCTTCATCTCTCCACACCCGTCACCTTCGATTGTTTGCCCCAGCTATTTCCCGCTTTGGGTGAAAAGTCACCAATTTGATTGTTTTATTTTTATTTATTTTATTTTACGAGTCAATGGGATGTCTCATGTGTGGAGGTTAACTACCCCGTCAGAAGCATCAACCGGCTTGCACTTACACGGCCATCAAAAAGTCACTTCGAATTGTTCACAACCTAAAAGTTTTCGAACGCCTGCTTGCCCACCCCCCAACCTGTTGAGTGACCCCGCTACCGTCTGATCCTCCGTTATGCGATTGCCCCAAGGGGTTCGCACTCGTCGGTTTACCCCCTGTTCGAATAAGTCCTGCAGGTTCGCGCAGTTGGGAGAGGGCATCATCTTGAGGATCCAGCAAGAAGCAATGGGGTGAACAAACGCCAGCCGCGCAGGAGCAACAAACAGCCGCGATGAGCCGACTACTGCTGCTTACAGGTCAATATTGCGCGTCTAACTATCTGGAAACGCTCATCATGGCTTGCGGCAGACCTTCGGAAGCGTGAGCCGCGCTCTGCGTGGCGTGCAACACGGGGGCATGGGTCGAGGTGGCCCAAAGGCTCCTTACCGCTTCTGCACACGCCTGTTCCGGGTCCCTGTTCGGCTACGGCACATTTGACTTCAAAGAGTTCCCAAGCAGCGCGAGCGGCGCAGCTGTTCACAAGTCCACAGGCGAGCCTGAGAAATGCTGTAGCCTAAGAGCAGCCACGGTCGTTTCGCCCCCGCCGCTCCGCCGGCCTCGCTCATGTTCCTCCTCCTGCTGCTCAGGACAGCGTCCAATCAACCAACTCAATGCTGCTTCATGAGAGAAAGTGACATCCTCGAGCGTCGAGAGAGAGACACCCCCCCTGGAAAGTACCTAATGGGTGTTTCTACACAGTAATAGCTACGCACCGCTGCTTCGGTTACGCGACTGTTTTCCGATGCCTCGATCGATATCCCAAGAGCAACACGTTGCCGTCTGCGGAGTAACGCTGTTTCTCCATGGCCACCACAGTTAATTGTCCCCGGTAAGGCCGTTGACCAGACCCAAACCATCCATGGGGGTGGGTGCCCTGTTGGCAAATGGACCGGGAGGGGGCGTGCAACTCCCCCTTGTGGGTGGCCATGACACCCCCCTCCCCCCCGTTGCAATGCCCAGTCCAACACCCTGGTCGATACAATCCCTGTCGCGGGCCCTGCTCCTCTCGTTGTCCACTTACATGCACGTTCCTTGCCGGCCGACACACTCTAAATCCCCCCCAGCTAACGGTGCTCTTGCCCTGACCAGGCCCCCTCCCCATGCACCCACGGCACCACCATGGTACTGTGGGGATGTACTGCCCTGCCTCTCTCAAACTTATAAGCTTAGCTCGTCCGGGCCCTTCTCCACGACCTTTGAGGCTGAGGTGCATTTGACATTCAAGCTACCCCAAAGATAGATCTACGGCGTCGTCGAAATCTTGCTACCTGGACGCCGCCTCAACACGGCCCATCACCGACCTTTCCTCCACTTCATATAAGCCGTCGTGCGCCTTCGTCAACGACATCACCGCCATAAGTCAGACAGTCACGTATGTACCTGTTCGTTCAAGTCTTCCCAGTTCATCATAACACACACGCACCACCCTCCCCGAGGAAGAAGATGGACCCGACATACTCAAGCCAAGGCTTCGACGACACTTACTCACACACACCCAGGTCGAGAGCCGGTAGTGGAGTATCCACGACAGAAGGGCTATTACAGAACCTACATCTTGCCGAGTCGACATCATTCGAGACAGGGTCTTATACCACCAGCAGACCTTCATCCTCCAGGGGGTTAGCCTCACCCGCATACTTAAGTCCGAGCCTGTCCCACTCGCCGAGCTACCTCTCCACTCCCCTCACTCAACACCAAACACCCTTCCCGCATTTGTCATCCGAAGCCGTGGTCTCGGACGCCGAGTGGTTCGAATCGGAGCAATCACGAGCCCAAGGCGCACCGCTCCTCAGGTTACAACCTGCACACGACCAGATAGGGGCGTCAGCATCATCGCCTCCGCTACCCTCCATCGAGACAGAAGCTATGAGGTACGAACTCTCACTCTCGGTCCTCAGCCACGAGGGAACCCCCGGCCCTTCTCTCGACACCTGCTAACCCCCGGAACAGTACCGTCGCCGTTTCGTACGACCCGACATTTACCATGGGCGCACGATCATCATTTACCTGGCCAGGTACGCCACCACGCTTCCATTCGTTTCCCCTGGTACGGGCCTCATGCTAACTAGGAACAGTGATGGAATCTAACAACGGGCTCATGCCCCCCCATGACCTTGGCCCTTACGGTTCAGACGCCAGCCTCACCCCACCAAGTGGATCACGATCCGTCACAGCAAGCCCCCCTCGAACGAATCTCACCGCGGAGCAACGGGAACTTAAACGGCAACGAGACCAGGCAAGGCACAACTCCAAGATGCAGGTCCGTGGCAGGAGGACGGACAGTGGTTCTTCGGTCTACTCACCCCCCGTAACCCTATCCGACATGACAACTGGCGCTTCGAGCATGCCCGTGTACACGACCGCGCCATCGCAAATCTCCCTACTCGCCGAGCCGTCGGCACCGCATTACTTGCCCCCATTCTCGCCACCGCTGCAAGACCAAAACCAGGCGGCCATGTTCACAAACTCATACCCCCCGCAATCTTACATGCCCGACTATTCGTACCCGCCATCGACGGCCCCAAGCCTGCCGTCCCACTATGGGTATGTCTTGACTTCTTCAGTCTTCAAAGAATTAAAGCGCTAACCTCGACCGAGCAGTAGGCCACTCGTACAAGACCCAAGCATGGGGATGTACCCAGTTCCCCCCATTATCCCGCCAGGGCCCCAGGATGCGAGCGGACAAGTCAGAGTAGTGCACAGCCGGCCGAAGCCGCAGTGCTGGGAGCATGGGTGCAACGGGCGACAGTTCTCGACCTTCAGCAACCTCCTCAGGCACCAACGGGAAAAGTCAGGGCAGGCGGCGAAGGCGACATGTCCGAACTGCGGAGCCGAATTCACGCGGACGACGGCCAGGAACGGGCACCTACTCCACGACAAGTGCAAGAAGAAGGGCTCCAGTTAGAGAGGTGGAGGGTGAAACTCTACGCTACGACCACTATCCAACATCTCTCTTGCTTCGACTCGAGAGGCGACTCCGCTCCGACGGTCCACTCCGACGACATTTTTTCCACCTTTCTTCTTTTTACCGGACAATGTACAAATTTCAGCACGGGACCATTTTTTGAAAGCCGCAAGGCGGCTGCCTTTCGTTTTGGGGAAGTTGTATTTACTTTGCTTGGGGCTCTGTTCCTAGACTTGGGGAGGTGGATCACATGGGGTTTTACATCATGGAAGGAATGGGAAATACCAGGCACATATTGGGCGAAAATTGCCATTCGTTTTATTGTTTGCGCTTATACCATAGCGTCACGACCGGGCATCGGGGAACAGGCTGGGATAAAGTCTTGCTACTGCTAGTATATTATCTATTGATGCCTCAAAGGCGAGATATTTGACTCACGTCGCGATCCTCTTGCTCAGTGTGTATTTTTCCAAGACGCAGTAATATCAACATTGCAAATCACTAGGAGATCTCATCACTAGAGCGCCGAACTTCTAAACACAACCTGGAATGAACTGAACTTGAACCTTGCACACTCCAAGGATCTCCCAGTTTCCTTGCAATAGCTGTTTTCTATCACCTAATCAACTAAGCTTTGCTCCTTCCAAGCAAACTTCGAGGGATTCGGATGCGGAAGGAGCAAGTTTGAGTCCCTTTCCGCTCCCTCCCGGGCACTTCTAAACCCCACACGGATCTCGATTCTCCGAAAGCCATTCACTCCTTCCCGCTCTACCCGATAATGGTGGCAAAATACTACTAGCAGATATGAAGGAAATAGGCTCGGAGTCAGATTACCATTACTGAGGATCATGTGGACTCAACGAAAACATCAATACCTTACCTACCTAGGTAATTACCAACCCAGGGCTTCCTGGCATAGGTACCCTTGAGGACGTACTGTCCTGGACCTCACCATGGGGATCCTCCCACACGGTTGCAGATCCATGAGGAAACGGGTCAATCCTCTCGGCAAACAGGCCAAGTAACTAACGAACAGGCCTTGGACACAGAAGCAAACCCGCCCAATCGCTGACCTCTACCCACCGCCCTTTGGACCTAAGCATCGAAAGAGTCCACTGGCCGGCGGCCCAACACGGCGCGCTGCGGTCATCGATGACTGGAGAGACTGGCCATCCACACCACTCCCACATACCGCATATGCATTGTGTCTGTAATTTGTCTGAGGTTCGAATGGATGAAGCCTTGATCCTCGGGCAGCCATTGGAGCATCTAGGACCATACGGAGCCTGCGTCTAGAAGCCTGGCGCTTATGGCGCAGCCCCGGCCAACGAGGGCGGCCTTCACAAATTACACGCATCGACAACAACCACACACAACCCCCCACCTTCTGTGGTGAGCTCAGCGCGCCTCCTGTGTGCTTGGCTGAGATTCTCCGACCGGCACGGCTCACTTGACATCAGCGTGGACCGCCGCAAGGTGCTCCTTGTTACAACCGGGCCGCCTTGGTACCACGAGATACAACTTGCTAGTTTTACGTCGAATCCCACGCACAGTTCCCATTCTCAACGGGTACGGGATGGCCCTGTCGGAACCCTCGTCTCCGAATTACAAACTCATCAGCGCCTCTCGTCGAGTATCATCCCCCCGCCACGGAGCGAACATCATCATACACAGCCCGCCGGCAGCCGGAAGGTCACAAATGTACCGATCTGGGCAGCACGGCACCGCCTACCTATCTCACTGCAGCGTGATAATCAGGGTGCCAGGCTCAAACCGGGACACTTGCCCTTGTACCAGCTGGGAACTTCCATGCCGGGACAGACGACGTCACTCCCGCCCCACGCCAGCACACGGTGTCGAACCTCTTTCTCCTCACCGACTATTTTGAGCGAGGTGGCAGCGCGGAACCAAGTCGTGTGGAAGGATACACCTGGATGTCGGTGGCGATCCGGGGCCGCGAGGACAGCATAGCCGGGGCCCTGTCATGGTCGAAAGCGGTTAATAGTTGACAACACGATTGTTCACAACGCCTTACTAAGTGAGGCTCATGGAGGAGCCGCACGGTTGGGGTATGTCGCATTCACCAATGGCGATGGAGAGAATGCTGTTGACTGAAATCCGCCTCCCAATCGTCGGAAGATTAAGTTTCAAACCATGCGCTTCATTTCACGGCTTCAAGCTGTCGCAACGTTGGCCGTGCGGGCGACACAGCCTCGCTGGAAATAGCAAAGTCTTGGCATGGGCCCTGGAGATATCGACCCACATCATTGTCTCTCGCTACAGAAAACCAGCCACTCCACTGGACCTTTTGAGTGGGATTGCCCAGTTTGGGTGTAGCTCTGCCAGCCCCCCCTGAACGTCAAACGGGAACAAGTAGCCGAACCCGAGTTGCTGGGCCGGTGCCGCGTCGGTGACTTCACGTTCTTTCGGTTCAAAACACGGAGCCAGGGTGTTGGAAGCTCTCGGCCGACTGCAACGTTCGAGCGCAGCTGATGATGATTAGATCAGCGAATCACGCCATCAAAAGCTTTCCTGGACCAACTACACGACACTCCGGAGTTCGGCTCAATACGGGTGCCACCGGGCAGTGAAACCATGGTCAGATTGCGGCAAGATCTTAGCCCGGCATCGTGTCGAGATGTAAACATCACAGAACAGTCACCAGCGTCGTCGAGTCGTGTGTCTCCAGTGCCATTTGCGACAGGGAGCCGGCCCCGTGAGAGGCCCCCGCCTGTCCGGGGACGCTCGGGGATCGCCCGGAGGGCATCCCGCCGGGCCGCAGCGGCTTGCCCCAGTATCGGATTTAATGTACCGCATTTCGCCCGGCGCGCTCACACGACAGCCATGCCGGCAGAGTTCGACTTGAATTCGTGTGGAAAACCAAACCGAGATCGCTGCTTGTAAAGCTATTGTGCAATCGCCACACTGGCGTGAGTTGATTTACGGCGGACAACGATGTCACCAACTCTGAATTCCGTCCCCGCCTCGGTAGAAGGGTACCGGCGAGATTGTTCAGCCGTTTTCCTCGGGCGGGCCTTGCGGTTGGTTCACTGACGCTGGGCTGGAGCCACCCCCACCAGGTTGGTGAGTGAATCGAATCACGACTCCCAGGGACTCGGATCGATGCACCCATGCAAGGGGTCGATTTTTTCTTGGTGCACGGCCCAGCTGCAAAATGAACCAGGGCAGGGCTTGTTGATCGCCGACCAAATATGAGCTTCTGATTGGGAAGTGAACGAGCTCTCTGCACGGTTCCAAAACTCCCCAGCCCAAAATGCAAGCCCGCGCGTCTTCACAGTCGGGGGTTGGCGACGGGGAAACGCTAGTTAGCGAGGCCCAACGTTGCTGCAGATGGGGCGTCACGCCGGCCCACAGCTTGGCACATGTCAACGATGCTTTTGGGAAGAAGAGCGCGGAGTGACGGCAACGGAAGCCCGGGCTGGGTTGGTTTGGGTGTTCTGCAAAGCTGGTGCAATTTGGCCATGTTCTGGCTGGACGTTCGTTGGCTATCCGGGTTCTGACAACAGACGGCGTCATTGCAGCGTTGTGGTGTTGCAAAAAAAATGAGCGTTTCAAGGCCTACCTTGGATGCTATGGAGGTTGCCCGCCCCGCAGGCCGGGCACTACCGGCAGGACTTCCGTTTCGGAGCCGGGAAGACCCCACCGGACCGGACACGTCGGGCGGCGCAGGAGGACGTCATGCACGGTACAAACATCCCTGCCATAGCCGAACCGACGCGGCATGAAGGCCGGGACGCGTGGGGAAGGTCGGCAAGCCATCGTGGTAGGCAGCAAGAAATGTCCCCGGTCGGGCCCTGCGCAGCCACGCGCCGTCTCCATCCGAAACGGGACGACGACGAAACCTCACCGCAACATCACCAGCGGGACACTCATCAGATGCACAGCCTCGATTCGCGCGCTCCTCCATTGCGACGACGCGGGGTGAGGCGGGCGGTCATGGTGCCATGCCATGCAATGCCATGCTTTGAAGGCGGCCAAAGTGGGGGGGGGGTGCCCTCTTGAAACATGACACGGCAGAGCGGCCACTCGAAACAAGGGCTCTTGACGAGCGGGAAGGAAGCGAGTCTTCTGGAAGGGTCCGTGCCGCAAACGGACATCAACCCTCAATCAAGAGAGAGAGGCCGGCTAAACCAACGATTGGTGAGACGTCACGGCTCACTTGACGGCGGTGTGTATTGGGGAGGGGAAAAAGCTCATGCTACACTAGTATACACATGGGGTTGGTTACTCTCGCTCATGCCGAGCTGTGCCGCAACACCACCACCAACCATTGTGGGTTTCGTTCGCTGTCTGTGCCTTATGGGACGGTTTTTGCATCTGCTAATTAATAACTATGTGGTATGTACGTAACTCACAGGGTGGGGGAGGAGTCAAATGACAAGTCAGGGTTGCTGGACCATCGGGTCATCGGACAACTTTCTGTGTCCGAGAGACGAATCTGTGCGTTTCTCAGTGAAACAGACAAGGAAACCCAACAATCTTTTTTGAGACTTGTGGTTGGCGCGGCAGGCCTTTCCACGCGTCTTTGGATGAAATCCACCACTGGCAAGACACTCTGTTCTTGGTATGGTTAACTGAACTGGGGTGACACGGACGCTATCACAATGACTTATCCATGGTCATAATGGGCTGATTGCCCCACCACGGTTGGGGGGTTTGGGGTCATATCGTTGTGGACGGGATGCCAGTTTCTGAAGCTTCCCGCTCACTAACCTGCAGGCTGTCGGCCTCGGGTGCTATGAATCAGTGCGGGACTGCCGCTATGCTCGTTAACTCTGTAGTTACTTGGTATGTCCGTAATAGTACAAATAATGAGCTCGCATGTCGTTTTCGCCAAAGACCGAGGATCGGCCGTTTTAGCGGCATGGCGATCGATGATTCGGAGCGCAGGGGTTGAACGGCAGCAGCAGCGACCGGTTTACTGCATCTGGTAAGGCTGGAATCTCGACGTCCGCTGAAAAATGTCTCCGGGTGCCGGGGATGTCCGGGGCTTGCCGCTTGCCGGGACCGGGGTGGCCAGGGTGTGCTCTGGAACTTTAGCGGGAATGAGACCGGGAATAAGCAGCTTAGTATGGTTAGTGTAGTGGGAGTGAACTGGAGGGGGATACTTGAGAGGTAAGGTACTGTACACGAGAGTAAGTGAATAATGATAGGGAGAAACTCTTGGAAGAATGTGTCCTGTGTACACAATAACAGTTATACTAGTTAGCTGATTCTTGGTTGTGGGGATCGTCAAGCCGCAGCGCAGCAAAGTTCCAGGTTGAGCCATGTGGTGGTGGCTGCTTACACAAGAGGTGGTTGTCTTGGTGTTGGGGGCCGAGTAGGACTTCGTACCTTGGCCAGGGAGGGGTTGACCGTTCAATTCAATTCGAGTAAATGAATAAGATGGTTAGTTAAATATGTGATTAATGGGTTTAAACATGGGGTTGCGGAAGGATTTACACTCATTTCCACGCGCCACTAGCGCGCGTTACCGCGGCTAGTGGATGCGTTTGTTTGATTCGCGGTGCTTGGCACTTTGATGAACCACCATCATTTCACTCGACAAGCGCGAATCGAATGCAGGGTGCCACACACAGACAACCTGCAGACAACCTGGAACCCGACAACCCTCCCATAACTGCTTGAAGGGGGTTTGAGTTGGAGGGGTTGGCCGCTCTTATTGGCCGCTTCCACGTGCATCTTCGATCCTGCGGGCGCCTAACCGCGTACCCAGCGT
Source organism: Chaetomium olivaceum (assembly GCA_039881045.1). Classification (NCBI taxonomy): domain Eukaryota; kingdom Fungi; phylum Ascomycota; class Sordariomycetes; order Sordariales; family Chaetomiaceae; genus Chaetomium; species Chaetomium olivaceum. The sequence continues at coordinate 359,012 of JAYWVB010000017.1, forward strand.
ACCCATTGCAACGGAAGGCACATCCCAGTGGGATGGATGTCACCTGGCCGCAGCTTCCATCGACCATCGAAGCACGCAGCCTTGACCTACAGAAGGTGTAACCGAACAATCCATCGAATCAATCCATCGAATCAATCCATTTCGCGACCAGCAAATTATTGCGGGCACCCCGATTACTCCTCCATTCAAGGTCCCCGCCAGTGAATGCAAACCTACCTTACCTTACCTATCCAGCCTTCGCTTCCAACAAACAGCAACGGTGGACGACCACGTCACATCAAGAGGATCCGGGAGAAGCGCGTGCCCCCCCAGCACTCTAGCAGACAGACAAATCGCCAGTCTCCCCTGGTACCCCCAGTATTTTCTTTTGCCGAACGCGATCCTCCCGCCGCTTGGTGTCACACCTAACCCCTGCTGCGCTTTCCTAGTCAATTCAAGCTTCGAGACCTGACTTCCAGTTGCTGGACAAGGGCAGCAAGGGAGGGGGTCCAACACTCTTCCACACGACTAGGGAGGGGGGCCGCCGCCGCCGCGCCACAGCCGACCAAACAAACGAACGACACAAAAGACAAGACAAGACAAGACAAGCGAGCCTAAGCGATCGGCACACACCACCACACCACCACGTGCCCTGTCCGGATTTCGTGTGGCTACCTGGACTGGAAGCCGTATTCGGGGGCCCGTCATCGGCAGCAGGGAAGGAAGGCCGCCATCTGGGCCGCCATCTGGGCCGCCGCTCCAGCCGCCCGCCCTTGACGCTTGGGTTGGCTTGCAGCTTGCAGCGTGCACTCAGATTTGCCGGGTCGCGACCTGTCTTGTGCGGGACCCAGACCATTCAGTACCCGCGAGGTTGGTAGCTACTGGCCGGTACTGCCAGATCTGCCTGGCCTGATCTGTTGACCTGTGAAAGTGCCGGCTGTGGGAAGTGGCTGCTTCTAGGCTGTCATTGGCAGTACTTCGGTGTCGAGTTGTTGTTCGCTTATGTTAGGCGGTTGGTGACCATCACGACGCAGGACAGCCTTGCTTTTGCTTCAGCACGCGCCGAGAACGGGCCAGGGAAACGACTTGTTTGAGGGTTGGAGGCTTGGTGGAGAGCTTATCGGGGTAGCACAACATGCCGGCCGCTGTGGCATCTCAGTGGCGGGACCGCCAACGGCGGGTGTTCCAGTCCGTCTTCCAGACGGACGTTGCTCAACCCACGCCTCAGTCGGCTCCAAGTACCCTTCTCCCAGGTCCTGAACAGCCGTTCGGCGTATCTGCAGCGTCCTTGCTCGGCCAACAGCAACATCACCCGTTGCAGAGCCATGGGCACCACCCCCCAGCAGACCACCACTCACTCCGGCGAGGTACCCCTGAGCCGCCCCTCCAGACGACATCCGCACAGCCACTATTCCCCCCTCCGGCAGACACAGACGACCAGGCAGCCTATGATCGAGCCTGGCACGTCGTAACCGCCCACATCGCCCTCCCCTCGTCTGCCACCGCTGACGATACGTTTGGGACCACCACCACCACCCCCACCACCACTTCTGCCCTTGCCGCAGAGCCGCAGCAGCAGCAGCAGCAGCAGTCATGGCCCGGCAGCAGTAGTAGGAGACGGGGCCGCGGGCGTGACGCTACTCCTGCCGCCTCGTCCGGCCCAGTCTCAGGCCCTGCCTCCGCCCCTGCTGGCGGCGACTTCCACGAGGCTTTTGCCCTCCTTGCCAACGCCGGCACCCTGCTGCCCCGTGCCACCCGCACCGGCGACGTCCTGGCTTGGCATGTTCGTCAGATGCGCGCCCACTTTGCGAAGCACGTGATCCCCCTCTTGGCCGGGTGTGTTGATGATGGCGGTGGAGGTGGAGGTGCTGGTGCTGGTGCTCGTCGTGATGGTGAGTCGGGGGGAGATGATGATGAGGAGGAGGAGGAGACCGGGGAAGTGGGTAACTACGGTCGTCGCTGGAAGGCGGCGGGAGGGAAGGGGAAAGGGGATTACTACGAGAGACACATGGTGATTGTTATGAGCAGTATCCGGACGCTCGAAGCCGCGTTGCGGCTCTACTTCCACGGCCTCCATCAGTTACTATCGGGGTTTGCGCGCCTCGCTGACGTTGCCCCGGAGGCAGCCAAGAATGCTGAGTTGCTGAATGCCCGCTTTCGGCGGGATTTGCATGCCCTTGTCGGCGGCTCCGTGTCGGCGGGGCTGATACGCTCTGTAAAAGCCGTCTTGGTGCGCCTTGCGGGGACTATTCTCGGTATCCCTTCTCCCGATGAGGTTGGGGAGAGCGGGTAGTAGCCCGGCCGTCGCCGCCGGGGCCGGACGATTTGAAAGTACAGGCTGCGAGAGAGCGGTTAGTTGAGCTGGTCCAGCAGCTGCAGAATGTAGGGCTGGCTGGCGAGCGGTTTCAGGTCTTGTTCGCCGAGGTTATGGACACCATGATGTCTACCTTCGTTGTCGGGGCTTATGCCGGCGTGTGGTCTGCGCCAGACACGCGCTCGTTCTCGGCTACGATGGACTCGGTCTCGCGAGGCGCACCGTTGTCTACGGCATCGCCGTGTATTATGTCGTTGAACGACTGGGTGGAGAATCATTTCGCGCGACTGAGCTTTGAGTGCTGGCTTGCATCTTTGGCAATTCTCAAGGGCCACTGCCAGTGTCGCTAGCCGACCTCAAGATGTACCAGTCTCTCGCCCTCGGCCGCCTCGCGGCCCTGCGCATTCAGGAGTTGTTTGACATCGTCATGGCATGGCCGGCGTCCCGCCCGGCGCTGGACGACTTACGAGCCACAATCACCACCGCCGCTCGCCGGAAGCAGCTGACCAACAGCTTCTCGCGTGCGCTGCAGACCCGCCTCCTACACCCGGGCTGTAGCACGCTTGAGATCCTGCAGACGTACATCTCCATTATCCGCACGCTCCACGCTCTGGACCCCAGCAAGGTGCTCCTCAGCCGTGTCGAGCCGGGCCTGCGTTTGTATCTCTGCCAGCGGGAGGACGCAGTTCGCGTCGTTGTCGCGGGGCTTCTGGCTAGTCCCGATGAAATGCGTGCGGCGAGGAAGGTTAAGGAGGTATGGAGGCAACAACGCGACGAAGCCAGTCAAGCCAAGAAACGTACAAGAGATCATGACAGCGCTTTCGACGCTATAAGTACGCCAGGACCTTCTTCAGCCAGAACTCCCCAGCCCAGAGCAGCCCGCCGTGGTTTCACCCCGCAAACAGACAGTACCCCGTCCCATACAAGAGCACCAACAACACCCGCTCGTCCACCCCTCCCCGCAAAGCCGGCCGATGCCCTCCCCAAAAAACTAGTTGAGCTCGCCCTCCTGCTCACCAACGACCCGTCCCAAGCCCAAACCCGCCGCGGCGCCGCTGCCACCCCTTCAGATGACGCAGACCTCGACTGGGCCGACCCGTCCTGGCTGCCCGATCCCATCGATGCCGGCGCGCACTACAAGCGCCCGCGGCGCAGCGAGGACGTCATCGGCACGCTCATCTCGGCCCTGGGCAGCGAGGACGCCTTCATCAAGGAGTTTTCTGCCGTGCTCGCCGAGCGGCTGCTGCTACCTCCGGCGTCGTCGTCGTCGTCATCGTTGAGTGGTAATGGACAGACGCAGCAGCGGTTTGAGCAGGAGCTGAGGGTGCTGGAGCTGCTGAAGCGCCGGTTTGGTGAAGCTAATTTGCAAGGGTGTGATGTGATGATAAGGGATGTGGTGGATTCGAGGAGGGTTGATGCTGGGATTTCGAAGCGGAGGGAGAGGATGGGCAGGGAGAGTCTAGAGGGGATGGAGGGCGCGGAGAGAGTGGGATTGGGGGGCATGGACGACATAGAGTATCACGCGAGCATTTTGAGCAGGCTCTTTTGGCCTAGCCTGGAGAGGGAGCATTTCCTGCTCCCTTCCGTCGTGGTCCAGCAGCAGGAGCAGTATGAGGCTGGGTATGAGGGGCTCAAGTCGCGGCGGAAGTTGACGTGGCTTAACCAGCTGGGTCAGGCGAGGGTCGAGATTGAGCTGGGTGATCGCACTGTCACGGTGGATTGCACCCCTGTCGAGGCGACCGTCGTGTATGCTTTCCAGGAGGGCGGCGATGATGATGGCGGCGACGGCGCGGTGCAGAAGTCGGTTGAGGAGCTGTACGAGCAGCTGCAGATGGACGAAGACCTCATCACGGCCGCGCTGCAGTTCTGGGCTGGCAAGGGCGTCCTCCGCCGCGTGGCGGGCGCCGCCGGCAGCAGCAACACCTACATTGTCGCGGAGACGCTCAGCAGCGAACCCGCCACCAGTGCTGCCGCCGCGGCGGCCGATACCACAACCGACGACCAGCCTATGGAGGAAGAACCGGCTGTGGCGGCGGCGGCGGCGGCTAAGCAGGGCATGTCGGCCAGAGAGCGCGAGCGCCGCGATATGTACTGGCGCTATATCCAGGGCATGCTGACGAATGCTAGCGCGAGCATGCCGCTGGCGCAGATGGCCATGATGATGAAGATGCTGATTGCGGACGGGTTCCCCTGGAGCAATGAGGAGTTGCAGGACTTCTTGGGGGAGAAGGTTGCGGCGGGGGAGATGGAGGTTGTGGGCGGGAAGTACAGGCTTGTTAGGAAGTGAGTCTGGGCTTTTTCTTCTCACTCTTTCTGGGGGCGTGGATGGTGATGCGGTAGGGGGAGGTGGGGGTTGGTAGGTCTGTGACGATTGTCGGGTGGTAGGGAACGGTGGTTACTGAGATGATGGTCGGCTCTGGGGAGTGATGGTTAGTGCGATAGCAGTCGGCGCTGAGTGATGATTGTTATTGTGACGCCGCGTCTACGGATGGTGATTAGTAGCGCTAGTGGCAGTGGAATAAGGCTGGAGGGGAAGAGGACAATGGGCATTTGTGCAATCCATGCTATCGGATTCCGCGATGTATGTATAAGCCGAGATGCTCGAGAGTTGAGAACCTCAACAACCCCCTATTTACACACATCTCTATATCTACATCTAGGTCTTCTAGCCCTGTCCACTCAGTCCTACAAACTACCAACAACAACCTTTTTGTTGACACATATCTCTAAATACACATTTAGCCCTTTTCCACTCAAATCTCGGAACTACCAACAATAACAAACAAGCCCTTTACCTTCGAGCTCAAGCTTTCGGCCACCTGGATTAGCCATGCCGCTTTCCTCTTCCACGCAGTCACTCTCCCCATGCTTCACTACTTCTGTTGCACGGGGACCTTTCGTAAACTGCCTCTGGCGGGTATCCCTCCCTTCCTAGGCGGTTGGTCGCAAGAGCTGCCAGATTGCTCCCCTTCCCTCGACGGTCCGTTGGCTGCCTTACACAGCGCAGATTAGGTCGATAACCCAGGACTGCCAGGCAAGCTCCTGGCGGGGCAGTTGCTATTTGTCTCTTTTCCCTTTTCTCAAGACGAAGGTCTCAAACGAAGTGGCTGATATCAGTTGAATCCGTGCTCAAGTTGTGTAATAGGGTTCCGGGTTTCAAATCTCGATCGCTGAAGTTAGGGAAGGCTATGGGGTTAGATCAGTAAGGACCAACAAGCGTGCTTCAGATTGAAATCGGAATATGACCCGATCAATGGGCTAGATATATCAGTGTGCACATTGCGGAGGCAGGTAATTCTGATTCCAGGAAGGCTTTCTTCCACATGGCTATAGTTCAGGGTCAATTTGGGCTCATCACACTCGTTTGTCTTATCGGACTTGTCTACTAGGCTTGGCTCCATCGACCGCTCTGACAGCAATCCGGGCATGGCTTGCACAGACGATCCAAAACATCACAGTGTCAACGCCGCCCTGAATGAGGCGGCACATCGAGTACTGACGCTCAGGACTAAACCATAATCGCCATGTCTATAGTGAACAGAGCTCTTCCTCGGTGCCTCGGGATACATAGGGGGTTGTGGCGTCTCCCAGCTACCACGAAGGAATCCAACTCCCCATCTATTACAACAACTTCCTGTTGGACCAATGTCAGAGGAGCCAACCCGTTTAGACACACACTACTTCATAAACGAGCACTCTGTGGTCCACACCAGCCACATGCCACTCACTTTAATTCCTAGATGCATCAAACGCTGAGGAAATATATCCGCGATGGTTGACAAGGCTGAAAACTTCCCAAACTCGCATCAAATATACCGCAGAGAACTCAAGCTTTCGGGTCTCAATAATACCCAAGGCCTCAGTAGTTTCATCAACGGCATTTCCCCTATCATTTCTTGCCCCCTCATACTCCTCTTGTTGACATCTCCGCCTTGCATCGACACGACACGGTTGCGTGTATAGTCGGCAGGATGCGTGTGTCAAAGTTAGAAAGCATAATTATTGAACACAAACCCGCAATTCTACGCCCAGCTCAAGAATCTCTGTCATAAGGTATTCTCGCCATTTATACGATTGACATGTGAAGGAAGGGAAGGAGGAGAAATGATCACTGAAACCCAAAACCCCTTCGGTTGCCGGGCTGTTTCCCGCTGAATGAACTGCGCAAAGGAACCGAGCGGTATAGAAGAGGGAAAAAACCTAAGAAGGGAAAAGGAGCTTGGTGCCAGAGAGTCATAGCGGCGTCCGTCATGACCGGGTGCAGTTCCCGTCCCGTTGGTGAGTCGTGTTGGGTCCAGGTCAAGTTAGGTTAGGCTGACTCGCACGAGTTGGGTTTTGGGGGTAGGCAAAACATGGGACGTTGTTGTTCGTTCTGCGCTGCGGGAGGTAGGGCTGATGAAGTATGTGGCGATCTGACAGGCGATATCGGGTTGATATCACCCGACTGCCGAGATGAGGCGGTGATGGAGACGAAAGCCGTTGTTGGTTAAAATCTTAAGATGAAAGGGGACTGTTTCCTGGATATTGATTAAAATAAGAGATGTTGCTGATGATTCAGAAGAACGGACGTTTGGTCCTTGTAACAATGGCGTATTTGGATGCCCGTTCTCATTAGTGCTACGAGCTTGGTGATGACGAAATGCATCGAGTTGAAATGGTCTCGACGGTTACTTGATGTTTTGCAAAGCTTTCATTGTTATAATAGGAACAGTCTTTGTAAACTCCACACTACTGTAAATGGGATTGAACATCGGGGAAGTGTCATGGCCAGGGTCTGGATCGGAAAGGTTACGCAGGTAAACCTGCATCTGGCCATCGTGGAGATGGCAGCTCCAGAGCCGCCAAACGCGCCGAAGAGCGAGACAGAAAATTACACTCAAAAGAGTTTATGGGGCGAGGACTGTCATTGGGTTTCCCTGATTAGGCGAAATAATCCGGGAGAAGCAACACCATCAGTTCTGGCCACAAACACAAAATATATTACCGGCGGTTAACGTTACTTGCATTACTCGAGCTTCTGGCAAAGTGCTGATCAACCATGTCAGGTTCTCAATTGGGAGATGATTTGATCTCCTCTTGCCACCTACACTTCCGGACCCGGCTCCGTTCGGAGGTGGTGGGTCGCCGATGGACTCCACTTATTGCCGTCGCGAATAGGCCGAAGACGGCAGGTCGGCCGGATTCGCTGGTCCGTGTCCGCAAGGCTGTTGAATCAAGGTAATTATGTTCCGTGCAGCACCTGAAACCCAACAAAACATGCCGGTCTATTGTTATTCGACGGCGGTGCCATTTTTGGGCACTTGGAATGAGGCGCGCAAGGTCCCCGACAGCAAACTGTGATCCATTTTGTGACCTGACATGGGGCGCACTTGCGTCAGTCACGTCGTTTCTTGCGGGTCAATTTCGTCAAGTTGGCGCCCATGAATGATGGAGGCCGGGAGAAACGGCCGGGCTGCAACCACCCTGTCATCCTTGAGTGCTGGATCCCTGGCATCGGTTTTTTTTGCTGGACACATCGTTCTTATGCAAACCGAGACCAAAACAGGAGCGAAATCCTGGCCCGCGGCTGCCGGCCCATTTTCGTTGGCGGAGATGCGCGACTTGCTGCGGGGTGCGGTGAGCGGGCTACGGGGTGGCGAAGACAACAAGGTGCGCGAGGATGGCGAGGCCTGGCCGTGGTTCTGCTGGGGCACAAGGGACGCTACGGTGCGATATATAACTTCTCCCGAGACTATTTGCAGGCCCGTGATGGGTGGCAGGCGGTAGTGCGACGTCGGTAACCGTTCAAGGACCGAATAGGACTGCGTGGGTTTTTTCGTTTGGCGCTCGGCAATCATGACCTTGCGTTGGGCTGGGACCCGAACCTTGCGAGTCAGCCGCCAGGTTGGCCCATGATTGACGTGCGCAATTACGCCCGGTCAGAGTGTGCCATCCAGCCTGCTGTGCTCACCCAAGTTTGAGTGGTGAGAGTGGGTTCGTGGCTGGCGAGGGGGTTGAGTAGCGAGCAGGCACGGTTATGGCGGGCAAGCTAAAACTTTTAGACACTTGGCTCCAGCAGGGCGATCTGTCTGGAAACAGTCTCGGTGGCATTGGTTCAACGCGGCTTCGGGCAGTCGGCCGAGCTAGTTAGCGAGCAAGGCGGACAGTAACTTCCCTTTTTATTCTGAACAGTCATGATCAAGCCATGCCCATAACGACGTTGCGCTCTGGTCATTTTGCCTGCCAATGGCACCATGGCCCGAATAATGCCTGCTCGCCTGGCGTGTTTGGCCACCGAGAAGTTTCCTTGGTCCAGCTGTTCTGGGCCCGTTAAAAGCAGAGAGAGGGGTAACGTCGGGTGAGCATCAAACAAATCAGCGCAGCAGAGCGCACCTTGGACGGCTCGGGCATCATTGACCACGGCTTGAGGATCTGATTCCCCCATGCAGCAGCGGAAAAAGCCCCCAATTCTGGTTGTGTTCCGGCGGGCCTCCTTTGCCTCCATTCCCGGGTTGTTTGAGCAGAGCCTCAAACGTACTCTGCAAAATGTTGTCGTCGTCATCATCATCGAACCGTTTTGAGCAGAGCGCATCGCCGTTTGGGGGAAAGTGATCAGCGCTGGGATGTTGAGTGCTTTTGAGCGAATCAGAGCCCTCTTTCAACGATGCGTGAGCCAATAGAAACGAGTCCTTGGACAAGGATCTTCCGATGTCCTGTCCTGTGTAAGCCACGAAGTCGGGCAGCTTCAGAGGGTTGGGGTTGGCGGCGTTCGTCAATCGTCGAAGATATGAACACCCGTGGGATAACCTCGGTATGGGTCGATCAGGCCGCCATAGTTAGTGTTGATTCGAGTGTTGATTCGAGTTTTGACTCATTGGGTAGACACTAGTAACCTAAAAATTAATAAAACCACCCGACCTCGGCGAGGCGGTTGAATGATTAGTTAGTCCTGGTCAAGCTGGGTTGGGTTGGAAACGTTGATCAGCATCGAATAAGACCGGCGACAAGGCCCCGCAGGCGTCGGCGTATTCGTTTTGTCTATGAAGACACGTCGGTGTAATCCGCCTGCCGAGCTTTGCTGATGGCCGGGGAGAAGAGGGGAACGGGAAGACCGGAAGAAGGCGAAGATATGGACGCAGCTATCGTTTTACGAGTCGAGCTTTTCCCATCGATAAGACGGGTGGTCGGGAATTGATACTCCATTTCGGGGCAGCTCCCGTCCCTCCAGGCTCTCTGGATGCGTTTTTCCTCGGAAAAATTAGTTTGAGCCGTGAGGTGATGAGTTGAAAGCGATCGGGACCTACCTGAATAAGGTAGGTAGGTGCCTAAGGTAGGTAAGCGGTTACTTGTACTCAACTCGAAGTTGCCTCAGGACCTCTCTCTTGAGCGATCGGACTGCAGGGTAAGAGCGGCGGGGTGTGCAGAGTATGCACGAGGAAGGCGCACTTGCCCGGTCACGGTCTTACACAAGGGATTTCGATAGGTGTAATAGCTGTCTTACTTTTTATTTTACTTGCCCTCGTTCAAGTTATCGACAACCTCGGGCTAACAAACAGACGGAACACCCGGAAGACGCACACAAAAGGGCTCAAAGTCCGACGCCTGCCGGTGCGTGGCGGCAGCCCAAATTATTACTGTCTTTCCGTCAGCAGCCCACATTCGTCGCTTTGTGTCCCACGCTGTTCCATGCCGATACGGGCGCATGACAGATTACGGAATACCGGCTCCAACAAAACACAGCATAATGGCGGGCGGGTTTTGGGTTCCAGGTTGATGCGCCGCAGACACGGAGGACCCGCGGGGCGTCGGAAGCAGGCATTCCTGTCTCCTAGCCTATATACGGCGCTTGGCCTTCCATTCCAGACGTCGCAGCCACGGAACCGTCGTCCCTGGGTGCGCCACTTCACAGCAGCAGTACAAGCAAGGGCCCCATTCCCCGTTCTCGTCCGGTTGCTCGCTCTCAGACACACAAAGGCGCAAAAATACCCGTTGCATCCCGGCGCGCCTCTGGAGTGTTCCCCTCCCGGCCAACGCACGGCGAGCGTCCAATCCGACAGGATGCAGCCCTTTGACCAAGATTTGCAGGTTGGCAAGTGGCACGTTCCGGGCTGCAACCATGTAAGTCGCTGTGAAGCGAAGCCCAAGCAACCTGATGAACGGAGTCGCGGAGTCGGACTGGTCAGAAAAAAGGTGAAATGTGCGTGGGTGCAAACGCCCAAAGACGTCGGGCAACGGCACTTTTTAATCTGAGCGGCCCCAACATGTTCTTGCCTTTTTTGATTTGATTGTGGTCCACAACGCAGGGAGACCCAGCTCATGTCGCTTGGGCATGATGGACGATGATTGATGGCTGAAAGATGACAGGGAAGCGGAGTGAAGCGATCGGGTAATGATGGATGGTTGGGGTTTGCGCCAATACTGTAATTACCATATCTGCCCAGGCCTGGGCCCTTTTCACCCCCGCCTCTCCCCCACCATCAATCACATCACGTTGGCGTTCGGTGTCGGCTGAGACGGGAGCAGCTGCCAGCGTCTCGAGGGCGTCTGGCAGGGGGTGGTGCTCGGCGTTGAGTGCTTTGTTACCCTGCCTGAGCCTGCCTGGACCTTACACAGTACGGCTGTACACACGGACGGTACAGGGCTGCTGTTGCATTCCGTTGCCTCCTCCTCCTCTGGCCGCTTTTGTCTTGGCCTAAGCCGGTCTTTTGTACGGTACGAATTCATTACTTCCAGGTTGGTAGTTACAGCGAGCGCCAGGTTACATATCCCAGCCAGTGACGCCGGTCTTTGAACTCTCACACATCCCATCCCACAAGCCGCACTCCTGCAACTCGCTCGTTGCATTCCCCACAAACGCCGCAGCCCACAGCCCACGGCCCAACAAAGTACCCCCCGGCAAGCGATGCGAGACCTGCGAGGATCCCTCTAGCTGTATTTATGGAGCGCTCCAAGTATTAACATTAGTGGCTGCACTCTTTGGGTTGTCTGTGGCCCGAAGTGAGCTGGCCTTTGCCTGGGGGAACCTTGGTGACTTGTTGCGACTCAGTTGACCTGACCGTGAACGGGGCCTGACTGAGAAGTGCCTTGCTTTGCTCCGCCCTGGCCGCCCCCCCTCACCCCCATGCTTTTCCGGGCTGCTTGATGATACAAAACCGACGCCATCCCCAGCCCGCCGTCTCTTGCTCCTCCTTCCCCTCCTTTCCGCTCCCTGACCCTCCTGGCTCTCTCCAAACACCACATCGTTGTCCTCGCCAAGCAACGTCCCCTGCAGCACGCCCCGCCTCCCACGATCGGCCGTATCTTATCTGTCGTTATTAGTTCCCACGGTCCCCACGTCGACCGATCGAAGCCCGCAACTGAAACAGAAGAGCGCCGAGTGAAGCCCGGCTGCGAGGGACGCCGGAAAGGCCAGGGTTGGATGAGGACGCAACCAGCTTTGGTCGTTTGGTCGTTCGGTCTTGTTCCTAGCGTTATTTGAGCCGGTGGCACAGGCTGCTTCAGCTCTCTCTGGCGGCAGATCGGGGGCACTAACAACCTCCTCGGCTGAGCGAGCGGATGCAACGGTTGCCACCTTGCCGCCAACGTCAAACCTCGCCCCCCGGAAATACGAGCGCTTTCACACTCAAGACTCTCTGTACTTAACCGACCGCCGATTCCAGGATTCGTTGAGCCAGTCCACATCGTTGCGTTTGGGCTGTGGAAAGAGAGTAGCTTTCGACAAAGAAACCACCAAGCAGGGAAGGGACCGACCCGGACGTCGACTTGGTTTGATCGGGACAATTCGCCTTGTCCGTTCGAGGGCAAAAAGATCACAAGCGAACGAGTTTGGGAGTAACAAGAGAAGGTGGAAGCGGGAACAAGAGCGACAAGAGCAACAACTGGCACAGGAGGCCGCAGCTCTGGCCCGTTCGCTGTGTGCGCCTTTGGGAACCACGACAGAACGAGAAAGAGGAGAGGAGAGGAGAAGAGAGGACCCGAGGACCGCAGCAAGTCAACCACCACCCGGGTTTCTGCAGTGAGCCGAGGGGATTTGTTGTGCCAGGGGCTGAAGCTCAGTTTGGCGGGATCATTGGGTGGCTGGGTGTTTGATCGGTGTATTCACAGTGGACTGCCAGTGATTTCCGAGGGCGAGGGTGTGCTTGTTCTCGATTGATCATTGATCAGTTCAGTGAATACAGCACAGAGGACCCGGTCGAGGCCCCTGACCATCCGATTGAGTGAAAGAAAGAGATCGGATTCCCAGGTCACTCAGAAAACAACTGAGCCTAACCAAAAGTTCCATATCCACCCCACCACCACCACCTTATACAGGCAAGGCTGGCAGGCACCATGGCCGCCCTCGACCAAATGGACTATTTAATGCACCAACCCGACACGGCAGGCTCGACCCAAGGCTCAAGTTTTCACGGGTTGCCGCAGCATCAGGGGTACCCGTATTTCTGCAATCAGCAACAACACCACGGGTCAAGCCTTCCCCCTCCACACTTTGACCCTGGATTTCACCCTATGGCGCACCAGCTGCCACACTTGTCGCAGCTGTCACACACGGGGCACACAGGGCACACGGGACACCCCTCCTCTGACACGGGCCCTCAGAACCGAGCATTTCACTCGTCACCAATGGGCGGAAACCACGGGCACGGGCACGGGCAAGGGCAAGGGCAAGGGCAAGGGCAAGGACAGCAGCAACACCAGCATCAGCACCACCATCACCAGCAGCAGCAACACCAGCAAACCCATTCTGGCCCTCAAACACAGCAGCCGCAGCCGCAGCCGCAACCGCAGCCTCAGTCTCAGCCTCCTTCATCTCAACCACAATCTCAACCACAATCCCAACCCCAACAGCAACTCCCACCTATTCAACCACCTACCCTCCCCTACCCGCAACCCTATTCGCACTCCCACTCCCATTCACACTCACACTCACACTCGCATTCCTCACATCACTCCTCCCATTACGACCCGGTGCACGCGGCCAACGCTGCATGGTTGCAAAATCAGAACAACCAACAGGAGCGGTGGCTGAGTCGAAATCGGATGCTGGCTCAGCATAACTTCTATGTGAACCAAGTGAACCAAGTCAACCAAGTCAACCAAGTCAACCAAGGTTTCGACGCGGCAAGCACGCAATTCCCGCATTCTAGGCCACCAGCCACCGATTCGCATTTTGGCAGTTCCGGGAGCGGGTCTGGCGTTGTGCAACCTGTCTCCAACCCAAACGGGCAGCAATTCCCTTCCCACTACGAACCCTACCCACCCTTCAACTACCCGGGATTCCATCGCCCTGCAACCTACCAGCGCTCCTCGATATCCCTCCCGACCCCGCCGCAACTGTCCAACGACCAGTCGAACAGGCAGGACCACGCGGATGAGAACCACCAACCAAATCAGCATAGCCAAGTTCCCGACTCCCACCCCGCGCCCGTCGCCATGAGTTCGGATCGAGGTGCGCCTCCGCCAGACAGGCGCGGCTTCACCTTGCCAGCTCTGAATCCGAACTCGAACCAACCTCCCTCCGGCCCGCAGTCGAATGCCCATGCCCAGGCCACGTCAAGCTCCCGAGAGCCGAGCCCGCCTGACGTCACCACCTCAGCTAACCCCCCAGCTCTCGCCCGGCATCACAGTGATCTGACGACATCTAACCGCGAGACTCCAGACGCCGCCCCAGCTGCGACCAACCCGACCCCGCAGCTCCCTCTTCCGTCCGAGTTTTCAAACCTGGAATACAATAATCGGGGCGAGAGTTACATGAGGAACGCCCACAGTCTCGCGCCTAGTCGTGGTCAGTCAGCAATACCGCCGAATCCCAATTCGGCGACCTTCACCTCCCGCCGCCGTCAGGGTATTGGACGCCGACTCAGGCCGACAGACCACGATAGCGACGAGGATCTGGGTTCGTCGGCCGACGAGGAAGAGCAGATGTTGCGCTACATAGACGAGTTCGGCGGCAACCCCGGCCATTTCCGCTCTCTCGTGGCCGAGGACCACATCCGCGCCACTCAGCTTTTGCGGGGTCAGTTGTCTAACAAACGTGTGGCGTCGAGAAAGGCCCTCTCGTCGTTGCAGAGCGTGACCCTGGAAACCCTTCCCGCGACGGAGCGAAGTAAGCCATCCTTAACCCCCATCCATGTAGGCTATCTTTGGTGCTAACCCGCCTCCGCAGCCTGCGTTATCTGTTACAACGACTTCGGCCAGGCTAGCCCAGAGGGCATTATCGAAGCTCCGCTGCGCTTGCCGAGATGCCAGCATGTTTTTGGCGACCACTGCATCAAGAAGTGGTTCGAGGAGGCCGACAGCTGCCCCTACTGCCGCGACAAGGTGCCTTCGGAGCTTGCGCCTGTCCCCGGCGCCAGGGCGTTCCATAACATGATTCGCATGCGCAACCATATCCCCCAAGGAAACGCGCCTCCAGCAAGGTACGTGGTCTCATCCACCCTCCCCGCACTTGGACAGGCCGAGTTGTTGACACCGCGTAGTGACGAATCGATCTTCCGTATGTTGGCGCAGCACGACCACCCAGACATGGCCACTCTGGACGCCGCCATGGACTTCACCAGGGCTCGTATCCGGGCTCGGCAGGAGGGAAGCTCAGACAACATCACGCCTCGGCCCTCGCAACGGAGGTCCCCCCCTTCTGAGGCTGAGAGCCGGAGGAGAACGCGTGTTCGCCATAGTAGCTTCCACCCTTCTCACCCGGCGAGCATGTTTATTGGCAGCCCGCTGAGAGCGTCAGCGTCCGGATATCAGAGCTCGAGTCGTGAACGTGTAATGGCCCCTAGCAATTCACCTTGGCTTGGTCTGCGAACAGAACCGGATTGGTTGCTGACACGGTACCTTGAGAGACAGTCGTCGATGCCGGGCGGCCAGCGCATGTTCTACAACCCCGCCGACCCCGGGCACCCGTCCAACGCCGCTCCTCCGCCCGACCAGTCCATGCCGAGTTTGACGCCGACCTCCCCCGCTAACCCGACGAGCAACGCAGCGCACCTGCAGATGCACCCGGGAAACAACCAAGCCTATTATCCCAACATGGCCTTTGGTATCGTCCCGCAACCCTCCTTCTCGCATCAACTTCCCCCGCTCAGCACGCCGAACTTTGAAAACACGGCCGGCAGCAGCAACGGCAGCGGGACTCCCACCACTGGCGGTGCAGAGAGCCAGATGCAGTAGCAGGGCAACTGGCGCTTACGACAGGCGTCTGCAGCGACGCAACGGGTGGCACCGCCATCGCCCGTACCTGAGGCTCGGCTTGAGGCTCGGTTGAGCAGCTCAGTGAGACGATGGGTTCAAAACCAGACACATTTTTGGAATCATGAGACTGGCGACGATCTGTTGGGCGGGAACTCGGGACTACAAACTCCGCGCAGAGGTCTCTTGACACCGCAAGACCCAGGGATGAGATGGGGCAACAGCAACGTGGTACAGGAGTAGGACGAATCCTCCGCATCGCTGTCCTCGACTATGATAAGGACCCCGAGTACCTCGCAGGCCCCGAGTATAGCGCAGACCTCGAGTACGCTGCGGCAGCCACGCTCGATGTTCTCCCGCCGAACGCAAAGCGGGAACTGGCTGGTGTGGGATGGTGCGTCCTTCGTACGCCAGCCCGGCAGCGAGATCAACACCCCGGAGGCATCCGAGGGCGGTGATACAGAGTTCCCTGATCCGGAGAACCCTTTCTCTTAATAATAATGCACACCACTCTTCTCGTCGGCAGGGTCGCAATACGCATTAGTCAGTCATAGGGCAACTGTCTGGTCCCTGCGCTTTCACCGCTTTCTTTTTCTTTTTTTGTCAGTTTCTCGTCTCTTTCCTATGGTTTTCACTTTTCACGCCTCTCCGTCACGACATGAATGCATGGTACCGCATCTCATTATAGAGCGTCTGTTTTCGGGGGGGCCTTTTACCCCCTTTCGCTTTGGGGTTCGGTGGATGGTTGATTCAGCGGTTACCCAAGAATGGCACGGATGGGATACGATGCGGAGTCGGGCGTTTTTTTGACATGGCGTTTTGCGGGCTGGACGGTTCGATTCGGTCCAGATTGGGCAAACAGGGAGGCGATTGAGTGCTGGGCTCTCGGAGAGCTGAGATGGGGTGTATCTGACGGTGGGGGGGGGGGGGGGGGTTCGATTCGCCTCTGGTTTCTTTGCCCGCTCTCGGAACCCGGCTGCCGCTCACACATAGTGACATAGGGAGGTGCAAGAGCAGCGGAGAAAAGTAGCAAGGAGAAAAGCGCAGCAGCGGTCGACCTGGGTTGATAGCTGTTTCGGATTGGGTGTTTCGGGATGGGCGGCAACGCGGGCCCTTCACCGTTCATTAACCACCCTACTGGACTTCAAGATTCGATGGATCGTCATTCGGCGACATGGTCTAGATAGTTAGGGGGGAGTGGATAGGTGGATGGATGGGTGGAATCCTGGACGGGGCAGACAGGGGAACAACACACCGCTCAGCATACATGGATCTATCTAGCTCTTGATTTTCGCTTTGAGTTTTTTGCAGCGAGGAGGCACGCACCGCCCCCGTACCTTTCTATCTAGTTAGGTAGTTTATGATGAGCGGGGAATACATAGCGAGTCACATTGCCGGGTGAGCTGTGTCGTGATGTGATGCGGTGGCTACTAATGACTGCGAGTATGCTAGTAGAAGCAGGGTTGACTAACTATCTAGTTTGGGGAGTATTGGGGAGTATTCAGGGGCGTAAACAGGTGAAAATCCCAGTATGATTTTCGAGAGATTCACTCGAAGTGGCATTGAAGAATATGTGTGGGTATTTAGCAGGATCGAGAAGGTGGGTAGCCGGCTCGCTTCGAGGTTAAACTTGGAATTGATAACATATCATCTAACATATCTGTGTTTATCTTTGGCATCACGTATACATATATCCCTCACTACTGGTGTATTAACAACGTTAACCACGCCCTGTACGCACCTGGTATATCAGATCTAGCTCGATATTGCTCTGTTACATATGCTCTAGTTACTCTGCTCTCTCCTGCACATGCAATGCTCTCTCTGCCACACATGCAATGCTCTCTCTGCCACACATGCAATGCTCTCTCTGCCACACATGCAACGCCCTCTTTCTCTTTTCCCCACCTCCACACCGCAGGCAGACAAGAGGAAAGAAGATGGGGAAACGGAAAAGCCATGACAGACCAACATATAACCATATAAACAAACAGAAACCACAACGATATACATCACATCACAACTTCGACTGCCTCCCTTCCCCTGCTCCACCACTTCCACTTCCATTTCCACTTCCATTTCCACCACCATCCCCTCCGTTCCCATGCCCACCACTCCCACCACTGCCACTCCCATTACCACTCCCACTACCACCCTTACCACCACCACCACCACACACCACCACCACCATTCCCATCACCCTCCTCCCCCTCACTCTCACTCCCACTATCCTCCCCACCCCCACCATTCCCACCATTCCCATTCCCGTTCCCATTCCCATCCCCCCTATAATGACCATGATGATGACCCCTCCCCCTCGCGCTCTGCACCAGCTCCCACGCGAACTCGGCCAGCGGCGCCCGCGCGTCGCCGTAGCGCCGCGCCTGCTCGCTGCTCGCCTGCCGGCCGGCCTGCCGCGCCGCAATGCCCTGGCAGATGGCGGCCAGGCGGAAGATGTTGAAGGCCTGCGCCCACTGCAGCTCGCGGCGCTTGTCGGGGTTTTCGAAGCCGGATCTCCCGCTGTGGGCGTGGGCGTGGGCGTGGGAGTTATTATGGAGGGTGAGTTCGAGGGAGGTGGTGGGGGGCGGGCTGGTCGGGGAAGGGGCGGCGGCGACGCTGAAGTAGAGGGTGGTGATCTCGTCCGGGGCGGGCAGGCCGCGGGTGGCGCGCGGCAGGAAGCCCGGGTGCACGTTCACGGAGCGGCGCGGGTCGAGGCGCGCGGTGAAGTAGGGCGTGAGCAGGTTGGAGATGTCGGAGAGGGGGTGGCCGATGGTGGACATCTCCCAGCTGGAATCCAAAAAGGGGTGTGTTAGCTGGAGGGGGGGGGTTATAGTTTGGGGGGTTGTAGTTGGGGCGTTGGAGATGTGAGGGGCGTGGGGGGGGGTGAGGACAGGGGGTGCACAACAATAAAAAGAAACGTACTCGAGAATGCCGATCACGCGGGGCTCCGTCTTGTGGAAGACGAGGTTGTCGATCTTGAAGTCGCCGTGGATGAGGGTGCCGCGGTCGGCGGGCTGCTGGCGCTCGTCCGAGAAGAAGGCCATGAGGTCGGCGAAGTGGGGGAGCGGGCCGACCGTCTCGCGGGTCTCGACGTCGCGGACGGCGGCCTGGGCGTCGCATACGGCGCGCCAGGTGGCGATCTGGCGGTTGTAGAAACCCGTGGGCTTGCCAAAGTTCTCGAGCCCGATGGACCGCGGGTCGATGCGGTGCAGCTTGGCCAGAGTGCGGACGGCATCGGCCCAGATGGCGCGGCGGTGGTCGGGCAGTACACTGGGGATCACGGGGTCCTCGAAGATGCGGCCGTCGAGGAATTCCATGATATAGAAGGGCGTGCCGAGGACGGAGGTGTCCTCACAGAGGCAGTAGGCCTTGGGCACGGGTACGTCGGTCCTCTCGAGGGCGTGGATGATGCGGTACTCGCGCTCGACCTTGTGTGCCGTCTTGGACAGGAGGCGTCCTGGCGGTTTCTTGCGGAGCACATAGCGGCGGTTGTCGGCGGCGGTCAATTGGTAGGTTGGGTTGGACTGGCCAAAGCCGAACTGGCACGGTGGTGTTAGTTTGGCTGTGATAGTTTATGGTGGTCGAAATGTCGCCTACCTGCTTGACGTCCAAGGGCACCTCAATCTGAGGAACATTCTTGGAAATCCATCGCTCAAGCGCCCCAATGTCAATGGGTTGACGCACGCGTCCAGCCATGGCGTTGACTGGATATCGATTGAATATCGAGTCAAACCGTGTGTTTGGTGGTGATGAAACGAGGAATCGCTCCTCCACGATGTTGATGTGGTGATGTGCTGTCGACCAACCTCGTTCGTTGCACCAATAACTAACGAGATGCAGCACCAGCAACAACAGCTTCCCCGGGCCCAGTTCGGGTCGGAATGAATCTGTCCAGGCGCCCAGGATCCCCGCCACCGCTACTTGGTTAGGCCTGTTCCACTCGCTGCAACCAATGAAACCGGCTATCCCGGCGCCAAATGACCAGCACTCAAAACAACTCTCGCCGAGCAACAAGAGTGCGGTTTATGCTTCCCGATCCGAGGCCGAGGCAAGGCGGCCGAATTGTGCCTGGAGCATTCCGAGCCGAGGTTGCATGGATCTGGCTTGGAGTGGCCGCGGCGCGGTCGCGTGCCTCGCTTCCCCGGCTTCGAACCCCGCACAGGATGGGAGACCATTTGCATTTGGAGATTCATTTGGGGGTGCGGGAATGCATATCCATTGATCAAGGCTAGAGATGACATAATTGAGAGACTATGGATGGATTTCCAAGTCACCGAACAGCCAGAACCGAAATAAAATAACAACAAAAAAAAAAAGACAAAAAGAAGAATCGAATCTGGGATACCCAGAGAGTTGTTTCCAAAGATTGGGGAATGGAGTATTTTAGGCCAACTCACGGTCACATCCGGTAAAAGGCAGGAAATGAGTTCGGTCTGAGCGGGCCTACTCCAAGAGACAACGCCCAAACCCGCCCTTATAAAGGCTCTTCGTGGGGCGGCCTACCGTGACGCTGATTGGGCCGCCCGTGCTTATCGTTATCGCCCAAAAGCCGAGGATAGCCACCCCAGCCGTCAGGGTGCATTATCAAGAAAACAAAACATCACGAGTGCACACGACTTATTATACTCATCGATTAACAAGAAATCATATCGAGGAGCCAATGCACGGGGAGAAGATTGCAGAATGAAGCCTTGATATCATCGCATAAATTTACCATTTCCGCCTGCCCAGCCCAACCCCCAAAACACACAAACACGACGCCATGTCCCCCTGCCCACGCCATTTTCCAGAGCGAGAGCTGTCTAAGCTAAGCCATCTATGAGGAGACCCCTTCTAATCATCCTCGATATCATCATCACTGATCACTAGGCTCTGCATCTGCAGACTTGGCTCCTCCTCCAATTCCGCTTTGCCCCTTGCCGTCTTGCCGCTCAGAATCGCGCCCAGGCCCCGCTTCTTCCGCGGCGAGCCCTCGTCAGTCGGCTTATCTGTAGCCCAGGACTCAGCCGCACCTAAGCCATTGCCGCTCTCGTCGTCCGCCGCATCATCCCCCTCCTCCTCGCCCGCACCGAGCGAGCCGATGCCCTGGAAGGAGACAATCTTTTCGAGATCCCTAATCTTCATTGTCCCAAAGGAGCAGCGCTTGCGCCGGGCGATGTGCGCCATGTACGGCATGCGCTCGAGGAGCAGTTCCTGGCGCGCCGCACTCCCCAGCGAGAGCAGCGGCGGCGAGGTTGTGGTGGTGGCGGGAGGCTGTCCGTTAGTCTTGCTCGTCGGACGCACCGGAGAGGCCAGCGCCTGGCTGCCGGGGAACCCGTTGGTAACCCCGCCGCCCTTGCGAAACGCCGACGATCCGTCCTTGACGAACCCCGCCGCTTGGGTCGACGGCGGACCACCGTCTTCGCCCTTGAGCATCTTCGTCGCCCACATGTCGGCCATGCCCTCGAGCTCTTCCTTAGTTCGCCATAGTTTTAGGTACGTCGGGTAAAACATCTTGTATGTATCCCCGCCTCGCCCGGTAGGGTGCGATTGCCGCTTCACGGGCGACGGCAGCGAGAACAGCAGCCCGCGCACGGCGACCTGGAACGCCATCTCGTCCTGTCGCAGGATGTGGCTGCCCGAGTCTTTGCCCATATATCCGCCTCCAAACCCCTTGCCGCCGAAGAAGACATCCCACGATGGGTAGAGCAAATCGCTCTCCGATAGGTAGTCAAGGCAGCCGTTGATGTAGTCGAGTGACGAATTGGGGTCGAGCGGGCTGCTCTGCTCGCACGAGAGCGCGTAGTTCTCGTGGAGCGCTGAGATAAAGGTGTGCGTGTCGGTACCCATCTCGTCAATGAGCGTGTCTACCGCGACTTCGGAGCGTTTGGGTCGGGCGAGATGCGACATGTAGTCCGGTAGCGTTTCAACTACGGCTTCGGCGGAGCCCGGCGGGAATTCGCCCCCTCTCTTGTTGTAGACCACTTTGCCTACGGCATGGAAAATCCCGAGCGTCGCCTCCCGTTGCGAAACTAGTTCGAGGGTGTCCTGCTCACCCTGGGTTAGGGCCGGGACACCCTTGGCCCCGCGTTTTGGTTTGGTGAAGGCGACTTTGGAGCCCCAATCCGCTTCGTCATCCCCTTTGACGCAGAAGAATTCAAGAGATGCTATAGCATTTCGAATATCGCCTATCTCCCCCAGGCGTTGGAGGACAAGCGGCCCCGGGGTGCGTCGCCTCCCCGATTTGCGAGCTTCCTTCTGCACCACCAACTCTAAGGCCTTCGTCAGGAAGGTCGCCGCTACCGGATTAAACTCAATAACACCGGTTCCTGGGTGTTTCAAAATCTCCGGACCAAGTAGCCGATGGGCTGTGAAACTGTCCGCCGAGGCCGATGTCGTTGTGAGGAGCGTCTCCGAGATGACCATGACGATCGGCGTAATAGGCTCCGAGTTAGAGCCGAAGCTAAACCCGCCCAGTGCAGGTGTGTTGGCCGCGAGGAACTGCACGATGGCGTTCCGGAAGCCTGTCAGCCCGCTTGACGAGCGCATAAAAGTGTTCGGGAACTCCTCCACCAGTATCAGCCTCCTGTCCGCCCCTTTAGTCGCCCCATTCCCGCTCGCGCTCGGAGGGGCAGGCGGTGGCATGGGAGGCGGCGTCGCCCCATCAGACTCGATATCTAGCTGCCCAAACTTCCCTCCTCTTCCCAGAAACTCTTCGAATTGCACCGCGGCAGACTGGTATCCATGTCCAGCTACCCCAAACGAATTCGCCGGATTCCTCCACTCCAGCACCTCGCACCGCATATCTCTCGCCAGTAACCGCAATGTCGTCGTCTTCCCCGAGCCGGCAGCACCCTTCAGAACCAGCAACCGCTGCCTCGTACGCCCGGCGAACACCTCGTCTAGCCACCGCCTCACGTCCTGCACTTTTCGCTTGTGCACCGCTAGCTCATCGAGGTTAACCGGCGCGAACCGTTCCGACCAAGGGGCGCGCATCGTCGTCGTTGCCCGGCGTCTTCGGTGTGCTTGGCTTGGACGGGCGGAGGAACCGCTGTCCCCCAGCGCCCTGCGAACTGCGTTGCGACGCCCCAATGCCATTACCACTGCCGATTCCATTCCCAACCCCATTCCCATGACCATTCAGCTTCCCATTTCCCACCCCACTCCCCGAGGCACCAGCACCCGCACCCGAAGAAGCAGCCGTCCCAAACCTCTTCTGCGCCGCCCTGGCCCTCCCCACCAGACTCGACGCAGCCGCCGATGCCGACGACACCATCAGCGGCACATCATCATCATCCTCCTCCTCCACGGCCCCATTCCCCTCCGAGATCGGATCACTAACAATATCATCCAGCCTCCCACTGCTCAAATGAAAACTATTCCCATTCCCATTCCCATTCCCACTCCCACCCCCACTGCTGCTGCCACCCCCACCAAACGACAACGACGACGCAAACAGCCCACCACCCCCATTCGAAGAACCCCCTCCCTGACTCTGCCCCAGACCCTGACTCTGACTCTGACTCTGACTCTGACTCCTCCTCACCTGCTGCGAAAACAGCGTCAGCAAATCCGCCGACCGGCCCTCCTTTTTCTTCTTCCTGGGCGTGCCACCACCCCCCACCCCGTCATCACCACCATCATCATCATCATCACCCTCCTTCCCATCCCCCGCCGCGGTTGCTGCTGCCGCGGCGGCCTTCCGCTTCCGCTGTACGCCGGCTCGTGTGCGGTTCTTGAGCGGGCTGGTGGTCGGGCTGCGGGTGGCTGCCAGTCGGGTTGATGGGGACGGGGGTGCGATGGTGGAGCGGGCGGTGGCGCGCTTGCGGAGCGTGCTTGGGGAAGGGGGGATGGTGTTCGTGTTGATGTTGGTGTGGGTACTGCTGGGACCGGAGGCGGTTGTGGTGGTGGGATTGGAATTGGAATTGGCGGTTGGGTTCGGTTTGTTGGGGGATCGGGCCTTGTCCGGTGAGGAGAAGAGGAAGCGTTTTAGGGTGTTTCTGTTTTGGTCGTCGTCGGAATCGTCGTCGTCGATGATGGCGCGCTTGCGTCGCTTTGCGGGCGGCGCCATTGCGGATGATTTTGGGTTTGATCGAGGTGTTGCATTGGTCACGTCACATTGGGAGATGTGCGGGTCGAAATGTCGCTTGTGCGTGTTTCAATGGGATCGATCGATTCGGAAGGGTGGTTGTTGTGGTGGTCGAATACTCTGTTGTTGATGGCAGCCAATGGATTCAATGCTCCAGGCAGCCAAGGAGGGCAGCTGAAAGTCAGATTGGCAAGTTCAGCTGTGATTGACAGGGGGGTTCACAGAACTTTTGACGTACATGATTAACCCTAACCCTGACGCCATCCTCAGACACAACCTGACGACTTACACGCTCCTTCATGAAGCACATTCGATAGTTAAGCTTGTGGGAGGTCGAGAGAATGGTTTCTGTTATACCGTTTCAAGTGCACAATGAGGGAAACATTGTAAGAGTCTCACTTCTTGCACCAACAACTACGTCTCCCCCCCGCCCCTTCCACAGACCACAATGATATCTGGTCATCACGAGTATACGATTCAAATTCAGCCGCTCAGTCGCTATCTGGGTATGTAGAATTATTGTGTATGCAGTATAAAGCCAAACGGATATAACCCCAACCCCAATAACTCCTGGTTCAGCACCACCAAGCCCGAACCCATCCCATCCCATCCCATTCTGAATCCACAACGCTCCAAGGCCCAGCCCAGGGAATCCGTCAAACGGCTCTCACAACTTCCCAAACATCACCTGGAAAATATCGACCTGAACCGAAGAAAACTCCACCTTCCTCAACTCGAACCTGATGCTTTCACTTCCCGGCTCAACAAACCCGTCATCCTCCTCCTCGTCCTCCTCATCCTCATCCTCACCATCACTATCCACCTCCTCCTCATTACTATTTCCCTCATCCTCATCACTATCCATCCCCTCATCATCTTCTTCCCCATCCTCCCCCGAACTAACAGCATCCACAAACAACGCATGCTGCCCAGCCCCGCCATCCCCAAACTCTCCTCCTCCTCCGAGTCCTCATCATCATCAGACTCAAGACTCGAAAGCGAATCCTCCACCAACGCCCACACATCTGAATCCCACGCACTCAGAATCGCACCCGCACCACCACCACCACCACCACCACCGCCACCGCCCCCAGCCAACGGCGTGGTGGCAGGCGCCTCCAAGATCTCAAAACAGTGCAGGCCTATTCCAAAATAGCGCAACCCAATCTCTGGACGGAGCGAGATGATGTCGATGATTTGGCTGGCAAAATCAAACTCGAATAGCTCGGTGATCCTGTTCAACGGGTGTGTCCTCATCCTTTGGACGTGGAGAACGCGTAGCTGGGGTATGTTGGGGAGGCGGCGGAGGAAGGCGTGCTTTTAATTTTTTTTTAAGGCTGGCGTTAGTTTATGGTCACGCGATGGAAGGAGAAGACCAAGGTCCAGGAGGGGGGGGGGGGGAGACGGTTGTTGAGGCTTACCCAGTCCTTGTATTTCATCGCGACAGACAGTTCGCGCAGGTTCTTCATGCGGCCACTGGTGAAGTACAGTGACATCTCAGTAGACAGGGCCCATTCCAGGCCATGGCCCCTGAGAAACACCTTGCGCAGGCTCTCATGGTGCGGCTTGATGGCTCCCTGAAGATTGTATCCAAGGGTAACATAGAGACCATAGGCCCCGGCCGACACCGCAGGAACAAGCCCTCGAGCGAGTTTGGCGCGAGTGTCTCCTTGATAAAGCTGATCAAGGGTAGGGACATGGTGTCGGTGTGGATGACCTTCAGTGCGAGGTGGTACTTTCGCATGACATCGACGGATGGACTTTTGTTTGACGAGAAGCTAAAGGTTGTACGCACCTGAGTCGGGTAGAAGTGCCGGCGCAACATATTCCACAGTTTTTCGAGCTTGCCGCAGCTGAGAAGGGTGAGGTTGGTCAACACCGACCAATCGAAGGCATATCTGCAGACGTGAATGGACAAGGGGACTCGCTCCAGCGCCAGTTTTTGCAGTTTTAGTTTCCCTTCCAAACGTGTCCTGCAGCTGTGTTTGGGACTGATCGGCTGCGGGACTTTGGAGAGAGTGTACGGAAAAGCGCTCGTCTTTTCAGGCTGTAGGACCGCAACATCGACTGCCGGTTGGTCCTGGAGTTTTCGCTTCGGAATATCGTAAATCTTCCCTACCAAAATCCCAAGAACGCCCCCTAGCCGCCTCACTCCAATAGTACTTTCACCGGGCCACCGCGCCCCGTGGTCGATTTGTTCAAGACCGGGCCCATCCCAGGGATAGGCAAAGGCCAAGTTGAGGGCCCTGCTTGAAATTCCAACACTGAGTTCCCGAAGGGTGTCCTTGGAACGCCCAATGAGCACCGCCATTTCGTCTAGATAACCAATCTCGTCGATATTCAAAACAGCTAGGCTTTGGAGAGGCGGGAGCACACTGAATGTGGGATACCCACAGGGGTATTTGCAGTACGGAACCGGTACCCGGGGACGTGGGTGACCTTGACCAGGAGGCAGCATAAGACCAATAGGCGTAGTTCGGGTTCCCTGTGGGACGAGCGCCATGCTGTCCTCCTTGCCGTAGGGGTCCGTGGTTCCAACTTTTTGTATGCATTTGGTATTGTCGTGCCAGCGGACCCTTACACTGCTCAGCTTGCACTTTTTGGCCGGTTGGTGAGCCAGTGATCCCAGGGCCTCGAAAACGTAGGGAATAACGCCCGTGGGCATATCCCAGGAGAAGCTCTCGAGATTGCTCATCCTGTTGATGGCGTTGGCGACGAGAGTCCCCAGCATCTTGCCACCGGTTTTATACACCATATATTCTGCGACCAACATCTCGGAGCTATTGCCGATGCTGAAGGTTTTAGTGTACTGGCCATGGTTGTAGTTTGAGAGACCGGACGATTGTAGGGTGTTCCGGTCATGGTTCTCGCCGACCCTGCGGGCGAAGGTGCTCTCAATGCAGACTGTCGATAAGCCTTGTATTAGATCATATATCCCCCTGTGTCCGCTCGTGGCGGTTCGACTTTCAGGCCATGCGATATCGAAGTGTGAGTAGATGTGGGGAATGGCGAGGTTGTAAAGGGTCGTGTTAGTCAAAACAAGGACTGTCAAGTCGTGGAGTGTCATATTCTAAGGTAGGCAGCGTCGGTTAGTGTTTGGCGACTGCCAAAGTAAGTATTCCACGTGCCTTGATAATCAGCTGTAGGATGTCAAACGGGAGATCCAGAAGAGTTAAAGGGTGTTTCCGGTGGCACTTGGCCCATAATGGTTGGGTAGCAACGGGATTTGCCTCTGCTAAATTTGTAACAGGAGTCGGCAAGCCCATCATGGGGGTTACTTCTCGCCCAGATCACACAAAGTGACATGAGGGGGGCGGGTGATATCCAGCCGAACAGGAGGCCCTGCTAAAAAGTAAAGCTTGAAAGGGTGGTATACGCTACCACTTGCGAAGTATCAGGTGCTGGGAGTCGGTGGTTGGGATGCTCTGATATGGTTGAGGCAGAAACGTAGGGATGCTCAGGTATAATTGTTTCTATTGCCCGGCATGGGTTTGCGAACTATGGGAGACATGGAGAACTTGAGGAAACAATATTGAAACATGCCGAAAGCGGGTTCTCATCCGCACTTCGAAGGGATTGGCCCGAAATACCTCATGAAAGTGAAGCAACTTGAGCAGCGGCGATTAGGCCATTTCACTTGGTTTGGCGAGGTTGTGACGAGACTGCGACTTCCGTGTTGAGAACCGCTGTTGCCGCCCTTGCCTCGGAGAGGGAAGGGTACCTACCTAGGTAGGCATCTCGCTGCGAACATAAAAACAGGTCAAGTAGTTGAATGTATCCCTGGTAAAGATAATGGTTGATTTCATTCTACTTAATCTGTAAGTATCCAACTTAGATACTCCACAGCCGGGTGCTTCAAAGTTTGAGGATATGATGGCCACGAGATCAATCCCGAATTCGCTGCGAGTGGAGCATCGTCACAACGACAACCACACAAAAGCTAGTGCCCAAACACATTTCATCTTAACTTAGTTGTTCTTTCCTAAACAGGCAGGACCACCTGCATCTAAGGTGGTTGATTTTAGATGCAGACCCCGCCTTCATGACCCAACCCCACGTTTTAGTGTATTTTTCCCACACGATCATTCCTATCTCAGCCCTTCCGTCTGTCTCTCGCAAGACGATGAATGATCTCTATTTTCGAATTTTGGCTTCAGAGAGGATTGGCATAGTTATCATATCGGAATAAGGCAACCTGTTTGAGCGATGCCAACTCACAGTCGCCATCTGATGGAGCGACAGGGCATCGCCGAGCTTTGGTTCCTACCTTACCCACGCGTTCGTTTCGTCGAGAAACAACCCCACCATTTCCCGAACGTCTGCTGCTCCCCGCCGTTGCATCGGTCCTCGTGCCGGGCAGCAAACGACAAAAAGAGGGAGGCCGGAGTCCCTGCGCGCATATAGCGCTTAAAAGGCCATTTGACCGTCTTCTATACAACCCTTGTTCCGCATCGTGGCCCTCTATCCTTTATTCTCTGGGTATTTAAAAGGCCCGGAGAATCTTGTGGTTTGTTTTTTTTCCACAAACAATAGTTACCTCAATACTTGGGTCATCCCCCTGTCAAACCTGTTGCTCCCCAGCACCCTGAGGCTTGGCACGGCTGAGCTCCCGTTTCGTTGCTTGTTGGCCTTGTCGCGTCGTCATCTCTGCCCAACCGCTATCCCACCCTCATCCGTCACTACTTGAACAGTTGACACGCTGTTGTTTGGGCGCAAACGGACAAACCACGTTGCCTAAAGCTAGGGGTGAGTCTTCGCGGTAGCCCTCCACAATATTTATTGCAAAGGTGTCATGCATGCCATTGCCAGGTTTTCAGGCTGCTTGTTTCCTGATCGGCTGTTTAAAATGACCGCTCTCCCGCCCCGTGATCCAACGCTGACTTGACCCCGTCACCTGCAGCCAACCTCAAACGCTACATTTTATATCGCACCTAGTTCCCGAGCTTAACAAGCAGTCGCAACAACGTCGCAATACGAGCCAGACAATATTCCCTCCTCTGCCATACCACATAACATCATCGAAACCAGAACCACCTGCGCCTGCATACACACGACTAAACTCGGCAACCCCCACCGAGTATTCCTGAAGAAGCTATGGCATCCTTTGTCGAAGGCCTGTGGCAGTCCATCTTCACGCCGGGCCCGACGCCCACGCTGCTCGTAGCGACCAACGTCACATTCGCGGCCCTGCAAGCGGTGCTCGCCAGCCTGCTCTACGCGACCCACAGCATCCACTTCCTCATCCTCTCGGTGCTGTGCGGCGGCCTCTGGGCGGCCATCAACTGGTTCGCGCGCGAGCTCAAGGCGCACCAGCAGGAAGAGGAGGAGAAGAAGCGGCGCACCCTCGCGGCCCGCCCGCCACCACCACGGGTGGCGTCCTCGGACGATAGTGAAACTGAGGTGGAGGCCGCGACGTCAACGGCTAGCCTGCGCAAGGTTCCGACGGTAGCGCCGCCGCCGGCTGCAAAGGCCGTCGCGGCGGTCAGCACCGAGGTGGAACCGGCTGAGGCGCGTGGGGAGCTGAAGCTCAGGGTTGTCGAGGAGCAGCTGCCGAGTCCGAGCCAGGGGCAGAGGAGTGGCGTCAGCACCGAGGACGAGTGGGAGAAGGTTTCGGAGAACGAGAAGGATAAATAAATAAAGCGATTGGGTGTGGCTAGTGGGAGTCTTATGCTGGCCGTCGTGGATAGGAGGCCATGGGACTGGACATGGGCAGATTTGGTTGGGCTCTGTTCTGCTCTAGAGATGTAAATAGAGGAGGTCAAGGCCACGGAGAAAGCTCCAGAGCTCAAATACAATCAACCAACAACAGACTTTGGCGGTGTGGTTCAACCTACGCCGTGAACCTCTTACCAAGTTTTAGTGATAATCCGTTAGCTTCTCGTACCCAGTTTACAGCCATATCGGCCTGTGATCGGAGCTGTCCCAAAAATCTACAAGTACAAGGTGAGTGCATGGCGGGGTTCAGGGAGTCACGGGAATTCTCAGCTCTGAACGATAACAATGAGTGGGTGCACGTGATCTGAAATTTCAGGCTTGGCATCCAACTCTGGGAGGAGCTCCAGCCTCGACTGCGACTCCGTTCTATCTGCGATACCGACCGCCGACCACGAATAAACATCGACAAGTCCGGTCCCAACAAAACTCACAACTACGGATTTGAAATTTGGAGCAGGTTACCTGTCTCCCCACAATCCGTCAAGATGAAGCTAGTCAGGTAAGCCGTCATTCTGCACCATTTTCATCTTTTGCACAGCGTTCCCCAAGACACAACACACGCGACGCAACACACCCAACGAACTCCCAAAGCAATATCAGCCACCACCCAACCAGACAAACGATCACGCACTCTCCCGAGTCCAACCCTCCACCAAATTCAATCTACCACCTATTCATTTCAAAGACCCCCCTCCCAACTAACCACACCCCATGCCCTACCCAGATTCCTCATGAAATGCGCCAACGAAACCGTCACCATCGAGCTCAAGAACGGCACCATCGTGCACGGCACCATCGCTTCGGTCTCCCCGCAGATGAACACGGCCCTGCGCAACGTCAAGATGACGCCCCGTGGCCAGGACGCCATCCCGCTCGAGACCCTCAACGTCCGCGGCAGCACCATCCGCTACTTCATCCTGCCGGACTCGCTGCCGCTCGATACCCTGCTGATTGACGACGCGCCGAAGCCCAAAAACAAGGCCCGCAAGGAGGCCGACCGCGGGGCTGGCGGTGGACGGGGCGGACGCGGTGGACGCGGTGGCGGACGCGGGATGGGGAGGGGGAGGGGGAGAGGCCGCGGGAGGGGTTTCTAAAGCTGGCCGGCCTGGGTTGTTATGGTTTGGTTTGGTCTGGTCTGGTCTGCAATGCTGGGGCTGGAAAGGGGAAAGTCAGAGGCTGGCGGCATGGGCGTGCACTCTTTTATCTATCAAGATAATTAGGTGCCGGGCCGGTATGTGGATGGCAGGACGGAAGTCGAGAAATAACCGGGTGGACGGAGACATTATCTACACGCCATTTATCTACACGCCCAACGGGGATGAGTCCTGCCGTTGGCCTGGCTCGGACGGTGGGAGAGGTTAGCCGAACAGCGCTGATCTGGTTCGGCTGAGACGGTGCTGTTTGTCTTGCTGGTCGCCGCGGGTTTAGGGGGCGGCTCTCAATCTTGTGGCGTTCTAGGACGGACTGAAAAAATGCCATGGGGTTCTTGCTTGGTCTGGCATCTCGCGGACGTGTATGTAGCGAGCTGTGGGCTGTCGTACTTCACGAGAGGAGGGACAGCAAATAATACCCATCAAACACCATATCTCCGTGCGATCTCTTTGCTACTCCTTTTTACTCCCGCCATATCCTCACAATTTGCAGCTTCTCCCACCCTGCCTGCTTCCCGCTCGTCCCAACCGTCTCTGCCTTCCACGCGCCACCCTCCAACCCCCGAATCCGGCTCTTGACCTCCTCCGGTTTATTCTGCGCGCACAGCAGCAGATACGCCACCCCCCGGGTCGACAGCACCTCAGGCAGCGCCTCAATCAGCCGGTCCGTAATCTCCATGCCGTCCCTACCCCCGGCGTACGACAGCGCCAGCAACCGCGAATCCTCCTCGTACGCTGCCGCCGTCGACGCTTGCCCCTCTCTTCCCCCTTCCGCTCCCTGCTGGTACATGGACGGCAGCTCCGGCGTCGGCACATACGGCGGATTAAACACCAGCACGTCCACGCTGCCCGGCCGCACGGCCCCGACAAGATCCCCCTGCGCCGTGCCCAGGTGGTAGCCCGCTCCCGTCCCTAGCCCAGTCCCACCCGCAACCCCCGCCCCGGTTGCCCCGGTTGCACCCCCATCCTCTGGCGCTGCCGCTGCCGCTGCCAATGGTGATGCCAATGGTGCTGCTGCTAATGGTGCTGCTAATGGTGATGCCAATGGCAAAGGTAACGCATCGTCCCTCACAGCGCGGCGCACCGTCTCGCGCGTGGCCACGCACGCGAATCGGTTGACGTCGATGCCGAGGGTCAGCACGTCGCGCCGCGCAAAGAGGGTGTGGGCGTGGGCGGTGAGGAAGGCGAGGACGACGCCGGAGCCGGGGCCGATTTCGAGGAGGAGCGGGGTGGGCGATGCCGAGGGGGTTGATGCTGCTAGGGGGGTTGGTGAGTGATGAAAGGGGGTGGGGGTGGGGGTGGTGGGAAAGCGGGTGGCGAGAAAAGAGGTTTCCGAGGGGGAGGAGAGCGTGTCCAGGAGGAGGAAGGAGTCTTCGGCTGGTTCGTAGACGCGGGCGTAGGGGACGTGGGAGGTTGAAGGGGTGGGGAGCATCGTTGGTTAGTATCTTTTGGGGTTTGTTTCTTGGTTGGGTGGTTGGTTTGAACTGTTCTGCTCGGAAAGCAGTGCGGTTGGGCCGGTCGTGATAGCTTCACTTTTGACGGATTTGGTTGATGGAGGGTCATGCTGAGTGAGGGATTACTTGGCTGAGGGGTAGAAAATCAAGGGGTGGGGCACGTGATAAACAGTGGATGATAGATGATGGAGTGCCCATTATACTTGATTCTCTAATCCCACAGTGTTATCGAATACAAGAGACCATGGAGGATAGCTTTGGCTCGATTCTTTGACAAGCGAGTGAGATTGGGGAAGTCCGTGAGGCTACCCATCCGGGCCATCCCCATTCCCATACCATCCCAATCCACAAGCACAAACTACTCATACACCCCCTTGTTAACCTCCCCCGACAATTCTCAGGGCACAAATTGTGATTAAAACTTCCCAGATTCAATCATAACAGTGGCATATCATTTTCAAGTCCCAAGTTACACCCTACTTGGCAAATCACCAGGCCCAAGATCCTCTATTTCCTCAACTCATCGGTCACCATGCCATCCCCTTTCCTATATACCCTTCTACCCAACCCCTCCAAGCCCTTCACATAACACAACAGGCAATATCACACCCCGGATCCGCCGCATTTGGCCCCAACCCCCAACGGAAACCGTACCGAACCTTGGTAACCATCCGGACCATATTCCGATCATAGACTTTCCCAAGACCACTAGATACTTCCCCGTCAGCACCATTTCCATTTACACCAACCTTCCATAAGCAAACAATTCACACAGTCTTTTTTTATAGACAAGGTAATAATGGTGATAGTGAAGAGGAAACGCACCATTTCGGACACGGCTCCCCTTGCGCAACCAGCCTCGACGGCAGCGGCCTAGCCTGGCCATCGACAAACTGCGGGCAGGTGTCGAAGCCCATGCCGGGATAGCAGGGTGTGGTGATGGTGGCCCAGCGGTGGCCGCAGTGGAAGTCGCGGTAGTGGGTGACGAGGCACATTTTGTGTTTTCTTTCTTGCCTCTTTCTTTCTTCTTCCTTCTGGGTTGGTCGTTTTGCCCAGTCTCGGGGTAGGTTGGGCGAGGTATTCAGTGGAAATTGAGTTGGTTTTGGCCGACGGAGATGTGTAAAGCAGTGTTAGGTTGTTTCTGCAGGAAGGCGCGAGCTGGGGATGTACAAGGCACTCGAATAGCGGATCAATTGTCTGCTGGAGGGTGCTGCCAGTTGGAGACAGTGAGTCAAGCATGCACCCATATCACCACGATCCAAACTCAGCGTTATGACCACCCACAAAACACCCGAAAGTAAGAACGAACGATAATTATTTGTCCTTCATACCACCAGATCCAAAAACATACGCCACGCCACGCTGCTGCTTCGAAACACCTCGCAATGCAACAAACCCTCCTTCTATCCCTTCCCACAACCCACTCACTCCTCCTCCGCCTCCCGATTCAACTCCGCCAAAGACAAGGACCTCCGCCGTCCCGTCTCCCGTACCCCTCCCCCACCCGGACCATCCACCACCCCCTCCACCACCCCGTCACTCGTACTCCCACTCCCACTGCCCACCCCACTCGACGACACAGCAACCATCCCGCTCACCAACCTCTCCAGCAACCCCTCGATCCTCTCCATCCCTTCCTCCAACGCCTCCAACCTCGACGTAATATCGCTGACCTCGTCACTCTCGCTCAACACCCCCTGCAGCTCGGCCCTGAGGCCCGGAAACGGCGCGATACTGTCCCTGCGCCCAACCACCCTCAACCCCGGTCCCGGCCCTGGCGGTGGCGGCGCTGCACCAACACCCACACCCGTCCCTGCACCCGCACCGGCACCCGCTCCCGCTCCCTGACCACCTTGACCACGACCCTGTACCTGTGCCTGTGCCTGTGCCTGTGCCTGTGCCTGCCCCATCCCCAGCCCCAGCCCCGGCTTAAACAACAACCCGTCCGGCGACGGCTGCGCCTGTACCTGTGGCGTAGCCGGATGCCTAGCACCCGCGGTAGCAAACTGCCGACGGATCAGGTGGCGCGTCATATCGTCGTCGGCCGCAATATCAGCGAGGACGCCGTCGGGCAGGGGGATGTCGAACACGGTGGCGATGTCGCCGTGGGCGGTGATGCGCCAGCGGTCCCAGAAGCGGCGGCGGATTTTCAGGGGGGGGTGGTAGTGGGCGCGTGCGAGGGTCGGGGTCGGGGAGAGGGCGGGGAGGAGGGTGGTGCTGAGGCTGCCGGCGATGCTGATGCTGCCTGTGCCTGTGCCGGTGCTGGGGCTGGTGTGGGGGCCGAGGGAGCGGCGCTCGGCGAGGGCGATGAGGGGAGGATGGGGAGGTTGATGAGGCGGACGGAAAGGACGTGGATTTTGTGGAACCAGCGCGGGGAGACGCAGAATTTGAGGGGCACGAGGAAGAGGATGGCGAGGATGTTGAAGGGTGGGGGGTAGGCGAAGATGGCGTCGCCTTTGACGCCCTCGAGGGTCATGACGGCGCGGCGGAACTGGATCTCGGCGGGCGCGTTGTTGACAATGTGGCCGAAGGTGGTGGAGAGCATCGACACTAGGATGGTGAGGAAGAGCGTGTTGCCGAGGAAGGCAAAGGTCACCATGAGGGCGGGGCCCAGGATTTGGTGGAAGTCGGTCTGGGTGTGTTAGTGACTAGGAAGTCAAGGGCATACCTCATTAGACTCACCGAACGCTGGATACCGGACCCGTCCAGGCCAAACCAGATGTAAATCATCCACTTGCTGATGGTCCTGTTAGGCGTTAGCAGATAGAACATCACACCGAATCCCCGGACTACCTACGCAGCACCAAAATGGCCATTTCCCAGCCAAATCAGCGAGAGCAGGAAACCAAGAAAGCACCATATGGCCAGAGCCGACAGCAGCGCAAAGTCGGACATCATCGACCTAAGCGACAGAAACACCAGGTTGTCCGAGAGCAGGTTGAACGCCAGGCGTGGGATCAGCACCGGGGCGCCCATAGCCAGCACGTCGAGGGCTTGCTGCCCTGCTTCCGGCTTCCCAGCCCCCCAGCCGTAGACGCGGATGCCCAGGTAGATCCAGTAGATGACGGCGAAGGTGACGTCGAGAAAGGACCACAGGTTCTGGGCGTACACATCCCTACACCTTTGTGTTAGCCAACGTGATCGTCACTCAGCAAAAGTCGAGCAGAATACCTACCATCCGTGGCCCAAGAGCGTGGCAAACTGGTCCAGCACCCATCCGAGGGCGTAGAACGTAAAACACATCTCAAGGGTAGTAATGCGCGT
Organism: Chaetomium olivaceum; assembly: GCA_039881045.1. NCBI lineage: Eukaryota > Fungi > Ascomycota > Sordariomycetes > Sordariales > Chaetomiaceae > Chaetomium > Chaetomium olivaceum. The sequence continues at coordinate 394,124 of JAYWVB010000017.1, forward strand.
GCCATCCCGCTCGCTCATAAAGGCCAGATACAATGCCAGCAGCACCACAAAGTGCATCATCTCGAGGAGGTTCCTCGTGCGGGGCACCACCAGGCGGTAGTGGTTGAGCAGCGGCGCCTCGCGGGGGTTGTACAGCGAGATGGGCCGCTGCTTGTACCGGTCGGGGATGATGTCCATGTAAGTCGAGGGGGTGTAGATGACCCTCCCTTCATAGATGGCATCGACACTGTCACACGTCCCTCTACATCAGCATCTACGCCCTTCCTTACCACTCGATCCCACCATCAACAGGACAAAAAAAAAAAGAACAAGGACAAACTCACATCTTCTGACAACTGGTACTCGCCAAGAACACACGACTCTCGCTCAAAATGGCCACCTCGAGCGCCGGCAGCGTCCGATGCCTCGCGCTCGACGCACCCGCCTCGGCCCTCACCGACTCGGGGGCATTCTGGAACGGCTCAAAACCCGCAATCAGGATATGCGCGAGCACCAGCAAATTCCGCGGCCCCTCATTATCCTCATTAAACCGCCTCAAAATCCTCGTCGCAATCAATTCGCACAGCATGGCCCGCGTAAAGTTCACATTCTGGCGGTTGCTCAGATGCGCCTGCTCGCTGAGGAACTGGGCGCGGTTGACCAGCAGGGCGTAGACGATGGAGATGTCGTCCTGCTCGTACAGCTTGTCGACCAGGGGGCGGATCACCGACACGTTGAGCCGCACGTCGCGCAGCTGGTCGAGGGACAGGTAGTCTTCGACGACTGAGATGATGTCGCGCCGGATGCGGTGGATGGTGGTGTAGACGGGCAGGCTGCGTACGTGGGGGGAGTTGCCGCCGCCGGGGTGGTGCCGCCGCCATCGTTAGCAGTGGCGTTGTTGTTGTTGGCATCATTCGGGTGGTGCCGTAGCTTTGGCAGGAAAATACGTCGCCGTCGAGGTTGTGGGAGAAGGCGGCGCGCTGGGGAAGGAGCGGACGCCGTTCCGAGGGTTCTTGGATGCGGATGGCTTGGTGGCGGAAGCCGGTCGAGGTCGTCGGTGTGGTTGATGTTACACCACCGTGGCCGAAGCTAGTGGCGGGTGCGGTAGCGGGTGTGGTTGTAGACCCAGAAGTAGGAGGAGGATTAGTGTTAGTGTTGTTGTTGCTGTTGCTGCTGCTGGGGACGGAAACGGGCCCTTGGTTGGCCGGTCCGTCACCCATGTCCTCTCCTCCGCGGTTGGCTATATCGATGTTTTGTTATTTGGAGAATTGACAGTGGTCTACTCGACTGCGTTGGATGTCTCCTGCTGTGTGTAACGTGTGTGCGCGATGCGATAAGTGTTGGTGTTGTGTGTTTTGTATGTTTTGTGTGTTGTATGTGTCGCCCAATTGAGGTTTTGGCGTTACTGCAATGCAAAGTTGATGTTGGGAAAAATCAATCCTCTATCTTACAGATAAATCACCTCCTTCACGCCTTCGGATGGTCAATGAGCCTCATGATATCATCTTGTGTTTCCGGGTCAAAGTGCAGGCTGGGATAGGCTGTCATTGACGTTGGAGATCCCTGCGACACACGAGATAAACTTGAGACGGGAAAGGGAGCTAAAAGGAGCTCGCTGTGCCCCACTCCTCCCTGTCTCAAAGAGCAACCCCTTCCTTGATTTTGAGACGCAGCTTTCGAGTTCAAGTTGACAATGCCATAAAAGGAAGCTACAGTTATTCCCTCTCTGCCTGGCGTTATTTGTGACTCGCCACCAATCGCAACCCAACCCTGTTTTGACTTCTACGGGCTCGGAATGCTTATCACGGGCTCGGTGAGAAACGGAGGCCTCCATTTGATATCACGATCCCAATCCGGACGACTACATATGTCTCGGCGACTGTGCATGAGGGAGGGGTAGCTCGAGAACGGGTTGCTTGGCAGTTATTCATGCTGCTTCTGCTTCGAACTCGCGGTAGGGCCTCTCCATGTACTAACAGCAGAGAGCCCGCATACGACTTCCCGTAGACTTTCCCATATTCATATTTCCACTCTCCTCACGTCCTGCAATATGATTTCTTTGGCTGGCTACTGACCCGTGCCATGGCATTGCTGAACAGAGTAGAGTAACTGGCCAAGATTAAACACCAGGAAACTAGACACAGACAAGTCATGGCGAGACTAAGGGGTTATATTGGCACAGAGGTGTGTATAGACACTGGTACAAAAGGAATCTCGCATCTCAGCTCTATCCGAGTAGCCGCCCGTCTATTGAGCCTTGGAAGAGACGATCCCTGCATCGCGTTAGCCATACTGTCCCCTCGCACATCATCCAGAAAAACCTACTCTCCACATCCGCCACGCTCTGCTGCAGAATCTGCTGCAGCACCTTGGGGTTCTCCAACTCCTTCTGCACCTTGGCAATGATGCTCTGGGCGAGCTCCTTCTGCTGGCGCTGCTTGACCTGGCTCTCGTAGCGCACCCACGAGTCCAAAACGCTCTTGGCCTCGGCAGCCAGCGCCGTGCGCTGCTCGAGCTCGTAGGCCTCAGCCTCCAACTTGGCGGTTTCCTACAGGAATCATACTGTCAGCGGCAAGAGCCGGAAAACCCCGGATCCCTACACCAAGGCAACCCACCTTAGACACCTCGAACAGGGTCTTGGTCACATCAATGACGCCCGACATCTGCTTGACGTCCTCGATGCGCGTCTTGACGGCCTGGGTGTGGTCGGCACGGGCGGCGTTGAGGATGTTCTTGATCTTCTCGTTCTGGCCCTCGGCCCACTCGCGGTACATGGGGCCGCCGAACTTGATGAGGGCGGTCCAGACACTGAGCAGGCAGACGGCGACGACGGTCTCCTCATTCATGACGTAGTACTCGTTGCTGAGCGCGTAGATGGAGGCACCGGCGGCCGACGACAGGATGGCCGTCTTGGAGAGCAGGCTGTTGCCGGGCATAGCGTCGAGGATCGACTGGGCCTTGGTCTTGGGGTCGGTCGTCGGCACATTCGAGGTGCGGCGGGCCGTGACGAGGGACGAGACGGCAGGGAGGGCGCGCGGAGCCACGGTCGGTCGCAGGCGGGCGGCCCCTTCGCAGGAGGTAGGTAGTCAGTTCTCCGTCGGCGGACTCAATTGGGCGCACATATCCGGTTGGTGTACTCACCGACAGCACTTCTCGCCAAGCGGGACGCCATTGTGAAAAGGGTGGGATATCGATTGCGGGACGGCTTGACGTCGTTGTCGGAGCTTGCTGCTGCTGCCAAGGGCGAATTGAGGTTTTAACGGAATGCCTTGACCCGGCTCTTTGCCGTGGAAATGTCACGTGGCACGACGGCTGACCTGGTGGGTGAGTTAAGCTATCATTATCAGCTCCAGAACTCCATGCTTGGCATCCATCAATTTTCTGCCGAATTGGATCTGCCCCCACTTAATTTTTGCTGGACCGAGTCGCAAGAGGGAGCCTCGAAACCGAAAAGTGAAGATCGAAGGACAACACAGCAAAATCGCGAGCGGTTTTACCTCAAGATTCAATTTCAACATGCCGGCTGCTGTGGGGGATACCGCAACCAAAACTGCGGGCAAACGGAAACGCCAGGAGAACGGGGATGTGACGAAAAAGAGGAGGAAATCTGCGGGCGGCGACAACCTCGAGGCCACGATCGAGAGGCTCGAAACCGAAATCCAAGAGTCAAAAAAGCACTACAACAACATTGCGACTCTTATTGAACTTGCGCAGAAGGGAGACCAAGACTCAAAAGCTGCTCTGGCCGCCTCGGAGGCCCTCTGTCGCATCTTCATCCGGCTTTTAGCGGCAGGCAATTTGGTGAAAAGGAAGGATGTGTCGGAAAAGGATGCCACCGTAACGGGCTGGCTCCGGGACCGCTTAGCCGACTACAGGGGGGCTCTCCTGGCCATGTTCCGGAGCAAGAAGCTGGCGTCGAACGCCCTGACACTGGCCATGGCCCTTCTCAAAGCGGAAGCCCAACACCTCGGCGACCGGGCGGAAGCAGTGTTTCCCCGGTACTTCTTTTCGGATATCGTCGCCAGTCTCCTCGAATCTCCTGTTGAGCAGCTATTGGAGGAATTCTCGGAGAAGTTCGTGGATGAGTACCACGATATCCGTTTTTACACCTTCGAGGCCATCAAGTAGGTTGTCTCGCTTTTACTGGCCCCGGACAGTGTGTTAACAATGAATAGGACCTATTTAACAGAGCGAGAACATTCTGTGGACGAAGACATCCGGAACACGGTGTTTGAGGTGCTGATCAGCATGGAGGACGTGCCCGAGTCGAACGACGACCTGGAGGAGTTCTACATCGAGCCGCCCCAAAAGAAGAAGCATCCGCTGCGCTCGCTGTCTCAGCACAAGAAACAGGCCCAAGAGGCATGGTTGGCGCTCATGCATCTTGGCCTGAGCAAGGAGCAGAGGAAAAAGGTACTGGAAGCCATGGCCGCGTCTATTGCTCCCTGGTTCACTCAACCCGAGCTGCTCATGGATTTCCTGACCGACTGCTACAACTCGGGCGGCTCCATATCACTCCTCGCCCTGTCGGGGGTATTTTACCTGATGCAGGAGCGCAATCTCGACTACCCGGAGTTCTTCACCAAGCTCTACTCGTTGCTCGACGCCGATATCCTCCACTCCAAGCACCGCTCGCGCTTCTTGCGCCTGCTTGACACCTTCCTCGGGTCCTCCCATTTGCCCGCAGTGATGGTGGCCAGCTTCATCAAGCGGTTGGCCCGTCTAGCGCTAAATGCACCGCCGAGTGCCATTGTGATTATCGTTCCCTGGTTCTATAACCTTTTCAAAAAGCACCCTCTCACGACCTTTATGATGCACCGTGTGCCTCGGAGCAAGGAAGAGAAGGATCTGCTGGAGACGGAAGGCTTGGATGACCCCTTTCTACCGGACGAGAAAGACCCGATGGAGACGCACGCCATCGACAGCTGTCTATGGGAAATTGTGCAGCTGCAGTCCCACTACCACCCCAACGTCGCCACAATCGCCAAAATCATTTCGGAACAGTTCACCAAGCAGGCGTACAGTCTTGAGGACTTCTTGGACCACTCTTATGGCAGTGTAAGTGTTTCTCAACAGGGTAGCAGCTGAACCAAGCTAACAGACGGCCGCATAGCTCCTCGAGGCTGAAATAAGCAAGGAAGTCAAGAAGCCACCAGTCGTCGAGTACATGATTCCGAAGAGAATATTCACCAAAGCTGATGGGGCTTCAGAGGAGACGGACAGCTTGCTCGTCAGTCTGTGGGATTTTGGTTCGTCATAGGGTTTTCTCTATCTCATCTACTGGACCTCCCCGGATCGGAAGCCAAAGGGCCTCCTCATTCTTCTCCCCGAAGGCTCATGACTTCATGCAACGTTCCAAGATACACCGCTAGGCACGTGTTGCCGTCGCACAACCATGTCTCGAAAACCGGCCATGCAGGCGGGTGTGCACTGCATGTCCGTTTGAGGACGGAGAGTTGAGGACAGTGTCCGGCCCGCCGACGCCAACCCGACGGCCCCTTCCGACGGTACACACTGCTTGTTACGGCATTGGGAACATGAATGGCGCGGCCCCTAAGTACGGCAAGCTCTGAAGTTGCTCATGGCTGCTGCAGGTGAGGGGTAGCGTGCCCCTCGGGTGAAGCACCCGGTGACACCGATGAGCTTCCGGACCTCTGCCGGGTGGTCGCTCACGCCTCACTTTTTTATGGGAGGCAGATTCGGTGGAACAGTGGCACGAGGTGCCCTAGAACCCCTCTTTTGTGTCCCTCGGAGCCGCAGCACGACTCCTGACCGGGACGAGCAGCCCACCTCGCCATGTTGCCGGGTGGTTTCACGACAGTCCCCGCAGATCTAAGGTTGAGGTTACCCCTATTCTACCGTTAGTCACGTTGACCATCAGAGCGATTTGTCATTCCACGATACTCCTCCCCTGAGTTTAGGCCGCGCAACCAAATAATACATGTGTTACGGGCTTGCGCCCTGGTGTTCCGTTTCTACTTCACTTTTGCGTTTTGGGTCGTTGACTTCTACCGTCCCCAGGTCTCAGCCGGAAGCGCTGAGCTTGGTTCGGATGCACCTTGAAGCGCCAGGATCCTGCTTGCATGTGCATGGCGTTGCTTACTCCGCCAATCGAGCAGAGCCTCACAACGTCCGGGTGAGGATTTGTTTGTTTACCAACAGCCACTATCGTAGCCAACCGCTGCGTGCGTCGTTTTTCTGGAGGGCGGCAGGAAAAGCAGCCTGCGCTCGTCCCCAAGCAAGCCCCATCATCGCCATCACCATCCGACCACCCCCCTCGGATAGAGTAGACATCCCCCGACTTCGCGCAGTGGCTCATCGATCGACACAAGAACCGTCCCTCACAACCACTAGCCCAGCTCTCCCCCAAAACCGAATCAGCGTCAACCCCAAATTGCTGCGCCATCATCCATCCCGCACCATTCCCACCCCGTGGTCCCCGTGCTGCCCTTCCCTCCACCTATCAGTTCCCTCATCTTCACAAGACGTCCCCGAGCTGAGACTCTCCCCCAGAGCCTTGGACCATTCGCATTTGCGCTCCCACACCCTGCCCACCCACACATTCAGCCTCGCTCGCTCACAAACCCTCACCCCCCGCCTCACTTCGACCTACGCGTCCTGACAATCATCCCACTCATCCACCGCGAATAGAAGGAGAGCAGAGCAAGCCCCTTTCCATCGGAACGAGCACCCCGCTCCCCCGCGCCCCAGGTACATCCATTACATACATTCAATCATCCAACCAGACGGCAGGCAGGTACACACAGCCAAGTACCTCCACCAGAGTGTACAAGCCCGCCAGGTACACACAGGCAGGCAGACACGGGCACGGACCGGAGAAGCAGCAGGCAGCGCAGACAGACAGACAACCTCCCCCAAGATGAAAGGATCATCGGGCATCAATCCCATCCCCATCCCCAATCTCCAATCTCACTTTTCCTCACCTCTCAACTCGTCGCCGCATTCAACTTACGAAGTAGCGGTCAAGGGCAAGAGCAAGGCAAGGTAATCAAGAAACTAATTAACAAGGATCCGGCGTTTCACCCAGAGAGCCGCAAGGCAAGGCAAGGCGGCCAGCCCGGCAAGGATAAGGGGGCCAAAAGGCAGGGACAAGGTACACAGTAAAAAGAAAAAAAGGCCCATGAAACGCTGCACGATTGATTGATCGGTGGAATGGGGGATGGATGGGGACCCCGGGGGCCCTTTCCCACGCGGGCGGATGGCACAGCGCCACAGCTCTGGAGCCTTTGTAGGGCGCAGCCTGGGCCATATCTGACATACATGCAGACAGACAGATTCATGGTTACTTTTTGCAACGGGCGGTAGGTATGGAAGGGGCGCAGACACGGGAGGTTGGTGGTTTGTTGCTATTGCTATTATCTCCATAGCGGCTCGCTTTCCTATCATCCCAGCCCAACCGCCTTGGACCAAGCAGAAGTAGAAAAAAATGGGAGATCCGAGGATGGTACACTACACTGTCCGTCCATACGAAGTAGTTATTGGAGACTTACGATGATAGGCAATGCAAATGACCGGCAGGCAGGTCTGTCTCACAAACCCAGACACTCCCCCGCCCCCACCACTAGCCCAGCCTAGCCCACAACCCACGAGGGAGCGAGGGAGCGAGGGGAGACGAGGGAGACAAGACGAAAGGGGGAAACCGGAAACCGGAAAACCCACCGCCCCTTTCACCGACTTCCCTTCGGGGTCCAACCTACCTTGGTACGCTCCTCCCCGCCCCACCCCAGTCCGACCCCACCCCGTCCCTCCGTCCAAGCACGTCCCCGTTCGGTCCCCGGATGCCCCCGTATCGGCGTTTCTTGGCCCGGCCGGACCGCGGCAGGCTCGTTTCCCCCGCATCGCAGAGCGCGGGTCAGGTTGGTTCAATTCAGCTGGGCATGCCGAGCGCGCAGAAATTGAGCAATCTTGTGCATGGGCGGTGAAGGGAATCCGTCTGCCTGCCTGCTGCGTGCTCGCCGACCAACCCGCGCCCGCCGCCCACTTCCGTGCCGCGTCTTTTCCCGTCCGAAGTCGCCCCCCGTCCCCCAGCCCGCGCGTCGTCCGGAGCTCCCGTGGTAGGCCGGTCGGGAGTGAGGGGGGGGGTCCTTGCGTTCAGCTCGTGAATGTCTCACTGGTTACGTCGATGGGGACATCAACCCCACGATCCAAGACCGACGATCTGACTCATCTGTTCCCGCCGCTTTTTGCCCACTGCCCACTGACCACCCATGCCCCCCTCCGAAACCCCCCGGAAGAGGTCGGCAATCCGATCCCGCCGGTACAGATTCGGTCATTAGTGTCGGCCTAGTGTAGCTTTGTCGATCCGGCCGGTCTGGGTAGGGTGTGCAAAACCCAAATCCAAACCCACCCCGGCCGAGGCACGGGACAAGGGCAAGGGATCGGGAAGGGAAGGGAGGGGGAAAGAGGAAAAAAGGTCGAAAAAGTCAGAAGCAAAGATCCACATGGCCTCAAACCGATCCTCGGGATTGCTTGGCCCCAGGGGTGTAAAACGCCGCCGGGCGCCCGGGTCGGTGCTGCGGTTCCGAAACTTCTTCACCGCTACTCCCCGATCCACGACGCGCGATATCAACAACATGGGTTGGGGTTTCGAGATTTCCGAATCGCCCAAAAAAGTGGTTACCTGGGCCAAAACGGAGAGGGCACTGATCCAAACGGGCGGTGACTGGACGAAAAATCGGGAAAAATCTAAGTATATCGCATCGTATTGCCACAGCCCGGATAATGATGTTGTTGGTGGTGTCTCGCGGGCGGCTGCGCCTTCGGGATACTGACGCCACCACCATGACTGGCCGGGCACCTGGCTCACTCTAAACAAACAAACGACGGACAATCGAATGACGGTCAACCGTATCCAGATTATGGGATTCCGAAAGGGCAAGACCGCCGCTTTCACCGCGTCAGCGGCGACGGGCTCTGCAAGAGGCCCCTCAAGCTGCACTCCACTGCGCTGCACTGCATGTTGCACGTTGAATAGCTGCAGCTTGCCGCCAAGCAGAGCGGATATGGTCTCGCGCGGCGGGCCCATAACCTCGTTAGAGCTGCATGTTTTTCCTGCAGGCTGCAGGAATCGCGAGACCAACGACCCATACTTCCGGATCGAGACGCCAAACCCAGTCTCGTGAGCCTGTTCTGGCCCAGCCGAGCAAAAATCGTCGGGGAGACCGCGTCATGGACTTCTGTTTGCGGTTCACCGCCTGAGATAATTTCCCGATGGCCTGGCTTGGTGCATCAACTCGCCGTCTCCTTCATGAACATCATCGCGATTTCGCCATGGACACTGGTGGAGCTTGGTAGGCAGGATGGTAATCTTTCTCACCGCTCGTAGGAGCTGATGAGCTCGGTGTTGCGACGTCGGGATCCAGGACGAGTGCTTCAGCCGGTTGGATGGGACCTGTAGCAAGTTGCACTAGGAAGTTGGACTCGCCGGAAGAGGTCGTAACATTGTGGTATCCTGTAGAACAATGGATGAAGGTTGAAAAGTGGATGTGCTCGAAACCGGGATCGAGGAACACCGGGAGAGCACTTGCTCCTGAATGCTCCTGAAATCACAACCATGAGTATGAGTCAGTCGTGCTGCAGATAGGAGCGGGCGTCGGGAGGTTTGCGGGACCGCCTGACACGACGTCCTGCCCCAGAAATAGGTAACAAATAGGAATATTTCCCAGTGACACCCCTGACAAAAAAGGCACCAGCTTTGCACTCGCCATCCTGCAGCGAGCATGTGGGCATGCTGAAGGAGTCTCTGGACGAAAGCGTATTGGCAGAACCATGCCGTTGGGCAGGAAACTGACACTTGGTTCGACCCCGGTTGCGCCCCTCGAGATCGAATCCGACGAGATCCTGGGCCACAGAGTTGGGCCTTGATCGCTGGGGCGTCAAGCGTCCGGGTATTGCATGCATGCAGACGACGTCTGACGGGCCGGGCGTGGAAGAGGGACCAGAGGCTGTTTCGAAGCTCGAGACTGGAACCAACAAATATTGCATCCGCAGACAGGAGACAGGTCGATCGATGCACATGCAGCAGTCGTTTAAGATTCTCGGCAAAGGCAGTTTCCCAGAGCGCCGGAACCGCGGCCTTCACGCGTGGGTGAGCCCAGGTGAGTCACTCTGATTCGGGGGAGCTCAGGGATATCGAGACGGTTAGCTGTATCATGGCGGATGGGCTGTCTCGGGGCAGTGATTGGTGGGAGCTCGCACTCCCGAGTCTCTGGAACGGTTTCGCAGCCAGCCCAGTTTGGCACACTTTTTGTTTGTGTAGCGCTGCTCGTGCTACGAAGTCGATCGATCAGGGCAGACCAGGGCACGAAAGCAGCCCTCTCTAAGGCAAGCAACCAACATCTCCGTAGGCATATCCAGGAACTCATCCGAAATGCCGGCCATGGAATGGATAACGCCTCGGATCACGCCTCTTTTCCAGGTCTAGTAGGATGGGATCTCCATGGCGGCTAAGGCGGGGGAGTAACTAGCTGGGCCCAGGGATTCCTCAAGAGTGCCCTGGCCGAGCTGATCGGGAGCGAGGTCGTGCTTTCAGGGTCACATCTCCAGTAAAGTGAGGTGAATTGTCGCCGGCGCCATTGGGCGTGAGGCTCGCCGTCCAGAGGAAGTCGTCGACAGCTGACCAGCGACAGGCAGGCGAAACGGGGAGTGGGGACTTTGCAGCGCCCCTGGCGACTACTGAAGTCGTAGTGTGGTACTACCTAGGAGTGTAGTGTTTGGGACCGGCTCGCGATCCGGACAGGACGCGTTCCTTTCGCGTGCCCGGAGACCAGAAACACACCGACTTCTTGTGTTGGGTATGGACGAAGGGACGCGGGGCTCTGTTTGGGTCGACATGGCGCGGGCCTCGAGTATGCGGCCATGCGCACACCGGGTCTGGGCAGGCGCCGCGAGTGGCCAGACGGCGTGTTAGCAGCTGCAAGCGCTCCGTTCTCCATCCAGTGGGCGTGGCGACAAACGAAAGAGAGCGCGAGTTGAGGAACAGAAGTGGAGTTGCTGAACCATCAACGCGCTGCACCCAGCCACCGCATTTTTTGCATTGGTGCGTGGGTGCGAACCGTTTTCTGTTTTTCTGTTTTTTTGTCAGATTGTTTGGCTCAATCGGGAGATGGAAGCGCGGTGGTCGAAAATAGGAAAGCCGCGATGGATTCAAAACAATCCCATGAATGGATGCACCGGATGCACGAGACAGAAAGAGACAGAGGCTCAGAGGCTGTGGGTTTCAGGCAGGAGCCATGGGAACGTGCAAAAAAGAGTTTGTTTGACGCTGTGTTGCGGCGTGAATTGAGGTGTTGGAACTGGGGATTTTGGGGTTTCTGCTTAGGGGGTAAGGTTCTGCGGAAGAAGGGAAGCTAGAGGGCCGCCTCACTTTTTGCCCAGTCAGATGACATGGAACTTCTCGAACACCTGCCCACCTGCCCAAGGCACCCAGGAAAGGCACGCAAGGCACAGCAGCTCTGTGGTGTAGGAGTGTAGCATTATCACGTGATATTCAAAATAACTAACCGTTTTTGCAAAGCTGTGCGACGGTTTAGGGTGTGGGGAACCTGGAGACCTTGCTGTTTTGGGTAACCCACGAGCCCACCAATTGTGCCAATCACTTTTTATCTCTCCCCGTTCCCACTTCACCGTCACATCCACTCCTCGCAACGCAACGCTGAGAATGATTGGAACGCGGATGGAAGCACGGCTTTGCCGCAAGGACCCGCGGGTCTTCCGTTCCGCCCGATAGTCCAATCTCGAAACAGAAGCTGGGTTAGTCGCTGACAAACGGATACTGCATCGCAGTGCAGTTGGTACGATGTGCAATGCTGCCGTTCCAGGTTTGCCGTTGTTTCCGTTGCGTTTGCCGTTGATGCCGTTGATGCCGTTGATGCCGTTGATGCCGTTGATGCCGTTGATGCCGCTGATGCCGTTGATGCAGTTCCTGGTGATGTGATCCAGCCGTTCAGTCAGTGGTCGTTTTGCACGGTTTACGGTTGATGACGAGAACCCGTTCGCAGAGGCAGTTATGGATGGATAGATCGATTGTCTGGCATCGCATCATCAGCGGGCAGCGCACCACTTCCTTACCTCTTGGCCCGCCCAAAAAAAGGATGATGCAATTAGGTCTCTGCCCCGCGGACCTCGGTTTTTCAGCCCTCAACACCACCACCACGCCATCGAGGGGTCATGCTCCCCCGCGCCACCAAGAACCGTATTCACTAAAACAAAACGAGCAATTCAATTGTGCTTCCCTTCAGCGTCCTTCAGCGTCTCGGGATCTCTCAAGTCCGCTCATCACAACAAACATCACCCCACTCACCGTAACTGCTTTGCGCAATGGGATGGTCACTGTGTGTCGGATAGTGGCTGAATCTAGGTTGACATCCATGGCTTCCTTGATGGTTCGCCCGGAAACCGAAACGGGGATCCTCCTCACGGGGGTCGAGTCCGCTGCTGCTCGCTGCTCACGAGGCTCGAACAAACCCTAGCAAGCTCGCCGCTTGGGGTGTGGGAGCAGCTGCGAGACCTGCGAGACCTGCCAGTCCCGCGACAGGCGACTGGCTCGGGGCCTGCCTTTGGGTAGCGATGCCCCCAGTGCCCCCCAAGGTCCATTTCTGCCCAACCTGCCGAGGCGGTCATTCACAACCACTCCTTCTGTCAGCCCAATCATGAGGGCAGCAACATTCAGCAGCCCTCGTCCTGTGCTCGCCGTTCGTCGCACCCACCCCTGCCCGGTACCCAGCGATCTTGTTCCTCCCCCCAAACGCGGGCTCAAGCCTCTCTGGGCCCTGCCCGCCGCTATTCGGCACTTCGGCGACGCCCCCCGTCTGCCCATCACCTGGCTTGGGCCACTCCGCAACGGCAGCTAAACATTCACACCCAGACCCGGCGGCCGATCACTGATTCGATCTCGGATGCTACCGTCTTTGCGCGTCCAAGGCCTCTCCCTCTGAGCAAGTCGACCAGCGTGACAGCCCGCGGCAACACCATGATAATTCCTATTGGAAATCGCTGTGGCCCGATTGCCATTTCTCGAGTCTGGGCCGGCTCTCGTTGGTGCAACTGTTCACGTACCGGGTCAGTCACGGGAGGTCTCTCTTCGAAACGGAGGCCGTGAACAGGCCGCGCAAGACGTTGTGCTCCGTTGCGGGAACGCTTTCTCAGGGCAGTTTGGATCTCAGATCCAATCCCAGCGTGCGCCTCATCTTTCGCCAGGGTCCACTGCCGTAATCCTCTCGTTTAGGGGACGCCCCAGCTCTGCTTGTTTGTGCTTGTCCGACGGCTCTCTTTTTTGCTCTGCTCGGATGCCCAGAAAAGTACATACTCTGAGACCATCCCCCCCTCAGATCGGATGTCTCTAAGTTACACCCCCCATGCCAAGCGCCAAACTCCACCCCCTCCCGCTCCGAAAGAGTCTGGCGATCCACAAGTTCCCGCCCAGAGCAGGTCCTCCGCAACATCCACTCGAGGTACCACTGGCCGCAGTCCCAAGGACTGCCCCCCTCGCGATTGGGCGAGCTCGGATGCCGCTCCCTGCTTCGCGACGGTCTTGCAGAGTCGGGCCTGACCAAGGTCAGAGTACAAAACATAGAAAGAGGACCATCATCCCGTCTGCCCCCCATCCATCCACAATCAGAGAGTCATTGACAGAAGCAGCATTGAGACTGCTTGGCCGAACAAGAGTTCTTTTCTCCTTTCAACACACGAGGGTGCTTCACGTTTTGTCGTTGAAGCTCACCCAAGCGAACCCCTCCTCTCACCTCCGGTCTCACCACCCACCAACCAGTTCCCTCCCCCACCAATTCCGGGTTCTGGTCTGAATACCCCTCTCCTTCCAGAAAGACGACAGCTTGTGCGACTTCCACCACCACAGAAGTGTAGGTGACATCTCCCTTTCGCTCTGCTGTTAAAAACCCTGCCCCTGCCTCCCGCTCTCCCCCGCGCCCGCCCTACTTTCCCCCACCAAAACTCTCAACCCACTTTTTATCCTTCATATCATCGACGGTTCTACACTCAGTGAGTGCTGGATTTCACCGCCATCAGCAACACCAGGTAGATCCTACACCCCAGGATTCAGATCTGAAGGGTAGGCACTCATTCTGTGAGGCTTTTTGGTGGCGTTTTTGCCCACTTCCAGCTCCTCCCACAGCTCCCGGTTCTCACATCCCCCTGCGTCTTACCCCCCGGCCATTCCCAAAATAAAGCCCTCACCGCTTCGTTCAAACTCCCAACCACTAACACACATAACAGGATCTGCCCGCACATTTTCCCGCCCCTCTAACGGGAAAATCAGCCTTTCCACCACCCCACTCACATACACACATAGCCATCATGGTTTCCGCATTTCAAATGCAGTCCTTTTACAGGGCCCCTTTGACCGTCGACACCACACACGCTCAGAAGTTCTTTGAAGAGGAGGACGCGAGCATACTCGACGAGAACATCCTTGACCACAGCGCACTCGACTCGGGCTTGGAGATGTCGCCGCCGATGGTGGAGAGCAGGAGGGATTCATTTGGCGTCACCCCGTCCATCTTCTCACCAAAGACGGAGGACTGGCAGTCGGTCGAGATGCAATCTGTGCCTTCCAACAACCCCTTCTTCGACCAGCAGAGCAACAACCCCTTCCTGCGGATGGACCAGAACCAGCAAGCGGCCTACCAAAGCCACGCCGCATGGCCCATGACCAGCTCCGGCTCCGCGACTCCCCAGCTCCAGGCCTTCGACGGCCTTCCGGTGGAGTACGACCAGAGCAACCTCGCCATGTTCCACAGGCCCACCAACATGCAGACTCCCACTCCCTTCGCCGCTCCTGCCAACCCGGTCGCCATGTTCCAGCAGCTCGGACATGCCGCTCCCCAGCCGATCCCGACTTCTCCTCAGAAGGATGCTTGGATGACTCAGGATCTCAAGGCCCAGGCCATGAAGAGGACCCGCCCCGCCAGCCCCCTGATCCGGTCCCACAACGACCTGCGGAGGGGCGACGGCATCCGCAAGAAGAATGCCCGCTTTGACATCCCCGCCGAGCGCAACCTCAGCAACATCGACCACCTAATCTCCCAGTCCACCGACGAGCAGGAGATCAAGGAGCTCAAGCAGCAGAAGCGCCTCCTTCGCAACAGGCAAGCAGCGTAAGTCCACTCTCTCTTGTATGACTCAACTCGGGGAGCTCGTACTGACAACAATAAACCAGCCTGGACTCGAGGCAGCGCAAGAAGCAGCACACCGAGCGTCTTGAGGATGAGAAGAAGCACTTCACCGAGCTCATCGGGGGCTTGGAGGACACCATCGCCAAGATGGAGAGCCAGATGCAGAAGCTCTCCATGGACAAGCAGAACTACGAGTCGTACATCAACGAGCTCGAGCAGAAGCAGGAGGAGATGATCAGCAGGCACACCATCTCGAGACGGCGAGCTGCGCAAGAAGATCAGCGTGCTGACCAACGAAGTGCACTCCATGGGTCGTGCCGCCACTACCGCACCGGGTTTCCCCGGCGCTTTTGCCGAGATGGACGGCATGACCATGGACTGCTCCTGGGATAACATGCCAATGTTTGGCGACTTTCCCATGGAGCAGGGCACTCCCGAGGTCAAGCAGGAGATGCAGATTGTGCCAGCCGCCAAGAAGTCCGAGGTGTCCCTGCCGACCGACTCCGAGAAGCCTGCCCAGCAAGGCGGTCTGCTTTTCATGCTCTTCCTTGTCGGCGCTTTTGTGCTCTCGAGCCGGTCTTCGACCCCCAGCATCCCGCGCGTTTCCGAGGATGTCCGGGCCGCTTCCGCGACCCTCCTCGAGAACGTGCTCAAGGATGCCGGCGTGTCGCAGGTCGCCTCGGGCCTCCAGGCTCTGGCTCCGCAGCCCTCGGGCACCACCTGGGCTCAGGCATCGCAGCCCTCTCTGTCCATGTCCGCGCCGATGGTCGACAACGTCGCCCCGTCGGTGCTTGGCGAGATGGCCGATGCCCTGACGCAGCCCACCGAGCAACAGACCAACGAGCAGATCTTCTCCTTGTCGGCTGCGCAATATAATGACCTGACCTCGCAAGATTTCCTCCAGGCTGCCACGCCGGCCGAAAGGTCGACGAGCCAAGGGAGACGCAATCTTGCCGAGGCTCTGGCCACCATGCGCAGCTCGACCAAGCAGTCGTCTGCCGCCGAGGTCTACACTCGGTCGCTGCTCTGGGACCAGATCCCGGGTGACGTCGTCCGGACCTTCGCCAGGATGGTTGCGGAGAGTAACAACGCCGCCGCCGGCTCTGCCGAGGACCGGGCCTAATGCCTTTTTTGACGAACTTTACGACTTTTATGACCAAAACTGAACACTACCACGATCATGATCCATGAGCGAGCATGAAACCCCCGACGACACGAAACAGCATGAACAGGAGGCGGAGGCATGCAACAGCACTCGAGCGATTGATTATTTCCGGTTTTTTGCCTTTTTATCTTTGCGACTGTTTTCGATTTCCTTCTTGGACAACAACGTACACTTGATCCGCTCCCGCGACCATCACACAGACATCGGCAGCTCACGCACCGGAAGTTTGTTGCTTCTTGCGGCGCCTGTACCACTACACAGGGGTCATACGCCGCCTTTTCGTCTCAGTTTGACTTTTGAATTTCCTCTTGTCTTTTTTCCTTCCTGGGTTTTTGTTTGGAATTTAGCAAGCGAGCATTGGCTTTATTGTTTTGATCTTTTGTGCTTTTATCTGGCGGCGCTATTTCTTAACTCTAATCTCTGATTATTTCCGGTTTCTTCTCTCCTACTACTTTGGCGCTGGGCATGGGAAAGGGTTCTGGGCAAAGCTTTGGCTGCGAGGTCGGCGGATTGGGGTGGCGAGCGACGGCGAAATTTGGCGGTTATCGGATTTTTGCGCTGTTTTTTGGAAGAACGATTTGGACGGGCGACAGCGATGGTCCACACAGCCTCGCTTCGCCACTTTCTCCTCTCCTCTGTCCTGCGCTGAGAGGCCTGGCCAAAGTCGTCTCGCTCGGGAGCGGAGAAATCTCTGCCGACACATAGACAGACGCCGGCCACGCCTTTTCAGCCTGGACATTGGGGCTTGGAAAGGGATTTTACAACATCGTCAATGCAGTCTGCGATACCTCGCGGGGAGGAAGAGCCCGGCTTGGAAGACCAGCTGCGACACACCCACAAGTCTGACGACATCCCCTTTCCTTTGTGGAACTTCAACACCATCACACTCATTACAACAACACTCTTCGATTCAGGGGGGCTGCCGACATCAAACGGGACACCAGCCCCCATTTTGGGAGGATATCTCGCGGGAAAGGATGGACGAGCTGCGACATCGCCAACAGAGGTGCGATCTCGCAGACCGACCAGCCCGCACCGGGAGGGACTCCGTCCATTTTACACCAAACCATCGCCAGTCACATTGGGCTGAGCAACAGATGGGCATTTTCAACAACAAAACCAACAACACCACACCCCCATACGGGGTGTGGTGAAGGGGATTCGAAACCCCGGCAGGGGGGCTTGGAACAGCCTTTTTTCCTGCTCACGACAATCATTACAGACGGACTTTTTTTTCATTTCTTATTCTTTCCCGTCGAAAGATCTTTGTAGCTAGGCAGCACAGAACCAGGTGTGGTGAAAAAATTGGAAACCTTTTTAGTGGGAGAAACTCTTGGCCTCGAACTTGCATGAACCTGAACACACTGAACTTGGAACTTGTGACTGTCGCCTTGCATGCTGTAGCCGGTATGTCTGTGATGACTGATTGATTTGCTACCTTGTGGACATCATCCCCCCCCCAACCCCACACATAACAAGGCAGACAAGCGGCTACTGCACGTCGGGAGCAGCCATCAACAGAGGGTATGTAAGTCCGTTCGTGCATGCTACATAAGTAAGCACTTACACGGACTGGGAAGTGAGACAGGTTGCTCACCCGGGCGTGGTGACGTATCTTTCCCTTCGTAGCTAACCCCCCCCCCTTTGGCCCCCATCCCCCGCACTACACGAGAGAGAGCGAAGGAATGAAAGTGTTGAAATTGTGTGAGTGCTAGGGGCGGTGCATGACTACCCAGCCTAACTGGTCTCTCTGGAATGGAGGGGAGGCTGATGAGTTGGCCCGCCAGATTGGGTGAGCAGCCCTGCGTTTCAATTCTCGGGGGGAGGTACGGCAGTTGTGTCATTGGAAGAGGGCGGGGGGAGGGGGATAATACGACGGTTGTGCCGGTTCCGTGGTGCGGATGACCGGGTTGTGTCTACACGAGCCTCACCCACCCTTCTGTTCTGACCGGGTTTGTTACAGCATATTGCTATGGGCTATGGTGCGGTACAGTAGTTACAGGACTTGCACATTTGGTCGGGAGATACGGGGGCACGGGGTCATGACAGTGACAGTGTCAGTGTCAGTGGCTTAAAAGTGCGCGTTTGCGCAAGAGTGTCTAGATCGCCATGGCCTTGGAGAAATGCAGTGCTCGCCGCCATCAAGCACATCATACCTACCCCATCCGGCACATGTCCTGCATGCCAACTCAGCGCTCACGGGGGCAGGACCGTCACCACCACCACTCCCACCGCTGCCCACCACACCCTTCGCTATCACCCTCACACCTCATCAGCTCGAGATATGTGTGTGCAGAATAAACCTGAAACTCGACAAAAGACCCGATATCTTGGATCCGAGTCCTCGGCATGGCACACCGAGTGATCTTCCACTCCTTCCTTTCTAGTGTATTATTCCCTGATTGTTGCCGTGACGGCCAGTGACAACATTTAATACACCGTAAACGGGCAATAGATATGAACGAAACACACACACACACACACACCACAGGCAAATCCCAGACACCAGAATCCGGGGCATGGTGACACGACAGGTAATCTTTTACAGAACACGGGACTCCCCCCCTATTTACCCGGGCGTGGGTGAGGCGGCGCGGATAAGGTCGGCCGGGTACTGTACTTGCAGTCTTGGAATGGAACGTGCATTACGGTGCATCATGTAGGGCGATTGGGCATCGAAAAGTGCAGGTTGGGTTGGGGTTGGAGAAAAGGGAGCTAGGCTAGGCGGTTCAGGGGTGTTCAGGTATTCAGGGGGCGTAGGGGCAGAGGGGCGGAGGGATTGGGGGTTCTGGTGTAGGTTTGAGGTTGAATCTCACTGCAGCGGATTTTTGGATGTTTGTAATGCCCAGGAAAATAGGGATTGGTGATAGCGTATTGTTGAGTGTGTGAGTCTTTTGTCTGTAGATGACTTCGTTTTTTTACTTCGATGGTGACTGCGTAGTCACCCAACGAATGACACAATCTTCAACAAGGACCCCCGCGATACATTGCAACTTTAGCCGGCCCTTCGAGGCGGCCTTACGAGTAAAAGTCAATGAAGACACAGAGCCGTATGCAGGTGCAGCTGTGGCACGCCATGTAGTGCAACCTGATCGGCGGGAGATCAAGATATGGTTGCTTTGAAGCGCAAGAGACGGAATTGTCCAGTCGATTTGAGAGCATCGAAGTATGTGCAGGACGATGCGAGAGCAGACCACTGATTTCATCTCTCTAAAAGACTATAGTGGCTCTTGAATAGACCCACCAGTAACAAAACCCCAGCAGAGGCTCTAAACAAAACTGGCCAAGGAGAGGGTTGCAATTGTGTCTCACATAACCAACAGACACGGCAATTCAGAGTTCCAATTACTGTTCAGAAGAAACTCTTTTGAACGCTCACAAGCTGACTGACCAGTTAGGCTTTTGAATTGGTTCTGTCGTAATCTCTCCTCTCGTTGAGTCAACTCAGGGGTAACTAAGGAACCGCACCAATCCAATGACTATGGTATGTGCCTGGTCACGAGAGCATATAACTGGAGACACCAATCAACAACGATATACTTTTATCCCGTGATTAGCGTACGGTCCAGATATCTCAGGTGTGCCCGGTGCTCACCTAGCTTACCGTCGTCGTCGGGTTCCAGCAACGAGTGCCCAACGTGCTCCGGTTACCCAACCCACAGCTTCTTGTCCGAAATCAGGGGCCCGTAACTCCCCGAAGCGGCTGGAGAGCCGGGAAGAATGGATTCCCAAGGCATTCTTACAGAGTAGACCACATTAGGGCGGTCCTTCGCCGGAAGCGAAGCGAGTGACAACGCCGCAAGCCTCCGTTTTCTCACCAGCTCCCGGGGTCCAAAACGGAACCCCTTTCCAAACCACCAAGATACATCCGCTCAACACAAGTCTACTTCCACAACAACCGGACCCTAATCTGCAACGTCCTGCAATGCAATGCAATGCAACCACCAAAACATACATCAAAGCGGACCGTTTCCGAGCTCTCCTCCACCATCCCCCCCATCGTGGCCCAATAACAACTTCTCACGCCCTCCTCCAGGGGACCACTCCCCTCGCATCCCAACCTCCCCAATATCCCTAAACAAGCCGCGGGTAGTCCGCGGCAGTGAGCAAAACCCCAGTACAGCAGCCAAGGAGACAGCTGGTCCCTTTCCACCGGGACGTGCTGGCCAAAGAACGACGGCGATGCCCCCAAAACAACAGATCTGAGACAATAACAACGACAACACTGACGACAACACCACCAACAACGTCAACAAGCATAACGAAATCTCACATGGCAGCAGTTAGCGAACCCCATACCAACCAACCCACCCCCCCCCGTCGCCGAACCTCCGAACCAGGGGGAGAGAGAGCCAGGAGCCCCCCATCCCCATCGGGCAAAGAAACATCTAACAACACATCCAATGAACCCCGGGCGCCGCCGCTAAGGCAGGTAGGATAGGATAAACACAATCACAACAATAACAATAATAATAAACAAAAAAGTGCAGAAATACGACGCGCTGAACGCTTAAATCTGAGATGTGACGGGCCGTTGAGGGCCACAGTGGCGATGGTGCCCGAGGAGAAAAAAATGTAAATATCAAAACAATAACACAGCAAAATACCAACCCCCTACCCTGTAAGACGCGGCACACACCAGGGAAGGATACCCGATGCGACGTTGGCGATGAGATTCGGGGGGCGTGGGAATTGGGAAGACGACGCCCCGGAAAGGTCTAAGTGCGAAGAAGGAGCTTTGGTGAGATTCGGGCACAGAGGCATGGCAATGGTGCTTGACTGGTCTGGCCCACGGTACGGGGCAGCCAAGTACCGTCCGGCGCCGGGCCGGTCGGGAGCAAAACGCCACGGGAGCCGTACCACGGCCCTTGGCGCCATTCAGGAGGAGGGATAGGCGACACCCAAGGCCCCGAGAATCTGGGTGTCTGGACGGCAGAGGCATGGCGGCGGCGAACATACAATCCAGTAACAACTCTCTGCTCGCCGTCTTTGTTTGTCTTGCGAGAGCGCTCGTCATATTCGTAATCATTAACACAACAGCGCGGTAAACAATGGCCCCCTATCCAATAAACCTCGACTCTAAAACAAACCATCGCGATTTCGCCATTGAATATCCAGAACAAACATCCCCGCCATCCCGGGTATCCAAGAAAGTCGTCAGTGGCGACGTCGCCATCATCCAACCGGCCTCACCGAAACCCCACACCTCAATCCACCGGGCCATGGAATGTGATTGACTAGGCCGGACAATAGCAAGCAGATCTTACTTCTTGCTATACCCCGGATCGTACTTGTCTTTCCATATCCTATCACCGAGGGCAGAGAACCGCCATTGATCAGTCTCAAGTCCCAAGACAATGACAACAATGAACGGGGCGGGATGTGAGACACAACAAGAAACCCTGGGGAGGCGAAACACCAACGGTGTCACACACGATGATTGCCGTAAACAGCGACCATCTCCCGTCAGCGAACCCAATCGGGACGACTAAGGAAGACTTCGGATCAAGCCTGTGCCCGGACTGGACGGGTCGATGAGGGGGCCCGGCCCAAAGCGGCCAAACCCGGCCGCAGCGGCGGGCCGCACCCCACCCCTCGTTCATCCGTTCTGAATGGACGGCAAAGGGGGGGTCGAAGGAGGAGAGTCCAAAGCCAAAACAGAAGGGGAAAAAAACAGGGCGAGCGAGAAAACGTGGCCGCTCGGCCTATCGCCTTCCGCGGTCATGCGTCTTTCATGCGAGGCAAGACAGTGGGGGATATGTGGGCAAGGCCGGCCGCAGACGGTAAGTCATCTCACAGGCAGATAGAGAGACATGCTGTGCGGCTGCCGCTGTTGTCCGACACTGGCCCACACAAGGTTTGTGTTCCCGACGAGAAAAAGGGAAAACAGAGCACGGAAGTGGCTTACCAAGAATTCCCCAGGATCTTGTTCCCATTCTTCTCGGCCAGGCGGTAGTACTTGGCCGCCGCGAACTGTTTGTTTGTTCCGTGTCAGCCAACCAACCAAGCTGTGACGACCCCAAAAGTCGGGTTTCGGGGCTGTGATTCGTTGCGAGGGAAGAGCCCGGTTGGTGCCCAACGTTCCGGATAGAGCAGCGCCGAACGGCTGGTCCGGGAACGGGTCCTCAAGGGCAGCAGGTGTGCCGTTGGTGGAGAGCAAAGTAAGCTCTCTCCGGGTCTTTTTCGAGCGTGATGATTGAGTGGGTAACGGGGCCAGACTGACCTTGTCTTTCTTAGTGCCAAAACCTTCAAAATAGCACCATGCTATTTCGTTCATGGCGTCTATGGTGCAGGGTGGTCAGCTTTGCGCGGGAGCGGCGAGCATGTCCGGGTGGCATACCAGTGTCTCCCAAGTTCGCCGCCGTCTCGTAGTACTGCGAGTCTTGGGTCAGTCATGAGCTCTGCAACCCCCTTGATGGTGCATATCCGTCCCTCCTACACCAACGAAAGGAAACCCACCTGCTTTGCAGCAATTGGATCCTTGGGAATCCCCCACCCGTGGCGGAAGCAATTGGCCAATTCAAAGATGGCCAAAACGAGTTCCCCCTTGGCGGCGCCGCCCTTCTTGAGTCCGGCCTGTAGAGCGAGTTGCTCGACGTCGGCAGCATTGGACGCCGCCGCGGAGAGGAAGGTCACAGCTTTGGCTGAGTCCTGGTTGCAGCCCCATCCGTGCCTGGGTCCCGTTCGTTAGTTTTTGTGACGAGTATCATTATTGGACAATGGTATGATCTTGTGGCCAACGGGATGCCCATAAGGTGCGTTACCCGTGCCTGTCAGAAGACCCGTCAAACCATTCGCGACGGACGTGCATGATGCCCATGTGCCGGGACGAACTGAAGAAGCGGGTGGACAAACCTCAGCGCAAGACCGTACAGGACCTGGCTCAGGGGGTTGTTAGCCCCCTTAGGATCCGCCAACCGGCCAAACAGTGCCGTGGATTGCTCGAGCTCGCCAGCCTCATGCAGCCTGATGGCCTCCTGAATATCCTCGTCGACCTCCTTGGACGAAACTGCCTTGCTCAGCGTGGTGGAGGAGCTGCCGCTCGGCCCATCGCCCAATCGCAATTGTGGAATGACGGGTGCGGCAGAGCCGTGTACGGGGGGCCGGGGCGGCTGCGGTGCTTCTCGTTCTCGCGGGCCAGAATGGTGGCGCGCTTCTCCCATTGCGACTCGGTGCCATCCTTGTCGTCGGCACCGCCCTCAGGCATGACAATCTCGGGTAGGTCCTGTGGCACGTTCTCCGAGCTGGACGGGCTGCGACTCAAGTGCAGACGCTGTGACAAGCGCCTAGAGCCCTGATTGCTTGCCGTGGAGCCGCTCCGGCTGCGGCTGCTGCGGAAGACATCGAGGCTACGGCGCTGCTTGGAGGGGTCGGACTTGGGGTCGGCGGATAGGAACTGGCCCTGTTCTCGTTGGGGACCGGCGCTCGGGGGGTAGATGATCTCGGCGTTGTGGGTATCGGTGCGGATGAAGGTAAATTCGGGGCTTGAGGGACTGATAGCGTTCGTAGGGTCAGCGCTAGCCTCGTCTTCCTCGTGCTTCTTCCTGAACTTGTCGCGGAGGCCCATGACGGCGGTAGTTGGCGGGTTAAAACGCAGACAAAATGGGTATCAACGATGCTGTGCGCTGTGCAGATTTATCTTCAAAAATATATTCAAAAAAGAAACGAGAGAATGGCTATAAATGCGGTTTCAGCGTGATTGTTTTAGGCGACGCCATTTCGGGGCTCAGATTGTCAGCTCGCCGGCGACGCGCCTCGCCTCGAGATTGCATGTGTCCCTCAAATGGGTTCGGTCCGGAGCGGGGCAGTGCCTTGTTGGCGGGGTTGGGCGTTCATTGTCCGCTGCGTGAATCCTGCTGGGGTATCCGTTGAGCGGGTAGATTGCCTACCAACAGACTTTGATGGTGTATTATTTCTTTCAGTTATTAATGGGGAAAAGGAGGAACAAATTGGGAAGGAATCTAAGAATCTAACTAACAGTGATATCGAAACTGGCAATTGCGACCATGGTCGGATAGTCGGCAGGAGCGTTGGAGTCTCTGTGGTTCCCCACCCACCACTCCAAAGTTACAATATTCACTCAGCAAAATCACGAAAGCCCGGTTAGCTCAGCTGGTTAGAGCGTCGTACTAATACCGGGAAACCCGTATAAGGTATGCGAAGGTCAACAGTTCAATCCTGTTACTGGGCATTCAACTTTTGTTGATTCGACCAGCTTTTGTCCTCACCATCCGAACTTGGGGCCGACATCACTTTTTCTTTTTTCTTTCCCCTGCATCAATAAATTGGCCATCATAGACTTCTTCCAGGCCTATCTATGGTTGAACCATATACGCTGATTACTGGGTAGTTTGGATGAGTACAACAAATACTCCAATATAAATGAGTCCGGGTGTGAAACCTGACCCGATTTGATGCAGCAAGAACCCCAAAATAATGATTTCATTCTGACCCCCAAGTTCTACAGAGCATGGAGGATAGGTAGAGAGAATACGGCACCGAACCTCGACTTTCGAACCCGCTCCAGGCGGAAGTTTCCACCAGGCACCGTGTCCGAGATCTGGTCGCAGCCCAACCACCGGACATCGAATCACCGGACACGATGGCCACGGCTGGCACTGAAGGGGCCCAAGAGCAAAAAAGCAACATTCTTGTTGAACGCGCCAAAGGCAAAGAGCTGAGACAGGCAAAGCGCATCGAACGCTCCTACACCCGCGAACGCAAGATCGAGGTGCTGATGTATCTTCTGAACCACCGAGTTCCAGATGTCCGCACCCGCAGGTTCCCCAGTCGCCGCATCGGCCAGCCACATGAGGGAGAGTCAACCCAGCAATCTGCCGTCCACGAGGATTGCGGCGACCATATCTGGTTCCGCGCCCCAACCTACTCCGAAGCTTCCGAGTTTTGGAATATTCCGACGCCGACAATCCAGGGATGGTGGGATGCCCGGAAGAAGCTGCTCGAAGGGACCGGCGTTGAACTGCCTGAGATGGTAGGGATGGGGGTGACTCCGGTGCCGAGCGATAGACCCCCCAACCGACATCCGGAGCTACGGACCAAGCTCAGGGAGTAGCACAGGGGGGAAATGAGAAGGGCCAGCTCGGCGAAGCTCCGGCGGCCGGCAACGGGCCGGCATCGACCACGTCCGGACCCGCTCCACCTCCGAACCCTAACCAGAATAATCCCCTTCCAGCGAACGGGACATCGGCACCCAACGCCAGCGAGGCACAAACTCCTGCTGCCCAACCGGCACAGACCGGGACCGAGCAGCACCCGGCCGCCCCCGTTGCCCAACGGCCGCTGGCGAACGTGGCACGACCGCCGCCACCGCCGGCTGCACCGGGGCCCGCTCCTCGCCGGACCATTCCTCAAAAAAGCAAAGCACCACAAGCTGCGCTTACCCCTCCCCGCCAGCCTTCCGCGCTACCCCCTGCGTTCAATCCAGCACACTATATTGTTGTTTACGTTGGGCCGCCGCCGGGTCCGATGCCCGGCCAACATTGCATACACCCTGGGGCCATACTACCTGTGGTATACTCCGGCCGAATCTTGGATGGCTGCCAATGAGTTTCGTCTCAGTGTTCCCCAGTTATCCTCCGGCTCCTGGCTCGCGACCACCGCCGCCACCCCCGGATGCAACATACGTTGGAGGAAAGGTTTACCCCGATCCACCACCTCTTCCCGGCCAGCATATTCCATACGGGCCACCGGAGCCCCTCCCCCTCCGTACCAAGGCCAACCGGTGATGCCACATGGCCCGCAGCCACCCCCGAATCCGGATCTCCCCCCGGCGCCTCACGGAGCACACTCTCCATACGAACACTCAAGCCACTCATCACCACCACAACAAAAACAACAAAAGCAACAACAACAAGCGCCGCTATGACAGGATGCTCACCCCAGCGATGCCCACCCAGGTCGGCCGCACCCACCGCAAGGTAATCCTGACCCTCCCATGCGGCACATACCACCCCTACAAGTCCCCTATTTGGGGCCTACAGGCTATCTCACACCTTACGCCCGGCCGAACCTAGCCTCCACCCCACCTCCGCCGGCAGACCCTCCGTTCAACGTTGTATTCGAAACCGGCCGTCCGCATGCGCCAGCTGTGCAAACACCAGCAGCGCCTGCATCATGAGGCCCACTACTAGCCACCACCACCACCACCACCACCACCACAACAACAACAACAACAACAACAACAAACGCGGCGCCACCAAACACGAGGACAGCCGCAGGGCCAGCGCCACCAACAGCAGCCCAGGGCCAGTCCACGCCCGTGCCCGCGCCACATGGCTCGCAGCCGTCTGCTCAGGCCGGGCCATCCGCATCGGCGACACCGAGCCAACCACCAGCCATAATCGCAACCACCACAACAACAAGCACAAAAACAACAAGGGCAACAGCACGGGCGGGGATGGGCCAAGACCCGCCTCCGACCTACACACCCGAAGAAAGCGCGCCTGCCGCGCCGGGCGCGCAGATATCTCCCGGCAGCAGCAGCGGCGGCGGCGGCGGCACAGGAAGGACAACGGAAGCAGCAGCAGCAGCACCAAGAGCCGCCGGAGGAGGAGGAGGAGGAGGAGGGTGAGCGTACAGAGGACGACGCATCGGCGCCCGAAGACAGGCCGGGCTCGGGCGCGGGCTCGGGCTCCTCCTTTATGTCGCCGCCCAACAACAACATGGATCTCGACAGCGATGTGCTGCCCGGCAGCGATGCGGGCGATGCAGTACACGGCCTTGGGGGTGGTGGTACTGGGGGTGGTGGTACTGCTGCTGCTGCTAGCTCCGATGAAGACGGCGATGAGGGCGATTCGCTCCTTGGGCCGGGGGCGTTGATACCTGCTCCCTGAATTTCCTGATCCGCCTGCTGTGTGTGTGTGTCGCCCGTGACTGCTGCCCAAGGGGACTTGATGCATGCCCTGGCAGGGCACAGGAAAGTATAGGTAATTATAATTATAAGGTTTGAAGTTGTGATTGAGTGGTCTTGTTTGCTTTAGAGTAAGTGGCGTTTGTAAGAGATACCATCCATGGGGCGACCAAACATAAAGGTTGGGGCAGGGGGTTGTTTACTTCGGCCTTAGTACGCCAATAATATGCAGTGACATGTTAAACATTTCTTTGCGCTTCAGGACGTAATCAGGGGCTTGTTTACACCTCAGCCAAATTGTAGCAACATGTCCTTGTATTTTTCTGTGGGATCGCAGTAATAGAGAGGTAGTTCAAGTCCAATTCACATTTTCTAGCCCCGACCCCTTAAACACCAGCAACAGAAAGATTATCAACTACCAACATCCAAACCCACTCCCCATCCTATACAACCTCCCCTCACCTCACTCGAACTACGAAACATCCACAAACCCCCTCTTCCTCCCCCCACCCTCCTCCTTCCCGGCCTCCCAATTCTCATCCACATATTCCTTCACGCTCTGCTCGCGCATCTGCATGCCCACGACCCTCAGCGCCGCAATATTATACCCCATCTCGTCCTTCTGGCGGCGCAGGGCGCGGCGCAGGTGAGCACGAATGGCCTCGAGCATGGCGCGCATGGTGCGGCTGGCGACGACCTGGCGGTGGTGGGTCTTGAGCATGAAGAAAAGGATGCGGCAGGTCAGGGGCACGTTCATCTCGCGCGCCGCAAAGAGGTCGAGGAAGGTGAAAAGCGCGGGGACGGCTGCGAAGGGGAGCACGAGCAGCGCGTCGTGCAGGGCGGAGGCTTTGATCCGCTGCAGCGTGTTCAGCACGTAAGCTTCGGCGGTGATGTTGCCGAGGGCGATGAAGATGGGGTTGCGCTGCGGTGGTGCGATGGATGGGTTGGTTTGCTTTGCGTCGCGCCACTCGCGCAGGGTGTTGAGGTCCGCCATGCCCAGCTCGAGAGCCTCGGCAATGCGCTCGCCGGCCATGAGCGTCTCGACGGTCTGTTTAGAAGCGGCGGCGACTTCGCGGTCCTGGTCCTGCTCGTCGGGGTCCTGTTCCAAGGAGGTGGTAAGGGTGGATTCATAAAGCTCTTCAAGCTCTTTCTCGCGTTCTTCTTCGAGGAAGATCTGTTCGTCGGTTTCTTGCCACACGCGGATGCTCTTGTCGTGGCTGGCCGAGATGAGGGTGTTGCCGGCGTGGCTAACGGCAAGGGCCCAGATCTCGCCGTGGTGGCCGTCAATGCGCTGAATCTGCTCAAACTTGTCGGCGTCCCAGTATTTGATGGTGCGGTCCTTGCTGGCGCTGAAGAAGTGGTGGCCATTTCCGTCCGAGTTGTGCGGGATGAAAGCGACCTGCAAGATACTGTCCTGGTGGCCGAAGAGGGCTTTGTGGCAATCACCAAAGTCGAGACCCCAGATTCGGATGTTCTTGTCGGCGGAGCTGGTCACGATGAGCTTGCTGTCGTACGAAATGTCCATGCTGAGCACGGGCAGTTTGTGGCCGTAAAGGTTGAGGTAAAGTTTCAAGCTGTCGACGAAGAAGACTTTGACGGTGCTGTCGAGCAGAGCGACGGCTATCAATTTTGCGTCAGGGGAGAAGCGCAGGCTGAGAATGTCGTCGGCAACCTTGAGAATCCTCGATTGCACGAGCTTCAGTTTTGGTGTTGTCCTCGTCGTGCCCAGTACTTGCTCTTGGACAATCTTGAAGT
Organism: Chaetomium olivaceum; assembly: GCA_039881045.1. Lineage (NCBI taxonomy): Eukaryota > Fungi > Ascomycota > Sordariomycetes > Sordariales > Chaetomiaceae > Chaetomium > Chaetomium olivaceum. The sequence goes on from JAYWVB010000017.1 coordinate 423,045, forward strand.
CCCAGAACTTGGCCGTCTTATCGGCGCCGCCAGATACCACCGACTTGCCGTCTGGGTGGACTTGTAGCGACCAGATGGCATGGCCCTCATGCGCGTCGACTGTCTCCAACAACGCTGCCGAGGCGACGTCGTATAGTTGGAGCTCTCCCTCCTTGGTGCCCACAACCACCACCTTGTCTCCCGGGAGGAAGGCACAGCAGAGCGCGTAACCGCACTCAAACGTCCGAATGCAGGCTTGGGTCTTTACATTCCAGATCTTCAGAGAGCCGTTTGCGGCGGAAGCCAGCATCTTGTCGTCGGAGCTGATGGATAGGGAGCGGATATCTGTGCGGTGGCCTGGGAGATCAACACCCAAGGCCTTGTTGTAATCCGGGACATCGCCCTTTGACTTGAGCTTGTCTCTTCCGACAATTGTATACAGCTCGAGTAGGTTATTTGTCGACCCAACGAGCAGTTGCAAATCCTTTTTCCCTTGGCTGGTCGCCCAGTCGACTGACCTAACCTTGCCTGTTGTTCTGACGATGACATGTTGCACCACCACGTCGGAGATATCGGCCTGGGTGATGTCGTCGGCTTTATCGTCGGCATCGTCCATCTCCTGATCCCATCTGTCTTCTTGTCCTTGGCCAGCTTCTCTCTCCTCCTCTTCTTCTTCCTCGCTAGGCTCTTCTTGACCTCGGCTTCGTTCCGTATCCTCCAAATCTCGACCGACTTCTCGACTCCGTGTACTGCGAAATAGTCGCGTCGTGGGTGGAAAATCACTTCAACTGCCCTCTCCTTGCTATTCCGGTGCAATGTCCCCCTATCTCGGAGAAAGTTGATGGATTGTGAAAGATCGACTTTTTGCGCAGACGACGCCAGAGCAGCCACATCCAGCGCCCATACCGTCATCTCGCCGTCGTTGCCTGCCGTAACGCATGCGTTAAAGTCAGGGGTCACGCCCAACGCCCAGCACTCGCCATTTGTTTGCGCAACATGTGTCTCGATGCAATGGCGCGAAGTGAGATCCCAGAGTTTGATGAGCGCATCCTTCCCGGTCGTTAGGAGGAACCCCTCGGCTGCCTCCGTATCGACTGCCATCAAGGCCTGCTCCTCCTCGCCCTCTCCCTCTAATACCGGTTCCGGTTCGACGAAGTGTAGCCCCGTCACCTGGTCCTTGTGCCCACGCAATTTGTATTGCCCAACCTCGGCGACGAGATCCCAGACGATGACATCGGTGTCCTTGGCGCCACTGGCGAGGCGCACGCCCGTCTTGTCGAAGGCGAGGATGGTGATGGCCGACTTGTGTCCGTTGAAGCTCACCACCGAGGTGGCAATCTTGCTGTCCCAAATGCGAATGCTGCCATCTTCGTAGCCCACCGCGAAAACATCCGGGTCGGTCCTGCTCTGGGCGATGGCCGTCACCTTGGCCCTGCAGTTCTCATCCCGCCAGCGGCTTAGCAGCTCACCCTTCTTGATGTCCCACACAAGAACCTCCTCATTGGCGGCAACTATAGCCTGGCCGGAACCGGTGCCCGCCTTACCCCTAGATGACCAAACGAGGTTCGAATTGGTGGATGCGACGACGCCGAACGATTTCGAGGGTTCGAACTTGCTAGAGAAGTTAGAGAATGAGTATGGGCGTCGAAAATATGGGCTATATCGGGGCTAGGTTAACAACGTACAGATAGGATTTGACCATGTTGGCGAACGGGCAATGTCAACTTCCAATCCAACTGCAAACCCGTGTCAGTCGCTCTCAATGCGTCCTGCCGTCGCGCACTCGGTGGGATGTTCACCTTCAACTTTTTTTGGCAGCGATAAGATAAGGCAGAAGGGTCCGCCAAGGAGCGCCAGGGGAGCGCACGAGCCACAACTGCCCCAAGGTTCTGTGGCTCACACCTCAATGCGGGGCAAGTTACAGCTTCAGGGGACCAGGGGCTCTGGCAGCCTTCCCGCCACAACCTGGAACTGGAACGTCAGCTCTCACCCACCTGTTGATGGTAGCGGCCCCACCACAGCTGCGCCGACAACTACGACTCGACCTCTACCAGACGACATCCCACGAGCACACCATTGGACCGACTGATAGTTCAAGATGCTGTTGCTCGACTACCAGAATGTGCTGATACAGTCGGTGTTCACGGAGCGCTTCTCCGGGTGAGTTCTGGTCTTACCTTACTCTAGCATGCGCCCATGGACGACGCTGACCTCCTCCTCCTTGCGCCCGACGACCAGAGCACCGCCCGTATCCATCGATCAGACCGTCTCCGACTTCGATGGCGTCACTTTCCACATCTCGACCCCCGAGTCAAAGACCAAGATCCTGGTCTCCATCCAGATCCGCTGCTTCCAAGACTTGTTGCGTTATGGCGCCGAGGAAGTGCTCAACCGCGAGTATGGGTCCTACGTTGTCCCTCCAGAGCCGGGCTTCGACTTTTCCATATTGATCGACCTGGAGAATCTCCCCGCCGAGCAGGGTTGGTACTATCACCGCTATACGACTCGCACGCGCTGACAGTGGTGGCAGAGGCTCGAGACGAGCTAATCAAGAGCATCTCTCTGCTTAAACGCAACGCCATGGCCGCCCCGTTCGAGCAGGCTTACCAGGAGCACTATCACCTGAAGCAGGAAGCGGCCAAGTTTACTTCTGAGGAGGCACCCCAGGGCGTGCGCGAGGGCGGCGAAGTCAAGGCGATCCACTACCGCGAGGAAGAGGCCATCTACGTCAAGGCCAGCCACGACCGTGTCACCGTCATCTTCAGCACTATCTTCAGGGAAGAGACCGACCGCGTGTTTGGCAAGGTCTTTATCCAGGAGTTTGTCGACGCCCGCCGCCGCGCCATCCAGAACGCGCCCCAGGTGCTGTTCCGCAACGACCCACCGCTAGAGCTCCAGGGTGTGCCTGGCGTGAAGAACACCGGCACCGGCGAAATTGGTTACGTAACATTTGGTATGCACCTATGTCAAATTGGAGTGGGCTCGCTTCTAACAGCGTCAAGTTCTCTTCCCCCGCCACCTCACGCCTCAGCGGATGCCCGATGTCATCTCACATATCCAAACCTTCCGCGACTATTTCCACTACCACATCAAGGCTTCCAAGGTATGTACGTCTATTGAAGATGCATTAACGTGGCTAACTTGTCTAGGCATACATCCACTCCCGCATGAGACGGCGGACGGCAGACTTCCTCCAGGGTGAGCCGCTTGTATTCCTCGATTACTCCTCAAAGTTAACCGTGTTCCAGTTCTCCGCAGAGCCAGGCCAGACAGCGAAGAAAAGGAGCGCAAGACAGCAAGCGGGAGGACCTTCAAGGCGGGGAGCTAAACAACTTCCAGCATGCATGTATAGACGAACGACGAATGATGATAGCCTGCGCCAATACAACAAAAGTACTCATGACTACTTTGCTGCTCCTAGCCAATTTACTGTCTTATTCCTGTAAAGAACTACTAACGAACCAGCCATCAGTTCCTCAACCACCGACCAACAACGTCACCCAACCTAGTACCCCCCTCGAATCCGAAACGCCAGATAACATACCCAACCTCCACCAAGCATCGATAAACATCCCGATCCACTAAAAGAAACCTCTAATAACACCACGGCCTCGCCTTATAGTGCTCGTTCTCTTCCGGCTCCCCCCTCCACCGGCACCTGCACCTCCCCGGGATTGATATACCACGACGCATCCCCACCACCAACCTGCGTCTCACTACTCCCATTCCCCATCCACCTCAACCCATTCTTCCCTCCCCCATCATCCACCCCCTCATAAACCCAATCCTCCCACCTCGGCGCCCTCAGCGCCTCCAGCGCATGCAGCGTCGACCCCGGCCACAACCCCACCACCTTGGCCCCCCTCCTATACCAACTCCGACACCCATCCACATACACCGTCCTCTCAAAATACGCATCCGCATACCCCATAAAATCCTGCACCCGCTCCCGCCGCGGCTCCATGCACGCATAGTCCTCCCGCTGCAGCTTCCGCACGCACCCCACCACGTACCCCACCGCGGCCTCCAGCATGGCCGTCAGGCTGCCCGAGCCGATGGCGCTGTTGGGGCCGAAGAGCATGAAGAGGTTGGGGAAGCGGTCCACGGCCAGGGAGAGGTAGCTTTCTGGGCGGTGCTGCCAGCGGGTGGAGGGGGGAGGGAGAGCCGGCCGTGGATGGGGAAGGGCGGGGCTGTGGAGACGAGGTAGCCCGTGGCGCAGACTAGGACGTCCATTTCATGGGTGGCTGTGAGGGGGGTTGTGGTGGTGGTGGTGGTGGTGGTGGTGATGCCCGAGGGGGTGAGTTCGGTGATGGGGTCGCTGACGACGGTGACGTTGGGCTCGAGCAGCGCTTCGAGGAAGCCTTTTCCTGGTGTCAGGCGGCGGCAGCCCGGTGCGAAGGAGGGGATCAGTAGGGAGAGGAGGTCGGGCCGGGTGTGGAGCTTGGCGTGCATCGCTTGGTGGAAGGCCGTCTGGCACTCCTGCTGCATGGCCGTGCCGCGGATGGTGCTGTCGTGGATGAGGTTGCCGCCGGTTTCGAAGACCTTGCGCAGCTTGAAGAAGGCGTCGGGGTCGGTGGCGAGCTTGTGGCGTTGTTCGGGGGAGACTGGAGGAGTGAGTCAGTTATGGCATGCTGCGGGAGGGACAAGGTGATGATGGCTTACATGCTGTGTCGGAGGGGTCTAGGCCTAACTCGGTCATGCCTTGATCTCCGAAGGCGGAAGAAATCCAGGTTGGCGACCGCATGAAACAGGTAAGTTGGGCACCCTTGATCTTTTGCAAGCTGGGGATGATCTGGATAGCGCTTGAGCCGTTGCCGACGATCCCGATCCGCTTGTTGCGGAAGTCATAACTGTCATGGTTTAGTTGAGTATACTCTCAGCCTGGTGTGTACGAGTCCCCACCTGGTATCCCAGTCCCCTGAGTGCATGACCTTCCCTTGGAACTTGTCAAGCCCGGGTATGTCTGGCCATGAGATGTTGCTAAGCTGCCCACGGGCTGTGATCAAAACATTTGCTACGTCCTCCAAAGCGTCTCCGGTGGCAATGTTGGTAACTTTGATCCTCCTGCTCCTCGTTAGTCTAGTGATTATGGACTTAATAAAAAGGACTGAACGCACCATTTCTTTTCGGTATTATCCCACTCGCAGTGCTCAACCTGGTGGCGCGTCTTGATGAACCTCGTTGCCCCAAATCTCTCGGCCACATCTTGGAGATACTGTTGAATCTCGGCCCCAGGAGCATATAAATCACTCCAGTTTGGGTTGGGGGCGAAGGTGTACTGGTACGAGTGGGCTTCGGAAATCAGTTAACTGTCTGAGGCCTCAACCCTTGAATAAACCACTTACACGGGATGTCGCAGGCAACTCCTTAAGTGGAAGTCAGTCTTCATCAAGCCACTATACCTAATCAAAAATATAGCTCTTACCAGGATACTTGTTCAGCCACCTGGAGTTATTAGTAACAGTCTGTCTGTACAAAAAGGGGGCTCATACCAAACTCCGCCGACGCCGTCGTTCTTCTCGTAGACCACCAACTCTACATTTCTCAGTCGTTCGGGAATTCTGATAGCAGCTAAGATACCAGAAAAGCCGGCCCCAACCACGACTACCTTGAGTGGTCTTAGGTTTTCGATGGGGGCCTCCTTGATGGTGAACCGCTCGCCCAAGTTACGGGCGTAGCCCTCCTCGGTTGGCATTTCGCCCATCGTGTCTGTCGTGTCGGTTTACTGTTATCCGTGTTTTGTGGTCCTGTTGAAGCGTATGGTTTCGTCAACTACCTGAATCAAAATGATAATCTATTTCCCGACAATAAGTAGTGAGGCCAGGGAACATTCCAAGCTCCCGTCCGACCACTTTCGGGCTGAAGCCAAAGTGCCATACATATACATCAAACTTCCGGGACCTCATGTTACACCACCCATATATACCGTATATCGAGCCATGGATCTAGACCACGCTCAGTACCGGGTCAAATACCCGACGCAGTAACCGCCGACCGGCCATCGACTCAGATGCCGGGTGTCACAGCAGCGAGGGGCAGCAGACCCCGTCTACCGTCTCAATATCGTAAGAGCTGACACATGAGTCCAACGTGGTTCCCCCCCTCCCGAGCTTGAACGCTAACCGCTTCCGGGCTAATCCCTTGCCTCACGGGTGAGCAGTTGGCCGGTTTGACGACGAGCTCATACTATGATTAGTTAGGGGCATTGCCCCCTCTGAGTGGTGACTGTGGAGTCGAGTGTGAGGAGTTTCCCCAGATCTTGGCCATCCTAGTTCCCCCGTAACTGCCGATTCGCCGGCAGGACGATGAGGACGGCAAAGCACATCCGTGTGAGCCAGTGGAGATATCATTCGGTTGCCCGGTGCACTGGAGAGAATGCAGTTTCATGTATTGCCATGTATTAACGCCTTCTATGGGGGAGGCTATGTAATAGTGATTCATCTATAATTCACAAAACTGCTTCGACACACCATGCGGCCGGTACCGGCCGTTCTTTCTGCCACCACCTCAACTTTCTTTCTTCTTTTCTTCTTTTCCCAGGAGGACCGAACGCAAATGGGTATCATGGTAATGATATGCGCCAGGCAATGCAGCGAATGAGTGGATCAAGGGCAGCGCAGGCAAAGAAACAACATCATAGCTCGATGAAGTCCTTTTGGTCTGCAAAATCAAGGCCCCCCTCGTCGTCTTGGCCGATGAACTCGTCCACCTCATCCGAGTCAATATCATCCTCGTCGATCGACTCGCCGTCGTCATCGCTGGAAAGGTCGGCCATCTCGTCGTCTCCGTCTCCCGCGCTGGACAGATCCCGCCCGCCGGCTCCTTTCCGGAGGACGCTTGCCCTCTCCCGATGCGGCAGCTTACACCCCTTGATCTTACAAACACCCGTGTTGCTGAAGTCGGGGCACTCGAAGACGTGGCGATCTGGGCAGCTGGCACCCTTCTGGCAGTAGCCGTAGAAGCCGAAATCCCTGCACACTGGAGCAGCTGGTGACACTTTTACGTGGGTATACTTGCAGTCAGCCTTGGTGCAACTATCGCGGGCAAAATGCAGGCAGGCCGGAGTGCGCTCGGGAACGAGGTCATGCGAGAGATCACAGTTGTCGCCCCTAGGGCATTCGCCCTGCTGTAAGAAGTCCTTGCAAATGGCGACCTTGTGCGGATCATGCACGTAGCGGCAGCGCGGGCCGTGGGTGCAGGAACCTGTGTCTCGGTTAGCGATTCTCAGATAACTTACCGAAGCCCGGCCCGGGGGTGGTGTTGTTCGGGACATCGGTCGAGGAAAATAATGTTACCCGTCATGGAAAACTGTTTGCAAGGCACGTTGACCTTTTTGACGGCACCAGATTGCCTGCCACAAAATCCTGGGGTCAGTTGCCCGGCCCCGAGGTCACAGGAGACATACCGCGCGCCTTCACAATGCCGTGGCGATACAAGTTGCCGTTCTTGCTTCGGTAGAACTTGACCCCTCCAACGAGTGCCATTTTCGGTGTAGCCTTTGCCGAGTTGTTATCGCCTGCGCCAATGTGAGCATCCTGAGGAGTTGCCGTGCGCGGTCGCGACGCACCGGGAACCTTGACAAGCTTGCTGCCGTTCTTGACGACCAGGAACCGGACACCCTGGACGGTGATCTCGTATTTGCCGGCGGCCTGCTGGTTAGTCCCCATGAGCCCTCCGCTATTTACCATGCGGTTGATATGGTTTGTCAGCTTAGCACGCTCTTGCCTGTCTCTGAGAGCAAGCTTCTGGCGGCGGGTCTGCTCCATGGCAGCGGCCCGCGATTGCGCGTCCTTGGTGTAGACGTTTGTATTGATCAGTTGTAGGTGGCGATCGTTCTTGGTCACCCACGACGAGGTGGATGCATCTGATGTCGTGCCCGATTCAGCGTCGCCCGACTGGTTCTGTTGTGATCCGTTATTCAAAACAAGGGTCCGGTTGCGATAAACAGGCATTCGTGCGCTGGAGTGGCCGCCACGATGAGGGAACCCGCCGCGGCGCCATCCAGTCGAGTAGCCAGCGTCTTGAAACGCGTCAGTCCCGGCGCGGTAATCAATCGGTCGACCGGTCGACATACGATGATGCGTTCGAGCATGACGAGCGGGACCGACACCCGCCTGTTGATTCCTGTGGCGATTGATCTGACCAGCCAGACGACCGATTCTCTCCATCACCTCCCGGTCCTCTATCGACGACATCGTGATATATTTTTATATCTACGATTGTCGGATCTCAACTGGGACTGTGGTGGATTGCGACGATGGCGAGTTTGTAACTCGTGCGATGTTTGTCGCAAAAGGTGCGACGAGTTGGTGGTGTGGCGGGGGTTTGAACAAAAGAACCAAGTGGCGTTCGATGCACGTGTCAAGCGCCGGCTGCGGTTTTGGCAGGCGTGGCCAATCAACAGTCAATGGCTTGGGGCGTTGCTCAGTGACCTCACAGGCTGAACCTCAGCCTTTCAGAAGGCACCTGGGTGTGCTAGGTTGCAACATTGGTACATTAGATTCATCCTCGGGCTTGCTTTATTCTTGAACCACATCCTTCATTCTCTTTACCAACAACAGTGACGATAACCGCCCACTTCCCCAAATTTCTTAATTACCGCTAATACAACGAGAATTTGACGATGGCCGAACCGCAGATCAAGCCCGACCCCGATGCGGGCTCCCCTTTCATGGACGAGGTTGACGAAACCCCCGATCTCGAATTCTTCGACAAGCTACCCGACGCAAACTCGTATAATAGAATGTATCTTACGCGCCTACCGGGCTATGTCTGGGAGGCCTGGTCGAAGCTGAACGATGATGACGAGATCGAGATTGGGACAATTCGCCAATTCACAGATGAAAATGGCAAAGAAGTCAGCGCGCCTTCAGTTAGAAACACATGTTTTAGCACGACTAACACTTTTCTTTAGAGATTGCAGATGCGTCTCAAGCCGGAAATGGAGGCCCATAAGGAGGTGCCCAAAGAGTACGACATGGACGTTTCGAATCACGATGTCAACAACACCTTCGTCTTCACCGAGCAGGACCTGCCAAGCTACGCTGCGAAGAACAAAGAGAGGGCCGCTGCGTTGGCCCAGGGCATCCCTGCGCACCTCCTGCGCAAACAGCAAAGGCAAACGGAGCAGCAGGCTGCCGACCGAGGGAGAAAAGCCGCGCCCTATTCCCGCAGGCCGATTCCAAGTCGGTACCTCCGTGTCCTCGCCAGATCAACGCAACGTTGCTAATTGAAGACGCAGAGAAAACCAGGATTGCGGGAAGAATCAAGCACGAAGTCGTCTGTACTCCGGTACGAAACGCCGAGGCCGACAGGTTCCTATCCATCCGGGCAGAGCGCGCCCAGAAGCCCCTGAAGACGGTTACGATGCTCTACGGCATTCCGCCTTCTGGAGATACCACCAACCCCCACGAATGGGACGACTTCCTTGTATGTAGCCCTGTTTCTTTTCCGCTCGGTCGCCTCACTGACACATGGCGTAGAAAACCAAAGAGAAGCCGACCAAGGCGAAGAAGATGGAGAACAAGGCGACCCGCTGGCCCGAGAACCAGCTCTTGGATGCGATTGCCAGGTGCTTCTCGGAGCACAAATACTGGTCCATCAAGGCCTTTCGCGGGAAGATTCCGCAGCCCGAGGCCTATCTCCGCGAGACCCTCGAGAAGGTGGCCGTCCTGCACCGGTCTGGCACCTTCGCCAACCACTGGTCGCTTAAGCCCGAGTACCAAGGCATCCTTGCCTCGCTACCCAAACCGGCGGATGACGCGGCAGTGCCAAAGGCGGATGCCGCGTCTGAGGACGAGGATGAGGACGACATCAAAATGGAGGATGTCTTGTAATGTCTCGGGTTAAGGGTCCGGGTGGGGTCGGCGCGGCGTTCTCGGGATGTTGCTTGGTTTGCGGTTTACGGTTTACAGAAGGTCTCAGGACGATGCATGATACCCTTCAACAAGAAAACAAGACAAGCTTGGCGTGTGATGTGTATAGTGTGATCATGCTGGTTGCTGTTGCCGCCAGGTCTGATCGGCATTCAGCTACCAGCAGCAAAGCCACCGCCAGTTCCATGTCTGTCTCACTGGCGGTCTGTTTGTCTTGTCTTGTTAGTGAGCGAGGAATTGTGGGGTCCGAGCCGGCTGCACCCAACCTTACAAGTAACCTACCAAGCAACCGTACTATAGCCGGATTTCCTTGGTCTTCATCAACACGCAGCATCACCTCCAACTTGATTTTTAAACATATCATATCTTAGTCAACCCCCCCGTAGGCAATCAAACACCCCACAGAAACATCACGTCACAGCAAACAAACCGCCCACCATGACTCAACGACTCCTCCTCCTCGACTTCGACGGCACCATAACCCAAAACGACTCCCTCGCCTCCCTCATCGCCCTCTCCATCGAAGCCCTCCCCCATCCCCTTCCTCATCCCCTTCCCCGCCTACACCCTCTCCATCATCAGCAGAACCCCCCTTCCCCGCCAACCACCCCCAAACCCATCACCACCACCGACTCCACCCCCACCACAAAACCCACCACCACACCGATAGACAAACCCGCCCTGACCGCCCTCTGGACCGAGATAGTGCACGACTACCTCGCCGCGCACGCCGCGCACCGCGCGTCCTATCGTCCGCCGGCCGAGGAACGGGCCACGCTGGCCGCCGAGCTGGCCTTTCTCGAGAGTGTCGGCCCCGTCGAGCAGGCGTCGTGTGCGGCGGGTGGGGGAGGCGGGGTTTTTTGCTGGGTTGGGGGCGCGGGTTCTGGAGGGGGTTGGGAGGAGGGCTTGGGCGGTTGGGAATGCTGGTGATGATGGGAATGGAGGTGGGGGTGGGGAGGGGAGTGGTGATGGGGGAGGGGGAGGGGGATGGCGGTGGTGAAGTTGAGGGGGTTAGGGTGAGGAAGGGGTTTGGCGAGTTTTTGGGGAGGTATGGTGGTGGTGGTGGTAGTAGCAGTGGGAGTGAGAGTGAGGGCGAGAAGGGGTGGGATGTGGCGGTGGTGAGTGTGAATTGGTCGGGGGCGTTTATCAAAGGGGTTGTGGAGGCTGCGAGTGGGAATGGGGGTATACGGAGGGTGGTCGCGAATGGGATTGGGTTTCCGAAGGGCATGATTGAGGGGCCGCCGGAGCTGGGCAAGGAGCCGCTCTGTACGGCAGGGGATAAGTTGCGGGCGATGGACTCGGTGAAGCGTGGGTTGGACAAGCAAAAGGTGGTGTATTTTGGGGACTCGGCGACGGATTTGGCGTGTTTGGTGGCAGCGGACTTAGGAGTGGTCATGGCGGATGACGGGGAAACTAAGCTGTTGAAGATATTGGCGAGGATAGGGTTCGAGGTGCCGCATGTGCAAGAGGCCAGGGAAGGGGATAAGTTGGCTTGGGGGAGGGACTTCGAGGAGGTTCTTCAAAGCGGGGTGATGGAGAGGATATGACCACGCGTTGACTCGTTTTTTACTTCGCAAGTTTGATAGGGTGGCCAGAAATACTGCTTCCGGCTGGCTTAGAACCACAGCAACCTGTTTACCATAATAATGCAGCACACTCCTAATACTCTCATCTACGCATTCTCCGTATTGGATGTGATTTTGGTCCGTAGAACACACTGTAATGAACTTACTGTCAAGTTTCTGGACATTCGAGCCCCGTGACAAAGACAACCAGCCATGAACGAACAAAAGGCGTCATCACGGCTGGCAAAGGGGAACCTTAAGTTGTCCGCCACTACGCACGGTAACAATGTGAACAATGCGTTTCGTAGGCAACAAGATGTCTGAACAACCGTGCCCTCCTCAGTATATAACCCAGGGCTTCCCCAGCTTCGGGGGGACAGCAGCTGGATTCCCGTCCTTACACTTCCCGTCCTTACCCTAACTTGCAACCCCAGCCCCATTCTCTACCACACCCATGTGTGTCCACCGACGCCTCGTATTTGACTGCGTCCACCAAGCCTGGCTGGGCGTCAGTGGGTTCTGTGAGCTCCAGCAGGTATACGACCGCCACAAGATCAACATGGTCTGTAGCGAACGATGGTCGCACGGCTATGACACAATCCGCATCCAATCCAAGTGTGACCGATGCACCGAGCAACAGAGCAGTGACAAGTCCAAGCTTGACGCCGTAAGGTACCATATCAAGGCACTCAAGGAGCAGCTCAATCTAATCAAGGGCGACATCAAGACCAAGAAGGAGGAGTGGGCCAACATGGACTCGGTGCTGGAGAAAGCCAAGCCAGCGGTTGCCACGAAGGGAGACGATGATAGTTCAAGTTCTTCGCTGGAGGAAACTCCCGATACGTCCGACGACGGGTCCCAACCCAAGAAAGAGGTGGAAATGGATCGCGATCACCGGCCCTTTGGGTTGTCCTTGAAGATTGCTCAGCGGGAGGCGATTGATGCGGGTGATGCGCGGGGGCAGCTGTATACGACAGTATGTTGGATTGTATGTTGGAGCAGCGTTATGGACATGGGTGGATCCTGACTCGAAAGCTGAAAAAGGCTACCTCGACAGCCTAAGAGCCGTTCAAAATTGAAAGAGGTGGAATGGTTAGAAGTATCTGTAGAGACGATTCCAGTTAAGGTTTCTTTCAAGGGTAGGGGCGGGGGCGGGGGTCTCTTGTAAAAGGCACCGTTTTGCTGTTGAGTTGGAGGTTTTGTCAAGCTAGCGAGCGAACTGGGCTGTATCAAGACACGCCTAACCAGATTGTTACAATAAATGGTCGTCTTTGTTAAAATCTTTGCATATACATTTACTGATATCGTGAGAAGGGAATAACGATGTTTGTCACTAGCAAGACTAGCAAGTTGACCATCTCCTCGATCCCCAAGACACTGGGAGATGTGTAGAAGGGCCAATGGCTAGAGGAAATGTTATGATTAAAACGTCTGGTGAGGGAAAGGAACTGTGGTTGCCGATGATATATCGATAGCCGGGAGGCATTTGCACCAGACAGGCGCGTCCAAACCTCCAGGTTGGTTTGGCATCACATGTATGGAGGAAGTCAGGAAGAAGAAGTCTCCAGCTAAGAAGGAATCTCACATTGAGGCACTGAAATGAGTGACATTGCCAGTGTTGAGATGAAAACTGATAACCTGGAAGTGATGGTTGACTGGCACGAGTGATGTACATACAGTATGTAGGAACCGGGGTTTTGGCGAACTTGAGTGGGTTTCGTGCATCAATGGAGGGGTGGCGCCCAAATCCCCAACCCCCGCCATCGGTCAGATCCACACGATTGCCGACTGCAACCGGACGACCCTGACCGCCCACCCAAAACCAGCCCCGCGGTCCTACTCCGTACTCCATACACTACAAGTACAGATTACCATGCCATAATCCCTATTGAGCACCGTTTTGAATGACGACGGTCATTCAAAACCCGGCCCGGCCACTACACCAACCTGCAGATGTCAGGAAACGACCGACCGAAGACCTCGTGGTCATTCGGAAGAAAGGACCACGACTCTTGGGCCGACGCCATCCGACACCATCTCAGCATCCCCCAAAACTGGATCCTCCCCGTAGCCGCCGTAGCCCTCACGCTAGGGACCGGACTTTCTACCAATCCTATCTGCGCCGCCTTCCCGCTAGCGGCCACATCACACACAGCTTCTTCCGCAACCGCAGCCTCTTCGGCAAGGTCACCAGCGTCGGGGACGGCGATGGCTTCCACCTCTTCCACACCCCCGGCGGACGCCTAGCAGGCTGGGGCTGGCTGCGGCGCGTGCCCAAGGACAAGAAACAACTAAAAGGCCAAACAGTGAGAGCCCACCGACTCGCCCCATCCATCCCTAACTCACCACCTACCCCTTCCACCCCTCCACCCCCTCCACCCCGCCACTCACTAAAACACCACCCCTCGCACAACAGATCTCCATCCGCATCGCGGGCGTCGACGCCCCCGAGGGCGCGCACTTTGGCCGCCCCGCGCAGCCCTTCGCCGCCGAAGCGCTCTCCTTCCTCGACAGCTACCTGCTCGGCAAGCGGGTGCGCGCGCACCTGCACCGGCGCGACCAGTACGAGCGCGTGGTGGCGACGGTATACGTGCGCAAGCCGCCCCTTTTTTTCCCGCGGAGGGATGTCGGGCTGGAGATGTTACGGCGGGGGCTGGCCGTCACGTACGAGGGGAAGACGGGCGCGGAGTTTGGCGGCGCGGAGGTCGAGGCGAGGTATAGGGAGGCCGAGGCCGAGGCGAAGAGGGGGGGGTCGGGTTGTGGGGGGGCACTGCGGTTGGTGGGAAGGCCGGGGGGAAGGGGGGGAGGGGAAGACGGAGTTGGAGAGCCCGATGGAGTATAAGAAGAGGATGAAGGCGCTGGAGGGACAGAAGGTGTGAATGGGTTGTTCGGTTCGGGTGGTTATGATATTGTATGATACCCATGAGAATGAGCCTGGAACTGGACGGTTGGATGATGATATTATGCTGGCCTTTGTGACCTTGATTTGAGCATCTGGTGTAAGCGGAAGTAGCTCGTGGAAACCAACGGGCATGGCTCAGGAAACAACACGCGCGGGGTCCCGTCCGTTGATGCACCCTTACTTGCAGGTGTCCCGCATCTTAAGAGCGACCCCTGCATATAGGGCTGGATTCCATGGTATGGACGATCCGGCTGCCGGGCATGCTTGGATATCTGGGCATCATGTTTGGTATGACGTGCGCGGGCACGCTCAGCACCCGGTATCAGGGCCGGTCTACAGCAATTGGCGTGTGATCTTCGAAGATCTGGTCGCGGTGAGGGGCTCACTCACTGCCGGAAATGCAGAAACATTAGGTTGCCCCGCTCCCTCTGAGTATGTACCTTAGCCACCTTAAACCCTGATTTTAGTGTCAAGCTGTAGCCTCATGTTTAGCTGGTAGGGAAAAAAAATGAAGTAGGTAGAAGAGAAAAAGAATAAGAAAAGAGAGAAAACAATGAATATACCCGTTTTAATGATACTAGCATTCTGAAATATATCCCTATTTGTGCCATCCTCTTCATATAGTTTTATTATTCCGCATGTTTCTAGCTTCAATCTCTCCTACGTTTTCTATTCAGTTAGTCCTCGTCTTCGCCCAAGCATCACGGGCTCAAGGTTTTGGTGTTGACGTTCAGCGCCAGACAACCGCCAGTGTAACCTTAGCGGAGACAACACACGTTGTCAACGGATGCAAGGGGCTCCAAATCCCCTGCCGAGATGCATGCCACCCAATGGCATCCCATCCCGAACTGCGCCATGAGCGGCCCCTGAATGCAACAAGCGGTGGGCCAGAACAGCTGTTCCCCTCTCGCGCTGTTTGTTTCCAACGAAGCTCTGGTCGTTTTCTCTTTCTGAAGCTTTCAAGAACAGCGACAGGCGGACGAGGCCTACCACACTCATTTTCAACCAACTCTGCCGATTTGGTGACACTCTCTTTTGACGCTTGCAAACTGCTCCCGGGATTTTGAAGCTGGCTCTGAGCTCCCGTCCCTCACACTTTTTTTTCTTGTGCGTTTAACAAAGTCGTCCAGTGCTCCTCGACACCCCAACCACGAAACAGGGTGTGCCCCTGATCCCCCTCCCCAGACCATCACGACAATACCTCTGACGCGGACTCCCAGAATCTGGAATTGCATCGACAGCAGCTCAGCCGCTTGCGTTACCTGCTGGTACCCGTTTCTGCGAGACACTCATTTTCCGAATCACCACGGCACTCGTTTCAATCAGTACACTCATTCGCCTTCGGCAGCCGCAAACCAAGTTTCGCATCGCACAACGTTCTGTCTCAGATTGTACGCCACGGCGAGCTGCATTTGTGAGAGAGAGATTCAAGAGCGGTTGGGGTGGATCTTGATTGGCAATTCGAGAGTTGAGAGTTTGTGATTCTGGCCGGCCACAGCAACGATTTCCCCACCGAGATCCAAATCTGCAGCCTACTATATCGATCCGAAAAATCAGACGCCGAGTCAGGTTTGGAGGAAACCGAAGTGCGGGCTTGCATCATCCTTTCGAAACATTTTACAGTGTTCCCCTATCAAACGAGTTCCAGGTTGTGAACGCGAGGTACGTGCACCCCCTCTCCGTCTGATTTCTGGTTTTCCTGTTTCTTTCCCATACGGGCGGGCACTGGCTGGGCGGCGCGGTGGACCGACCGGGACCTCGTCATTATTGGATGCTGCACACGCAATATCAATATCGAGCCGTCCCCTGTGGACCCTGGTTTTTGGTCCGTTCAACTTTGAGTTGCGTCAAACCCGCCGTCGGTTTCTTGATGAGAATGCTGCGACGGTATGCTACCGACATAGTTATGCTTGTTGCTGACAGCGAGTGGCAGGACATTTAACGTTGCGTGTCTCAGTTGCCAGGTACGAACCGACCGTTTGCTGCGCTCACGCTTCCATCCCATGTTTCTGGAACTTTGGACTAGCCTGTTGTGGTAAAGCCAAGCCAAGCTAACCAATCAGCAACCCCGATACAGGGTTTCCAGGTCGAGTCGACTCCGCTCAATCTCCGTTGCCCATTAGTTAGCAGGATCGTACACAAGTGCCACTCCTGGCCGCGAAAACAGGCCGCCAGAGGCCCAACCTCACGATTCAACGACTCGGAGATTCGACCAAATCACTTCTCGACACCTTTGACGCTCGTTGTTCCTCACCGCCGCCGACCGCGATATCATCAACTCCCGAAACCAGAACTCTATCTTCCACCACCTTCGTTCAATCGTTACAGCCGACCGACCGTGTTCGCCAAAAACCTACCTCGCGTTTCGGCCGAGCAATTTCGTGGAGCAGCTCGTAGTTCGTGCGACGAGCTTCATTTACCACAACACGAAATCCCCCGCCACGCTAAAACGCCATTCTCGACAGTACCCCGAGCTCGAGTTGCTATGGAATCCCGGCGCTGACAGCTTGGAACCGACTACATTTAATTGAGCAACTCGATTGCTCGTCGGTCCAAGCCCGGTGACTGTTCCTACATCTCGACCGAGACGCGATGCGGTTACCCTTCAGGCGGCGCCATGCCGCGCGCAGCGATTTTATTTCACCAATCCCACTCATCCTCTCATTATCTACCCTCGCGACATCACCAGCATCCGCCATCTCGTTCACACCCGTTCCCGCCCCGAACCTCGACCTCTCCCAGCTCGGCCGGGTAGTCCTAGCGGGAGATTTTTCAGGCATATCCTTGTACCAGTTCGAGGAACAGAACCAGCGCCCGCCCAGGAACAATGGCAGCGAACAGCTTCTCGCGCGCATGCCGAACGGCCTCTTCGCGCCTATCGTTAATACCGACGCGACAATACGCACAATGTGCACATTTAACACCGACAATGGGACCGTCGTTGTATTGGGTGGAAACTTTACCAGCATCAGGGGCCCCGACTCCGATTCGAAAGCGATGCAGTCGACTGCGATCGCCCTATTCGACCCGACCACTGCTGTCGTGACGCCGCTCCCGGGGCTGTCCGGCCAGGTTAATGCCCTGCTCTGTGACCAGGACAAGAACACGGTCTATCTGGGAGGAAGCTTCGTTGGTGCCAACTCCACCAATGCGTTGGCGTGGGAGGGGGGTCGAGAGTGGGTGAACCTGCCGTTTGCAGGGTTTAATGGTCCTGTCACGTCCATTGCGAAGGCGCCCAACGGGAACATCCTTTTTGGGGGCAGTTTCACAGGGCTAGGGAACGCGAGTACGCCGAGCACGCCCGACGGCCAGATCATCAATCTATCCACGGCGAGCATCACCAGCGGATCCTCAAGCACAACACCTGGGTTCAGCGACCCCAAGAACGTTATCTGCCAGACCAGCGGCGAGGACGGAGCCGGAAACACGTGGCTGCTGCAGGACAACGCCCCGGGCTTTTGGGATGCGAAATTCGGGCACGGCTTTCAGCCGACGAAGCTGCGCCTATACAACACACACCAGGACGGGAGGGGGACCAAGACCTGGCGATTCACAGCTATGCCCATCAACGGCATCATGAACTTTACCTACATCGATCCCGTGACGCGCCAGAACGCGAGCTGCACGAGCGAGTGCCCGCTGAGCGACGACAAGTCCATCAAATTCCAGGACTTCCACTTCGTCAACGTTATCGGCATGAACGAGTTCCGCCTTGACATCTCGGCTTTCTATGGCAGCGGCGGCGGCTTGAATGGGATCGAGCTGTTCGCGGACGATATCATGTCGTATGCTGTCAGTGAATTCAACGAGCCCACGTGCGCTGGCCTCGAGTTTCCGTCAACAGCCACCTCGACTGGCCCGTGGACTGTCACGCCCTCCTACTCGAGCACCGCGGAATATCTAACCGCCCAGCTTACTGCCCCGATCACCAACACCTCGGCGTCGGTGGTATTTACCCCTGATATCAGGGAGTCCGGCCACTACTCGGTCAACCTGTACACCCCCGGCTGTCTCCAAGACAACACTTGCACCACGCGCGGCCAGGTCAGGCTCACCGGGCAGATGACAGCCGACGCCACCAAGAGCACCCCCATTGACGTCGATCTTTACCAAACTAATAACTTCGACAAGTACGACCAGGTCTACTTTGGCTTCGTCGACGCCAGTTCAGGCGATTTCCGCCCCCGGGTAACCATGACCCCTCTGGCGGGCCAGTCCCTGGCCCAAATGACATTCGTCGCCCAGCGTATCGGCTTCACCTTGATTAACAGCACAGGTGGCTTGAACGGGCTCTACGAATATCCGGTTGAGTCGACTGTTAACCCCAGCGATTTCATGAAGTCCGCCTTCAACCGCCTGGGAGCCAATTTCTCTACCGGCTCCGCCGTCAATGCCCTGGCTACCTCGGGTGATGCCACTTATATCGCAGGAAACTTCACATCCGGTAACATGCGCAACATTATTTCGACGAAGGGCGACAATGCAAACGTCCAGTCCCTTGACGATGGGCTCAATGGCGAGGTCAAGTCGATGTTTCTCAACGGAACCAACTTGTATGTGGGCGGCGCTTTCTCCAGCACCCCGGACAACTCGACCAAGGACCTGAACAATATTGCCGTCTATGATACCTCCAAGAAGAGCTGGAAACCCCTCGGTGCCGGCGTCAGCGGCAGGGTTGTGCGCGTGGTCGGGATGACTATGAACATCACCGGCTCGACTCCCGAGGTCGTCGTCAGCGTGAATGGGGACTTCAGCCGGCTGCTAGCGTTTGGCGGCAACCCGGCTGTCGAGGTGGATGGGTTTGGTGTTTGGGTGCCTTCGCAAGGGAACTGGCTGCAGAATCTGGACTTGCCGGTCGAGTCGGTGACCGGTGTTCTGTCTGCCTCGATCCTCAACTCGACCGGCCCGTCGCTCTACGCTGGCTCGCTTTCGTCCTCTAGCCTGGGAGCTAACGGCGCAGCGATCCTTGGCGACCAAACACTGGGGCGGCTTCCCGTGGACATTCAAGCTTCGGCCGCTTCCTCGTCAGGTGGCCTGGCCAAGCGCGACGGTACCTCGGCTGGGCCCGATGTCAATGGTGTGGTTACTGCGGCTTTTGACACCAACAATGGCAGGAATCTCACCATTTTGGGCGGCCACTTCACCGGAAAGGCCACGGACGGCTCGACGATCCATAACCTCCTCGTCCTTGACGGTTCCGATGACGACCGAGTTACCGGCCTTGGGGGCGAGATCTCACCCAATTCGACCTTTATGGCTATGGTTGTGGAAGGCGACATCCTTTTCGCTGGAGGTAACGTAGCCGGAACCGTGAACGACGACGCCGTCAACGGCCTAATCACCTACAATCTGGCCAGCAAGTCGTTCAACACCCAGCCTCCTTCGCTCTCTGGCGGCAACGGCACCGTCTCCTCCATCGTCGTGCGCTCGACCACCAAGGATGTCTACGTCGGAGGCTCTTTCACCTCAGCCGGCTCTCTCGGCTGCCCCGGCGTGTGCTTTTTCAGCACCTCCGCCTCGCAATGGAACCAGGCCGGGCGGAATCTCGATGGAGACGTCAGCGCCCTGATGTGGGCCACTGACGATATCCTGCTTGCCGGCGGCAACCTCACCATCAACGACACCACCACCATCTTTCTTGCCCGCTACGACGCCAACACACAGGACTGGGACGCCTACCCTGGCGCCGACCAGCTTCCAGGCCCCGTGACCGTCCTCACCGCCGGCACAAGCGACGGCGGCCAGATCTGGGCCGCAGGCATCTCCGCCCAAGACAGATCCCCCTACCTCATGAAATCCGACGGCACCACCTGGCAACAGGCTGGACAATCCGCCCTCCAACCGGGCACCCACATTCGCGGCCTGCAAGTCTTCTCCCTGACCTCGGCCCACGACGCCTCCGCCCTTCTCAGCCAAGACGAAGCCCTCCTCCTCACGGGCACCATCCACCTCGCCAACTTCGACCGCCCGGCCTCCGCCGTCCTCTACAACGGCGGCGACGACTTCACCCCCTTCGCCCTGACCTCCTCCCTATCCTCCCCCGCCACCGGCGGCAGCATCGCCCGCGTCTTCTCCGAGCGCAACAGCTACTTCGAAAAGAGCGGCGGCCACATGCCTTTGGGCTTCGTCGTCCTCATCGGCCTCGCCATCGCCCTCGGCCTCATGCTGCTCATCGTCGCGGGCGGCCTGCTGCTGGATCGCCTGCGCAAGCGCCGCGAGGGCTATGTCCCCGCCCCGACGTCCATGTTTGATCGTGGGGGCGGCATCGCCAGGATCCCGCCGCATGAGCTGTTGGGCGGGTTGGGCCGGCGCGGCGCGCCGCAGGTTTAGGCGCTGAGAGGAGGTTGGTGATGATGGCATTGAGACCTACTGGGCCGGCCGGAGTCCGGTTTTTCTGCGGTTGGAGTGGGATGGGTTGCTGGGCTGGCGTTTTACCTGGGTTTGTTTGCTTGGCTTGGCTTGGCTTGTTTGTGTTTTTGGGGTGGGCGGTTAAAATGGTCTTATACCACTGCTTCTTTCGTTGTTTTTTCCCCGTCTTCTGTTCTAGTGTTTATTGTTTCGCTGGGGCTCCGTGCATTTTGGGCGTTTGGCATACCATACATACAGCGGTTTGATGAAGCGAGAAAGACAGAGAGAGAGAGAGAGAAGGGGGGGGGGAGGGGTGCTTGTGTGAGGGGTTCGCTCGAGTAGCGGTTTGTTGTGGTGGCTGTGGCTGTTGCTTGGGCTGGCGCGGGCTAGATGGATGGGGGCGGTGTTCTATGCCATGTGGACGGGACGGGATGGGATGGGACGGGGTGGGATGGAATATCAGAGAGCGGTGGTGTGGTGTCGTGTTGTGTTTCATGGCACGCCCGCGTCCCGTATCTGGTTTCTGTTCTGTTTTGTTTTGTTCTGTTGTGTCCTGTCTTGTCGCTGCCCTGTGGCTCTTTTTTTCTTTTCTTACCTACCTCCCCCCTTCTTCGCTAGAGGATAGAGAGGGGGTTGAGCGGTCATTTTTTGTGAGGATGTCATCTTATTAATGTTTAGATATTTTACACGCTGTGCCGTGCTATTTTCTGCTGTGTTGCTTGCTCTTGTGTGCTGTTGCTGCTTGAGGTCCTGTCTTTTGTTCCGTGTTTTGCTCGGGGTGTTGGGATAGGCGTGTCCGTTGCTGCTTGCGGTTGTGGTTGGGGTTGTTGTTGAGAAATAGTTAAGGTGCTTCTGAAGTTGCTCCTGGGCAGGTGTTCCAGTCGTATAGGTGTCAGTAGCTACTTAGCCAACATTCACAGTATTATATCTTGCTCTTCAATATGAACGGCGTCAGTACCGTGCCTTACCAAGCTTGGAAGTTCTGTTGGGTGGACTGTTTTATATAGGCCGAGCATACCTCGGGTATATTTGTCCCGTCACCATGGGGTTGTTGCCATTTAGTGCTGTTGGAAGTAGCCTTTGTGGCCAAAGTGACGGACGTCGAGGATGACGTTGTAGGTTGTTGAGCTTCCCTCCCGCTGTAGATGTCTAGCCACTTGCGCAAGTTCACTTCCCATGATAAGACGCACTGGTACACTCGGCATAATTCTTACATGTTCATTCTTCCTGTCTATGACCATCAACTTGATGTGTGAGGGAACGGTTATCACATCGTTTCAACATTGCTTCTTTGCAATGGTAGGTAATATTCTAAGTTCTGGCTGACTACTTTTCATCAACCTCTAGCTAAGCCTAGCCAAGTTCCTAGTCTTGTTATGATGGAAGGCTAAAGGATAAGAAGTTTATATTAACTAAACCTTCAGTCAAGATTGCCACGGTTAGTCAGTAGGTGATGGCCATCACTACGATGCTTCACACAAACAGATTACTAAAACAAGTAGGATATTTCTCGCTTATATGCCTGCCTTTGCCTGTGTTGACTCTGGCGCAGGGTGTCCATTATCTCATGAAGTCGAGAACAAGCTGGGGGCTTCTAGCCTCTAGGATGTCAAGGAAAGTTAAACACCGGCGTGTACGCCGGCATATGTGATGATATTTACAGGACCTCCTCTTATTGCTACAATCCACCGGGGCAGAATGATGACCGCACTTCACGAGAGAATGAATACATGGAGACGATGGTGGTTATTTTATGTCAGCGGGATTCTAAAGGGATGACATGACGGTTACGAGTTCTAACTTCAAGAGAGCCTTTCTGCTGTAACACCTCTGTGTAGATATTCCACTGGCAGTGACTGGCAGGCTAACGTAATGCATCATGGAGACTTTGCTATCAGCAAGCTGTGGCAAGCACAGACAAGCTTCAACACGCTCGGGGCCCGCAGATTTGACCAACCATCCGCATGCGCACGGAAGGAAACATGGATCTTCCAACATCGGTCCCTTGCGCCGTTGGTGTCGTTGGAGTGGGAGCTAGGATGGGGAGAGGTACTCTGACCAGACATTCGGGGGAGCACTGGGCCGGTGTTGACGGCGTGTCTGACAAGTTGAAGCAACAGCTCCGAGGGAGCCCCAGCGGCCAGGCCATCCCATCATTTGTTCTCACCTTCTGTATCAAGACGACTCGCATGTGATGCCTCTCGACATTGAAGTCGACACAACCCTGCGCCCGGTGGAGGCACCGTGACTCGCGATGAGCCGTTGTCACTCGGGGATCTCAGGGGTAGTGAGGCTATGCTCTGTCGCCACCGTCCACCGAACCTCCCGCGAAGAGCCCGAAATTACTGATGGAACCAACACAGCGACAGTGAAGCAGTCGTCGAGGTGTTGTGGACATCGAGGTGATGACCTGATGGGGAACCCGTCGCCCGTTCGGGGACCCTCATCTGGGATAAACTCCCGAAGCCCTGCATGCTGAACAGGCTAGATGCCTGGAGCAGTAAAGCCAAGTTCTGTGATGTCCTTCCCTTGCCCCTTTCATTTCACTCCAGCACGACCAACCCAGCAAGTACCGAGCTCAGCCCCCCGCATTCCTCTTCAACGCAACAGTCCGAGCAACAGAGTCAACTCCACCACTCGAGACAGTCTGGCCACCCCTTGAGCACTTTCTGGCCACCCCTTGAGCACTTTCTGGCCACCCCTTGAGCACTTTCCAACACCCCAACTCCATGCTAACACAACGTTTGTTTGTCGTCGAGATGGGTCCTCTCTACATGTGAAAAGCCAGAACAAGAAACCACCATCCGATGATGGATCCATAGCCCCGAGCCCATTCGCTCGGCCCCGGAGGATCTCTGCTTCGGCTCCCGCGCGGCAGCACGAGTCAGCCCAGAAACCGGAACATGTCACATCCAACGCGCATTACGTCTTCGACGCCAAACCCACAAGCAGAAGCCGAAGCAGCAACCGGAATGAACGCCGCGCCAGTGTTCCACGCACGCCCAACCCCCATCTCCAACAACTGGTACGCCCGCCGGAGGGGGCCACCACCCAACCACCCACCGGCCGGCCGCCCGTCTCCCGTTTCATCCATCACCGCCGCCCCCTCCCCCCCCACGACACGGGAAGCCGAGCAAACCAAACAAACAAAGCCAACAAAGACAGACAGCAACACCGCCCTTTAGCGGCCCACGACCTACACTAGAGCAGCAGCAGCAGCAGCAGCCAACCCAGCCACCAATGAACCCCCCCCCCCCCCCCCCCCCCATCGCGGTGGTTGGGAAGTGGGAATTCAGGGACAGACAGAAAGGGCCCCGAAACTGGGAAGCGAGCGAGCGAGGAGGTAGATACGACTCCCCTTCGATACGTACGTACGTCAGCCCACGGGGTCAGCCCACGGGGTCAGCCCACCGGACCGTGGGGGGGGGGGGGGCACGGCCGGCACGGTAACGTATACACACACAAGACACACACAGAGTCACACACAGAGACAAAGACACGGCAGCAGCAAGACAGAAAACTAACTTTCCACACTCCCGGGTTCCCAGTCCCAATGGGCCGGTGCTTACTCGGTGACCCGGTTAGTTAGTTAAGTTACGTTAGTTGGGTCAACACCACACACATGCCATAGTTACACGTCACGGCTGGCAGGGCGGCGGTGCATCAAATCAGACAGGACACAGGTTGAATGATGGATGGGCCAGAAATAAAACAGGAAAAAAGGGGGCTGTGGAGAGGAGAGGAGATGAGAGGAGCCGAGGGAAGGGAGCTCTGACGTCCTGTGTTGCTGGTGGTGCTGCTTGCTAGTGGTGCTTGCTGGTTGCTGGTGCTGGTACTGGTGCTGGCTGACCGGGTTGTGGCTGGCATCGAACCATCTCGATGCTTGTGAGGATCATCATCATCATCCATCGGCAGCAGCAGCAGCAGCAGCATCCACAGGTACATACGGCGCATTTACTGCGCGGCAGTTGGGGGATGGGGGGTAAGAAGGGCGTGAGACCGGGAAGGGGATCCGGCCGCCCCATCATTGTGCGTGTGCGTCCGTGTGTGTGCTGCTGCGTGTGCTGCTGTGGTGTGTGTGGTGTGTTTGTTGTATGCGTGTGTGTGTGTGTGTGTCGAACCCCCGAGAGACACCTTGGCGTTGATCGCGTCCCATGAACCACTGCCCCGGATACACACCACCACCGCTTTTTCTGCTTTCCCCTTTTTCCTCCCCTGCTGACCGGTTGGCGGGCCCGTTGTAAGGACAAGCCACGCCGGCACTGTGAGCACAATTGTACACACACCCCGGACCCGGCGCAGGCGCAGGTTCAGGTCGCAGGTGGTCTGTCAGATATCTTCAAAAGCGGGGAGCCGACGAGTTCCTTTCCCGCACCGTTGTCGAGATTGGCTCTGCCCGCACACAAGCAAGGGTTGGGGGTGGGTGGTATGGAAAACGTGCAGGGCGGGCCTGTTTTTTTTCTTCCCTTCCTTGCCTTGCCCGGGCGGGAATTGGACCCGGTACGAGCGCGGTGCGGGTGTGATTTGATGATGGGAGCACGGCGGGTTTACCGTCCGACCCCGTCCCCCCCTTCCTGCAGACCGCAAAGAAGAGAGAGGGAGGTGTGCGGAGAGGGAGGATTGTGTGGTGTGCGTGTGCGTGACTGCTGCGCAGTCGTCACACACACTCTGCCGGTAGCTGACGCTTGTCTTGTCTTTCCCACTCTCTTGCAGGAAAAAGGATGGATCCCTTTTTTTTCTCGATTGGAATGAGCACGGCTTTCACACACACACAGTCAGGCTCGGTTACCCCATCCAGCATCCGTTCCCATCCACCCACCCTATCCGTACGGAAGGAGCCGGTTTAGCGTTTGGGCTCGCTAGCAGAAACCGTGATCAACTTGGCACCGCTGCTCGTCCTGCAAGATGGCGTAGCGCTGAGGATCCCATCGACGATCGTCAGTTGATGGTGGGGTTCGGGGGCCAGAGACGAGACTGCCCATCTCGCCCATCCGCCCATCACCCGCCGGCCTATTTCCCATGGCCATGGCACGCCATGCCGCGAGTGGGACCGTGGGAATTCCCCGATCGCCCCCCTTCCCCTCCGCTTCGCACGCACCAAGAGACATTGGGGATCAACCGGCGCCCCGTCCGACCGCAACACATGGGAGGTGGATGAGGAGGAGGAGGAGCCACCCCCAGCGGCGGCGGGGGGAGGGGCGCGCAGCAAAAACCCCATCAACAACCGAGAACGTGCTTTGCGCTTGCGCCGCCCAGGCTCCACAGCCTGCTTCCCACGTATGCTGCTGGCTGGCTGGCTGCTTGCTTCCCTCTTGTCCTGTCACTGTCACCACCCCATCCCGTCGGGCTTTGCGGCGCGGGGAGGGGGGAAGGGGGGGCTGCTCTCCCGCTCCTCCCCTGGTCTGTGTTTTGTGGTGACGACGACGGACGGAGCGTGCTTGTCTGAGAAGGACATGCATATCCAGACGCATGAGATGAGATGCGGAGCGGGAGACAGAGTGGGAGGGGAGAGGTGTAGCGTACTGTGTACGATTGTGTGGTCTGTGTGTGTGACGGTGATGGCCCGCAGGGTTCGGTTCATCAGCGGGCAGCGGGAAGGGGAGGGGTGAGATGTGAGCAGCGTGCCTGCCCGCCCGCGCACCCGCAGCCTGGGGGAGGTTACAGCAGCGCCGGTACTTGGGTGCAACTCCTGCCCGGACTCGGCGGTCGACTGGCCATGAGAAGGTATAGGCGGTATCAGAGCACGCCCACATCCCGGCATAGCGGCCTGGGCCGTCGTAAGTTGTCTCACAATCGTACGGCGGCGCGGGCGGGTTGGGCGTTGCTTGCTTGCCTGCCGCTGATGTTGCTCCTGCCGTTGCTGTTGCCGCTGCTGCTTCTTCAGCGCAGCCCTCGCACCTCGTACTACGCCATCCGCACGTCCCGGCGAGGGAGCGTGCAAGTGAGAGAGAGTCAACGCCCGGTTTGTCCCACTCACCGCTAGTCCCCTGCTCTGGCGGGACGCACCCCTCAAGCAGAGCGTGATGGGGTCGGGTTGAGAAGTGAAGGGCCCCATGGTTGGCCCGGAGGGTCGAGGGTGCACTTAAGGACCTTCCTTTCTCGTCATGCCGGGCAGGACAGCAGCCTCGCCGGCCAGGGCGGTTGGTGCAAGGCGAAGGGGGGTGAATGAGACAGCGTGACCAGTGGGCCACGACGACTGGAGTGGTAGCCCCACGATATGTCTCGGGGGATCTCGTAGGGCAGAGGGGGAGGGCTCGGCACTGGTCCATTTTGCAGCAAGGGCGAAGGGAAAGGAATGCGATGCTTGTGGCCCGGATCTCGCAGGCAAGTTCAGTCGCGGGACCCATCCCGGCTCCGTGGCGCTCCCTCCCCCCTGGAGGGTGTGGGTGTCTCCGGTCTGCGGATCGCTCTCCCCTGCGTAGCGCACCACTACCCTAGCCAGCGGGGCGTCGATCACTATCCGAAACGCGCAAACGTCAGCAAAATTTGTCGGTACAAGCTGCTTGTGCTAACGAGTCAACTAGTTATCGATACTCTGCACACCTCGTACATCGTGTGCGGACGAAGTATACTGCGTATGTCTGTGTGGCCTCGGTTGCATAATTCGCACATGCTGGCTGAACCCGGCCGGAGAAAGCAGATGCATAATAACTACACAGACTACTCCGCTCATGCGGAAAGGTTATCGACCGGCGTCGTGCATGACCGGGTGGAGGTGAGTTACGGGACCTTCCGTTGGTGAAACCCTTGTCGACAGTAGTTATATGATACATCCATTACATTACTTACATAGTAGGATGAGGCTCTGGGATTCCGGTAATTTGCCGTCTGCCAAGTGGCCGGCCCATGTTCGCCACCGGGAGAAAACGAGAAGTGAAGGTGGTTGTTGATAGCGTGGCCGCGTGGGATGGTCCTGGGGTCCCTGCTAGTTCAGAGATGCAAGCTTCCGCGGCGGATGAGGGCTGAGAAGGGAGTGTGCGTCATTCATCACCAGCAAGGCCGCTGAAAAACGTGAAGAAAAAAAGGGTAATTTACAATCTGCTGGTGGGGATGGAGATGGTAACATCGGCCATCATCAGTGCTGGAGTTCTCCGCTCGGCATAAGGACCCGCCCCCACACCTACACGACCTGAGCATGAAACACACAGACATCAGGATGATATGCCAGACTCCCGGTTCCACGGTTGACACTTGTTTGACGGCAGGGCAATATACGGCAAAAGACGAAGATTGATTGTTCCATGGGGAAGGGGAGTGGTACGCCCAAGCTTTGTTGGCGCAATGAGAGGCGGAGGCATGATCAGTTCAACCCTTTGAGTTTCGCTTTTCTGTGGACGAAAACTGCTTGACCGGGGAGGGGGGTGTCCCGTTCAAGGGAAGAGACGACTCACTACACGACACTAGCCAGATCGGCATGGTCAAAATGCGCAATGCACCAAGCGCTGTTGGCGCGATTAAGCAAACGCAGGGGCTTGGCAAGGATCCGTATCGATGGAAGCGACGCGGGAAACCTTGAGAGAGATCAGCTCCTTTGCAGCAGCCTGTGTTCTCTCGACTCGGCCCGGCTTTTTGACTTATCGAACGGGTCAGCCGTGTGTGTGTCTGAGCACCAGGCACCGTTTGTGATCAGCGCATTGGCTCAGGTCTCTGTATGTATGTACTGTGGGAGCTCCTGTGACTGTGTAGAGAGTCGGTCTGTCGCCTCCTCGAACCCACCCGGTTCCTTGTACAGAGCCACAGAGCTGAACCCGCTTGCATTCTTTTTCCTGCAGAGGAAAAGGGGTGTGGGGCGGCCGCACATGGGGTCAATGGAAACCAGCGACATCGCTGGCGTTAGTCGAGATACGATATCATGGTGTTTTTGACTAGTGACTGGAAAACGGGGGGAAAGCGCGCGAGATCGAAGTGGAGGTACGGCACAGAGCAGCAGGGCACAAGCGAAGCCATCTCGCTGCACGACAGATCTTGACAGATGCGCGGCGCGTCGATCATGATGCGAGGATGCTCCCGGGGTTGCTTCCAGTGCCGGGTCTTGGCTGTTCAAAACAGGAAAGGTGGGCATCCGAATCGAGCAGGCTGGATGCTGTGATGCTCGTCGGTTCAGGGGTTACCGCTAGCCTGTCGTCCGGTTGTGGCATCCCGAGCTGGAGGGCACCCTGACGGCCGGCACGAAAAGGGGCCGGCAGTGCTCTGTCTTGATTGCCCGGCGCCCTTGACTGTGACTGTCTCTGGAGATGGCGGGCTCTCAGGTTGGGCTGCGGTCACATCGCTTCTTCCGCTCGCTGATTGATGAGGGAGCCAAGCTTCTTGGGCTGGGCCGTCCTGCAAGATTCCCAAAGTGAGCGGCCATGCAGGGCCTCATTGGGCCGCGGCCGTGATCCTGACTACGGGCAACAGCTTTGAGTTGAAGGGCCGAATTCGTGACGGCTGGATGCAGCATGGCGTTTCTCTCATGGCTTTGGCGTTGGGACGGGCTGGAAGGGCTTGGGCCCGCTGGACAGAGCTAAGCGTTGATCTCCCCGGGGTTCGCGGAGCCAGCGCCATCCCGTGGCCCCCTTCGCTGCCGTGGACCTGAGTTAGCGTGTGCGGCTGCCCGGGGTGTAATCCCCGGAGCCGCAGCTTGGCTTCGGGGAGGTACCCACCATTGCAGCGTTGGAATCGCAATCCACGCTGGCGGGTTTGCAGAACGAGATGATTGCAATGTAACCCGGCTATATGAGCTCCTCGTATCAGTAAGAAAATGATATGAAGGTTACCCTTTTCGGATCTCCATGTTGATGTGTATGCACTTGGTACATAGATGCTTGCCGACTACCCTTGCTCTTGTTGTCATCCAACGGTCGCCGATCCTCTTGCGCCATCACCACCAGATGGCGATTTGGCGTGGGTGTGCCGAAGCCGCTCTACTGTGGTCGGTTCGAGCTTCTCAACTCAAAGACCAGACCCGCGGAATGCCCGGCATGATGGCGCTTGTTGCGCTCGTTCCCCGAGGAAGAACAAACCGGATCACGGGCTTACAAACAATATGAACTCGAGCTTGCAGCCGAAGTGGCTGAAAAAACACCAGATATGAAAAAAAAAAGGGTCTGCAATCACTCGTGATGCAATTGCATCCAGTTTAGTTGTGAGAGTTGTGTGATTGCATTCCGGTGAGAACGCCTCACGGCTCTTCCTCGCTCAAATTTCACTGGGCCAGCCACAAAGGTTAGCGGGCTGAGCGTGACCGTTGGGGTTCCGAGCGGTCTCTAAACGAACCATGCTCCTGTGTATTGGGAGCCCTGCTGCAACCTGAGTTTGTGCTCCTGGCAAGTAACGAAAAGGCAGAACGAAAAGAACGAGGGAGAGGAAGGGGGAAGAGGAGACAACGGGGCACAGCAGCGTGACGTGAGATGATACTAGAAATGACAGCGCAAACCTGGAATCTGAGAGTGATCACAGCCCTGCTGAAGATATTCAAACCAAAGAAACCCACCGAGTCGAGAGGAGAAACGACGACGTTGCTTGGAGCCGATCATGTCCACTTACCTGCGGTACACTGTTCGCTTAAAACGCTGAGCCAGACTGTGGGCCAAGTCACTCCCGCTTCTCCCTTTTCAGGGACCCTGTCGATTCTGTAACGCACCCTTGCGCGTCGATCATGAACCGTGCATTCTTCCAGCAGTGAGATGTCGAGGTTGGAGCTCCACCCATGGTCCTGATAATTTCCCTCCCCGGGCTTGTTGAGATGAATTCGCTCTGCCGCAAGGCAAGGTTTGTGCCCCAAGATCTCGATAACTTACCAGCCGAAGCCGCAGGACCCCGAGATTTCGGAAAACCGAGCCACGGCACGTGAGAAAAGATGGGACCGGGATCTTGAATCCACGCTCGTCATCACCGAGTCCGGACGGCGATCGAGAAACCGTTCCTGATCCGCGCCGGGTGCCTGACAATCCTTTCGTCAATCGAAGCAGGCAGTGGCTAGTTGCTTCCAGAGTTACGGAGTATGCACTTGGTGCTTTGTATGTACATAACTACACGTGTAGCCATTGGTTAACGCTGGTGACCTCACCGTTCCAGGTGCTTTGGGCGTGGCTCGTCCGGTCAGCCCGGGGCTCTTAGGACCCTTCTCCTGACAGCTGCTTCGTGCAAAGGCAAGTTCCGAGACAGCTTCATCCACCTACGGAATCCGGCCTGGTCGCAAAGGAAGTGGAATGGGCTGTGAGATTGCATGCTGCTTCTTTGTGTCACTGGACTCAGGTAGTTGGTTTTCCAGGATGTCGACGAGCAATGTCGGGCTTCTGGCAGTCAACGACATCGCCGACCTGCAGGGGTCCCCCGGTCAAAGTTATGTTTCGTACCTCCTGTTGCGGTTTAGCTCCAGCGATCATTTTTGCGGGATGAACGGGACATTCCAACTCTAATCATCATTATCATTCTCACCACCACCACGACGAGAGAGTTGTTTGCTTGAAGGCTCAACACTTCGGAGCCGAGGGTAACCATTGGCGTCTGAGTTGTCGGAAATGGGGGAAGGGAAGAAAAAAAAAGTTGACGGTAAAGCCGGATGGCCAACAAGACAGCAGCAGGGTATGCTCCCTCGCAGGTTTGCAGACTTTCAATCACATCCTTCGTACTGTGTAGTTATTGAACCGCGCCAGCCCGTGGATGGTAGCGCCCGGGAGAATGGGGAGCGTCGCATCAATGGTCCTAAGGGTCCTAAGGGTCCCGAGGCGAAGACCATGCTTCCTTTGTCGTCACCTGAAATCATCATGGATGGATTGGCCGTGGGAGATGTCCAACTTCCTCTTTCTTCTCAATCTCTTGCTCCCTTTCTCGACGTGACTTTGCGGGATTGGCGGGATCTCAGAGGGACGCGGCCCGCTCAGTCTGCCGTCATTGGCTGTTTGGATGCCGTTGGCTTGCAGGGGACGCTGCGGGCCAGGCTGCCGTACCCTTGCTTTTGGTAGGATTGAAGGCGGAATGCGTTTTTGTTCTTGCTGCATAATCCCGGGGGCGCCGTGGTCGCCGGTCGCGCAGCGCTCCGTGACCAGACCGTCTCCCGATGCCGGGCAGCAACGCGATAATTGACTCGGTCGTCAGAACGAGGCCAAGTGCGCATGACAACGGCCATGCATCAAAGTTGAGATCGACTGCCAGTTAATTTCCATGTCTTTGCTCGTTCAAGGCCTCGTCCCGGACCGTGGGAAGGGCAAAAAAGGAATGCGTCAAAGAGAATGACCACAAGCACCCGACAGTTAAGAGCGGAGCACAGGAGGATTCGGCGGGGTTCGAAGTGACATCGCGATTTCGCGCTGCTGCTTGCTGCTGCGAGCGAGTGAAAGCAAGCACCTGGTTCTGCATTCCGCACTCGAGAGGGGTTTACCTGTGGAATCGCGGAATACCATAATTTGTTACCCACAGTCTGACACACGTGGTGCGTGATTGGAAATTTGCCCTCATCCAGAGCCGGTCCGGACCGGGTTTGACTGGACACACGGGTTGTTCGTTCCTTGGTACGAAATGATTGTATGTTAGTTCGTTGGAGGTAATCGAGCAGCGGTGAAAGCCCGTTGTTATCGGGGCTTGGCAAACGTCAACGAGACGCGCAACGGAGTCCGTTCCGCGCCGGATGGCCCTAACAAAATCGTTCAACATGGACCTCTTCGCCCGGAGCTTGCCGTTCAAGAGCCGGGGCACGGCGGGAACACCCCGGGTGAGTTTGAAGTGTCGGTCTCGTGTCTGTTGATGAATGTTTGAGTTGCGTCATATTTGTCGGAGGGAAGGAAACCATCATCAGAAAACCAGGCCGGGACCTGGTCGGGCAGGGTTGGACAAGAGTCCAGCAAGACGTCACTTTCCTCCAACCAAGAAGAAAACTTCAATTGGATGCTGATGAATGTACCGAATGTAGTGTAGCCCCGCTCGGCTCTGAGGAAGGGCCTGAAAGGTGGCCCACCATAACTCCAGGTGCGCTCCTTCCGGCCTTCCAGGCTGAACACTGCGCTTTTTCTTCTCCAGCTTTCATTCACATACGGTAACTAAAGCCTGAGTCGAGAAATGGGACGAGAGCTTGCCATGATGAAGGCTAAGAAAATTAGGTACATACCTTACCACAGTAAACAACTCAACCAACCTGGAAAGAGTCCAATTAAGCGCATAGATTAGGTACTTCGTGACGGGAGTCTATTTCACCAACTATTGACTCCCCCCGTTCCTGTCAAAACTGCCCATGATGGCAATGAAACAGCGTCCCAGTTTTCAACACACACACTGCGCAGGGTAGTTCTTGCCGGAGGCGAGAGACCCTCGTTCTTGAGCCCCCAAACAGTACGTACGCCTTTCCATTTCTGGTTAGACACTGTCGGCAGAGCAATGTCCTTGGCCACACCAACATGATTTGCCTGTTGTGCTCTTGGCTCCTGCCAATTCAGGCCCAGCTCAATGCCAGGCATGCAATTCCGACAGAATTCGATCCCCGCTACTTTCCCGTGCCTCGCAGGCACGCTGCTGCCAGAACGACAACCCCCGGTTCTTGGTTCTTGCTTACCCGACCCGACGCAACAAAGCAAAAATCACGGATGCAAAACTTGCTCTTGCTATCCTTCAGCCGCCTCCACGTTACGCAATGGCTAGTCCCGGTGTGCTTCACGGTATTTACCTACCTTAACTAGTGGGAAAACATCAATGGGAACCCCTGACATCACTGCGCCCACCGAATTCGACCGAGAAATTGCGACCCGACTCCCTGAGCAAGCCATGTCGAGACCCTGCATGACACGACAACACCAGCCCGGCATTGAGCTGAATGCCTGCCTTCTGTTCGGTTGGTACCAAGTGGAAGTACGGAATACGTTACAAAATGCAAATACTTCGGAAGCACAGCACAGCTGGTACATACAAAGAATTCGTGGATATTTATCACAGCATGTACGAAGTATGCACACTGAGACTCTTCCAGTCTGTCACATTCCCCCTTTCCCTTTCCTTTTTCCCTGGAGATGTATGTGCATGTATGAGATACTCTCCATCAACCCGGTAAAGATATGGGATAACAGCCTCGCAAGCGTTGCAAAGCAAAGGAGTCATACACTACACATCCCGAATTGGGCAAATCTTTTTGTCAATTCTCGAGTACACAGTGTAATATCTCCCGGCCCCGCCGGACTGTGTTGGAGCCACTGCCTCCGGCAGGGAGACCCTGCGTGAGTTCCACCACATACCCCCTCCCCCGGTCACGGCGGGACCCCCCCCCCCAGCTTTTGCCTCTGGAGCCCTGCCAGCGTCCAGGGTCTTGCTCAACGCTCGCTGGTGGGCGAGGCGGCTTGCGTTGTGCAGGCACCCACACACACACCGGCTCTTGTCTGGCTGGCCACTGACCGCTGACTTCATTGTTTCTGGAGCTTCCCTGACGGGGTGAGTGCGATGGCCCCCTCTCGTTAAAGCTTCCAGGTTGCCAGTGGCCTCTCCGGTCCTCCTTTTCATCCCAGCACCTCTCCTTCACCCTAAAAAGGCTCGCAGCAAAGTTACAGCATAAAACAGATCACTACCAAGCACCAGCAAGAAAACACCCGTCTTAAGCCAGCGTAGTGCAGCCTCTTCACACAGACAGTACATCTACTCTCGCCAGAACGCCACAGCTTCCTCCTGGCGCATCCCGCACTTACACCCGCCCCAAATTTGACCGTCAATTCCCCCGGATCGTCCTGGACAAGCCCTGTTTCGGCCTGAACCCCAAGCCCTGTTCTTCCCAGTCGGGCTAGTCAGGCGTGGTTTGATCTCGCTCAGCAAAGCCTCTCCAGCTCTCCAGGTACCAGACCCCACGGCCCTGGTCTAAGCTTCCCGGCATCAAGCATCACCGGATCTCGAGCGAGTCCCACATCCCATCGGGCTTCGCTGATCCTCAAGAGGGGAGGCGTGCCACCCGCTGCGTTCACCCCCTTCCTACCCGGCTGTAAGCCCTGCTCCGCGCCGTTCAAGACCAGTCCCACTCATCCCAATTCGCAGGCCCGCCCTGGCAGCACCCCCCTTGGGAAGGGATATTTCAACCGTCGATCGCTCTGCCGGACACTCGTCAGAGGTTGCCTTGAAACCACATCCATCCCCACTCACAGTCCCGCAGGCCAAAGTGGGCAATAAGCTTCAGACGACACTGGCTTGGTTGTGAACCACATTGGGCCCTAGCGCAGACTGTCCCATGCCCGCGCATGCCATCCCCGTCTCAATTCTGTCGCACCCTCAAAGACACATAAGGGCGCTGATCCGTCCTTCTCGACTCTGGGCTGCCACACTTTGATCAGCATCGCTACTCTGGGTGATCTCACTTCCAAGTTAGGCGGAAGAGAGACAACTTGTCGACCTCACTATACGAAATCTCACCATGACCATGACCATGACCGATGACCACAGTCGGCGCCGCTTTGGTCCCCTGAACTTCCACCACATGCCTTCATACTCGAGCCAACCCCATTTCTCGGACCCTTGGTCCTCGTCCTCGCCGACGGGACCGGCACCCCAAGCCGGGAACCAACAACATCCCCTCTACACCGGCAACCAGGAAAGCGCTGCTGCTGGCCTGCCTCACCTCAACCTCAGCACCCTTCCCAGACAGACACCCACCTCTCAACACTCACAGCACCCCCAACACGGGCAACACTCTGCCACCACAGGAAGCAGTACCTCCTCGATGGCGCCCTACGGCTCCCTTCCGGTCACAGCCGGCTCGGCCACCAGCGCCCCCATCTCGGGCGTCTACCGGCAGCACGAGATGCTGTCGATGCCTCAAGATGCCTTCAGCTTGAACCGGCTACAGCAGCCGACGTCGTCCGCTGCCTACGACACCTCAGCCTACACGAGCTCGGCGTCGCCAGTGAACGCCTCGTACCCATCTGCCTCGGCTTCTCCGTACGAGCAACTCGGCTATGCGCCAGCACAGATGAGGGGGACCTTCGCCATCGGGCAAGAAGACAGCTCCAGGAGATACTCGCAACAGTCAGTAGCCTCTAGCCTGGCGGATCTGTGCGCCCCAGCCCACGGCGGGGCAGGCGCAGGCGCCTCGGGATGCCCATTATCTGACCGTGATGACAGACCGCTGCAACCGGATGACCGGAGAAGCTTCCAGGATGCGCTGGAGGCCAGCCACGGGATGCTCTCGATGAGCCAGGACACGCCTCGGAACATTTACGACGTGCGCAACAACAGGGCGCGCGGCTCGGCGGACTCGTACGGTTTCCCCTCGACACACTCATCAACCTCGAGCATATCGTCTGGGGTTCAGCGGCTATTACGGAGGCTCCGTTGACGGGTCAGTCAGCGACTACTCTGCGGCCGGGTCCGACATCGAGTCGTTGTCGGGACGGACACTACCCAGGCCCCAAGGTCTCATGTCCAGCCAGCCGCCTGCACCTCAATCTATGATGGGGTCATTCAGCTCCAGGGTGTCGTCCAGCGCGCAGAAGAAGCACAAGTGCAAGGTCTGCGACAAGCGCTTCACCAGGCCCAGTTCCTTGCAAACGCACATGTACAGCCACACGGGAGAGAAACGTAAGCAGCCCCATCCTGTCTGCGATAAAGGGTTGATCAGACGTACTAACTCTCATTCCTCTCAGCCTTTGGTTGCGAAGTCGATGGCTGTGGCCGCCGGTTTTCGGTAGTATCAAACCTCCGCCGGCACAAGAAGGTCCACAAGAGGGGCGGCGAGACCCCCTCGGACACCGGTTCGGAGACACACGAGTCACCGTAAAAAGAGCCGCCTTGGTTTCCAAAACAGCCTCGCAGCACGGACCGCTTTCACCTTTGCACGACCTCCTCGATAGACTTCACATACAACTTTTTTAATTCCGATTCGATCGCTGCGTGCGCAAACCGACACCCACGACATGACTGACTCCGTCAGCCATCGACCCGTGGGGAAAACATTCTCTCCTTCAACATGACTTGATAATATCGCCTTTTAATCACATCTTCTCTTGAGGTCTCATGATCGGGCGGAGAGGCATCTCCCAGCGGTCGACAGGGGGGGAGATGCCTTGGGTGGATACCCTCATGGATCGGCGTTTGGGGATGATACTTCCTGGGTAGTTGTCCGCAGACGGACAACAAAATATTTCCTTGGCTTGGATCGACAGGGCACGCCCTCACATTCTGTACTCTCGCTGCATGTCACACTATTTCGTTTTTGTGTCGGCCACCAAAACGGCTTTGGGGGGAGTTTTTGGTTTTGGTTTTGGTTTTGGGAAAGGCGGGCGGGCGGGCGAAAGGGGGAAAGTGGGGAAGGGGAGGTGTGTGAAATGGGACACTTCCCAACGGCAAACCGCAACGCATACGAATTGTTGCCCTGGATGATCGGGTAGATACAGGGGATTTGGCGATGATGAGGAGTTGGGAATTGTACACACGAATGTACACACCTAGACATATCTACCATACCTACTCTACCCAAGGTTCATCTACCTGCGTAGACTTAGGTCACTTAATCATGTACAGTTAGTACAGTACAATCTTGGCTCACATGCATTCCCTCTTTTTTCTTTCTTTCTTTTTTCGTTGGTGATGACAACAACCAAAGCCATGTCAATATCAATGGAAGCTAAGGTACCTATGAAGCCATCATGATGCTCGAATCCGTCAATAACCTGCCCACAATTCCAATTTTCCTAAAAACCATCGATAGCTCTTTCCGCTTCTGGCATCTACCTAACAGCACACAGTTTGAGGAAACGACCTCCGATGACAAGCCAAAACCACGCCACTTCTGCCTTCCGCAATAGTTCGGGATGACACCTTGGCCTTTCCCGACCTCGATGGATCTTTCCCATCACAAAATCCCATGACAGCACCACCTAAGGTACCTTACCTACCTTACCTACCTTAGGTAGTACCTTAGTCAATCATGAACTCTCATCGCACACATGACGCTTCCAGAATGGTCCGACTACCTTATCCACACCTCATCTAGGACTGTTTCAAGACAATTACCTTCCCAATCGCAATCTCGAGCGTCCGAGCAGACAATGCAAGGCCATGGTACCAAACCGAGCATGACTGCAGCACCCCGCATGGGGGAGACTCCCGCGCAAAGTATGCAGACATGCAGGCATGGGTCCGCCTCAAGTGCGACTCGAGGTCCGTGAGAAACAATGGCTGCGTTCAAATGGCTGCTTCCCCGCCGGAGCCGCGTTGGTCGATTCCATCCATCCATCGTAGATCGGCAACAACTGCCTCTTCTCGCGTGTGTTCCGTTCCCACCCTCCTTGCCAGAGTGGCACTAACCGGCTGGAGTCCCAGGTTGCGATATCACGGGGACAAGGGGCGTCGTTTACGAATACTCTACTCAGTATGTAGCCGCGGCACTTACATCCAACCGCCAGCTCGGCTCTGCAAGTCCCTGCTGAGGAAAGGGTGGTCTGGTGGAGACGGCCGACAAGATGGCATGTCACAGACACCACTCACACACACACACCACACAAAAGCCATCGACAGGCATTCTTCGCCAGCGAGACACATCTCCCGGCTTCGCTCCCCACGCTGAGAAAGCTCGACTTACACGCTCTCCTTTCGTAACTAACCTTTTTCTGGTCAAAAGCGTAGCCCACAAGCAGCTGTCTGGGCGGAAAAATAAAGACAGGGATGCGGGTGAGGGCACTTGTCGGGCATGCATCCTGCGCGTGCAGAAAAGAGGCAGCAACATTTGGCGACGACTCGTTCGCTCGGCTCAGTCAGCCCCGGGCTTCCCGCCCCGCCAAAGGGGCTTCACCCGGCTGGAACACCCTCAGGCCCTGTGAAGGGGACCCAGGTGAGCCAGGTGGGTGGGGGCCCTTCGGAAGGTGTCGCGGGAGGCAAGATGACCGGAAGGGGAAGAGGATCTTCAATCCCCTTGCTGTCTTCCTGGCCGCGGCTTACCCGACAGGAATTGTGAACTTCCTCCCCCTCGCCGAGTATCAAACAAGCTCATCCGACCAAACAGATGGAGAAGAACCGGTGGCGGAGTTGATGACGGGGCGACAGCGAAGTCCTCACTGACCAAACAGGCTTCAGACACATGGTTGTGGAGAAAGACTTCGAGGCGGCTTTTCGACGAGAAAGGCATGTACCTTTCCCAGGACCTTGGCTGCCCGCTGTTTCATGTGCGCAAATCAGTGCATCTGGCACTAGGGCGATGCTGCTGCCACAGCTCAGATCATTACTCATAGGGGCGATACCCGATGAACAAGCAACTAGCGGGGGGCGGCAAAGCCGTAAACGCTCTTCTGGAACCTGCTGATCTACCGCAGAATCTCGGCTCCGGTACTCTTTGAGGCCGGGGGACGACGCGGAGCCGGTGGATGCCGTTGAAGATAGTGGGGGGTTTCACATGTGAACGACACGGAGCCGGGTTGTACACCACGCGTCACCAAGGCGGCCGCCGCTCGTCTCAACCTCATCTATAACCTGTCGCAAGATCCGCACGGCCGCCTCGGTGGCGACCTCAATGGGATATTGCACGATATTAGGCCCAGCGAGTACTTTCGTACCTCTCCTCCCGATCCAACAGGCGGATCCAACATGCGGAGGTGAGAACGAAGCAATCGGCCGGGAGTGGGATCCTCTCGAGACGGGGTCATGCCATCAAAAAGCCGGGCTTCGGCCAAGGAACATGAGAGGACAGAGGGGCAAGGAGTGCGGTGTGACGGGGCCAGCCACATGAGGCATCCCTATTCGATGCCAGTGACGCACTTGGGATGCAAAACACCGCACCGGCACCGCGACACGGCCGAATTTTGCTCTTGAGGAACCAATCAGCCAACCAACATACGAGGCATTTCGACACGGCTAGCTTAGCGAAGACTCCATTCGGGAGATAGGGCCATTTCGGCGTTTAAGACCGAAGCTCGCAACAAAGTTGCCCGGATCCATCCCGCTGCATCAAAATGTGGACAGCGTGAGCGTGGTTCTTGTCTTGGGCGGCTTGAGGTGGAGCCAACACGACGGCGGGGAGGAATGTGAATGAAAAGAGAAGAGTGTGGTGAGGTGCTGCTGAACAGCAAGACAGCCAAGGCCATGCCGGCGTGACCAACTTTCTGATGTTGTTTTTCATACGTCACAGTGCACCCCAGCAAGACGTGGAGGTTGGTTGCAGGTTCTTGAAGGTCCCGCCCGATGACGTCGATGGGCAAAACGACGGCAAGGGCGCCAATTAGGCCTCAAAAGGCCACTCGGTCAGATTGGAAAGGGCACCACGACACCAGGGCTTACTGTGTACTTTTCCCGCTTCGCGACATTACGAAGTACCGCGGGTTTGGGTGGTATTCTAATCCCTCATTCCCAGGCGAGATCTTGGAGGGTGGATGTGTGGATTTGTGGATGTCCTGCAGTCCAGATGGCGACAGCACTCCACAAATCCCATGGTCCAATCAACGGACACAAAAACGGGAGCATTTGCGATGAAGGATCGTCAGGGTCCTTTTTTTTTTTGCCAATCCACAACTGGAGGGGCTCTGGCTGGGGCTTTCGCGGGGAAGACTCTAGGGCAAGATTCGCATCTCGCCGCGGCAACAGCTTCGATGCAGCGGAAACAGTGGCCATTTAGCAGCCAGAGCAACCGACCTCCAGCTGACGGAATAAACGTTTCAGCTTTCTCAGCTCGAGATCTGGGACACAACAAGGCTAGGCCTGACGAGGGGAGGACGGCTTGTGATTATGTCCTTGTCAAGGCTGTCATCCCGCTCGTACTGAGTAGCCGAGTGGGAGGTTCTCAGTTCACCCCATCCTTCAGTCGAATGTCCAATCGCTATCGGCCGCCCCAACCTCGAGAAATTGGGGGATACCGGGTCGTGCTTGGTCCAGTTGCAGCCCGATGAGGGTTCGCCGACCTCCAAACCCCGCAGTCGGCTCCCGCCCAACCAAAGCGAGCAGCAGAGATCTCGATGCGCTTTCAAGCAACATCATGGCAGCCAACTGAGGCGACAACAGGTCCCCGAGAGGATATCCGATGATATCCACGACGTCACGTACATACATTGCAATGGCGGTGTGCATCATAAGGCACCGTTCAAGGTGGCCTTTTTGCGATCGAGGGAGGCGAGGACGATGTGCCCCTTCACGCAAGCCCCCATGCGCTTGTTTTTCTCTCACAGAGTTCGTGATGGAGCGCGTCGTCGAGATACACTCCACTAGCGCCTGGATGGGATGACGTCATGTGTTGGCCTTGGGGCTCGTCTCCCCTTGTCGGTTACCCCCAACCCGCCAAGGCGGTCGACTCTTAACGAACGTTTAGCCAACCGGAGACACACCATGGACCGCACGAGAGCACGGGCTGTTTCGACTGTGATACTGTGTACAGTCAAAACGACCTATCGGTAGGGGATGACGAAGTGAGCCCTGTGTGCAGTCCGGTGTACTGTTGTATGGGATCACGACTGTACACAGTAAACCTTACTCTGCGTGCCTACCTTGCAACGTGGTCCTCCCAGATGGGCAACAACAAATGAAGTCCCGACAACCCCTTTCCCTCTTGCTTCTTTCTGTAGGGCGGGATATGGCCTGCCAGTGAGGCGCCAGGGCGGCTGCCGTGGCTTGCTTGGTTACCCCTGGACAGCCCACCGCAACCCTTTTCGCGGCGTCCACTTGAGCCTCTCGATATCTGCTTCATCTCATTATCCGTGTGTGTCGATTCACGCAACTCGAAGAAGGACCGAGGAAAGACCGTCAGCCGTAGTCGCATCGACGGGTTACCACGCGCTGCTTTCCCTGGGATTTAGCCATGTTGGACTGTGGGCAAAATTTGCCAAATATCAGACGGACTTTTGGGGCATTTTCCACATACGAACGGGGACCCCGAATGGAAGGGAAAAGAGTGCGACTGGCTGGTCATGCGTGCGACACACAAAGAGAAAAAGAGGGTTCCATTCCATCAGCACCGTTACTTCAGGCCCCACACACGAACACACGAACCGAGTCCACTGAGGCGCAGCACCCGGGTATGCAGAATCTGAAACAAGCCATGATCTCATCGGACTGGGGGGTTTCTGTGCGTGAGCATGCAACTGGCATGGTCCAATTTGCGAACTGCTGCGGGATACAAGGACAGGGGCGGGCGGGAATTTGGACGTTCAATTTGTGGTTTTCTGGGGTGCACTTCCTTCCAGCAGCCGAACCGAAGTCGCCATCCACGGGGCCATGGGGGGGATGGGGATGGGGATGGGGGGGGTGAAGGATGGGAATATGGGGGTTTGTTGGTTGTGGAATCGGATTTTTGGCTGGTGCTATGCGGACTGGGTGATTTTGATTTTATTTTTTCGAATATATTTCCTGCAGCTCACAGGGCTCTTGCTGCTGTGCCGTCCCTGACTCCGGGCCCGCCCCGGCCGTGTTCGGGTCGGGCATAAGCTGCCTTGACTGGATACTCCGACACCGTCCGTGACGGCAATTCGCAAATGCCATCTTTCTTGGGGCTGGCACGGCCCTGGAAACGCCATATTGTGGTCTCACTTATCGAGGACCCTGGATTTTTGGCGTCGAGGTCCTTTGCTCTGCTCAAAAATCCTCATTTTATTCCATCCCCGCCAAAACACAGCAAGCAACTCACGTCTTCGTTACCGTGTTCGGTACTTCATACATACACAGGAAGAAGTTACCCTTTAGCTTGCTCTAGACACATGTGTATACGCAAGGGGGCTCCGCTCAAAACCGACCCTGCTCGGTATTCAACCATGTCAAGGGTTGTTGTTTTCCATCCACCCTTGCCCAGCATGCCCAGATCCTTTTTTTTTTCCCTTTGTGCCTGCTGCTGCTGCTGCTGCTGCTGCTGCGCGTTCCCCAACAAAAAGTTGCTCCCACCTCACCTCGCAAAGTAGTGTATCATCCGGGACCTTCACCGAGATCCCCTTATCCCGTCCTGGCCACGAGACCGAACCCGGGGGAGGGGGGGGGGGGCATGTTCATGTCATAATGGGGTGAAAGTGGGTGGGTATTGGGTGTGTGTGTGGATTGAGGAGAATGCCTGTCTGGATTGGATTGGACTGGGACTGGACTCGAATTGGACTGGATTCACCTTCCTAAAATTGCTGTGGCGTCGTCGGGACGGTGTGTCTTTCGTACGTACTGTATGTCTACCTTAGGTACTTGGTAGGTAATCTGTATACCAACATCAGACATCACGGGCAGATATCAGACATCCGACTTCAACATTTCAGACATACATACATACATACAAATCCCTACCCAGCGTGCCAACCTCCACTAGAGGCGTGAGCGGTGGTTTGGGAGTGAGACAGCTTAAACTAACTCACTAGTTACAGCAGGGCAACTGGAAAGCAGACACAAAAAAGCCCCCCCCCCTCCCCTTTTTTTCCATGGCTGCACCGCTGATTCGATGGCTGCTGGCTGAACTAACTAACTAACTCCTGCACCCCTTGCCTGGTCGGTCGGTCCTTGGGTCGGGAGGCCGGGTCCCTTTCTGTATGTGTGTGTGTGAATGCGGCGGGTTGTGTGAGTGGATGGCGGGGGAGGAAGTGTGTGGGTTATGGTGTGGTAT
Source organism: Chaetomium olivaceum (assembly GCA_039881045.1). Lineage (NCBI taxonomy): Eukaryota > Fungi > Ascomycota > Sordariomycetes > Sordariales > Chaetomiaceae > Chaetomium > Chaetomium olivaceum. Next base: position 466,203 of record JAYWVB010000017.1, read on the forward strand.
GTGCCTGTGCCGTAACCAGAACCAGACAAGCGTTTTTCTGTGTGTCTTTTGTGGTGTGTGGTGTGTGGTGTGTGGTGTGTGTGCATGCAACGCACGTTATTAGTTCGCTCACACGCGAGCCGAGCGAGCGAACTGGTCGGCTTTCCCCATTGACGCGCGCTCCATTCCGCTAACTTACTAGCTAGTTGGATACACCGCTTGTCTCTTTTTTCTTTTTTTTCTTCTTTTTGCATGGGGTGGGGGAGGGGAAAGCCAGGGGAGGGGGGGTGTGTGGAGGAGCGCTAACTACGGGGTGCGGTGTGTGGGTATGGAGGTATGTGCGTGCAGAGCTGGTGAGTGAGATGGGAATGATGGGGAATGGGGAGGTGGTGTGTGTGGGGGTTTTTTACCGGTTCGGGATGCTCTGTCCTGTCTGGTCTTGCTTGTCTCGTCTGGGTGTTTGGGAGCGAGATTGATGAGGGAAGTGAGATGGGATTGCTGCCGGGGCATCAATCTGCCGGGCGTGGATACCTGGGCTTCTTTTTTTCCCGCTTCGTTGCGCTGGTGGGGACTTGTTGGACTGTTGTTGCGTAGGAGCCGAATGTATGCGACCTCACTCCTTGGCGTCCTTCCTGTGTTTGTACGTATGTACTCTGTAGTTGTACATACAGTGTTGGATTGGGAGTGTGGGCATGCTCCAACGCAACGAGATGGAGGATTCGAGATTCGAACCGATCCGGTGCGGTGATCCGATCCTGGACGGCGCTCCCCCTTCTCAAAAGGGAGGCATGCGACGGTCGGGTTGGTTGGGGTTGGGGTGACAGGGCGGCGTGTCCGAAGCCGGCGAGGGATCTTTTGTTGTGTGTTAAGTGAACAAGAGAGAGCCAACCGCATCCCATCCCTACACGTGGTCGGTCACCCATGTGCCACTGTCACTCTCGCTGTCACTCCTCCCGGGGTGGTCGAAAAGGGGTTGCGGCCGGGAGAGGGAAGGGGAAGGGGTTAGCGTCCCATCCGGGACCACGCCGAGGGCTGTGCTTCGGGACGGGGCCTGGAAGGGGCAAATACAGCCAGCACGGGCCGGACAGCGTTTATCCTGCCCCGGTTAGTCCGGGGATATGCCGGTTCAATATGGCGTGCAGTGTGCAGTACCGTGTGTGTTTCATCTTATGGGCCTGTTGGGGGTGTCGGGAGCTCGAAGGTTCGAAGGTGAGGACGGGGAGCGAGGGTCGCAGCTGGGCTCCTGCTGACTTCAGGGGTACGACGCTGATGGAAATTGTCGACCTTGTCAACGTCAACTTCGTGATGGGAATATGCTACACTACACCTTACATACCATGCCGCCTTTCTTTCGTCAGCTCGGGCTGAAGTCATTGTGTGACGGTTCCTTCTTACATCTTACACAGGTGGTACTGGGCCAGTCCTGGTTGGTTGCGGTCCGACTGCTGTCGTACGTGTACTGTTGGGATGCCATGCTGGTTAGAGACACGGTGGGGAGATATGGCGGATGAGTCGTGTTTCTGCATGATCATTCGAGGCGAGAAGCGTTTGGTGTCACCTTGCGCAAGGTTCGGGTATCGTTTAGCGGTCAGGGGGGTTGAGGTTGAGGGCTGTCTGTCACCGGGACTGCGAGTACCGAGCACGCCCGAGTTGGGTTGGATCTCGATCGAATGCGGGAAGGGAAAATTCCCCTACAGGGGACAGCGTTGACTGCAATCTGTCTTTCGGTCCTTGACAAGAAGGGTGTTGCAAGGTCCAATCCCTCGCCGGCCTTGCCCAGTTGAAGGCTTCACAGTTCACCCCTGAGAGATTCGGAACCTCGTCATGGTAGGGGAAGAGTCCCGGATCGACTCCGTGGTGCGACGAAAGCCAAGGAGGCATGCAACGTGTCCTTGATGCTGTGCAAGCCTTGCAGGACTCTCCGGCGTAGTACGACGGATGTGTTGCGATTATTCTCCGAATGTGGCTCAACAAGGCACAGCACTGACGGTGTGGCCGTGTAACTCGAGGTCGTGGCTATTGTTAGTTTGTTTACGCGGCTCTGACATTGGTTCTTGCGAATAGTATTTGTCTGACATTGTCCTGCGCGAATGAGAGAGGGTGACCGGCGAAAGAACCATGGTTACTTACTGGCGGTTCAGGGGCCCTAACTTGCGTGGCTGAGTGCTCAGCTTGGATTGGAGCTGGACACGTAGATGCAATATGCCCCCGAGCCCCGTAATGCCGGAAGTCAGACCAGACGTTACCAAAACATTGCTGTCTGCTCAGTACATGGCCTCTGACTGTCTAACCTCCAACGCTGAAGATGGCAGTGTATCCGTCCTGGACATCATAACACGCGAGCTACGAAGGGGTAATCAGATACCCAACAGGTAAGGAGACATGGTCGAGGGCAGTAGATCAGTAGGATACTCAATCCCAGTCCCATGTATGCAGATCAGCTCTACCAGTATCAAATCGGGTTGAGTATCTGACATCGACACCAACTTGTCGTTCTTTAAGCAGCATCACGCCCGACCGTAACGAACAGCAACATCCAGCAGACAAGGCAGCAACTGTACACAGCCAGATTAAGTAAATCAAAACATTAAGACTCCTAGACTATGCAATACCATACACGTTGCACACCATTCGCGTACAAGTAGACACCTATCCAAGCCCAGATACAACCACCAACTCTCACACCAACTAGCGAACAACTCACAGCCCAATGAAAAAGAAACCATCTCATCTCATATTGCTGTCTGCCTACCCACCCGCCTTACCCTACCAACCGAAGCCAGCCAGCCCCAACGTCCGCTCGCCCCCTCAAAAAGATTAAAGAACCACCGCCAGCTCCCCCCGATCAATGCCCTCCTCCACCAGGTTGGGATAATACGGCACCATGGCATCAGCCCCCCACACATACGCATCATTATACAGCCTCCAGTAGGGCGTGCGCACCTTCCTCGCCGGATGGAACAGCCCCGCCCAGACATAGTTCAGGACGAGGCCGGGGCCGACGGCCATGCGAACGGCCTCGATAGCCTCAACGATGCGGTCAATGACGTGGGGGCTGGTCTCGAACAGGTTGGGATACAACAAGTTGAGCAAGTGGACCATGGCGTCCTCGCAGCCGAGGCCGACGACGCCCAGGGCGATGTGCTTGACGACGCTGGCGGCCGTCTGGCGATGGACCTGGTCGCGGTCGATGAGGGCGTCCTCGAGTAGAGGGGTCACGGCGTAGACGTAGTCCTTGGCCATCTCGCCGATGTACTCGAACAAGAAGGAGAGCGACTTGAGCACGCCGTTTTGCACGTTGAGTTCTGGTACGCGGTACTCGTTCATCAGGGCAGGCAGGACGGTGAAAGGCGCGCAGGTCTCGGCGACGATGCCGATGGCGACGGCGGTGTTGACGCGGGACTGGCGTTCCTGTACGCGCAGGTTGTTGAGCAGGGTGGCAAGCACGTCCTGGGGGCCGATGGCTTTGGCGATGAAACCGAAGGTGTTGTTGGCGGCGCGGCGGATGCCCTTCTTGTGCGCCTTCAGCATGTCGAGCAGCTCGAAGCAGATACGCATCCATTCGCGCGCGTTAACGCTCTCCGGGCCGCGGTCAGCAATACGGCCGACCAGGTCAATGGTGTTCTCCTGGACCTTTTCGTGACGGTTGCGGAGAATAGGGGTGAGTCGGGGGAGGAGGTCTTTGATGGGTGGCTGCATCTGGCTGATACCGACGACGGTGACGATAGAGCGGAGCGCGCCGAGGATGGAGCCGAGCACTTCCGGGTATTCTTCACCGAGATATTCATAGAGGACGATGCCTAGTTTGCCCATGAGGGCGTCCTCGCCACACTGCTTCATGACCATAGCAATGCGCGAGACGAGGTCGGCTGCTTGTTGGCGGACCGTAGCTGACTTGTTGTTGAGACGCCAGAGTACTGTGCTGACAATTTGAGGGAGGTATGGCTTGCAGCGTGTGCCGAGGGCGTTGACCACCGAGCCGAAACCGTTAAGCATGACGATGTCTTCGACGCTCTGTTCCTGGAACGCATGTAGGATACCGTCGATAAGCCGCTCCTCCAAGCGCTCACCGATGTCAGCCGCGCCGAGAGAAGCCACTACTTTTTCGACCGTCTCGACCGTCATCTTGCGGTATGCTTCGCTCTCGTCCTTCAGGTTGGCTACCACCCTCTCAAGGATCTCGCTGACGCCGACCTTTTGGCCGATGTCGACTGTGGTCTCGACCACTTGCCTGTAGTTGCGCTTGTCGAGGGCCATGCGGCGCACCCAGAAGCTCTTGAAGAACTCGTCCAGGACGTGCTCTTTTAGGTAACCAGCCGTGACTCCATCGGTGGCGGCGCACTGCGAGACGACCTTCAAGACGACCTTCTTCATCTCTTCATCAGGCGATGCGAACTCGCGGAGGAGAATCTCCATGATTTGGCTAGTGTAGTAGTTTGCGTAATCCTCGTCCATCAATGGGATGATGTAGCCAACCGCCTTCAGGAAGCCCGCTAGGCCCTTGCCTCGCTGCTTCCTAGCGCCGGTCCATAGGGGGTTGAGGATATCGTCGAAACTTTCAATACCGTACGGGTTCGACGCCTCGGCCAGCGCAGCAATGGCCAAACTGGTCACCGTCCGTACCTTGGTTTGCTCGTCGTTCAAGTTGGGGCCGATGCAGTCGACGAGCTGCTTTAGGTGAGGTAGCACTGCGCAGCCCATCAGAATGGGTATTTGCTGCACAATCTTGACACCGGTGTGACGTGCCTGCCACGACTTTTTACTACGGCAGACGGCCCTAAGGAAAGGGAGGAGAGCGGGGATGCCGAGTGCAGAGGCGACGACGGCGAATGCTCGGGCGGTGGTGTTCCTGACGTATTCATCTACGTGGTCGATATCCGGACGCATGACGCTGATCATGGTCGCGAGACCCGCAGCCTTGGCGAGGTTGGAGATAATTTCACGACCCTCGACCCGAGCATAGTAGTCCTGGTCAATGAGCAGTGGCTCGATGACGACTAGGATCTTATGCACATACGGCCGGACCATGTCGTCCAGCTTGTACAGGATGCGGTCGATGACCTTGACGAGCAGATGGCGCTCCTGGTCCTCGAGCGTCTTCTCCGAGCAGCGGGAGGATCTGGTTGAATAATGGCCCGGCGCCAAAGTTGCGTGCGTTATCTGTGAGTTGTCTGAGCGCAGTCTTCCTCATCGGAGGAGTACCATTCTTGACCTTCAACAGAAGACGCATGATCTTCCTCTCCTTGAGCTCATCAACACTGAGATCATCCTCGTTCGACCCATCCGTCAGCTTGCCAAAGTAGGTCATGTCCTCAGGCTTAAAGAACTGCAGATCGCCCACACCGGGGATCTCCTTGGGCATCTGCTGACCTGTGACGCGTCCGCTGGTTGGATCCTGCATCATGAACCCCGTTGCCGGCGTCGGTGCCGATACCAGCTTGTGTGCGGGAGCCCGTACTGGTGCATAGCCCGGTGGGGGCTCAAGAACCTTGTAACCCTCGTCGGGGCCCGGAAGCATCGCGTCGAGCTCTTCGTCGCTGAGCGGCATGTATCGACTCGACGCATCTGTGCCAAAAGCAGTGGGCAACACAGCCCCTTGGGAGGGGTGCATTGGGTAGCCAGGCCGACGTTGCCGATGGTGTGGCAGATGGAGCCTGGTCCCACCTGGACCTCTTCTTCGGTTCCGCTCCTGGTTCGGCTCCGATGGCTGGACAGAAGGCGTCTGGTCCCAGCGCGATCTCTTCTTGGGCTCGTGGCTGGCGCGGGAGCGGCCTCCACGGTTGTCTCGGCCGAGGCAACATCCCACCTCTTCTTGCGCTTGCGGCCAGCGGCGGCGTCGGCGGATACTGCACCCTCATTCTCTTTATCCGCTGAGTCCTTCAACGTCGGCTGGTGCTCTGCCACTGGCCCGTCCTTCATCTTTTGCTCGATAGCCTGACGAACGCGCTCCTCCTCCCGCTCGATGTCACGGCGCTCCATGATAGCGCGGTAGGTTTCGCCTTCCTCGGCTGAGCCGCCCTGGCGGTTGGCAGCAAAGGGATCGGCGCGTGTCGGTGTCAAGCCGCGGTCAAAGCGGCGTTTCTGATAGTCGGTCTCGCGGTCGGTGATGCGGTTGCTGCGCTCGCCGCGGCCAGCAAGCACGTCATCCTCCTCGACGCCATTGCCACGCGCAAACTCGTCGATCTGGGAACGGGTGGCCGTGTACTGGCCGACTAGGCGACGCGAGCTGTCGGCATCGGCCATCTCCTCGTCGGCATCGCCATCGGCGCCGGGTAGAGAGCTGTGGTAGCCGGCAAACTTGTCGGCGCCATTCTCGCGTTCGTAAAGATCCGTGTCCCAGGCTTCGCTCAGCTTGGCCTTGGTCGAGGTGTCAGCACGTTGGTTGGGGGGTCAAAGGTCCGAGAACCTTTCTTCGCGGCGGCGACGGCATTACGCTCAGCCTGGAGCTTCCGGATCTGCTCAAAGTCCGCGTCCGACATGGTGCTGCTGCCCGCTCGGCGCTGCGTTCATCCCATTCGTTGGAGATTAGGGTTTTATGCTATGCTGGAGTGGCGGGTTGCCGATGCGATTATCGATATCGATATATGAGGGAATGTGTTGGGTGATGGGCACCACAATCGGGTATTATTGTCGCTGATGGCGGCTCGTGATGGATGATGGCTAGAGCGAGAAAGGCTGGGAGAGAAACAGGATGGAATTGCCGATGTTGAAGCTCGGAAGCTGAAGGGGGCGTGCGCGCGATGGAGCACTCGCCGTTGCCGTGTGTTGAAATTTCGGCGGCAAGTTTGGCGAGGCTGCCACGCTAAACGGCTTGGCACAGCGAGGATCCATGGCATCCATTGTATTAGGTAAGCCATCTAGGCCTGGGCAACCTCAAATCCGTCCTCAACCTGTGCAATCAATCACAGCCCTTTGTTCCTACTCAGAATTGGGCTTGGTTGAACTTTTTTATTTTGCAAGGCAGCAGCTTAGCGGCAGCAGCTTAGCAGCAGATAGGGAAGAAAACTGTGATACTTACCTTATTGAAAGGAAAGTTGCAACCCAGAACCAAAACCCTCGAAAATGCCCGACAACGACTGTTCACTTTATGCCGAGCTGCTCGCCAACATCCGTCAGATTTCCCTGGCAGTGACGCTCTCTTCACCATGCGACACTTCCACCCGTGTCGCCGTCCTGGCTGACTGCAAAACCATCGAGCTCAGACACCACACCAGCACCCATCTTCTGACGCTCCCAGCAAAGACTGCTCTGGGCAGCACCTTGCTCCCTATCCAGGACAAACAGAAAGGCAATACATCGCTCTCCTGGCGGCTCCCTCTCGATGCCTCATCTCTCCCACCATCACATCAGTTGGATGAGATGGTTTGGTCTGCGACAGACCTAGACCCTACATCCGGGGTGGCTTGCAGGCAGTGCGCCACTGATGTTGTCTGTTCTGGGTCCGTTAAGGCTTGGAAAGACCTTCCCAGCGAGAACTGGGCCGAGATGATGGAATTTTGGCACTGTCACAAGCCTGACCATCATCACCACAACCCAAGCGAGGAAAATGGAAAGGCCGGAGAAGAGAGCCTTGCTGCGAGGGGCTACGGCGCTTCCTCGATAATCTCCGCCCAGGAGGGTGTCGGCTTTGTGGACTTGACGACACTTCTCTTCGAGGAAAGGGATTGTCAGAATTTGACGGTAAGTTTGGCGTTATCGGATATTTGGTGTATCCTGCCTCTCTTTTCTTATTATCAACTACACGAAGGAGTCTTCGTCATGGGTATCAAGAAGGTAGCCAAGCCGGCTTACAAGGCCTCAATGGAGTGGATACCGATACAAATGCCCTAGATCAATTTTATGGCACATCTTCCTGTTCACGCAGGCTGCCGGTTGGGCGAACCTCCCTCAGGGGATGGGTCGCTACCTCCGGCAGACAGCCTACCCTCCGCACTTCGCCAGATCATTCTTAAGTTGAGACTGCTCTGGGATTATTGGAGGGACATGCATACAGGGCACGACAACGTCTTAATAACCCCAGTCAGTCAGTGGCTGACCGTTTCTGGTTCATAGTTCTCTCTCTCTACTTTTGATCAAAGTGCGGCCGATAGGCAAGGCCTTCTGTTGGCTGATGATGCAACAAACCATGCTCGCAACCTGAACGTCTTCTGCTCTTCCTGCCGTGCCCAACTGGGATTCTTCAACTTTCGAACTTCTGCGGTCACCCTGCTCAAGTGGCAGATATCCTGCAAACCCGCCTCGGCCGGCGCCCCAACAATCCCGGAGTGTCTAGCAGCCACTCTTGTTTCCACCATATCCCGATCCGGGTCTTCCAAGTCTCTAATAACCCCCTTAAACGGAGCCGCCCGAGAAAGCCACGCGGAGGCCAGTTCGGAGAAAGCAATCCACATTTGGGTGCTCAATAGCAGTATTGCATATTCCTCAAGTGGTGCAGCGCAACGCACGCCAGCCATCAAACTCCTCTACCGGCCATTGTCCCGCGGGGAGGCCGACAGGATGCTAGAGGTCGTCACCTGTGACTCGCTGGAAATAAATCTGCCAGCACAGGCGCTAGGCGAGGTTGTCCGGCATTTGGATGAAAGCAACACGCTGTTACCGCCGACGGAGCGCGTGTTCAAGGAGTGGAAGGTGGGATTGCTTACGAGATGGGAGCGGGAAGTATGATCTAGGGTACAAGAGAGGCACTAAATCAGCTTGCGGGTTGCCTGTAAATGAAGACGTCTTTAAGTCTTTGAGGTATACATCTATAACATCCTCCCTACCGCGCCAGCATAGCGCTTTCTTACCAACCCGGCAAAGAACAGTTTCTCCAAGGTAGCAAACGCCATGTCTCAAAAGCACTGTATAGTCACCCTGTAGCGGCCATTTTCACCGGCTGGCGAGGGTGATCACGTAGCTAATCGCCCCCTACCCGACGATCACAACGCACGAAATAGGATGTGCCTTCGAGGAACACGTGGGCTGATCCTGGTGAGGACAGGTTGAGGATTATCACGGGATCAAGGGGGTTGCTCGGACGCAACTATGCTGTGACAGGCTATAGCTTCGCGGCACTGCCCCACCACTCAACGACACAGACGTCAACAGATGACCCTCGTCAACAACACTGGCGCCAATACGGGTACCAACAGATGACCTCCACTAGCGACACAAGCCTCGAGTGGGCGAGTTCCCGCCGAAGAGACGCGTCTAATACCCGTGTCGTTGAGACACACCTACTAGATGCCCATATGGTTGGTGGAGGCCATCTGTTAATACCCGTATTGACGCCAGTGTTGTTGACGAGGGCCTTCTTTTTATGCCTGTGTCGTTAGCTCCAGTTGATAGTCTATCTGAGGAACCGACTGTAAAACACCAATGGACTGGGTAGTCTTGTGAGACAGCTAAGAATACACTGACTTGAGAGGCCCCCCACCCGATCTAGACACACCCTCGGGGCATCTTGTGCATGGGAAACGTTAGGCAAACCATCATCCAACCTCCTCCCTCATGTACCTGCAGGAAGAGGTTCCCTTTCTCGACCGGTGCTAGTATCACACGTGGTGCTTTAAGCGGCCAGAAGTTTCAGTGCGTCGAGCTCAGTCCTCGATGACGGGCCGGGCTGGGCAATTCGACGCTACGGGGCGATGCGGGCTTGGTCCGAGTCGATCGTGCTAGTAGTGGGGGAGACATATGATATGGAAAGTAGAACACGGAAAGTCGCTCATGTGAAATGGTTTGTGAATGAATGGATATTGGTAGTTGGGAGAAAGAGGAAGGAGAGACCAGCCGAGCCTGGGCTTGCTTGCCCGCCCATTTATACCTATCTTCGGATAGCAGAAATCATACAAAGCAGCCATTCCGCCAGTTTGCGTGGTGAATGGGCTCTCATCTAAATGTCGAGACGTATCAGCTTACCCACTAGCGGATTTTAGTCTCTTGCTTGTCCTCCTCGTCGCGACAGTGACGTCCGCTCCAGAACTTCGATGCGAATTGTTGTCATCAGACTCTTTCGCTGCGGCGCCAGCTTTCCTCTTCCTGCCCTTCCGACCAACCGTGCTCACCACCTTCTCCATCTCCTCCTGCACCTCCACCTTCTCCACCTTGACCACCGCTTCAACATCACCAGAGACCAAACCCAACAAATCCGCACCACCCCCCGTCCCAACCACCGCCACCCCCTTCTTTCCCCCCTCCCCAGAATCCCCAGAAGCACCCCCTCCCCCCGCCTGCCCGGCAAAAGCCTTCAGATTCGCCGTGAACAGCACGCTCTGCGCCCAGCCGGCGTGCGCGCCCCAGATGCCGCGGAAGTGGTCGCCCACAGCGTCGTGCATGGCCTTGGTGAAGGTCTTGCCTACCCCCTTGCCGCCGCCCCCCTTGCCGCCGCCCTTGCCAAAACCGTAGTCGCGCTGCGCAATCTGCCAGACGTGCGTGTCGACGGGCACCGCCTCCCACCACCCCAGCCCCATCAGGCACACGCAGTCTGATACCTTGGGGCCGACGCCCGGGAGCGTGAGGAGGGCTTCGTGCGCGGCGCGGTAGGTTGGTGGTTGTTGCTGTTGTTGTTGTTCTGTTTCTGGTGCGTGGGTTGCTGTGGGGTTGGTGGTCGGAACTCGCTTCAATTCAGGTTTGGTGACGTCTTTTGGCGTGTCATCGGGTTCGAGCTTGGTGGTGGTGATGGTGGTGGTGGCCTCCCCAATAGCCGGACAGGCTGGGTTCCGAAGCTGGGAGAGCCATCCTGTGGGCTTTTCTGAGGATACGATTCGCGCTGTTTCGGCGATGTACCTCGCACGATAGCCGAATCCGAGCTGGCGGAGGTGGGCTTCCACTTGGTCTCCTGACAAGGCCTCCGGGGCTGGGAAGTCGTGGAATGGTTCGCCTTCGATGGTACCAACGTAGGGGCCATAATGGATGCAGAGCTTTTGCACCATCTGGCTGATGCGCGAGATGTTGTTGTTGCTACTGCAAATGAAGGACACCAAGGTTTCCCAGGAGGGCTGATTCAGGATACGAATTCCGGTGAAGGCGGGCGCACGGCGGGCAAAGTTGGCATCGGAAGCTGCCCATTGCTTGTAGAGTGAAGCTACTGAGAGCGAAAGCGCAAAGTAGCTGCGTAGGATTGATACGGTATCATCCTCTTTATTGCTGTCGTCATTGCCTATTGTGGGTGATGGTGAACCTGGGGGCACAGAGGCCGGAGGCGTCAAAAGTTTACTGGCTGTCTTGGGCCATGATACTCGGTAGTGTAGATGCGAGGAGTCCTGCTTCAGCGAGACGAGACGACCTCCAAGTACACAGTGCCTAGTCTGTGTCAGGGGGATGTAAACATCGGGCGGTGGAATATGTGTTCTCACCATTCTTCGTTTATTTTCCGCCACCGAAACGACTCTGTAATATTACATTAATGAATTGCTCTCAAAAGGTGGCGACCTAAACATAAAAAAACAAAAAAACATACGTCCGCAACGAAGCGTGGTGTCAATGCAAAGCTCAGTTAGACTCAGGGGCAGCTTTCGCCAATCCGTTGCCTTGGCTCCCATTGGATGTTGATGAACGGGAACGAAACGAAAAAAGGGTGGTTGGAAATTGAATTGAAGAGATTATAGTCAAGTCAAAATTACAAAAAGTACCCATAAAGGCAAGGCGACAAATATCACGATTAGACGAGAAAATCAAGCGTTTTGAGACTCGAAAAGATGCAGAGATGATGTTTGAGTTGAAGTGCCATGCTTTGTAAGTTCAGTGCAGGGGGCCGAGCTGAGAGAAGCACAGCAGGGAACTCCACTCATTTTTAACCAAAAGTGGACTGGCGTGGCCAAGCACTTGCATTGTCGCCCCAAAAAAGTTCCAGCCTCGCGAACTTGAACGCCCTCAGATCACGTTCCTGCGAGCTCTCCCATACCTGCGACTCCAAAGATCGCATCGAAATTGATCGACCAACCCCAGCAGTTACAATGAATGTGGATAGTTATGGTTCCAGAGGTAGGAATGACCCCTTCTATTATGCCCAAATCAATGCTAACTGACGCGACATAGACGGCGGCCGACACGGCTCGTCTCGCGACTATCCGGTAAGTGCATACGCCTGCATCGCCATCTGTGGCACAGTTGAAGCTGACATTACCATGGGTTAGCCTTCTCGGAGAGATCGCGACGATAGACGCGACCGAGGCGAGACGCGAGACAGAGGCAGCGGACGCAGACGCTCCCGTTCCCCCGACTACCGCAGCGGAGGCGGCCGATCCCGTCGCGAAGATGGCGATGTAGATGCCTACTCTTCGAGCCGAACCCACCGCGACCGCGAGCGTGAGGATCGCTACTCTGGGCGTGACCGTCCCCGGGTAGGCGATCGGGGCGAGAGGGAATGGGACCGTGACAGGGGTGCCAGGGGCCGGAGGGACGACGACGACCGGCGCGAGCGTCGCCCGGAGCGGGACTTGATGGATGACCGTCGCGGGCCGGCGCCCGGCGTGACCGAGACCACGACAGAGAGCGGGAACGGCGGCGTAGTGTGTCGCCGCCCCCTAAGCAGCGCGAACCGACTCCCGATCTCACCGATGTGGTCCCTATTCTCGAGCGGAGGCGGCGCCTGACACAGTGGGATATCAAGCCACCCGGGTACGATAATGTTACGGCAGAGCAAGCCAAGCTCTCCGGCATGTTCCCTCTTCCCGGCGCGCCGCGCCAGCAAGCGATGGATCCAACCAAGCTCCAAGCGTTCATGAACCAACCCGGTGGTGCTGTCAACAGCGCCGCTCTCAAACCCTCGAACTCCCGCCAGAGCAAACGTCTCATCATCTCGAATTTGCCCGAATCGGCCACGGATGAGAACCTCACCAACTTCTTCAACCTCCAGCTCAACGGCTTGAACGTCATCGAAACCGCAGACCCCTGCTTGCAAGCGCACATCGCGGCCGACCGCGCGTTCGCCATGGTCGAGTTTAGGAACAACACGGATGCGACGGTGGCCTTGGCTTTGGACGGCATATCGATGGAGGCGGACGATGTGCACGCGGCGAATGGCAATGGTGCGGCGCCTCAGGGACTGCATATCCGCAGGCCGAAGGACTACATCGTGCCTGCGGTCGTCGAGGACCCCAACTACGACCCTGATTCCGAAAGGCCCTCGAGTGTGGTGGTCGACAGTCCAAACAAGATCAGCGTAACCAACCTGCCGCTGTATCTGACCGAGGACCAGGTTATGGAGCTGCTTGTCAGCTTTGGCAAGCTCAAGTCGTTCGTCTTGGCCAAGGACAACGGGACGCAAGAGTCACGGGTACGCTTCCCTTACGCTAGATTGTGTAGCCTACCCACTAACAGTTTTTAGGGTATTGCATTCCTCGAGTATGCCGACCCAGGCGTCACCAGCGTCGCCATCCAAGGCCTGCACAACATGATGCTTGGGGAGCGCGCGCTCAAGGTCCAGAAGGCCAGCATTGGCATCACCCAGGTCTCTGGCGAGATGGGTGTCAACGCTATGTCCATGCTTGCTGGCACAACATCGACCGATGCTGGAGCCGGCAGAGTGCTCCAGCTGCTGAACATGGTCACACCAGACGAGCTGATGGATAACGACGACTACGAAGGTATTTGAGAACTCACGTTTGTCTAACTAAGCCGTTGGACCCTCTGCTGACATTCTCCCCCCAGAAATCCGTGACGATGTCCAGGAGGAGTGCGAGAAGTTCGGCAAGATTCTATCCATCAAGATCCCCAGACCGGCTGGCGGCAGCAGGCAATCGGCTGGTGTTGGCAAGATCTTTATCAAGTTCGAAACGCCAGAATCCGCGACAAAGGCGCTACAGGCGTTGGCTGGCAGGAAGTTTGCCGACCGCACTGTCGTCACGACATATTTCCCTGAGGTATGGTCAATCCTTCCCTTGATGATGGCCACAGCTAACACCGGCACAGGAAAACTTTGATGTGAATGCTTGGTAATGGATAGAAGGAAGCGGGCTATAGGGATTTGATGGCTATCTATCAACGCGGATTAGCTGGAATGGGAAGCGCCGAGCATGACAAAATATCCAATGTTCTCTCGGGCCTCGACTCCGGGGCTGCTGTTTTTTTTCGAGACGGGTGGCATCAAGTAACGTGTACAATTATCAATGATGGGGAAGTCGGTTCCACGGGAAGCTTCACTGAGGTCACCTCGGTCAAAGTATTGCACACCGATTGCTTGGGGAATTGGGGCGAATCAACGATGTTTGTTTGTATTCATTGGAGTTTGCTATATAACGGCACAGAAACCTATGGATTGACAATTGACAAGCCATCGAAGCTGAAACTATGAGCAGGTTAGCTCTGCCCATGACGAGATAATGCTTCGGAAACGAAGGGTATGATGCCAGTGAAATCAGAAGTCCGATTCATTCATTGGGTCCCGAAGGACCCTAACATAAGAGGTACCAGAAAAAGTAAAGTGTAATATCATCAGGGAAAATGGCTTGGAGGGAGAATGAGAATAGAGCTGTCAGTCGCTTACCTGCTGAGACTGCCAAGAGCGCGTCCTAAGTAATCGCATGTTACCACATATCGGCGGCTGGCAATGCAAAACCAAGAAGCTCAAACCTGCAGGCTGAATAAAGCTTGACAGGCGATGCCCGGTTACGAGGTTTGTCTTCCGAGGTGGGAAGGCAGGAGAAGTTTTGCTTGCAGAAAATTTCCCACTTTAACTTCGCGGCCGGCCCCACCTCGCAGTAAATCTTGGCACCAGAATTGGGTCACGGGTATGGTCACGTGCCGAAATTAGCTCGTGCAGCCAATCACAGTGCTGGCCCTAGTCAATTTCTCCGCCCACAGAATCACGAACTTGACGGAGGGAAATTTCGCTTGCATCTGATTCTCTTCGGCCAGCCAGCGACCAACTCGACAACCCGACCCGACCGCCGTCTCTCCGAATACCTCAGCACACCAAACTACCGTCACCATGGGTCGTCTTCACAGCAACGGAAAGGGCATTTCGTCCTCGGCCATCCCCTACTCGCGCACCGCCCCGGCGTGGCTCAAGACCACCCCCGAGCAGGTCGTCGACCAGATCTGCAAGCTCGCCAAGAAGGGCGCGACCCCTTCGCAGATCGGTGTCGTCCTCCGTGACTCCCACGGCATTGCCCAGGTCAAGATTGTGACCGGTATGTTTTGGGATACCTTCCTAAGGAGGGGAATGTGGGAGTGGGAATGGTGGTGCTAACTGTCTTCTGATAGGTAACAAGATTCTCCGCATCTTGAAGAGCAACGGTACGGATTGATCCAGCCCCTTTGAATAATGGGAAAAAGAAAGAGATGGTATCGAAACAACACCTTATGCGACGATGCCCCGCGCGCGTACGAACCTCTGCGGTGAACCCCGCATGGACGACCGAGCTGGATGGCACGCGTAGACTTGGGGGGAAAAGACAGGAATATGGACAAGAGATGGACTATGCCTCTGTTTGGTCATCAGGCTGACAGAGTGATCGTGTGTACAGGTCTTGCTCCCGATATCCCGGAGGACCTTTACATGCTTATCAAGAAGGTATGAACCGTGAGCAGCGCTCTCCGTCTTAAGGGACGGTGTAGCGTTTCCCTCCCCCCCCTGGCACAAAGCGATTGCTAACCGACCCAGGCCGTTGCCGTCCGCAAGCACCTTGAGCGCAACCGCAAGGACCGCGACTCCAAGTTCCGCCTCATTCTGATCGAGTCGCGTATCCACCGTCTCGCTCGTTACTACAAGACCGTCGGTGTCCTTCCCCCTACCTGGAAGTACGAGTCGTCGACCGCCAGCACCATGGTCGCCTAAGCGAAACGCTGCGATGTGTATGTCGTGTCGAGACGGGGTTCGCTGGGTGGCGGAAGCGTGGGGAGGATCTGGTTCTTTGCAGCTTTTGGCCCGCCGCTGTGTAGCCGTCCGCAGGTTTGGTCCGGGTCATTGGAGTTGGGGAATGGAAAGGAAACTTGCATTCTAGAGCACTGCAATGGGCGCAGGATAGTGCTGTCTCCCGGGCACGAAAAACATGGGGTGACGAGCCACGACCGAGGAAATAAATGCAATGCATTGCTCCTCTCAACCGCAATATAATTCCCGTGAAGTGGTATATACCGGTCCTAGCGACATCCCAGGTCCCCATGAATCCCCTGCGCAGTCATTCCCAACCTTGTTCTGCATATCATCCCCCAAGTTCCCACCGCTTGTCGTCAGCACTCACACCCAAGCGGCGCGCGTCTTTCAGTCCCTCCCCGTTTTATAAGGGGCGACAGCCCTTCAGTCCGTAGCCCCCCTCGATATTGTCCGTCCTACGAACTCCCCTCCTTCCCCTCCAACTCCTTGCTCCTCTGCAGCAGAAACTCTCCCAGCGCACGTAGCGGATCCTTCGGCCTGTCACCATACCCAACTGTTAGCATTCGTTCTCCGTGTAGCCTTCACTTCCGTATCCCCAACCTAGACTAAACTCTAACCCCCCTCCTCCTCTCCCTCTCCTGGGGTTGGATGCCTAGCGAGCCAAAACCCAACATCACAAATAAATAAACAACAAACAAATGAATTCATTCATGAAAAAATGAAACGAATAAAAGAACCAAAGAACTTACTGCTCCCTCGCCACGATCTTCATCCCCTCCAGCAGCACCCCCGTGACCTTGCTGTTGAGGTACTGCCGCACCGGCGCGCCGTGTGCCGCAGCCTCGGACGGCATCGCGAAGCCTGTTGCTGTCGTTGTTGTTGTTCCGGCTGGGGTGGTTGTGGTGTCGGCTGGGTGCTGCGAGGCGGCGCGCGATGCGGGCTGGTGCTGGTTTTGGTTTTGGTTTTGGTTTGGAGTTGTTGATGAGTGGGCTTGTGGTGGTTGCTGCTGCTGTTGGGGTGGCTGGCCTAGGGCGGGGGTCGGGGTTGGGATGCGCGCTGTTGTGGGTGTTGCTGCTGTTGTTGTTGTCGGGATGGGGGAGAGTGCGGTTGTTGGTAGGCCGTTCGGTTGCGGGTGCGGTTGAGGTTGGGGTTGGGGAGGTTGCTGTGGTGGGAGGTGGGTTTGAGGTTAGTTTTTCTCGTGAGGTGAGGTACAAAGATGGAGAGAAAGATGCTCTTTGGTTGCGATTGTGCTTTGTGTGGAAAGCAACCGTCACCGTAGGGACGGGTGCAAATCAAGCTGAAGGACGGACGTACTACTGTCGGGGCAGGCGCATCGGTCATGGAGATGTCGGTCGCGTCGGGAGCGGGGATGCCATTGACTGTTTCCGGGTGGGAATTTGGGTTTTCCGTGCCCGGGATCTGTTGTGGAGCCGTTTGTTCGGACATGTTTGTGGTGTAGATTGGTGATTGGAAGTATCCTGAACCTGGTGTGTTCAGCACAAATCCATGATGCGACTGGATATGGAAGCTTCGTCGAGTTTAAGATGCCCCACAAAGCCCCACTACACGCACGACACGGAGTCACGGGATGTCGCGTCCCGGGAAAGAAGAGCCCCGTCGCGCTTCCTACTGGACTTCGTCCTTTTCTGCCTGGAGGTCTAACCCGGGCAGTTCCCAACTTCTCGTCCCTTCCCTCATCTCCTCACCATGGTCCCGCACACATTTGCGATGCTTGTATCACGGAAATACGGAAATGGACCGTTTCATCCAGCGATCCAAACCCAACAAAACCCGGGTGCAACCAGCAACTGGATCTCTTGTTCCTAAATTAGAGCAGAGATTAGATGGACCGCCGAGGAAAAGGGCACGACTCGCTGAAGTTCAGGATAGTGATGATGAGGATGGAGACTCCTCCCCGGCCATTTCGAATGGGGAAGAGGACGACCTTTCGTCGCACCATAGGGGGCATGCCTTAGGCGAGAGCCCACCAGCCTCCGAGGATGAAGAAAGCAATTTGCCTAGGCCGAAGCACCAAACAGCATTTGAGAACTCACTTCCTGCTGTTGCTACCGATCAGGAGGCTATTGAGGAGTATGAGACCATGCGGGTATCCCAGACTTCGCAGGACGAGGCGGATAATGCTTCTTCCAGGATAGATACCCGACAGTGGGTTCGAGGGAAGAGCTCCATCTATGTCGACGCCTTCAATCTTGCCCTAGATACGGTTCTCGAAGATGAGTCGCATCTATTTGATGCCGAGGAGAAGTGTGTGTTTGAACAGTGGCGAGGCTTGAGCTATGAAGCTCAGTACCTGTGAGCACTCCCGCCATTTGTTGTGAGCGCTATCTGACCGGTCAGGTATGTACGTCTGTTTTTGCGCAAAACCGCCTGTTGGCATCGCGTTGAGCGTCTGGGTTATCACAATGACATCTCGGATATGCCAACGGCCGTTGCCAGCCTGCTCGAGTCACGGCCGTGTCCGGCTAATACCAATTCTCGACTCGATCAGAGCATCGAAGATTCGGATTGTTGGAAGTTGGATGGCGCTTTCTGTTTTGCCGATGAATCCCACTCGTGCATCAAGACCATCGAGGAGGCTGTTACGCTACTGAGCCTTGATGAACTTAAAACGCTGGCCAAAGAGGCCAAAGTCCAGGGCAAGAACAAGTCCGACCTCACCAAGGCTTTCTGTCGCGTGAGCGCTCAGCAGTCAGGGCTACTGGCGGTTGGCCTCCGCCGGTCAAGCTCGAAGGAGTCAACAGCCTCCAGGGACAGCCCGGGAAACCAAGACTCGAATCGGAACACTCACTTCTTGAACAAAATTCTTGCCATTACCGGGCCTCTGATCAGGCTGTCAGAACCTGTTTTCAAGTTGTTTGAGCGTGTTCACCTAGTCTTCTACCGGTCAACCGAGTGGACCGAGAAGTCGCTCACAACCATCATCCTGGCCAAGATGGCCCGACGGAACTACCCGGAGTACATTGTGTGTCGATCGACTAATATATTCCCCTCCCGGCGGCATCTTCTAGAATTCGAACTCTCTATGAGAACAGAGTTTGAAGTCGATAGTGTCCTCGAGTTCAACGGCCCACCTGGAGAGGAGGGCTTTCGGAAGGTTCTTACCGTCTTCGAAACCATTGCGCCGCGTTGGAGAGAGTTGATCAAGGAAGAGAACGACAAAGAATGCCACGTGTACGAGTTTGGTGAAGGCAGTTACCTTCGCCGATTTAACGCAGGCCATGCTTTTACACGCATCGCACACAAGGCGGCTCATGTTCTCGGTCGTCTACACAACTACACGGAGGAGCATAAACTGCTGACCGAGCTCCTCGATCAGCGCCTATTCCATCCCGCACGCCGTGGCTCCTGGTATCAACGCAGGGCACTGCTAGAAGAACGCTATATGTGGGAGGCAGACCCTGACCCTGTGTCGGCTGACCTCGAGGTCCGGAAGAAACACTGGCAGCGAATCGCGGTTACTACATGCGAGACCGCTCTCGAGGACCGTGACTGCCACTTGATTTACCATTATGATCTACAAAGCGTCTCCTCAAACTCGAAAAGAGGCTACGGGTTCCTCGCCGTCTCCAACACGACTTCGGGCACGTCAAGCTACGTGAGCCAGAAGAGCATACTGTGCAAGGTATCCAGGTGGTTCGAGACGAGCCGGATGCCAAAGGCAAAGCTGGTCGTGGACCGAGCACCAAGACGGTATGGCTAGACGAACTGGGGGATCCAGGCGACGACGGCCAACCCCTTCACGTCAGTGTTGAGGACATGTGCCTCTCGTATTATCGCAGCCAGGGATGGAAGGGGTATCACAGCGAGGGGGGCATACTACGAACGCTATTCGCCTACCTGTTCTACGACGTCCTTTTCGTTTACATACCGAACGTCTTCCAGACACCTTTCCAGACCTGCCCACTCGACCTCCACACGGACGCCTTCTATCCAGCCCGTGCAAGCCAGGTCAACCATAGGCTTGTCGAAATTGCCAACGGAGAGGCGGAGCGGATATTACGGGAAGTTCACGAGCAAGAACACGAGCGACGCACCTGTGTCGTAGGGTTAAATTGGGACTTTGAAGTCGAGGACTTGGCCGACCTGGTGGCCTGCTTTGACGGAGGGGCGCTTGCTGCCGTGTGCAAGGTCATGGCACAAGAGTACAGGGCTCGAGGAGGCGGCGTACCGGACCTCATCCTGTGGCGGACGGGCGGAGACGATGGCGAAGGCGGTTACCGAAAAGGGGAGGTGATGTTTGCCGAAGTCAAGAGCGCCAACGACCGGCTCAGCGACACCCAGCGTCTGTGGATCAATGTCCTCACCGGGGCGGGAGTCCGTGTCGCCCTATGCAATGCAAGAGCTCGCGATGTGCGAACGAGCTGATCGAGGCGCCAACTCCCTCTCGGTATTGCCGGGCGAATGATCGATTCTTCGCCTCAACGAACGCGCTGAAAATAGCAACCTCATCTCCGAGCCCCAGGCCATGTGTGACCAAAGCCTTCTCTCTGTGATGACCTTGAGGATATTGAGGCATCCTTGACCCCAACGGCTCACAATACAACCGATAAACCCAACCAGGTGTTTCCGGCCAACGACTCGCACGTGGGGAGGTGAAAGGAAATGAAACAGCTCCAAATATAGAGCCGTCCCGGCAGCACGCGTTTCAAAATGTTCCGGAAGCCTTCGAAACGTGGAGGTCGACGTTCCACCCGCAATGTCACTGGAGAAGGGGTTAACCCCCAGTTGACGTTTCAGGTGGGATGCAGTTTTGAGATCCCTTCTCACACTCAGACCCTGGACTTGGAGGGCAAATCGTTCGATATGGCTCGAGGGGGCCATCGAGGGGGCAAAATACGGACCCGGTCAGTTCTTCGCCAATCTTACAGCCGGAGTTCGAACTTGTTTACGATCACGTTCTGCACGCCCGGCATATTGGCTCAGCACCAATCAGGTGCGGTGATTCACTGTCGTCTTGCACGAAATGTGACGAATGAAACATTGCCGTCTCCTCAATGCAGGCAGTCAGTACGAGTCACACTCACTGACCTCCTCCGCTGTCCGAAGGCCAGAGATGCGCCCGGGTGTACTGACTGTACCTTGTCTGTCGGGCGAGACGCCACAATACAGCAGCAGATGCAGATGCGCTTGCAGGCGCGCACCAAGCAGGAAACGTGACGGACCAGGCCTCCCGTCGCCAGTCCCTTCAACAGCGGCAGGAGAAAAGTAGCATGCGTCTCCTTCCCGGTGGGCGAGTCGCTCACTCAGCGCTTGATGAAAGGCCTCAGCAGAGCGTCTCCGTCTCACCAATGGACTTGCCGCACCCACTGATTCTCAGCCATTGCTCTCAAACAAAACCAAAAAAATTACCAACCCTCCCTTCACTCAGATGGGCAAATTAACCATGCTCTTCCCTCTCTTTCCCCCATGCCCATACCATACCACCCTCGGGTTTTTCCACTTTTCCCCTCAGAAAACGGGCGCTTAGCAGCACCCATCCACGCAGCCAATCACCTCCCCCAGACCCGCGCCCGGCACACACACACCCCTCCCTGCAAACTGCAAGTGACGACACACACCACAGCAGCGTCTGCTCCTCGGAAACGAACACGCGCGATTCGGCGACCGGGGGGCCGGAGTGGGGCACCCGTGGTGTGGGCGCTTAGCAGGGCGACGGGCCGGCCAGTGAGAGCGCGTCCGGTGGGGGCCGGCTTGAGCTTGACCATGCGGGCGGGATTGCGCTTGGCTGGTTCGGGTATGGTGCGGGTTTGGGGGGGATGGGATGGGATGGTTTTGTTGCCGCTTTAATGTTATGGGATGGACGAGGGTTGGTTGCGGTCAATGTCTGCGCAGCGCTGTCTGTCTAAGGCTGGCTGGAGAGAGGGACAGAGAGAGAGAGAGAGAGGGCGGTGTTTGTGACTTGGGTGTGTTTGAGCTGGCATTTGGATATTGAACGCATGTATCATCACTTGAACGTTGGAAGCGAACCATGAGAGAAGGTTCGGTTGGCACTTACATGGCATGCACTGTGGCAGCTGTCGGGGGCCAGATCGATATTCGATCCAACAGCAAGATCATCTGATCGGTTAGGGAGCAAACAAACAGAGGGGGAGGCTGCCTCACAGACCATATCAGCAGTTTTGACATCAACCTCACGCGAAAGGAAGAACGAACACAATACTGTCTATGTACCTGTCAAAGTCACCCAACCCTGTCACCGCCCATCAACCGACTCAACTGGCTAGAACAGGGGAGCTCCCGCATGCATCGACAGGCCGCCGCTCATGCGACCACCCCCTCCCTCATGATGAATGAAAAACAATAGAAGAAACAAACGCACGAGATAACTGGCCCGTTTGGAGGGATAACCGCGTACATGTACAGAGAGAAGAGGAGCACATAAACACACAATAAACAAACAAACAAACAAGCGGTCGCATGACAGGCCGCAAACTCCCAGACCTATTGTGTTGCTGTGTATGTGGGAAAGGAAAGCAAGCGTCACAGCCACCACCACCAAAGGCAAGGGAGAAAGAGAACAAGGTGATGTTTGTATGTACGAAATACGTTGAAGGTATCATGCAAATCGATCGCTCGCTTTGCTATTCACATGTAACCGATGTACACTACACAATAATATCGCCAGCTCGCCAGCCCATGCAACAACGACAACTGACTCACTTGCACGGCCCCCGCCTAGCTGGCTGGCTGGCTGGGGGCCGCCAAATCCCCCAACTCATCCCAAACCTCCCAACTTCCAGCAGACAGGCAGCCGCCATGCTCATCATGCCCTGGTATTGACCATAACCCAACCCAACCCAACCCAACCCTTTCTTTCCCTTCCTTCCTTCCGCTCGCTCGCTAAAACAGAAAGACGCCGTCCTGCAACGCCGCGCCCCATCGCCCCCCATGTAAATCCCATCCATGCGTTCGGCGGCAAAACTGCTTGGGCGAAAAACCCTCTTTTCGCCGATCCCTGTACTCCCCGTCCGTCCGTCCGTCTGCCCCCCCCGTCTGTTCCCGTCCCTTGGCGCCCGTAAAATAAAATAAAAAGGTTCTTCCCCATGTCCTTCCTGCGTGGGTTGTGAAACCCTGTGGGTATGTGGTGGATGATGATGATGAGTGTGGTGGTGGTGTGATGCGGTGCATCGTTGTCGTTTGTTTGAACAAAGAAAAAAAAGAAAAAAAAGAGGATGTGTCGCAGCCGACATCTGGACTTGACCCAGTTTGGTCTGTGGTTGTGGTGGTGGTGGTGGTGGTGGTGGTGTTGTTATGTCGCGGTCGCCAGTACCGCAGGTAAAAGTAAGTAGTAGGTATTATGTACGCGGGAGCTCCCCATATATATCCCGATGATTCCTAGGTCAAACAACCCCCGCCCTCTCTCTTCTCCAGCCCACCGACCGACTAGCTTCATGACTTGACAGCGGTCTCGGTATCGATCTTCCTCCTCTTGCCCTTGGGCGCGGGCGCCATCCTCGGGGTGTAGGTGACGGTGCGCGTGACCACCTCGCGGATATGCCGTACGCTGGACCTCGACTCCCGCTTCGTGTGCCCTGGTGTTCCCGGCGTGCCAGCGGCAGTGGCTTGGAGAAGGCCTGGTGTCTCGGGCTCGGCGGGGCGTTTGGAGCCGCCGGGCGTCTCGGCGAATCGCCGCGACTTGAGCGCTGCTTCCCAGTCGAAGGGCGATCGCACCGATGCGGCGCTAAGGGGGGACCGCGGCGAGTAGAGCCCCGCGGTGGTGACGGCGGGCGAGGCGGGCAGCTTCATGCTGGGGAATACGGTGGGCCCGGCGGGGGGCGCGGACATGGGGCAGTTGGGGCCGCCACGTTCGCGGGGTGGGATGGGCTTCTTCGTGTCTATTGGCGCGGGCTTGGAGCTCTTGGTCGTCGTCGTCGTCGCCTTCTCTTTCTCCTTGTCGTTCTCGTTCCCGTCCTCGTCGCACTCGCAGCTCAGCTCGGACCGGGCTGTTGACGGCGCGCTCTCGATCTGGTCGCCCTTGGACTCCTTCTCCGAGTCCTCCGTCTCGGTCGAGGCGCTACTTGCGCTGCTGTCGTTGCTGCGCGCGCTGCTCGTGCTGCTCGTGCTGCTGGTGGTGCTTACCGTGCTTGTTCGGTTCAGCACCGACTTGCCTGTCTGTGGTGGTGAAGCAAGGCACGGCGAGATAAGTGACATGCCCTTGAGGAAGTCCAGGTAGGCGACAGGAGGCGTGATGGGCGTCTTGAGGAGGTCATGCTCCAGCTTGATGGTCGCGCTAAACGGCCCGGCAGAGGGAAGCCCGGCGGAGGGCAGTCCAGAGGAAGGGATAGGATCCCGAAAGGCCGATGTCCTCGAGATAGCGGACAATGGTGTGTTGGCAGAGACGGCGGACGGTAACGATACGGCGGACCGGAGCTCCGAGGCGGATGGGGGCATGTGGGGGAAGTTTGCGGTGAGGGTGTCGACACCCTCAAGGTAGGTCTCGCCGACATGTTGGCGGGTTGTATGGTGGTGGTGGAGAGAATGGTCGGTGTATGGGTTCCAAGTATGGTGCGTTTGTCGAACTGACTGACAGTCGACTCACCTCGGGGAAGGGTGAGAGAAGAGCCGGCAGTTAGGCGGGAGAAAAACGCAAGGTGCGGGAGGGTGGGTAACCAATGATTATATGAAGGGGATGGGGTGGGCAACGGAGGAGCGTCCAGGCTCCAGACAGAAGGATCGAGCGCTGATTCCCCGCGTGGGCTAGTTTCGGCCGGGGGGTTCCTGGCGCGAAGTATCCCTGTATCTCTGAATCCCAGAACACCGGGTTGGCACACCGGGGTCTGCTGTGTGGCTTGGGATAGCTCAATAGCAGTCGGTGTCGTTGGTTTGCTGAATCGGCCCGCGTCGAGACCAGGCGGGGGGGCAGAGAACAAGTGAGTGAGAGCTCGTCTAAACAAAAGAGGGACGGGATGTTAGCCAGTCGTGCCTATTAAAAAAGAGGTGTGTTTGCGTTGAGTGGCCGGTTTGACGCTCGGCTCGACACGCCACGAGAGGGAGGAACAAGATCAAAAGCAGAAGAGAAGAAGACAGGCCAAAGAAAGCAATCGAGTTGCGGGCAGGGGTCCGGGAAACAGCACACCTCTTGTCACTGGCTGGACAGTGGAGGGGGGCGGCGTTAAAGCAGCGGCAAATCAAGAGAGCGGCCGCGGTGGGGCGAGCTTGACAAGCGAGCAGCAACCACTAGACAGGGGTGTCTCCGGCGGCAGTGAAAGGATGAAAGGGTGAAAGTGTGCTTGAGATGTGACTCGGGTTGCAGCTGGCTTTGCCCCGTTCTCGATGCCCGTGCTCTTCGACTGTGTTCCTCCGACGTTCCTCTTGGGAAAGGCCGCACGTCGAGAAGGAATGGGTCGAACGGGGTCCTTGACCGGGGATGGAAACGGGAGATGAGATAATAAAAGCAGTATGCACTTACGGAGTACTGCCTGTTCAACTGAGCGCTTAACAGGGTCTGATATGGCGAGACGCCGAGGCAGACTCTCTTAGAGTCTGAACTGCTGAACTGGGACCAAAACACCGTCAGCGGGAGCTCCACGGGCTAATTTTGCTGGGTTGCAAGGTTGAGAAGAGGATGGAGCCTGGGCACAAGAGCAAACCTTCAAAAGAGCTCCTGTGCTCGCCGAGAGGAAAAGGGTATGCTCCGATTTGCGGATCCGGAAAGAGGCGCCGGGCCCAGTGAACGACAGACTGTGGAGGATGCTTGATGCTGGCTGCTTGCCACGAGCCACCAAGGCCGCGCGGATCGTGATGGCGTCGGTATCTCAACCGCTGGGACAAGGCTCTTGTGCCTGATTGGTGGTACGAAGTTGGCGGCGCGGGACTCTCAGCAGGGATGGGCGCTAAGGTGATATTATTAGCATCGCGTCTTTTGATTGGGCAGGTCTTGCCGCTCACCAGGTACCACAACGACAGCTGACAGTGTCTCGACGTCGAACTGTCTTGATTCTCGGTATTGACGAGATGTGATATGTGATACCGCAGTCGAGAATAGAAACAGCAAAGACGAAAATGGGATCTTGATGTGAAGACGGGGGAAGCAGTCCGATAGGTCTGAGTAGTCAAGATTATGGTGAAAGTGTGTCCACGGAACCAGCCTGTGGGATGAAAGAAAACGTCGGTTCAAGCGGAGGGGGGGAGGGAGAGACGACGGCTTCAGGTCGGCGCAGAAGATGAGTTCTGATGCTCCAAGTTGGACTCGGACAAGCTGGAAACTTCGGTCTCTTAATATCGTGGTGGGTGTTTGGCGCATATATGCTGCAGAACCACTCAGTATGGGAAGCTCTAACCGCCTTTCCCTTTCTGCAGCTCATCTGCCGTCGGGCGGGTAACCCTTTGCATGGCTTCCACGCTGAGCCATATCCACTGGCTAGATCATTCTCGAGCCGCCCCTCCGGATGCTTCGACGGAGCGCGCGCCACCAAGTTGCATCTGTAGCTACCCAAGGCCAAGAGCCCCGTCCGTTCCCTTGCGCGAAGGAAGTTAGTGGCTGCCCGTCGGCGAATCCTCGATTCGCAAGGCGCGCTTATTCCAGGCCGCATCTTCCCAGACCCCATCCCGAACCGCGACCAACACCCTCCCCGCGGCTGTTGACGCGCTTGCCAGAGCTAGCTCAGCTTTGGGGGCGTCGGTTGGCTGAACGCTCCCACACCGTCGGGCTCGGTACGTATCTTGCCGCCCTCGAGCAGTCAACCATTGGCTCACCGTCGGTAGCCCTCCAAACCTTCTTGATCCTGAGAATATAACATTGACAGAGCGCGCGCCTGTTCCTCCGGTAACACTGCTTCCGTCTATCGGATCGAGAGGACCCGGCCACCTCTGCGGCCCTGCCGTGGGTTTGGCCACGCCGACTCAACGTGCCACTTCGCCGCATCTCCCACGAGGGCGGTTTCTCGACCGCCTTTCCTGGTTGGATTCCGGAACCCAAGGTCTCATCTCGACGAGGGATCGTGGCTGTCGATAGACCCGATCCTTCGCATGTTCGTGTCCAGCCCTCGGGGCTGCGGGCCTTTGCCTGGACAGCTGGCAGGTATGCCAGAGGCTGGGATTCCAGAATGGAACTTTGCGGCGGCAAGGTTGCGGGTCCGCGGACCATTGGTCTGGCTGATGATGCAGTAGCCGCTATAGAACCCAGGGCGGTACCGTCTGCCACGCAAACGACGTGGGTAGCCGCGTGGGTTACCTGGGTTTTCCCTGCAGCTCCCCTACCAATTGTCCCCGACACTCTCGTTATATCTGGGAGCGGATGCTTTCTCCGCCGTGGCCTCTCGACTGGCCTCGATGTCAGGACTGCCTTGCAACCTATGTGGTTTGGCGCTTCGACACTCTGTCTGCCATGACCAAGAATACCGATGCAGAGTTTCACTGCATAGGATATCCCAACTGCAACCCGCTGGTCAAGGGGAGCGAGGGATCGAGATCTGTGCCGCGTACGTTCAAGGTTCTTCCGCCCCTCTTCACTCGTCGACAGGCCCTGGAGTATCTACCCCCCGGGCCCCATGTCGATAACTCCAGCTGCGGTCCTGGTGCCCGAGGTGCCCAACCATGAGGACGAGACCATTGATCCTTCGGTTGCCGCTGGGCGTCTCAAGATCGAATAAGAGGTGGTATCCCCCTCTCTCTCTGCGGCTAACGCATACAGGTCCCCTGCTCGAACCAACTGTCCACCGTCAGTAAACGCCATTTGAGCCGTTTCTGGATCCTTCGCTGCAAGGTAAAAGCCGGCTTGGGCGGAACAACTGGGACGAAGTTGAGTTTGTTTTTGTTTCCAAGGAAGCGGGTGGACGCGTGCGTCACAACCTACGCGGACTTGTTTTGACCTCTGTGGCTCCGTGTTGATGCCGTGCCAGCGCATGAGATGGCAAGTTTCGTGTGAATGGTTGGGGCGGGCATGGTCGGGAGACACAATGCTTCCTACTGAGGAGCCCGCAGTGACCATGATCCTTGAGAAATTATTGAGAGGATGACCGTGCAGCTATCTTGTGCTTCCTTAAGTATGTCAGTGGCTCAGCAAACACAACAGCCCAACAAGGAAGCTAAGCATCAGGGAAGCATCCGAGTCTCGATGGATGGCGGATCTGGGGCATGGACCCGTCTTGCTCACAGAGAGTATCTTTCGGAGCCATTCGCTGGCCCCTCTCTGTGCTGCTTTGACAACTCGGGGTTCACTGCATCTCTCCATGTTCATTCCCCTTCCAGAAGGTGGCAAAGCTGATGATGTATGTACACTCACCTGTCTATGGCTGCGGGCTAAGTGTGTAATTTGTTTGTTCATTCGACTCACACAAAGCCGCCAAAAAGGAAAAAAAAAGGAAAAGAAAAAAAAAAGGCAAAGGTTGCAAAAATCTCACCGTCTAACCCTAGTTACCACGCAACTGAGAGGTAGGCGGCTACGAAAACCCCCGCGGGGTTTGTCTTCGTGGGGAGACCACGTCTCGAACCCGTGATGTTCACCGCACAACTCCCCAAGTTGTAACCGCTGCGGCACCCGTGGCGGTACCTGGGGGGTGGGTGACGATTGAGCACGTGGAACTTGTATATCTAGTGCCAAAAGGTCAGAGTTGGGATGGCAGGAAGGAGCGCGGTGAAGCAAGCGGGTGTGAGGTTGTTGAGATGAGATGGAAAGGGGTTTTGGTAATTCCGAGGGCCTCGAGATTAGAAGCATATCAAAATGGATCAACCCTTCCCAAAGACAGGCCCAGACGTTTCAAACACTTTAAGTGTGTGTTGGTAGTTGTTATGGGCAAACTGGAGCGCCGAGGTGGTTTTCGAGTGAGATATTCCGACTCGCCATCATGAGCACCTCTAGGGTAGGTGAATGGTTGCTAACCGTAAGACAAGCGCCAACACAGGACTCTGCACTGCTAGAGGTCAATTTAGCTCGAGTTGTTGTCCCTGATATCCGAGTTGCAGGAAGGTGTATACTTACTTTCCTGAGCATTGTCTCGGTGCATCATAATGGAATAAAACGTTCCAGGGAAGTACAAAGCCAGATCGTATCGTTGGCGGTGTCTGGTGCAGTCAGGATCTGAGTACTGGGAACAAGAGACCTCCAAAAACAGTATACTTCACAGGCTTTAGATTTTTTCTCGAGGCAGAGTAAAGGGTATGAAGGAGCGGAGTGGCATCTTGCGTAATGTCCTTTCTGCGAAGTTTTTCCGTGAGATGGGCTGGGGAGGAGCGAGCGGCTTTGAGGAAACCCACAAGCATGTTAATTCGGTATAATCAGCACACATCCATCGAATTCGTTAATCGTTCTCTCGAATAAGTCATCTGGTCACTAGCTTCAGTCGCCGTCCTTGTGAGGTTGCTGGCCCTACCATCTACTAAGACGGGATTTGTTGGTATGTGTAAGCTTGGGGAAGTAGAAGACCTCTCGGATCGTTCCAACAACAACAATTCATTTGTACTTCTCGAATAATGCATTATCATCTAAAGACACGACTCCTCTTAATTTCCTAAGCGTGGCAGATTCCCAATATATTTCCCCGTTGCCGAACTGTTACCCCAGACTCCTGGGGTCAGGGGAGGGCAACTCCTTTCGTTGGAACCTTGAACACCAGCACAATTGCCCCTCTTCTTTTCCAGTCTTACCGAAACATGATGTTCGCCTATTCATCACGCTTCTAACATGCGCGACCATCGTCTGGATACGTGTGATGACCACCATCGGGTGACATGGGGAGTCCAGCGCAACAACATCGTGGTGACTACCAGAAAGTCCCGTCATAACCCCTGCGTGACACCGTCGGCACCTCCAGACTTGGACTAGGCCTAACAAACTGTGATATCAAATTCCAAGACAAAGACCGCCGAGCCCAACGCGGTTTGGTGTTTTCGAAAACAGCAATATCAACAACCTGGCCCAAGCAAACCCATTGATCGCATCGCCGACGAGTTGGGCGTTCAGTAGTCGAATCCTACGCCATCAGCCGACAACCCATAAAGACGAAGATTGCTTATTGAAAGCAATAAATCACCCATTACTACCCGTTACTGCCGAATGGTGTTTAGCGTTGCCCCGGTCCGCCGTTTCAGGGGCCGAAGCTGAAGCCCATCACAATCAAGTCAGGAGCAATTACTCCGACCTAGCCCACAACACCGTGCTTCCAAAAGTCAACGTTGTCTCCTTTGCGGAGATGATTCTAAAAGAGGCTTATTTCCCCATGTTTGACACCAGCGCATTCTCAATTACGAAGGCGGGAACGACACCGGAGTTGGCAAAACAACCTCCGCCTCATGACGTTGAAACATGCTATATGTGTCATACAAGGCAATGATCCTTGATTTCCTTGTTGCAGTTTCCGGTGCTTTTCGGTATTGATCCATTGACGCCCGTCTCCATATCGATCAAATGATCCTTCGCTAGACCACGCCCGCTGTTACAACACCTGTCCCCTGTTCATGAAGAGGTTTTGAGGGGCAACGAGGGAGATCAATGACGTTTGGGAGGTACGTAGAGGCGGCTATCACACGCTTACTCGTTGTCACTCCGTTGTTCTTGTTCTGCAGCTGTTATCCCAGTAAGACTAAGTAGGTGGGAGACGCCCTGGTCTCTAGTCACACGTCCTGTCGCACATTTGTGGCATCATGAGGCAGTTGACGGCCATGTTGACCACCAATAAGTACTGGCCGCGTTTCGTAAACGTCCCACCACCACTTGCTATGTCCTTGACGTTTGAAGACCATTATCATGATATTACTATAATTGTTTAACATACGGGTATGCCCGTGAGCTAGAATACTACGGGCGGTTTGTTTACTTCTAACACGCCCTCGAATGGGGGTTGTTTCACCACACTCCGTGTTGGAAAACATACTCGAAGCTGAATCGAGGTCACTCCGAAGGGCCGCGTCAATAGTCATGTTGCTTGATCAAACTCCCCTTGAAGAACGTTTCGCCACCTAATCATCACCATAGTGATGATCAACCCGTTCTGGGGCGGATATCCAACCGAAGTGCCGAGACAACGGCACACTAGTGGCCGCGTTCGATGCCAACCAAGCCGAGTACGCTAGCCAAACGGCGATTGCACCCCCATCCAGGACCGATGCTTTCTCACAGCAATCCCAATGAAGCCAGCCGCGCAGCGCGGCTGGCTCGGGAATGTTAGAGACACGCTCAACCCTTTTCTGATATCCCCCTCCCCCCGTCAGCAGACGACGCAGCTTCCCAACCAGGCAAGGTAAAGGCCCTCAGCTCAAACCCAACACGGAGCAACCCGCCCAGTGCGGTAACAGAGCAACATGCCCACAAACCGGCTAGCCAGCTTCAGTCATGACAAGCGCCCGACCCATTCGGCAAAGCACCGAGACATGAAGTTCAATGCCAAGCAAATGCAAGACGCGGAGAAAGAAACACGTGCAGTTAGATGAAAGTGGCAGGGGGCATGGGGGGAGGAGATGCGACGAACGCAAGCGTCGAATGGCAGAGCAGAACGCCATGTTCACCATCTCATTCGTTCGGAGGACTGATTTTCACGAGGAAGCAGGGACAGGGGGGAGCTAGTTGCCCGAATCGGCAAGGCGAGAGACAAAAAAGCTCATGGGACGAACGGGGGTTCGTTTGAACATTCATCGAGATGGAGAGGAACTGATAGGAAGCAACAAGCATGGTGGCATGGTTTCGAGGAGGGCTGACCAGCTGCAGAGAGAGAGATCGACGGCTAGCCAGCCGGGGCGGGAATCACTCCGGTGACAGAGATCAGGTGCGCCCGACCTCCCGGTCATCGGCACGTAGTCAACGACGTCTGCGGATGCATTCATGTCGGCGACAAGTGATGATAGGCCCCCTTCCCCGGGGTGGGCAGGAGACGGACGCTGGAGGTTGAAACAGAGCTCCCGGCTTGCCCTTGCGCGGTCGCAGAATCCGGGGTAAAAAGCGCAGGTGGGCGGGCGTCTCGGCCAATACAAAGTAGTGGAGGTGAGTTAGTGCCGGCGGGAAGAGCCTCGCGCCGCGAGTCCGCGCCGGTGGAGCAGAGCTTGTGACAGGGCGTGACGGTGTCGCTCATTGGCGAGCGGGGGGCTCTTGAAAGGGTCACTTGTCGAAGTTGTCCCCCGGCTTGCCCAGCACAGGACAAGACTTTCGGTCCCGCGTTCTGCGCCTGATACACTGGCTTGCAGTGCTTGCCCGTTTCCCTTGTCCTTGTTCTTGCGCCGGCCGATCCCGCTCTTGCGCGGGGCCATTTCGGTCCCTCGGCGATTGACATCAAAGTCACCTATGTTTGTAACTACAGGCTAGGTAACTACACCAAAAGCGGGCTACCGAGCCTGGCAACATGCTCGCTTTGGGCGGCTGCTGAACCCAGAAGGAACGAGTGAGATGAGGAGCGATGATCGGTGTCAGCGGAACGGCATTGAAGGCAATCTTAAGAAATCTTAAGACTGCCATTCGAATGCTACGGGCGGCACCTGTTGTGCCGAGTTGCGCGCCTGGGGATGAAGGTGGTGATGCGATGGTGGTGATTGCGACATTGCAATGACCAGGATTCGCGACGCGCGGTTGCGCTCGAAAACGACGGGAACTTTTGTTGTGTGATAGGGAGAGAGTCCAAGGAACAAGGCACGGCGAGCTGATCTCATGCTGATGTATGTACTGTGTAATATCAAGCGGGTTAGGGTTATTTATGGAAGACGAGCGATTCGCCCAAAAAAAGAGCCAGTGAGTTTGCAGCAGAGCCGAAAACAATCATTTGTCGCTGCATTTTGAGCCATTCAAAGAGCCAGAAACATGAGATTTTTGGAGCCTTCCTAACCACTCATCCATCGGCTTAACGATGCTGGGATGCACCGCCGCTCCCGCCACGCACTGTCCCCAGTCCTGCGGGGAAGTGGCGCAGGTTATCCCAGAAGATGCCGGGGAGGTCGGCAGACAGATCTGACAACTCATCCTGCGTCTGCTTGGATGACACATTGTGTCGTCACCTGATCGGGATCGGGAATTCATGCAGAGGGGGGGGTACCATGCATCACTTTTCGCGTCCCGGCCCCTTCGTGTTTGCGATAGACACCTTGGCCATGTTCCGTTTTAATTTATGAGTCTACCGAGAAAGTCGAGCACGTTCCTTCGTTCTTCGGCCACTCAACGTGTCGCTCGGGTCAGCCTTTCCAGTAACGGGGAACCATTGCCGAATTTCGGCGCCAGTGCACGAGTGTCCACCCGGTCTGTCCCTCCACCACTTCGTCGGTGTTGAGGGGGGAATCGTACGTGTTGGGCTGAGGAAAAGAGATCGGAATTGGGTTTGAGGCTGTCTTGAACTGCAAGATGCCCTCCCCTGCTTGTTCTGGAAGCCTGATGTTGGTTGACCGCTCTGCGTGCTCATTGGGCCCATGAGGCCGCGATGGGTGAGTGAGACGGATGGCTGGGTCGGGTCGGGGCCCACACCGACTTTTGGCCTGGGAGGAGCCCGAGCGTTTTCCTGCAACCTCAATGCGCTGGCCCGCACCTCAACTTGGCACCGCTCCCTGCTTGCCCGGTGCCCTGGTCCGGCACCCGGCTGCGACCAAACTCGAAAACCACCCACCCGGCTGTTTGCCGGTCGAAGACTGTGCGTGGCGAGTCGGTATTCTCAAATTGGCCTAACCTTGGGCGCCGTTTGATGCCTTTCAGGGCCGGCGGCAAACGAGGCCCTTCCCATTCCGGACCGCGGCCAGAGGTCTCGACACTAATTCGGTGGGCCACAAGTGCCGGTGAGCGCGACGGATGCGGGTAATCTGTACGAAATAGTGTAAAAGACAACGAAGGAGGGTTGGTTTCGAGCTGCCAGCTTTGCGAAAAAGCCAGAACGCCTTCTCTGCCATCACAGCCCGGGAGGTTGCTTGGGCTAAATTTAGGCCGGATCTGGACAGCGACACAACAGCCCGGAGCAAGGAGTCGTCAGCGGCTGTGGTGAGGCGGGTTTGAGTGAGGGACTGCTTTGCCGATCGTCGGTGAAGCCGACATTTTGCATCTCCCAGACACGGCGGAGCCGGCGAGGCTCTGTACCGTTCCTAACTCACCGTGGGAGGGTTACGGTTGCAATGTAGTCTGGAGGAACTGCCGACGTATTGAGGATCTTATGCGATGACCCGAGCTTGGTTGTTGGGGAAGGACTGCGGTTGAATCGTGGTGGGTTCCGTTCCGCGGGACTCGTCTGCATCCATCCCGGTCCCCTCTTCATCCCGGTGCCCGATCCTGTCTCGCTTGTCAGCCCGACGAGCATCTTGGTCACGTCATCAACAAATGCATGTTGGACAACGGCAGTGATGTCGAAAGTTGACAGCGAGGATGTTGAAGTAGCGTCTCAGTCGCTGTCAACGCCAACGCCAACGACAACAACAACAACAACGTCAACACCAACGTCAACATCAACATTGACACTTTAGGCGCTCTTCTTTTTTTGGGAGCTGGAGACCTTCGGGTTGGGATGGAGGTTTTTCTTTTGCTTGACAGCTGTCACCTCAGGCGTCAGACGCGTGGGGTTTGTGAGGCAGGCACGCGTCGCACCTGCCAAAGTTGACCGCTCCGTGGGACATCCTCGCCCGTGGGCACTTTCCTGCAGCGACACCCCCGAAAACTCGTCGGACCCTTACCCCTCCCCTCATCAACCCCGCCAGCCACCTGCAACTTGGAAGCTGCAAAAATCCTCTTGCGGTGGGCCCCACTCGCTAGCTGATTCATCCAACCAAATCTGCCTGTTAAAGCAGTCAGGCCGCGCCCTCAAATCATCGTTCGGCCTTCCCTCGTCTCTCCTCCTTTCCCTCGCACAACCAATCAAGCACCTAATCGCCTCTCCACTGACGCGCTGCCGACGAGGGCAACGCCGTCCAAACACCCCCCAAATTTTCATCAAATCAACGGCCGCCTCCAATTGCAAGCAGCAGCAGCAGCAATTGCAGTCCAATTAGGACCGCCAAACCACCCCAAAGACTGTCGCGCGACGTCATTCGAGTCGTTTGTACGTTTCCGCTTGCTCACTTGATCCGCTCCGAACCCAGGCAACGGTTTGAGTTTCGAGCCCGGACCAGCGACAGTTCTAACAGTCAGCCGAAGTTGTCAAGGGTTCAAACAGCCCAGTTCGCAAGAGACATCCTTGGCGCATTCGCCAGCATTGAGAGGCGCAGGCAGGTGACAGGTATGTTTTTCGTGTTGCGAACCCGCAGCCTCCTATTTTCAGACGGCTTGTCCCGCAGTCGAACCCCGACACAATCGTACTTTGTGTGGTCTGGGGTCCGAGATGGCCTTGCATGCCGTCGCCTTCGGCCATGATGCAATGCGCAGCCTAGCCCTGGCGCCCCAAGCCTGCTTGCGAGTCTGGTGAGGCGGTCGATCGCGGGACATCAGAGCCAGACTTTTAAGACAAGAAACAAAGCCCACTCACACTTTGCCACAGGCGCCAATTCGTTCGGCAAGAATCCCTTTTGGGTATCCACTCCAGGACGGCCGAAACAACTTTTAGCTTCATTTTCAGCCAGTCAACGGCTGAGCGCAAAAGGGCAGCAAATCAGCACCCGTCCCAAGCGACATCAGGAAAGAGGAAAACACCATTAAACGAGAGACCTATCACCGCCCTCAGCCTCGATATCGACCTCACCATTGGCCCTATCCCAGTCCCGTGATAGTTTCTGCCTGCGGACCGCAATCATCACCATCTCGCCGGCGTTCAATCATCGGCGCGGTTGCTGATTCCCAGGCGCAATTGCTAGAATTAACGCGCCGTGGCCCCTGTCCAACAGCGGTCCGTCGACTGTTGTGTAAGTACCCTTCTCGACCTCATGTCACTGCACCTTACCTTCTGCACCTTTTTTGGGCTCTTGTCCTTGCATAGCCTACCCGCCAGCGACGCGTTGGTCTTCCCGCGGCTGCATCCTTTCGCTAGACCAATCTCCTGGCGCGGTTGTGCGAGGTCTTTTATTCTCTCTGTACCCGGCGATACTCGATCGCGTTGGGGTTTCGTCGTCGTTTCCTTTCCGCCCATATCTTTTTTGTTTTGTTTGTGTGGGTGTACTAATAACACAATCAGCCTTAGCGTTCGCGAAGTAGTTTTTCGTTTGGTAGAGTTGACTCGGACGGCCCATTCTGCACGCCAGAACTCCCACGATCGATAGATCTCGAGACGGTGCGTTGATTCTTTCTTTTTTCTTCTTGCTTACTCCTGCACCTGTCTCACACCAACCTCGAACCCCTCACCTCCCATCCGGGAAACATTCAGGTTCCCAGTTCCCCAGACACGCAAACTCCCCCACACCGTCCGACGTCTTGGACTTCCCCACTCTCGCACGCTTTGGTGCAACCCATTGCACCTTTTCCTTCTGTTCTCGGCCTGCATTGCATTCTCGCCGCAGTTTTAGAAACGGCGGCAAAGAGGCCGCATGCGCTGGGGACCCCGCAGCGCCAAAACAACAGCCCCTTGGGCGACCAACGACTCCGCTGCCGCCTGGCACGACGAAGTCGAGATGCGCAGTTCCAGCGCATCCAACAACGTCCGTTGTCTAGCCTCAGGCTGCCTCTGGCCCTCTGTCATCCCTCCTCTGGTGATGCTGCCCCAACTAGGCATGGGGCGATGAGCTGGTTGACATGGTGGGCCTGCCTCGTGCATATCCCGTCATGCATGCCAGCGCATCAAACCGGCCCTGGCCCAAGGCGCCAAAACAGAGGCGCTCCACCACTCAGGACCTTGCCCCGTCTTCCCATCCGAGCTCCTTCGCTCATATACCTTACTTGACAACCCTGTGCTAACACGTATGGGTTCGTAGATTTGGGAGATCGAAAGTTAGACCAACCGCCGAGCTCACAGTTATTGCCCATTGGGTCTTATCTTACTGGCAAACATTGCGCCTGCGCAACCGTTTGTGCGCCTTCCCGTCCCGCAACCCGACGTCGGCACGACTCGGGGATTTTCAGGCTCGTCGTCCACGACAGAGTCAAAGGTGTCTTCGTACGGTCCCGTCCGCCCTCACGTGGCTGCCTTTGTCCACGCCATCTCCCGAGAGGCCTTGGATTGAGCCACCCAAGTTTCGCCTCGCAACGACATCAGCCTGCATATGCTGCGGTGCGACCAATTGCGCAGCCCCGCTCCCATCCCATCGAGTGCCAACGCATCACTCCAATAGATTGGGTGCACACGTCCAGCCCAATCCACAGGTACAAAGTGACTTGAGCTTGTCAGTGTGCCTTGATCATCCCGATAGATCAGGGCCTTTAAGCTTTACCAGCCGTCGCGCGAAGTCTTTGGATCAACCGGAGTGGTACTCTCAGTGTCGCGTCTCCATCGTCGAATCCTTATCAGATCTACCTGCAGTCGGCTCCGCAATAGTCGACCCATAACTCCCTGTCGCATCCACAATAGGGCGATTGTCCCGGATCTAATTCGACGTTTTCGTCGGCATCTCTCCGAGGATGATGGAATACGCACAATACCAGCAACAACCGCAAAGCGCACACTCACAACCGCACATTCAGACAGGATATCCTACCTCGGCAGGCGGCAACAGCATCACCTCGCCGTCCACGCAACACTTGTCGCAAACATCACCGATACTCCCGTCGCAGCAACATCAGCCCTCGCCAACACAGCCACACAACATGTACCAACCAGGGTATGGGGTGGCCCAACAAAACATGCACTATGGCTTGCAGGGGATGCAAGCTGCTGCCATGGCTGCCACCGCCGCCGCCGCCGGGTCTTCGTATCCGTACATGCCTTCGGATCCCAGCCTGCAGCAGTCGCCGAGGATGTCGGGCGTTGGCGCCAAGAAGGATGCCAGGGCAGGGCCGCGGTCGCCTCAGCAGATGTCCAACATCCCGCAGCAGCGGAGGCTCAGCCAGGTCGCCAGCCCCGGCGTCCCGAACGCGCCCACGATGCTGAACCACGGCGGACCCCGTACGGCTGTCCCCCCGCCCATGTCAGCCGCGCAGCAAATGCCGCCGCCGCAGTCTCCTGAGATGGCGTCTGGAGCCGTTGAGGAGTCGCCCCTCTACGTCAACGCTAAGCAGTTCCACCGGATTCTCAAGCGTCGGGTGGCTCGACAGAGATTGGAGGAAGCGCTTCGGCTGACTAGCAAAGGTCGTAAGCCGTACCTGCACGAGTCGAGGCACAACCATGCTATGCGGCGGCCTCGCGGCCCCGGTGGGCGTTTCTTGACAGCCGAGGAGGTGGCGCAGATGGAGAGGGACAAGACGGGTGGCGGACCCGGCGAGAAGACGGAGGAGGCGCCGGCGAGCACCAAGACTGCGACGGGCGGAACGAAGCGCAAGTCGGAAGGCGGCTCGAACGGCCCGTCCAAGAAGACTAAGCGGGCGATATCGACCCCCGAAGACGACGAAGACGACGACGAATGATGATGGCGGAGCGAGGATGAGAGAGGAGAGATGTGGTCGAGGTGTATACCCGTTTTTAAATGTCCCAAGACATGTCATGAAGTTACGACAAACACCCCCCTTACTCTTTGTTTATCTAAACCGGGATCGCGCGCGCGCAAAGCGGAATGAGTTTGGCGAGGAGTCTGTGGGCCGAGCGAGACGGTGTGTTTCGAGTGTTTCTTTGTGTTTCTCTTTTCAGATTGGGCAAACACTTAGTCTGGCTTTTTTCTGTGCATCAACAGGGGACAGCTCTCGGGAGCGACCACTCGTTTTTCGGCTTTTTTGATCGTGTTTTGGTTTCTGTTCTGGTTGGCGAAGCGGCTCTGGGCATTTCGTATTTTCCCTCTCCCGGATACCAACGATACACTTGGCCTCACAGCATATCAGCGACACACAGAGCATAGCATGGCGGTCCCCATTTGGCAGGCTGGATTCCTTGGTTGGGGGTTCCTGGGGTTCCTGGGATGGGACGGCGGTTAGGCGGGGCAGGAGCACTCCTTTGCAGCGGTTTTGGGAAGGAAAGATAGTGCATCACGCGGTTACGACGGATACCCCCCAACATACCCCTGATTGTGGATGCGTTTACTTTTCTTCCCTTCGATGCTATTATTTATTATCTATTCTTTTTCCTTTTTTACCAGCGAGGATAACCTCTTGTGCTTTTAGCTGCGAGATGGGTGGGCGTGTGGTCTGGTCACCAACTGGCAGAATGGAACCCGCGATGGGAACAGCGAAAATAGGAGAAGAAAGAAGAAAAAGAGGTCACCCACTCAACACTCAACAAGATAAGAACGAAAAAAAAAAAGAATAACAAGACTCTGGACGGGATGTGCAGTGCTGGAAACAAGCTGCGACAGGTCGTCTCACGCGCGGTTCAGTATCGCGTTTCTTCGATTATCTACCTACCTTTCTTCCCTTCCGTGGAGGTCATCTGGGGGTCGTCACTGGTCAGCGTCGAGTCGGGTACAAGGAAAGAGGGAAGGGTCTGATATGGGGGAGATGGACATTGGAGGACAGAGCGAGAGCACTGCGTCCTCAATGCAACCCGGAAATCGAAATGCCATGTGGGGAGACGCCAAGGTCGAACCGTCTCTTTCTGAAAACGCCGGGTACAGCGACCGGGGAGCGTTGGTGTGGTGGGTGTGTTAGACTCTGTATGGTCAGTTCCGTCGCCGGATACATGAAAAAAATTGAACTTGGATCTTTCTTCTTTGCGCTTTGAGTGGTCGCATACCGGGACCACCCACCCTACGCTTGGCTTCCGTCCGATTGGTAGTGAATTCAAATGGGTGATGGGTGAGCTGTGACAGGTGGGATCGGATCGAACCAGAAACTAAGAACTACTGCGTGCGGGCCGCTGGATGACACGCCGTCGGGGGGCATGCCGATTTGATGATGAGGCCGGCGCGATCTCGGGACGGGGCGGGGCGGCGGGGACCGGTCGGAGGTTTTTTGGTTGATTTGCGTGAACACACAACCAACTGAAGGTTCCTTTTTATGTGCTGAAGTCAGCTTGTTAGTCAACCCCAACCCTGAGAAAGTGAACCCCAACCCTTTCTGATGTAGTTTGTGCCTTAGAATCAAGGCACCAACCATCATTCCAACATTCCAACCCATCAGCAAAAGCCAATGTGGGTCCTTCCGCCAACGACCCCAGCTCGCTCCAGGTCAGGCTCGGCAACTGCAGCACCCACTGAATTGCACGTCAACAGTCAACACCCGCACTGCACTGCCTTATCCCGTATTTGCAAAAGGGCAGCGCAACAAACTCAAAATGTTATTCTTCAGGTGAGTCCATCTCATTTCCCATCGAAAACAACCGTATCCCAAATTCCTGTTTCGAACTACCCCGCGATCTTCGTTTCGTTTTGGGACCAGGTTCCCTTTCCACAACTCAAGAGTCAAGACCTAGGCGAGGAGGAAAGGGAACTGCGGGGATTGAAATGGGGGCGTGCTTGATATGGAGGTGTACCTATACTTATGCACCACACCGCAGCTTCTTCAAAACCCTCATCGACCACGAGGTCACGGTCGAGCTCAAGAATGATATCCAGATCCGTGGCGTCCTCAAGAGTGTCGACCAGTACCTCAACATCAAGCTCGACAATATTCAGGTTCTGGAGGAGATCAAGTACCCGCATATGGTGAGTCTGAGTGTGCTCTTGGGGGGGGGCGGTTGAGGGCGATGGCGGTGGTGGTGATGGTGGAGGTAGTAGTGGGACGAGGGAGGTTATGGATGGGATTCGTTGCTGACAGGGCGGGTGATGCGACAGAGCGCCGTTAAGAACGTCTTCATCCGCGGCTCGGTGGTTCGTTACGTGCATCTACCGGCGAACGCGGTGGACGTGCCGCTGCTGGAGGACGCTACGAGGAGAGGTACGTTTCCTGGTCAACCTATGGGCATGCATCACGGGACAGTCAATATTCTATTTGTGTTGTCCTCGGAGGCTGACAGCGTGCAGAGGCGGCGAACCAGGCTGGAAAGGGGAAATGAGTGAGGGATGGGGAAGGGGGCGTTGGTTTATGCTACGAGGGCGGGTCCTTAGAGGCGCTGCGTGTGCTCAAACACAAAACAGAGCCCAGCGAGGAGCATTCTAGGAGTGTTTGCTCGGGGATGGGGAGGACTTTAAAGCACCAGCAAGAGATGAGTGCTGAATCAGCCGCATTCAGTACCAAAAGAAAGGGGACCTTTTGGCCGTTGGTATCTGAACAGGTCACCTTTTTATGGAAGGAGGGGGCGGTGGGAAGGGAGCGTCGGTAGTGCCCAGATAGGAAATACCCTCAGACATCAGAGTTGGCTGTTACTATCCTCAACCGCTTCTAGGTGTTCTGCGAACATCATTCTCAATTTCTCGCATCCCCCATTAAAACTTTAGTAGCACAGTACGCTCTCACTTCCCAACCTCCATATTCACAAACCCCCTTTCATCCCGACTCCCTTACCAGTTCCACCGGCGTCACAAACCCTCCACGCCAAACACGCTACGACCCCATCAGCAAGCTCTCCACATCCAAACACGGCGGCGTACCGCAGAGTCACCATATAGAGACCCCACCCCACAAAATTCCCTCACACACACAAAATCCACACGGGGAGCTTGGCTCAGTTGGAAGAGCGCAGGTCTCATATTGAGTTATGATCCCGTCTTTAGACCGGGGATATCCTGAGGTCGTGAGTTCGAGCCTCACAGTTCCCAGTTAGTGAATGGTGAAGGTGTGTTTCTTTTTTGTCTGGCCTTGTTTTTGGGGAGGAGTGGTAGTTTGGGTTTTCTTAGCTTCTCTTTTTAAGAGGGGGTTGTTTTTGGCGTTTCATATTCTTGCGGTCCGTTTATTCGTGGTCAAGTTGACTCTCCAGTGGGTTGTTGCGGCCATACTAAGGGATGGGCGAGCATCCCTATGTATTTGCTTGCATTTTTGTTATACAAGACATGTAGATAAAACCCGTGGATCCGACAGCATCGGTCTACAATACAGAGCAGGCACCCCTTCTACATCTACCAATAAACCCCCCCACCACGCCCATCCTTCCCCTCCCACAACACCCCCTTCCCACCCGCATCTCCCTTCCCACCTTCACCTCCCTCCTTACCCACCCCCTCCTTACCCACTCCCTCCTTACCCTTCCCATCCGCACCCCCTTCCTTACCCTCCTCCAAAACCCTAACAACCCCCCCCTCCTCCTCTCCGCCACCCACCGCTCAATCCACCCCTTCATCCTCCGCCTCCCCACCTCGCTCCCCACATTCACCGTCGGCACGACCCGCTCGATGCGCAGCGCCATGACAAACAGCGCCAGCTCGCGGAAGCTGCTGTGCTCGCTGTAGGGGGCCCCAAAGCACAGCGCCTCGGCGGTAGCCCCGCGCTGCGGGACCAGGTCGCGCGCGGTGAAGCGCGACCGCCAGTTGGGGCCGTGGAGAAGTTGCGTGGTGGGGAGGGAGGTTGGGGGGAGGTTGGCGGTTATGTTATTGTTACTACTACTACCACCAGAGGTGGTGGTGGAGGGGGGCCGGTAGTTCCAGCCGGAGGGGCGGAAGCCGATGATGCGGCCGAACTCGCCGCGGGCTTTGTAGGGTTCGAGATACTCGGCGAGGGTCTCGGCGCGGAGCTCCATGAGCATTTGCATGTGCACCTGGGCTTCGGTGGGGTTGGAGGTGAGGAGCGAGGCGAGCTCCGGGTCGTCGAGCTGCTTGCACATGCGGATCTTGGCGGGCGTGGCGTAGATTTTGGTTTGGAGGGCTTGCGCGATGGCGACGCAGATGCGTTCTTTGCCGATGCTGTAGGTGCCGCAGACTACGAGGAGGCGGTTGGGGCTGTGGCGCCGGCCGTTGAGGGCCGTGAAGGCGTTGTTGGGTGGGGGAGGTGAGGGCTTGGTTGATGTGGAAGAGGTGGTGGTGAAGAACTTGCTGACATCTTTGTTGCTAGCAGAGGCGCCGCCGCGCTGCCGGCGCAGGAGGGTGTCCCACTCGCGGTCGTCGTTGGCGAGCAGGCTTTTGTTGAGGGAGAAGCAGAGTTCGGCACAGGCGGTTATCACATCGTTTTGCGGGGGGAAGGAGTAGCGGGGGTTGAGGTAAGTGGTGTCGAGATAGCACACGTCTATCTTCTGCTGTTTGGTCCGGCCGGATATGGCATCGACTGTCTCGGGCCGCAGCTTTGGGTGCTCAACATGCGCAGGGCATGCCCGGAAATCGCCACAATGAAGAACCCGCTGTGTCCTTCCACTAGTTGTCTTCTCAAAGAGAAAGAGCGAGCTTCCAGGGCAGTGGTTCGCCGGGATCATGGTGACCGTGACTCCGTTGGTGTCCGGGACCGGCACTGTCTCCTCAAACTCCAGCTCAACGACGTACCTGGCCGCCGTCTTCAACTGCGACTTGACCAGCGACCCGGTGACCTTGCTGCAATAGATCGGACCATGCGTCCAGTTGGCGGTTAAGCCTATGTAGTGATCGCTGTGGAAGTGGCTCAGAAAGTACGCTTGGCAGCCTTCTACAGCGCCGTAACGGAAAGCATCCACGCATATGGAAAATCCGGGCATGATCTTGTAAAACGGGCAGGTCCGCTTGTACGCGGGCATCCCCCTAGCAGCGGTTTCTGCCGCCGCGGCCGTCGACCAAGCAGCATCCTCGGCGTGACTGGACATGAGCTTGGCAAATGCCGAGTTCGATTGCGTCCCCTCAGCTTCAACCCCAAGACTGATCGGATTCGCCTGTCCCGGCCTCGCGATAGCAGCTTTGGCAAACCTCTTACCCACAGCCGCACCCTCTGTCTCGACAACACCGCCGGGTGGTTTTGGTAAAGGGGTCGGATTGCCGTCCAGGCAAGAATTGACATGCGCAGTCG
Source organism: Chaetomium olivaceum (assembly GCA_039881045.1). Classification (NCBI taxonomy): domain Eukaryota; kingdom Fungi; phylum Ascomycota; class Sordariomycetes; order Sordariales; family Chaetomiaceae; genus Chaetomium; species Chaetomium olivaceum. Next base: position 509,666 of record JAYWVB010000017.1, read on the forward strand.
CCTGGTCTGGCGTCGCGCCTGCGAGACTGCCGTTACAAACTGGGCAGCACTCCGTCATGGTCCCGTCGTCAGTGAAATCGTTTCCTTCATATTCTTCACCTCCCTCCTCTGCCTCAAGCCGTGCCTGTTCTTCCATGTATCGCATCGCCCTGAGCTCTTCGCCAGTAAAATCCTCGTCCTCGAATGGATCGACGTCGCCGTGGTCTGGAACACCATTCTCCGCTTCCTCGGTCTGTCTATCATCACCTCCCAGATCTGCGCCCGACGTTTGCTGCCTCAAAAGCGGCGGCTTCCTGGAAATGGTCGTCCCATTGGTAAGCTTTGCCGGTCCAGTGTCTCGGTCTCCCCCATTGAAATCATCAAACATAGGCTGTGGCGATCTCACCCTTGGTATTGCGGACGACACCGGCTCGTTCTCCTTGTCGTCGTCCTCGCCACCGTCTTCTTCGTCGGAGTCGGAGTCGTCCAGGAACGGATTGCCTGCCTTTCTTTTCGGCGCGACCGTCGGGCCTGATTTCGACTTCGCTATTGGGCCTGTTGGCTTGACATAATTTGGTGAGCCCGCCCGGGGCAGTTCATTCTTCTCATCCGCCATACCCGGGGTGGGTTCCGAGGCAGGACTCAACCGCCGCCTCTTAACCGCCCCCTTAACCTCATTATACCTCACATCCTCTCCAGCCGTACCGTCCCTTCCACAATCCGCGCGAGGGGGACTCGAACCATACAGATCATTATCCCCCTCCTTTCCTTGTACATCCTCCTCCTCTTTTACGTCCTCTTTTACTTCCCCCATCCCCTCCACTACTGCCCCATCCACCACCCCTCCCCCAATAAACAACTCCTCCTCGGCCGCGGGCGCCTTCTTAAAAAAACTCAAAATACTCTGATTCGGCTTCGATTTCGTCTTGGCCTTCGCCCCCACTTTTGTCGCAGAAGGCAACGATAGCGGGCCGGTGCTTCTTGCGGCAGGTTTTTGTGGAGTTTTTAATCGGGTTTGAGAGAGTTTTGATTTCGAGGGCGGGGCCATTGTCGCGAAATTTATTGTTTCGTTCGGTGGTCTCTTCTAGGGGAGGATATTTAGGGGTTTGTGGGCGAGGGGTGTGCTGCGACAGGCAAAAAAGTGGTTTGAGGGCTTGAAGCCTTGGAGGTGGGAATGTTGAATTGGCAGACGCGGTTTTGGAGGGAAAAGGTGGGGGTTGAGACGCCACTGGGCTTCGCGCTGTCACGTGCACTCAATTATGATCAAAGAGAAAGGGGTTGGTTCGGTAATGACACTAATGACACCCACAACACCATGTTTGATGATGGTACACGGCATCTTGACTTTGGCAATAGTGATTCAAGGGTCCATTTGATTGAATCTCCGCTGATGGCGGTCAAGATATACAGGCTAACAACTACCCATCGACCGGCTCACAGTCTATTTCGCTTTTGTTTCCACCCAGCCAAATAGATCCCGTCAATAATACCCGATACCCTCAAGAGTCTATTCCTCCTCCTCCGGCACCGCCTCGGGCTCCAGCCCCTCGTCATCGTCATCGAGCCCGTCGGCGGGAACCTCGTACAGGCGCAGGATGTTCTTGTTGGGGTCCTTGACGAGGACGTACTTACCCTCCTCGCGCTGCAGACACATGTCGGCGATGGTGCGCACGATACCCCAGCCGTTGGACAGCTGCAGGTTCATCTGGTTGGCAAAGTCCTTGGGCTTCCAGCCGATGCAGCCGAGAATAACGTGCTTGTCGTTGACCTTGGGTGTCACACGGGAGACGAAACTGTTCGTTTTCGTTAGCAGGCTATCATTTCATGCATGGCTCCTTTGTTGACAAGGAATTGACTCACCCAAGCTTCATGACATCGGCCTTGGCCAGGATACTCTGCACGGTCCAGCGCGCCAGCTTGCAGCTGTTGTTCTTCATCTCGGTGGCGACGACGGCACCACGCTGCGACACCAGCTTGGTGCGCCAGTCGAGCGCGCCTCCGCTGCCCTGAGCCTTGCTGTCGAACTCGTTCAGCGCGTGGATCGTGACGAACTGGTCCTCGCCGCTGGTCGGGTTCTTCTGGACGGCGTCCAGCTCCGTGCGGACAATCAGGTACGTCGGGGACTCCTCGCTGGTAGAAAGGTCGAACCGCCGGTACTTGTAGGCCTTGGAAGCGGGCGGCTCCGTCTCCTCGGACGCGCTGTAGAAGGGGTTCTCGTTCGCCATGTCGACCTTTTGGTTCGGGCTCTCGAGCACAACCTGGTTAACGAAGTTGTGGTTGATGTAGGTGGCCTCCTCCGCAAGAGCGCCGGGCTGGTTGATGACATCCTTGGAGCCCTCGGACGCCTCGAGCGGCGCATCGGCCGCGTTCTCATTAACGGTGACCATGTCGAGCGCGGCGTTGTCGCGCTTGTCGAGGAACACCTTGTTGCCCTGCCGCCGGACGATGACGATGTCCCAGGGGTACATGGACCGCGGGGCGCACATGAGCATCGACAGAATGCTGTCGGTGGCGAAGATGGTGGCCTCGTCCTTCTCGGCGAGCTCCTGGATGATGGGATCCGACGAGGTCGTCACGTTATAAACGGCGCGGTCCATAACAGCCAGCTTGCGCTCCGCGCTTTTGACGGGCGGCTTGTCGTACGACCGGTCGTAGTAGTACAGGAAACCGTAGCTGTCAACATCCTCACCCTCGTCGGTGTCCAGGTTGAGCTTGCTGAGACGGTTGTAGTCGATTTCCTCGAGGAGCTTCCAGTCGGGCCTGATATTAACGGAAGCGTCGCGGTTGCGCTGCGGCTTGTCGTAATCCTTCCAGCCAAAGCGACGCCCGCGCGCGCCACCACCCCGCCCGCCGCCCCGGTCGTTGTAACCGCCGCCGCCGTACTGCTGGCCGCCGCGCCCGCCGCGCTGGAACTGCTGGCGACCGCCGCCCCTGGTGTCCTGACCACCACGGCCGCGCTGGCCCCGGCCGCGGGTGAAGATGGCGCCCCGCCCAAAGCGGGTCTTGCCGGTGTCGCGGACGTTGGAGACGACGGAGAAGGAGGCTTCGTCCTCGGCTACGGGAGGCGCAAAGAGAGACGCAGAGCCTGCGCCGTAGACTTGCTGGTCTGCGAGCCATAATCGTCAGTCTGTCATCACAAAAAAAAAAAAAACCCCTCCAAAAGATAACCCCTCCTTGCGACACAAGGCGATAACGCACCACGGTAATTCCTGTTGTATTGTTGCCTGCCACGGCCGTCCCTGCCATCCTTGGCGTCGGTCCAGTCGGCCATGCGGCCGAGCTTGTCGCTCTTGGAGAAGGGGGCGTAGGGAACGCCATTGAGGGTGGTCTCGGTGGTGATGGGGGGGCCCCAGGTGCCGTCGGAATCGGGCAGCGAATTGATCAGGTCGACGAGGGGCGACGTGCCCGCCGTGTATTCCGCCATGGTCGGGTTTTCTGTCTGCTGGTTAAAAATTGGAGGGAGATGTGTGATGTGGGAAGGTGGTGGTTTAAAACGGATGCCTCTTGCCGCGGGATCGACAAGGGTGTGATACGGAGTCTGGTGTTGCGGGACGGGATAAAGCTTCCCAGGTTCCTTTTATTTTCGAGGTCGAAATTCTCTTTGGTGGGGTTGTGTGGTGTGGGGCATTCTCACAGGCGGCTTCAGGTCCCGTCCTGTTAGCAGGCACAGTGCGGATAGTGGCAAGCTGCCCCTCCTTGCCATGTATGACTTGAATCGAATGCTTTGTCCACCTCATTTCGATCCTATAAAAGACGGACAAAATACAATAGAAGCAACGATCCCACCACCAACCAGACCATCCATCCTATCCAAAAAGGCAAGGGAAAAGGAGGGGGAAAAAAACAAAAAATAACCAAGCTAACCCCCTTCAACACCCCCGTCAACACCCCCTTCAACACCCCCGTCAACACCCCCTTCAACACCCCCTTCCCTTCAATAACCCCCCATTCCAAAATCCGGCCTCATCGAAAACACATTCTCCAGCGCATCCCGGACCTCAAACTCCTCCATCACGGCCCCGAACCCATAGCAGCGCACCTTCCCGCCCAGCTCCTCGGCCAGCCGCGCGAAATCGTCCGGCCGCAGCTCCGCCAGCCGCGGGTGCGCCAGCACCATGCCCCAGGCCATGACCGGCGTGATCTCGCCGTCCAGGTTCAGCCGCTTGCTGAGGTCGAGCAGCGTGCTCAGGTCGCCCTTGTTGAGCGTCCACGTGCCACCACCACCACTACTACCACCACCGCCGCCGCCGCCTGGGCCGGCCGCGCCTGGGACGGGGACGGGGTGGGCGGCGTCGGCGGCGGTGGGCTTTTGATGGGTGTGGTTGTCACCCTGGGCTTGGGTATGGGCCCGGCCAAAGGGGATGTCGGACGAGAGCTCGGAGAAGGGCTCGGGCGGGCAGGACGCCATGAGCGCGTGGCCGCAGGGCTCGCGGATGCCGGTGGTGGCGGCCCGCTCCAGCATCCAGGGGAGGTGGTTCATGCAGGGGTTTTCGAGACTGTGTGTGTTGGAGGGGAGGGGTTGGGTTAGCTTTCTTTGGTTCTCCTTCTGTTGGGGCAACGGTCTTGGTGAGGGAGATCCGTTATGCTACTATTACTTACGTCAACACAAAGTCCACACCGGCCTGCTCGTAGTCTATGTTCGGGAGCTGGTTTGGCTGGGCCCCGGTGCCCGCCGCAGTACCCAGACTACTCCCCTGCCCGGAGAGTTGGCGTTGGTGGTCGCTGCTGTGATTGTGGGGGTAGGTTGCGCTGTTCGGTGATATCCCCCCACCCCGGCCACCACTGCCTGCCGAAAGAGGTGGCGGCGTGAAGGCACTCGTGTTGCTGGATGCCGGGATGTAGCTGGCCCCCATGCTCGCGCTCGGCGAGTAGCCGACGCTCGGGTTGCTTGCCGAGTCGTCCAGCACGCTGCCACCAGGCAGTGATCCGCCAATGCCATTCTGGGCCAGCAGCGCTTTGAGTTGCCGGTTCTCGTCTGCGAGGCGCGCCTTGTCCTGCGAAATGTGACTGAAGATCTCCTTTAGCCGCAGCACCTCGTCCTCGAGAGCTTTGATGTAAAGCTCTTTGCGCTCGCGGTGAGTTCTGCCGGGGATTAGCTGATAGCTTAACATGGGTTGGATCCCCTTGCCTAGCCAGGTTATATTCACCTCTGAGCTTGCCGATTGAGCTCTTGTCGTCTCGTCAAGGCCGGCTTGCTATCTGGTTTGGGACCTCGTCGCTTCTGTGGTTGCCCATCCCTTGTTGTCCTCTTCTCATTCACAGATTTGAGAAAATCGAGGTTCAGCGTCGACAAGGGAGTTTTGTCCTGGCCGGTGGGCCCGCCACCAAACCCTCGCTGAGAGGGCTGGCTCGGCGAGAGGGATGTCATGGCTGGCCAGTCGTAGAGCGACGGGACAGATGGCCTCCTGTGCGTAGGGGACGAGAAGCTGGTCGGCGAAGGGTAAGCCGCAGCGGCTACGGGCCCAAAGTTAGCAGCCATCCTGACAGTACGTATCTCGAGACTCGGAGGTAGCGTTGTTGTGAATGCGAAGCGAGCCGGTTGTGTAGATCATGACAAGACATAGGTGGGTGGGTAATAGACAAGCGGGGTCGATCTCCTTTTAAGAGGCCTTTGAAGGGGATGCGCGCTGCCGTCGTACAGACTTACTCCGGGCATACCTGAGGTAATGATCTCCCCTGGGATGTCTTTTGATGCGAAATGCGGTAGTGGTGTTGAGGAACGGGCAAAGGTAAACGGATGGGGTGGTTACAGTGAGGACTGGAGGAGGTGTCAACTCATGCGCCTGAGGGAGTGACCGGCTTGGCGCAGGACAGGGTGTGGCTCGAGCATAAAGGCGAGTGACGGTTGGGAAGTTATGAAACGGTTGCGGACAGAGCCGTGTGTGAAGATCCTCCTTGATATTGTTGCAACCGCCGAGGAGGGGCCAAGATTTGAGTTATCGACTGACCAAGTAGAGATGGGTATGGTATGGTGGTTAACTTCTCGAATGTAGAAGAGTGGAGTAGGAGATGTGAGTGATAGGGCTGCTGGCTCCGCCGGAAGTAGGGATGGGTGCCCCCCTGAGCTGTCGGTGCCCCTGGTGATGTCGGTCCTGACCCAAAGTCCCGGATGTGTCAAAAAACCGAGGACCTCGCAGGCCACTGCGCGTCAAGTTTTGCGTGTCCGGTTAATTGTGACAATACGAGAAGAAGGTAGAAAGCTAAGTTTCCACGCCAAAGAGCTGAGGTATAAGCATCTACTAGTATTGATGACAGTCATGCAGGGGCTGAACCACTGGATGGGGGCTGTCAGAGGCGCGTAGGAGCCGATGCAACGATTCGTGGACCGCGCAATCTTGGGGCAACCTGAGGATGCACGAGCCACCAAGCAACTCCTCTCGTTGTCTTGCTTCAGGGGGCCCAATCAACTAAACTTTCCAAACTCCAAACGACATACATACAACCACCCGAACTTCATTCACCACATGATCCCAAACAACATGCCACCACTTTATTCAATCCGATATACCTATATCTGAATGATTAGATTGACTCGGTACTAGGTACTTAGGTAGGTATTCTTCTACCATCGCCATTGTCGGCTATTCGGCACCCTCGACCGCCACTCGGTTTCGCTGACGCTTACTCACGCGGCGCATCGTCGATGCGGGCAAGAACGTTAAGAGCAATGGGAGCGATCTCAAGAGCAAAAACCCAATCAACTCTGAGATGCCCATCTCCGAGGATGACTGATCGGCGTGGATGCACTTTGTCCTTGTCTTATTCGCTTTATCCCTTGTGCACCTGGCTCCCACTGAGTACCTCGTGTACTGAGTCCCTACGCGACGTTGCCGGGCGCCCCAGGCCTCGGTACAGGTATGTACGTACGCTGTTGCTATTTCCGGATCATTATGAATGCTTAGGAATTGAGCAGACCAAAACCAAGCAGAGCTTGATGACGGTCAATCGGGCGGTGGGGGTAGCCATGATGAGCCCAACCATCACGCCAAGAACGCCCTCAGGGATGGATTGTAATGAAACAAGCGAAAGCTGGTTATAATAAAAAGGCTTCCATTGGAATGATACTACCAACGTCAACATGATGATTAGGTGACAGTGGCAGACCTACCACCGTAAAATACGTTACGTGCCAATTACGGGATGGAATGAAGTGCTCGTTTATCGGTGGCTGACAACAACCACCCCCATGCTCGGTACACAGTAGCGTCCACAGCATGTCGAATGACGCGACAACAAAACAAGCCCCTGAAGAGCCTCACCTTTACCTCAATGATAAAGTGGACCTTTCCGCCCGGTTTCCACACAAGGCCATTTTGGCATCTCAACCACAACCATTACCAATCATGGAGCGAGAATACCGACATGATCGAGAGCGGACACAGTATGAAGTGTTGTGCGCCTTGAGCGAGTATATCCATGAGCGAAGCCCTTCCCTCTTGGGCGACACCGAGCTTGGGACGCTTGGCGTTGCGAGATGGGCAAACCTCGACGTTGACAGCCAATGTCCATGCGATTTTGAGCCGCGGTTTTTCTCCCCCTGCTACGATGAGGATAGCGGTCTAGAGGAAGAGGTCGACCAGGCCCGAGGAATGTGGCGCGAGACTCTCGACGACAAGAAGCATGTTGATCCCGAATGGGTGGAAAATGCGGGTTACATCTACGCAACGATGAGAGCGAAATGGTTTGATAATAGATTATCCCATTTGGAACACCACTACGGCGGTGAATCACATCCCATGTACGCCCCTTCCCCTCCATCACTATCCCTAAGACGGTAAGACGGGATCGTTTCTAACGCGGCAGTCAAGCAACAACTATAGAGGAGTAGACCAAGAAGATATGGGCTTTGGCGCCCCAACCGGCGGTGATTTCAGCAATACCATGTACGTGACCAAATATTACCAGGTCCCTGCCGCCACCGACAAACCCCACATGGGAATCGTAATGCTCGACCCGAACGTGGCCCCGGAGGGCAAGATGCTCTGGAGCGAGCTCGACGCCGCCGTTACTTTGCTGCGGGAGCAGGTCCGCTCGGGGCGATTCACCGACCATCACACCAAACCCGTAAGCCCCCTTCTCCCGTCCACCCTCAACCCAACTCCCCCACCACCCATACCTACCTACCCCTTCTACAACCATCCATCATCCTCCTCCTCCTCATCATCATCCTAAACCAACCGGGCCCGCCCCTCCCCCCACAGGTCCTGATCTACACCTTCCAATGGGAAACCCACGCGCGGCTCACCCAAGCCCACCTCGACGCGCAGACAAACAAGATTGTCGTCCGGCAGTCCCGCCAGCTCGACCTGCGCGGCAAGGAACCGCCGCCCGACGCCCTCCTCCTGCTGCGCTGGCTCCTCAACTCGCCCGTCGGAGCCACTCGCTACGAGGACCCTGTCGGGGCCGCCGCCGCCGCCGACGACGACGGCAACAAGCCGGCGGTGGCTAAAGGTGCGGCGGCGGCGGAGCCCCGTCCGAGGCCGGTCGGGGTGGAATTGGCTTAGAAAGGGGCGGGTTGGTTTTGGTGTTGGTGTTGGTCTGGAAGCTTGGAGGTCTCTGGATAGGGTTCAGGGCAGTAACTACCTAGCAGGCGAAGGGGAATTCGTGTAGGACCTCCTTTCTTTTTACTTTTTACTTTTTATTTTTTTGCTTTTCGATAGCTAGGCGCTGGTCTCTAGTGGTCATCTAACCTGGGTAATGGTCCGGTTTACAATTCTATTACCCCTGGTGGAGTGTTTTGAAATGCTACAGAACATCCGGTCCGACACATGGGCGGCCCACCCGGCGGCCCGGTACTCCACACTCGGCCCCACTCCGCCGTCTCCTCCCCCACCGGCGAAGTTACCGTTCTCACCGTCTAAGAGGCTGGTAGCAGGTAACGCCCGCGAGACTCGGCCAAATACATGCTTCGAGGCTTTTCTGATGAGAGCGATTTTACCCGGCTGGCTCCTCAGCCAGCCCCCAGTTCGAGTGTCCGGCGCGGGTAGGACAGCGTGTCCGAAACGTATAGTCAGACTGACAATCTGAGTAGGGGCTCGCTCGCCGGGAACGTGTGTGTTCTGCTACTTTGAAGAGGGCGTAGCGCCTGGGCTGGACGATTTGTTACTACGAGAGTGCTGGGCGAGGTCTGGGGTGTGTAGGGGGGAAGGGGGCACAATGTGCCTGTTTGCTACAATGGTTTACCAGCTCTGCTTGGCTCTGGTAGGGGCCAGTGACGTGCCTTGCTCCTACAGATCGAGTTTGGAATGATGCCGCCGTCGATCGGGCAACGGTGTGGAAGGGTCACGAGTCGCTGTATGGGCAGGGCAGGTTCTTTGGAGGGAGGGCTCAGCGCGTCCACGCCGACTGGGTATCTGCCCGGGCGTCAAGCACAGGTTACAGCGGTGATTTGGTGTTGTGCCGAAACCTTTTGACCGGATTATTCACCGGTCATCAAGAGCATTGACCGAGTGGATTCGAGCGAAGGGCGATTGAGGAGAGGGCCGTCTCGGCGAAGGAACGCAAAACAAAAGTTGGGGTAGGTTTGGGACGCAAATGACCCTGTGTGTGTGGGTATTCCTTCCCCTAAAGTGCTGCCCTTTGTAGGGGAATTTCCACAGCAACGTCATCTGTGAGGCTTCACACTTGGTGGAGGTGAGCTCTTCTATCATCGAAGGACCACAGGACCTCCTCTGTCCAAGTTGCCCACTCTGCCGCAGCAGAATTGCACAGTGCAGTTGAGTGAAGATCGCAGCAGCGTGCCGATCAGCCAACCTGGAAGCACGAGAGAGGATGATCAGCCGTTTGATCGAGGACTCGTTTTGAAACTGGGAGCCTATCGGGAACACACTTGTCGCCCGGCATGACCCACCCACTCACAACCCGGACACTGCGCAACGCCTTTTCTATTTGTCAATGCCTCAAGCTGAGCTGGCGGGCGTAATGCACAGGACGAAGAAAAGCATGATCATCCCCCCACCGTCATCGAGTTCCTCCGCCGTGGTCGAGTGACACAGCATGGACGGGGCTTCTTTTTCTGCTTGACCCGTTTCAACGAAAGTCCCCGCTCTATTTGCGGCTTGGTGTGAAGTCCCTAAGTCGGGTAGGGGGTTTGGATAAATGCAAGGAGGGTGTGAAACATCAGACAGCGCGCAACATTGTGACTCTTGTTAATGAACTAGAAGACGTAGGTAACGTCTCGCTTGAATCGATGAAGAAAACCTCAGTATAGTTACTAGTTGGAGTTAACGAGTCGTCTCGCAACTTGAACAAGCTCAACGAGCAAAAAGAGGAGGCGGTGCCCCAGAGTTACAGTTACAATGGGTCGATGCAGGAAAGCAACACAGGCGATCGAGATCGGCTCATTCTCACGGCCGACCTTTGTCGCCTATCACGTGGTGAATGGTCCCAAAAGTCGTTGCGGTGAAACGCTGGCCCACATAGAGGGTTGTCGAATCGGGACGGCTACGCTTGGCCGATCCCGTCCCGGCAACGGCGTCCCGGCAATGGCGGGAGCAGACGCGCAAGTTACTGGCCATCAGTGTTCTCTCTGACCCTACGGCGCTGGCTTAACTTAGTGTATCTCGGAGAGCTCAGCCAGTCGCGTGACGTGCTAAGGTTAGTTTCGGTGTGGCGACCTTGAAGCTCTTTAACCTGCACTAATGATAGTTGCATTCATTGCAGCGAGGCGTCAAAACAACACATGCAATCTTACCAGTTCCTTCGTGGCAATAAGCGATTGTTTGCCACTGTGAAAGTATACCTTCGTTAGTGTTTTAAGTGGGAAGTCGATATCACTTGCAATTACGCCTGTTGCTCCATGTCGTCCCAACCAGGGTGAAGTTGCTGTTGATATTGTATCCCTTTTGAGTGCTTTTGTAACCGCTTGGTAGAGAAAGCAAGAGAATGATATGTGGATGTGGTACATCTCACATGCATGTTGTCGGGAAACATGCCGCAATGAGCCAAGCTTGGGGCGTGTGGTTGAGGGAGGCTGTGACCCTCTTTTCAACAGAGGGACTAAGCTACCCATGGTTAGTTACAGGCGGGTGATGGCGATCGGATTAACGGGGATAGATGCTTAGTGGCGCCGTGGATGGTTAGATACCACGCTTGTGAACCGGTGTATCGGGGTAGGCGGGGCATGGGACCGTTGTGCTTGCGGCACTCGCAGACTGGTGGTTTGTGGTAGCGATGCGCCGAGAACCCTGACGAAATCGAGAACCTGAACGAAGCAGTTGGAAGACCCCTCGTCATGTCTGCGTGCGGTGGTTGCGTCGCGTGTGGCCCGAGGAGCACCTCATCCCCGCGTCTCACTGGTGGCAAACTCTGGGGGCAATGAGCCGAAGAGTAGCCCCAACCTAGTCGACCACTGAAGGGGGCTTGCCATGCAGCACCACCTGTGCATACCGAGGGCCACAGACCTGCAGATAGCGTGCATGTAATCCTACACAGAGCATGCGGCTTGTGAGTCCGGGAATACGCATGAAGTGATGTGAAGGGCGGTGGCCACGGCGTCCCAGTACCCCGGCCCCCGATGTCCCCTCCTTGCTTGGCGTGCTCTTGGTGGGCGTGCCCAGAGCTCTGACCATCCGGTTCCATATACTTCGTAACCGTAGGTACCAGGCGTTGGTGAGACCAACCTGGTTAACATGTTCCCGAAACTGCTGGGTGAAGGGGGTGTCAGTGCCGGCTTCGAAGTTCGCCATGGAGCTGGGCATGTCGTGGGCGACCCGTAGAGGAATGTGGACGAGTGAGCGCGTGAGGGGACGGCAGGGATGAACAGACCGCCGGTGCGTGTTGTGCGTCCTGGGAGGATCTAGGCTCCTGGGCTCGTGTTGTCCATCGCCTCCAGTGCTGCAACCACTGGGAACATCATCGATCGCTGATCCTGGAGAATGAGGTCACTTTCGTGGGCTTTGAAATCGATGCGAGTCAGTATATGAAGGGTTGGGCGCAGGAAATGCGAAGATAGAGGGTAATCAGCTGTTTGGGCAACGATGGAGGGGTCCTTCGTCGCCTGCAGCTTTTGGAGAACATCAGCCGTCTTGGGGCCAGAGGGCCATCAGTGGCTTGGAGAGACGGCGTTGGAGGAGGCCAATCGACTGGAGACGGCCTAGACCGTGGCGTCCTGCAAGTGCAAGTCGGCTGTGTCATCGGGCATCTCGTGCAACTCGGGGTCATGCAGGAGGGGGATGCCACCAGAGAACGGTTCCAGGGCTTGACAGGCGTGTTCGTTCTGGGCGCTGCCCGTTGAAGATGGGGGGAGATCAGGTCACGCTGAACTGATGATCAACCGTGGCCCGAACCAAAGAGAACTCAGACGGGTGGGCGTAAGCGGAAAGAAAATAAAAATAAAATATAAGAATAACTTGGGGAGAAGAAGAGCCTGGTGGGCACGCACAATGGATGCGAAGACTGAAAGATACTGTACCTGATCATGGCGAACCTAATCGTGTGGTTGATCGCAGCGTCAAGAGGAGCAATTCCACTCATTCACCCCAATTTCGAGCCACTGTGCAGGCCGCTGCAGGGTTATGTCGTCCCATTTCGATGATACCTCGTCAGGTGGTCCCCGAATCTTCCGGAATGGTGACTGGTTGCAAATCCATCCCCGGGGGCACGGGTGACGGGTTGTCTCTGTTGACTTTGCTTTGCTTTCCAATGCTCCAATGCTCCAATGCTTGGCTTTCCATGGCCGCGCGACCCAGCGGGAAACGGGAAAAGAAAAACCTGGCTCGAGCCTGGAAGAAAATAGAGTGGGCCCAGCTCACCCAAGGTCTCGCGACCTTGGTTCCGTGGCTCCCGTCAGCACGTTCTGGGTAGCAATACCAGGCACCTCCTCAGGCCCGTAACTTCGGCATCTCTGATTGGTAGACCCATTCAATTCCCCGCTTCCAACGGTACCCCACGCCGCGCGCCGAGCAGCCACGAGCACGATTCGAAAAGAAAGCGAGAGAGGGTCACAGTGTGATTCGGCTCTGTGCACTCGTTCTTGAATTCACGTTGGCACGTTGGGTAGTTCCGTGTCGGCTCTCGTTTCCCTTGCTCCTGTGGACGTTTGGACGGAAATGCGGCCGAGTTGAGTTGCAACCACGACTCCCGAGTGTTCCCTCCTAAATTTACCTCGGAAACAAAACAACAAATCCCACAACAAACCTGGGAACACCCGATAATTTTTACTCTTTTTTTCTCTTCAAGCCACTGGCTATTTGGTGCTCTTTGCCTTGTCAGAAGCGTTGGTTGGGCATCACCCTTCGCCCACTTTCTCGCTTCCCTCCCTGCGAGGAAGCTCGGATCCGAATAAAGAAACCCCACTTTAACTTTGGCTTCTGATCAATCAACAAAAGCCACCCGACCAAGTCGACGTCGACGAGACCACCCATCCCGAGGGATATCCTCGTTCTGATGCTGGTGACGCTTTCCAGTGCCTGTCCTCACAGCGCCATCTCGGAATTGCCGTGGCCAGACAAGCCGCAGCCGTGCCGCCGACTCGCGTTGCTCTGATCACGGCGCCAAAACCCGCACCCAAGCCCACCACCATCAGGCACCGAGTCCTTGACAACGAAACGACCAACAACGCTCTCCGCGGAGCATACGAGGTTCTTCGTTGCCATTGACGCACGTGTTGTAACCGGACGACACCTTCGATCGCGAAATCACGACCTCTTCTTCGGATCACAGCGGGGCTTACCACGTCAACCGCACCGCATTATGTCTCGGGCTTGCGCTGTGCTATAGCTTCTGGCAGCTTGGCCAGAAACCTCCTGGCTGGTTCCCCCTGGACCTCCAGACCACCGACTGTCCTTCCTCGCCGCAAGAGGACGATAACCCCTCCATCAACCCCGCGCACCCGGCGCGCCAAGAGAGCCGTGATAAGGCCTTCACAGATCTGGCTTCGTTACAGATGCTATCTGAGCAAGAATTGGTTTCTGGAACAGTCAATACATCATCACAATGGAGGCAGCCTCTACTATGCCGGGCATGCTTGCTCCCCCGGCCGTGACCTCTCTCAGGGCCGCCCCGATGGAGCGGTCGCTCAGCGAGGACATCCGGGAGGAGAGGCAGGAGCTCCGCGACGCCGCTGAGCAGACCCTGAATGTCATCTTGGATCTCAACATCGACGGGACAATCCGTTGGGTTAGCCCTTCTTGGGTTGACGTTATCGGAACCCAGCCGGACTCGGTCCTGGGCACCCCCATTTCCGATCTCATCGTCAGCGATAATTCCAACATCTTTTCGGAAGTCGTCGAGAGCATGACCCAGGATGACAGGCGGAGCCAGTTCATTCGTTTCGCTGTCAGGCTGGGTCCTCTGTCGAAGCTCATTCCCCTGGATATGCTCAAAGAGCCCGAGGAGACCGCCGAGCCTGTCGTCATCGATCTGGAGGCCCAAGGCATCATGGTCTACACCGGGCCTTCGGGCGGGGAGAGCCATGTGAGTTTGTTCTGCTAAGGGTTTATTTTCATGTCAATACTGATACCAGGTTCTAGACCATGTGGATGATCCGGCAGTGGGCTGCACCGCGGGAGATCAAGATCGACCTGCCCAACGTTATTGTCGATTCGCTAGGATCCGGCGCAGAGGTGCTAGCAAGCTACCTTACCCAACTCGCCGAGTCGGGTGTGGATGACCCTGAATCGCTCCCTCCACCCCTGCCTGTGCTCTGCCGAATATGCGAACGCCAGATCTCACCATGGTGGTTTGAGAAGCACACCGATCTGTGCTTGCAAGAGCATCGCGCTGAAATGGATGTCCAGATGGCCCAAGAAGGTCTCACCGAGCACCGCCATGCGATCGTCAAGGTCCTCGACGCTCTCGAGGCAAGGCACAGCCGCTCGTTGGTGGGAGACCAGACCAAACTGCCCGTCGCCGAGTACAAGAGCCTGGCGATTGGACCACCGAACTCTTCCAACTCATCGGGGAACTCGTCCCCCGTACCTGGTGCCGCCCCTGGTCGGTCACGCGAACGCTCTTCTGGCTTCGGGCACGCGCGGGCTCGGTCTTTTGCCATTCGCAGACCTCAGGCCAGGATTGTCGAATTGCTGCTGGATCTCTGCGATACCGCCATTGAAATCAGCACCCCCGCCATCAAGGAGTCGTCGCAGGCTCCCGGTGAGTTCCGCACGCAGTCACCGCAGTCGGAAAATCGGATTACGCAAGTGATGCAGTGGGAGACGCCAGGCACGAACACGCTAGAGCAGGAACAAGGGCTTGCGCTGTTATGTGCTGACACCGAGAAGTTTGCCAAAGAAAAGGTCGAGGCTATCTTCCGTCACCGCAGGATTCTCGAGTACTCGGAGCGGATCCGGATCGAGTTTGCCTACATGGTCCAGGACTGCATAGACGCCGCCATGCGCAAGGCTGCTAAGATTGCTGCTGGTCGTCTCAGCGACTCGGCCGACGAGGAGGATGGGGACGCCGAAGCTACGCCTGCGACGGAAGAAGGCATTTTCGCCGGGTCTTTCGATGCGCCTTCAACTCTAGCATTGGCACTCCAGAACGCCGATATTAGCGACGACCCCGATAGGCGCCGGTTGTCGGCGTTGAATTCGCCGAGATCGAGTAGCCCCAAGGAGTGCCCGACGCCTCGATCCAATCTTGGTCCTCACAGTCTGACAGGTGCCACCCAGTCCCGCCGGGAATCCATGATATTTGAGAGCGATGCCGGGGATAGCGACGGCAGCCTTAGGTCATCCTCGGTCGCCTCAAGGGCCCCACAGCGAACAGATTCTCCCATGTCCGAGTTTGGCGACCTTCGCCGACAGGCGAGCTCACGACAACACCATCGCAGAAGTCTCATTCTCCCAGGCGCCGTGTCGCCGCGGAGACAAGAGTCACCCTCGAGAGGCGCCCAGCCCCCCTCGTCACCTCTCCGGATTCACAAGCCTCGGAACTTGCCATTCCCTTCGGACGCTCTGATGTCTCCCGAAGCGTCGCCGATGCTGCCGAGCAGCGAATTCACATCGCCCAGCATCTCGCACACCTACCACCATCATCGGAGGCAGTCATCGGCTGCTGTTTCTTCGGTCCCCGGGGAGGTGGCAGTGAAGCCCCCGCCCTCCCCTCGGCTCAGCGCCGTTGTGGGCGGTCCGCAAGCTAAAGCGGTCCCGCCCTCGATCAAAGACTTTGAGATCATCAAGCCCATCAGCAAAGGTGCGTTTGGCAGTGTCTACCTGTCAAAGAAGAAGTCCACGGGCGAGTACTTTGCGATCAAGGTGCTGAAGAAAGCCGACATGGTCGCCAAGAACCAGGTCACCAACGTCAAGGCCGAGCGTGCCATCATGATGTGGCAAGGAGAGAGCGACTTTGTTGCGAAGCTATACTGGACCTTCTCCAGCAAAGACTATCTCTACTTGGTCATGGAGTACCTCAATGGCGGTGATTGTGCCTCGCTAATCAAGGTGTTGGGCGGCCTTCCCGAGGACTGGGCTAAAAAGTACCTCGGAGAAGTCGTGTTAGGCGTTGAGCATCTGCATAACCGGGGCATTGTTCACCGCGACCTCAAGCCTGACAACCTGTTGATTGACCAAAAGGGCCACTTGAAACTGACTGACTTCGGTCTCTCGCGAATGGGGTTAATCGGACGACAGAAACGGGCTTTGAATTGCGGCACTGATTCGGCGCCAGACCTCCTCAAGCAGGGTCCATTTGCTCGATCTACCTCGATGGCATCGTCTCGGTCCACCTCGTTAGACCTCCACGGCCGAAGTCAGTCTCCAGGTTCCACCCCACAGATGACGCCGAACGATCCCACCACGGGCTTGCCTCAGCCATCGTATTTTAGCTTGGGGACATTCTCACATGAGCCGCGCCGCGTCTCAACCCATCGCAGCGATAGTGGCGGCAGCGAGAGCTTGCCGCAGATGCTCGGGAATTTGTCGTTGAATGACCCTCACGTGAACAACTCACAAGTCATTCTGTCTCCTGCCGAGGGCAGCGAGGCCGAGGTTTCTGGCTCGCCGGACCTTGCATCGCTTGCCTCGCTTTCTCACACAACCACGCAGAATAGCAACGAGTCCAACAAAGGGACGCCTCCGCAGCCAGCTATGCCACCTCCGAACTGGGCACTATTCGATCCCGAAGATACCAACCGTCGTTTCGTGGGCACGCCTGATTACCTGGCTCCCGAGACGATCAGGGGCGAGCCGCAAGATGAGACGAGCGATTGGTGGTCTGTCGGGTGCATCATGTATGAGTTCCTTTACGGTATCCCTCCGTTCAACGCCGACGAGGCGGACATGGTCTTTGAAAATATCCTGGCTCGCAGAATTCACTGGCCGGATGAAAGCGAGGATGAAGTTTCACCAGAAGCCAAGGACCTCATAAACAAGCTGCTCTGCATGGATCCGCAGCAACGGCTCGGGTCAAACCGTGATGAGAAGTTCCAGAGCGGCGGCGAGGAAATCCGCAACCATCCCTGGTTTGCCGAGGTGAACTGGACCTCGCTTCTCCAGGATGAGGCCCAGTTTGTCCCACAGCCTGAGAACCCCGAAGATACCGAGTACTTTGATGCCCGTGGCGCTACCCTGCAAGCCTTTACCGAGGAGATCGAAGACCAGCACTCACCGCCTGCTACCGCGCCTGCCGCCGATTACCACGATCGCCCACATGACGCCCTTTCTCGCGTTAGGGCGCAGGTTAACTCGATGAAGCGTGGCCTTATGCCGCTCCACATTCCGCCGCATGTCCGAGACTTAAAGAGCAGGCGATTGAGCGAGCCAGCCGCGGCTGACGACTTTGGCAATTTTTCATTCAAGAACCTGCCCGTACTCGAGAAGGCAAACAAGGACGTGATCCAGAAGCTGCGAGCCGAGGCTATGGCGGCCCAGAGCAAACCAATCAGCCCCGGCGCCCTAGGAAGCCTCACATCCCCCGGGCCGGTCCTCGAAGGCAGCCCGGTTATCACGAATCCGGTTCAGAGGACGCTCTCGAATGCCAAAGCATCCCACAGGCCACAGTCACCGTCTAGTGTCAGCCAGGCACACTCCTCTCCCAACCGCGTCTCGCAACCGTCGTCGCCTTTGTTGGTATCGTTTGTCGCTGGTCCGGGAACTGAAGGCCGACGGAAAGCATCGAGCAATTCCTCAAGCTTGTCCCAGCCCTCTGGGAATTCCCTGCAGCCTGGGAACTTCTTCGAGGTGCCCCGCGTTCCGCCTACTTTACAGAAAGCAGCTACCACCATTGCGGCCACCGCATCGCCAAGCAAAGGCCGGGGAAGCGCGCCAGCTCAGTTGCCGATCTCGCCTCAGAAGTCGGTCCCGAACCATGTGATGTCTACGCCGCGGCATAGCAGTAGCTCATCCGGCGGGCGCTCCCGCTCGCTCACTGTTGGCTCACAAGAGGGCAGCCCCGTGACTACAGATATGTTGGCAGCCCACCATAGGAACCGCCGAAGCCAGGTGTTCGACATGTCACCGTCATCTTCGGACAACGAGGGTGATAAGGCGAACGCGCTCCTCAGAGTTCAGCGGCGGCGTCAAAGCTCGAGGCGCATGTCGTACATCGCAGCTGGCGATGGTCCCCTCTTTCGCCCCCTGGACGTCCTCATCTGCGATGACCATCCTGTCTCTCGAATGGTGATGGAAAAGCTACTCGAGAAGTTGCGATGCCGGACCATCTCGGCTGCTACGGGCAGCGAGGCTATCCGGTACGCTATGAGCGATATCAAATTTGATATCATGTTCCTCGAGTTTCGGCTCCCGCAGCTCTCGGGGTCTGACGTTGCCCGCATGATCCGTGACACGAAACATGCCAACACACATACTCCCTTGGTCGCCATCACGTCGTATTTGAAAGAGCTGCCTGCGCCTCAGTACTTTGACTCGCTCGTCGAGAAACCTATCAGCTCGTCAAAGCTAACCGAAGTACTGAGTACGCTCTGCCACTGGAAGGCTCCGATACCCGGTCAAACTAGCTCGCTGTCCCTGGCGCTGCCACATCCAGTCCCGTCAGGGTTGCGGCAAGAGAGCCTGCGGCTCGAAGACAGTCCAACATCAGCCTCCTCGGGCTACCTGATTCGATCGAGCGGCAGCTTCCGTGAGGACTCCATCGGCTCTAGTCTCTTTGGAGATTCGGAGTCGGTGGCAACCGACGATATCCCGGTTCTCATCAGCAGGAAGGCCACGGGCGAATGGGACGACGGCGGACTCGGCATATCGGGGGCGGATGAGATTCTCGCAGGCTCTAATCACCCACCATCATCTCCTATTCAGCCACGCCACACCACGCCTCAGTCCGCCCCCGCGCAGATCGAGCACACGCCGGCACGCCCTAAAGGCCCCGCACCACAGCGCTCGCTCGAGAAACTCAAAGCGAAGCGCGAATCGATCGAGAAGCGCCGGTATGAGGGCAGCGTTGACTCGGCTGACGACGAGGACGACGAGCTCGGCCAGACGAGCAGCGGCAGCGGGAGTGGGAGTGGAAGCGGCAGCGCGAGCGGCAGCAACCCTGGCTCACCCTCGGGTCAGCAGTACCGCAGCAAGTCTGGCCTACCATCATCGAAGCTCGGTATCGAGATGATGCGTGCCAATAGCCATGATAGCATGATCACCGGGCCGGAAAGCGCGGGTACTGTAGAGCCGGGTACGCAGGTGGTTACGCCAAACCAGGAGATACAGCGGCTAGAATTCCCCAAATTCGAATCTCCTGCTGCCGGCTTGGACATGCTGACGTACAGCAACCCCTTTGCTCCAGCACACCCTGCCATGTGCACCCCACCCGGTCTGGGGGCGGCGGCAGGGGCACTCAGCGGCGGATCCGACATCGACGTTGACGAGACCCCGCGACCGATCTCAGCTCTGGAACGTCGGGACATGTTTGAGGACGAAGATCCCACCCCACGACGCCCGCCAGTCAAGACGGCGGATCGTGACGACTCCATGTCGCCCTTCCCTGGCGGCATCTAACACCCACCTAGGACTTGAACCTGGGTAGTAGGCGGCTGGCCTTGGGACCCAGCTTGCCCCTGCTTTGACATGAACAACTTCCGTTTTTTTCATTTATCTTTTTTTTCTTTTTCTTTTACTGTGTCCATCCTCTCTCAAATAGCGCGGCGTTTCCGGGGGGTTGCAGGAGCAAGCGGATGGGGATAAGGGGTAGAGAGGGGGCCAGGCCGGCACAAGATTGCATCACCAGAACCCACTGGCACTGCGCTTTTCGATTGGTCATCGTTTTTCCATTTGTCCTGTTTCTCCTTTGTTGAGACAGCGAGGGGATCGGTGTTTGGGTGTTTATGGAGCCAGGGGCGGATTCCAGGGTTTTTCATTTTGGACTGACTGGGCAGACATAGCAAGGCGCAAGGCATGAATGGCATGGCATGGCATCATCATCATCAAGCAAGGGCGTCAAGCGTGGATTGGGTTGTTCCGTGGCGGTAGGGTTATCGCCTTGGAAGCGAGGAACGGGGCTGCGCGTTGGTCGGGTTGGCCGGTTGGCTGGCTCGAGTTGACTTGATTGCTTGGGTGCTTTGCGTTTCGGCTGCGTTGCGTTGCGGTTCCGTTCTGCTCTGCTCTGCTATGGTATGTCTTGGGAGTGGCGTCGTGGTGGATGGTGGTTAGGTGTCGGGAGGAGGAGGGGGGTTGAGTCGGAGTCTTGCGCGCCGGACGGACGAGGCCTATCACACACAAACCACCGCGCCACTCTACTGCTTTTGCGTCATTTCTTTGTCTGTTTCCTTTGCTTTCGATTCGTTGTTCATAACTACGGGTTGCGACTGAACTTGCCTGGCTACTATGGGTGTGGTTTCTTCTGTACATTTGCTTGGCACGTCTTGAACTGGGTAGGAGGGCGTGGGCCTGACCTATTCTATGGGACGGAGGGACGTATGATGGGAGGGAAGGAAAAGGGAGAGGGACTCTCTCTGGATGGAAAAGGGAAACAAAACAGTCGGCTAAACAACCAAAGAGGAAGTTCGGAGTCGGTTAGTCATATACCACACACAGTCAGGTTGATCGGACTGGTCTCGGGCGACGGCGCAGTACCAGATGGATGGGATCTGAGGCTAGCTGCTTAGGCATTACCGGTACTTTACTCAAAGAGCGCACTGCAATATACATATCAGATTGGATTTTGTTGTGCCGTTGATGTGACTGTTTGAGGAACTCGATGTGAAAGTAATGTCGCTAATAGGGGTAACGTCAAATGCTGTGATAGTCGTGCCATCTCCACTGAAACCAGCATCATGATTCCCGGCTCACATACATTACCCAGCCTTGTGAGCCCTTCAGGACTGGGATCAGGACTTTCCCAGTGCCGTGATTCGGTCCTCCATAGACCTCGATTCCAAGGAAGTTAGCACCTCTCACACCCAGGCTCGCGCCATGATAGTCCTCGGGGCTCCGGTATTAGAACATTGGACTGGGGCGTCCCAAGCGCAAATGGGTCAGGCCAAGTCTAGTCTGTTCAGGGGTAGGGGGCCCTTTTGTATTTTTCGTTTTCACGTTGCATTTCGTTGTACATAAGACAAGAGCCCCTGGGATGGCTTCAGTTCTTGGTAGTCAAGCAAGCAACCAGACATCAAGATCACCAGTTTCTGAACACGCGCGCGCGCCACGATTATAGATCCAACAGTGCGTCAGTGTGTAAACCTACCTCTGAACAGAGGGCGGAGCAGGTCAGCGGTTCTGTTTAATGCCTCTGGATGTTGTGGTTCTCTCCGACATGGCAGGTCTTAGAATCTGAGGGTAGTGATTTGGCTGTTGGCCTGACAGTTGCAGACATCTCCACCACACTCACCTGTTCAACATCCAGCACGGCAGTTCTGTCTGGATCTCGATTACAACTTCCCTGCCTCGGGAAACTTTTGCTCACAATACGAAAGTGAGAAGGATGAAAGCAAGCTGCGCGAAAGGAGCCAACGAGTTTCTCAGTGGTCGGCATGAACAGGGAGAACAAGCCACCAGCGCACCACAAAGTGCTCGCACTACGATACTACTCTCCGAGGGGAGAAGGTAGCCATCGATCGTCAGAAAGCTCGCAGATATAGGCCTAGCCCGTTTAGCCGTTCGATGGCAGACCCTTCAGCCTCACACCACCACCGACGCTACCCAACGGGGGAGCTGAAGACTGAGACAGAGGACCTCCATAACAACCTCAAGGACATACAGGACAAAATGACAAACATACAAACTGAGATTGCCCATATCCAAGAAAAGCTAAAGACGGCAACAAAAGACATGGAAGCCCAGCGCCGCACCATCAACGACAATGCAGACATCGCCCGGACATCACGGACAGTATCGCCAAATTGTACTGAGCCGTGCATAGGATGTATGATGTGGAGATCATGAAGGTCCAGAACGGGGTGAGTGATGAACGGGGTCGTTTGGGGTAGCCCATCTCTGGTGTGAAATGTGATCGTTTTCGTCCCCCCTCATTCTGGGTGGCTCTGACCCAAACCAGCTATGAGTTTGATAGCATAATGTCGACGCTTCCATGGTCGTAAACAAATGCAAGCACTGCGGTGCTCACGCCCCCGACCACAAGGTTCATGGCCACATATCCCGTGAGAGTGTCTGACGATTCGTTGGCACGAGGGTGACTCTCTACGGAGCTTCCAGCTTCGATGGGATATTCCTGTTCCGTTTACAAAGGTGTAGTGATAAACATTTCAATAATTGGAGTACTTATTTTCCGAGTTTATAAAAGAAATTATATAAGAAGGCTCCAATCCCAACTTGATGCTAATGTAGCTATATCCTCGAGAGTAAAATATAGGAAATCCAGCTTCCACCAACCAACAGCTCCAAGAGCTACAGGGCCGAAGGGGCCTGCAAAGGTCTTGTCAAAAGCTCAGAACAGGAGCCTTCGAATAGTAGTAGGGGCATACAAGTCAGCTCCTATTCGGTGCTTAGAAACAGAGGCCTGGGTGCCACCGCTAGACTTATATCTCAACAAGCGGCTGGCCGACTTCGAGGGCCGGCTACAGAAGCAGGCCCTACAATCAGGGGCTGGGCCGGAGGCCGAGAGAATAACCACGGGGCATCTCATCACTGAGGCCTGCAATAAGGTCTACCGAAGGTTCAACAAGAGGAGGAAAACCCGAGGCCGGAGGCCCCGTCAGGGCCCGCAGAGCCCCACGCCCACTGAACTAGCCGCTAGTGTAGTGGCCCAGTGGGTTAACTACAAATGGAAGATCGGGGGGAAGGATAGGGGGTCGAATACCAAGGAGGTGGTCGAACTGGCCTGGCAGGCCCGGTGGGAACAACAGAGAGCTAGTCAACAAAGTACTACTCGACAGAGGGTATTAAACAGGAGGATAGCCGACGAAGACCCCCCAGCCCTCTTATTTACCGACAAAGCTCTGATGAGACACGAAGGTCTTACAAAGGCGCAGAGCTCCCTCCTTTCCCAGGCCCGTATCGGGGATATAGGCCTCCGGGACTACCTGTTCAGGGTGAAAGTCCCGGAGGTCCGTAACCCCTATTGCGAGTGCGGGAGAGGCAGGGAGACAGTGGAGCACTTGGTGGTTTGGTGCCCCGACCCGCCGTTACAAAGGCCGTGGGACGGCAGAGAGATTCGGTCACATCGGGACCTACAAACCGTATTACGGGGAGTAGGTGCCCGGAGCAGAAGATTTGTTAGGAAGGTCCTTGGCTGGCTGATGGACTCTGGCCGGCTACTGGAGTATAGCCTAGCCAGAAGGCTGGAGCTAGAAACAGTGGACGGGGAGGGCTAGAGGGCACGGAGGCCGGCAAAGGGCCTCCTTTCTTTTGCAGTATGACGGATTCATAGATTGTTGTCTCAAAGTGGTAGACAGAGGTTTTTATCCGGCCTATACGGTACGGTTCCCTTTGTAAATAGCAGTAGAAGGACCGGCGCGCCCCAGGGCATATCGGTGTAGGAAATAATAATAATATTATCTTTTTTTCTTTTCCTTTTCTTCCATCTTTACTTTCTTTCTTTCTTTTTAATTATATTTTCTTTTCTCTTTCTTTTCTTTTCCTTTCTTCTTTCTCCTTCTTTTCTCTTTCTTCCCTTTTCTCTTTTCTCTTCTTTTCTTCTTTCTCCTTCTTTTCTTTTCTTTTATTTTATAAAAATAGAGGGCGAGCAGTGTATCATAGCAGTGTAACACTACTTTTGACCATACACATACCTCATAGCTCGCTGACCATGTCGATGCGGCTTATCGCCGGTGACCTGGCAGTTCCCCGGTCTGCTCGTGTCGACGTCAGGTAGCAACAACACGTAACATCTCGGCAAATACCATTTCTTGAAACACGGCAAGCTAGCGGGCCGAGTGGCTTGTTCTTGGCCGCGGAGATTTGCCACACGGACAAGACCACCCCCTGATTATCCCGCACCATACTTGGCATGTAAGCCCCCATTAACTCCGGTGATGGTACTTGGTGGTTGGTGTCCCTTCGGAGCTCTCCAGATGGCGTGAGGGGGGCGTAGCAATGTACCCCGCAAACTGTACCCCTTCACCCTTGCCGTCTGGTAGCTCTAATTTGTGGGTTGTTTGTTACAAGGCATCTTCCTATAGCTAACCGGTATGGTTGAAGAGTTGGCGTTTCATGGTGAAAGGCCCCACTCCTAGAAAACAAACACAGTTTCGTTCTAACTATAGAATATCTCATAGTTTCCTCTCCTGATTCTCATGCTCACTTTGGAAATCGAGGTTTGAACGACGCCTGGTCTGTCTCAACTCGGCATGTCTTACCCCGCGGGAGCGCGGCCTGCTTTTTACGTACCCGAATCCCGCGGTAGCACAGCAACACACAAGATAACCACGCATCTACCTGTGCTACACCGGCGGGAGGAATACAGGTACAAGCTGCGTAATGGGTTATCTGTCTCTGGGTGATTCCCCAATACTCCGAGACCTCGGATGGGTCGGAGACGCGAGCTGAAGGACCCCGTTGGTCGTGGGGAGTTTACCAGATCAGGAAAGAAGGCACGCGACCTCTTTTCGACGTCGTCGAGACCCCTGGATGCCCTTGTCCAATGAGTGGATTGGAGGTGCCGAGCCAAGCAAGCCAAGCCTCGCCACACAGCGAGCCTCCCCCGTTGTGCCGCTTGGTTGTGGTCGGTTCGAGACGGGAATGGTTTTGGTGGGTCCGGGGGCGATATACTCGCCTGAGAAGTGCCATTGGTGAGATTTAGAAAGCATCAAGACATCGACCACCGGGTTAACCAAGGCCAGTGGTTGTCCATCCTGCTTACTTGTTATTTCCGATGTTTCCACCACGAATATGTGGTCGATTTTCCGTGACATGAGAAGAGCTGAGCTCGGGAACTGCGGAGTGGGGGGTCAGTGTGTGAGAAGCAGTTTTTGCTGCCGAGCTTGGCTCGGTGCGACAAGTTTTAAGATCTCCCCAGACCCTATCAAGGCAACACGTGGGTGGGTCTCAAGTGCTGGTTGGTCTGATGCGGGACAGGAACCGAGATCTACGCTATTGCCGTTTGGACTGGTGGCTTTCTGCAGATACAGGGGTCAAGGGCCCTGGGGTGATTCTGCCACGTCCCTTTCCCATCACCGATCAAGGCAACGTGGGCGGCTTGCTTGGCTGTTGTTGTTTGTGGCCGACTTGAAGGTCGAAGGCCAAGAGAGCTTGGTACGCTTGGCCGACGGAATCAAGCATTTCTTCAATTGCTTGTTTTTTTGCTAAGAGATCTGGGATCGACTTGGCATCATGGGATATTGATAATGGCGTTTGACCGTTTGACGTCCAACGTCGGGGTGGACTGTAGGCTGCTACTGGTGATGTTTCTGTCTGCAGTGACCTCGAATTGGCGAAGCGGGGAGGCAGGCGGTGAGGCGTGGGGTTGCGGAGAACTGACACAGTAGGGTTCCACTCTCCACCAGGTGATAGTTCCCGACAAGTCTCACAGTCGGCAAGACGGCAGAGTGCAATATGCCGTGTACGAACTGAAGTGACTTACCAGACCCATCCGGATCTCGGATTGCCAGGGTGCGGGGGGTTGGTTCCACGGGGTGAAACATTCTTCGGTCAGGACCTCTAGAATAGTTTCCAGGTGGAGAGCCGGTAAGTGTTTCGAGTTGGCCTCCAAGCATGGCTGAGCAATTGTTTACGCGGATTTCCCTTTCAAGACGAAAATGAGGGATGAGGGAGGGATGGGTGCGGGAGACAGTAACACGCGACCTCCTTCCGAATGGGGGTTGCGCGGCGGTTGTAACTGTACCTCAGTACACGACAGAATTGTACCTCGGGAGCGGCAAAAATGCAAAAATGGGGTCAAGGCCGCAGTGGGAATCGTACCAGACACTCAGACCTTGCTGCACGCAGGCATGCCCGCAAGAAACGGGGCATTGGAACCTTACTTGATAAGGTAAGTTGTGGAGTGGGTGGATTGGAAAATGCTTCGTGATATTCGCCAACCAGGCACGATTTCTGCCCTCGGGTCTACCGTCATTGGTCACGACTTTGCCTGTCAACTCATTGCCCGTCGAGGTACCAGGTACGGGCGTCAAGTGGTGTCTTTCATGGCCCATCCATGCCATCCATGCCATCCACTTGCCCCTCCCCCACCATGACTTGAGAAGGTTCTCAACATCCCTCCAAGTTGTTCCCTAACCAAGCTCGGTCCCCTTGTTTCCAACCTTTATATAGTCTGGCCCCATCACCTCTTTTCTCCCCCTCCCTTCCCTTTCCACCTTTTCCTTTCTACGCAGATCCCCACCACCTTTAATCCTTCACTCTCTTTACTCCCTCTCTTCCCTCACGGAGAAGCTTTCTCCCATATCCGCTCCCTCTCTACACACCCCACACCCCTTTCATCTCCCGAGGTTCAATTCCTTGGTAATCCCTGGAGATGGCCGACCTCATTCGGCATCACGGCCATCACGACCCCAGCATTGGCGAGATTCCCGTGCCTCATGGTCCAGCAACGGGCAATGAGCACGACCACTACCCGGCCGGCAGCGCCACAAACCAGGAGCGGTCCATCTTCGCGCATTTGACCCACCCGGATGATTGTTACACTCCCGACGGCGTCTACTGGGCCGATCTTCCGCTCAGGAAACGTGTGGCTTTCGTCAACAAGGTTCAAAATGAGGAGACCAAGCGGGAGCTGGCAGCCATCGGTAGCATGCTCAAGGCCGATCCCCTTAGCCCCTTGACCTGGTACTTCCGCAACGCCGTCCTCCCCGGTGCCGGCCTCGGCCTCGAGGGCTACGTGCTCTTCAGCATTGGCAACCTTGAGCCGCTCTTTCGCTCCACCTGGCCCACCTGCTGGGGGAAGAACCCCACGGAATGCAGCTCCAACTGGATCGCCTCGGTCACGTACCTCGAAGTCATCGGTATCATGGTTGGCCAGATGGCCGTCGGTGTTATTGGAGACTGGATTGGCCGCCGCTGGGGCCTCATCCAGGACGCCGCCATCATGTTCGTTGGCTTGCTCATGATCACGGCGAGCTGGGGCCTAAACCTTAACGGTTGGGTCATCTGCTACGCTTGGTCCTTGTTCTTCTACGGTACGCTGATCCCAGCAAAACCCCGCAAAGTGTCTGTTTTATGCTCACATGTCACAGGCTTTGGTGTCGGTGGCGAATACCCCATCACCGCCACATCTTCCATGGAAAACGCCGTCTCGGCCGGTAAGCTCTCGACCCGCGAGGATCGCCTTCACCGTGGCCGCAAGGTCACCATGGCTTTCCTGATGCAGGGCTGGGGCCAGCTCATCAACCAGGCCATGCTGATCGTCCTTCTCCTAATCTTCCACCACGGCGACGGGAACCCCCCGTACGGCACCACAACTGTGCAGTGGATCTGGCGCTTGTCGTTTGCCATTCCTGCCGTGGGAACACTCTGGCTCGTGTACTACCGCTCTTACAAGATGCCCCATGCCAGCCGTGAGCTCGCAGCAGCCAAGAAGAAGAGCAACGTCACGGGCTACGATGTTGACTCCCTGCGTCTGGCGTGCAACTTCTTTGGAGGGCGCCTGCTGGCCACAGCCGGCACCTGGTTCTGCAACGACGTCTTCTTCTACGGCAACAAGCTCTTCCAGGCCCAGTTCATCGCCGTCATCAGCAACAACCCGCACTCGGTCATGACCGGCTGGATCTGGAACCTGTACAACGTCATCGTCTCCCTGGTCGGCTACTACCTAGCCTCCATCCTCATCGACAACAAGTTCTACGGCCGCAAGATGATGCAGCAGGTCGGGTTCCTCATGTGCTTCATCATGTTCGTCATCCCCGCCTTCAACTACGAGTACTACACCTCGCCGGCGGGCATCAAGGCGTTCCAGGCCATGTACTTCCTGTCCTCCTTCTTCAACCAGTTCGGCCCCAACAGCGTGACCTTCCTCGTGGCCGGCGAAGTGTTCCCGACGCCGATCCGCGCCTCGGCGCACGGCTTTAGCGCGTGCATCGGCAAGGCCGGCGCGCTGCTCGCCTCGGTGCTGTACAACTACATCGACACGCAGACCAAGTTCTACGTCGTCCCCTGGTTCGGGCTCGCGGGCATGCTGCTGACCTGGCTCTTCCTGCCCGACACCACGGGCCTGGACCTGAAAGAGCAGGAGCGCCGCTGGGCCTACATCCGCGGGGGCGCGACGCCGACTACCACGGCATCGCCATCCACCCGCGCCACCTCTCGCTGTGGGAGCGCATGCAGGGCGTCGGCAAGCACTACGACCCGGAGCTCGACGTCCAGCAGCGCATCGAGGACATGCGGGAGGAGTGGGCCAGCAAGGAAAGGCTGCGGCGCGAGAGGGAGGCTGGTGGTAAGGCGGTCGGACTCGAGGAGGAGGCGGAGGATGACGAGTGGACCGAGGGGGTGAATGAGTATTTTAAGAAGACGACGGATGAGCGGCTGGTGATGGGTGGGGGCGGCAGGGAGAAGGGGAAGGCGACGGCGTCTATTTCTGCCGCGTCCCCGTCGCGGCCGAGCGAGAAGTCGGCGTCGGTCGCGTCGGCGTCGAGTTGAGTCGGGGAGGGTGCTGGTTTTCCGGGCTGGGCTCGGCTTTTTGGGTCTTTGTGTTTTTTGGGTTAGAGGCATGAGCATCGAGCATGGGCGTTTGGGTGTACTTAAAAGCGTAGCCTGTTATAAGTCCTGGGATAGATCTGTGCTGGATCTTTCGGAACTGGGGTTGTTGTCTTTTGTTTATATTAGAACTCATATAAGATGAGATCTTTGCCACCGTTTGTTTATGCTTCGCTAGACTGGCCATGTGTTCGATGTAGAGCGAGAGTTTAGTTCAGTACCTAGCAATGGTACTAGTAAGAATTACATATCCAAAACGACCCGTGCGGACTATGGGAACTACAGTTCAATCAGGTCCTACGATGCTCTGCTATAAAGATAAGAGAGATGGGCAGACAGAGATGTGGAGGGACAGAAAGGTAGGTCGTGTTTACTTGTGCCCTCACAGACCATTGACCATCAACCCTTGATGCATGCCACTGGTATTATTACGACAAGGACTTGGGAGGATACCTCGATTTTCATAACAACAACAGCATATTCCTACATAACTCTACGCTTCTACGCTCTTTCAAACTCCCGCCTCCCGTTAAAGCCACCAACACCCACACCCGCCTGCCTGCCATTCCCACAAACCAACAACTCACATAAAACTCATTCGCTCCACCACCCCAAACCCCCATCAACACACCCTCACCCTCCCTCCCCCTTCCCTCCTCACTCCGCCAGCCCATAAAGCGCCCTGACCACCTCCCAATGCCAGACCGTCCCCCGATCCACGCCCTTCAAATCCCTTAACCAATCCAAATACAGCCCCACCGTCTCCCTCACATCCCCCTCAAACCTTTCCCCGCCACACAGGGTACTCCGGATCCTGCTCAGCGTCGGCACCGTCTCGCTCAGATGCAGCAGCACCAGGATGCCAAAGAAGTTCTGCGTAAAGAAAAACGAGCACGGCACCAGCCGCTTGTTGCGGCACGTCGGCGACATGGCCACCGGCCAGAGCAGCGCCGCCCGCAGGCAGGTGGCCACGCCCGCGGCGTCGGCGTGGGTGAGCGCCGACGGGTGGTGTAAGGCTTTGTACAGGAACGGCCGGTGGATCAGGTACTTGGTGTAGTAGTAGCGCGAGCGGAGCAGTGCGACCTGCACGTCGAGGACGTAGGGGTAGCGCGGCGGCGGGGAGTCGAGGTCGGGGGTGAACATGAGCGGGGCCGGGACGGGGCCGGGGAGCGGGGCGGACGTGGCCGAGGTGGAGGTCGGGGCTTGCTGGGGTTGTTGGGTTTGCTGGGGTGGTTGTTGTTGTTGTTGTTGCTGTTGTTGGGGTGGTTGTTGTTGTTGGGGCTGTTGGGTGGTGGGGATGGCCGGGGAGATGGGGGTGGTGGCCGGGGTGAAGAGGGAGGCGCCGGTGGCGTTGTAGAGGTCGACGGCCGCGTTCGGGAAGACGCCGGGCGCGTCGTCGTGCCAGCGGAGGTGGACGGGGAGCATGCCGCGCCATTCTTCGAGTTGGACGGCGAGATGGCGGATCGTGATTTGGTTAACGCTGGGGTAGGTTGGCGCGGGGCTGAAGGGGGCTGACACGTGGCCCAGCGTTGACGATCCAGCATGGCCTGAATAGACCATATTATAAGGGAACTGTTGGGCAAAAGCTCGTCCGAGGGAAGACTCACCCTGGTTCAAGGCATTGTGAAAATCAACTAGAAGCCGGCGTAGGACGATCTGAGAGGCGAAATGCTCCTGGAAGTGTGACTCCTGGTTGCTGAGATGGTCCTCTTCCATGTATGGCCCACTAAAGTCAGGCAGCCCAACGATAGACTCCATCCTCTCCAGCCCAGTAAGCGGAAAGCCGAGTTCAAGGTTTAAGCCACTAGAGCCGATGTGTCAGCAGAGTATCATAGCACTTCTTGGGTGAAAGAAGCCATACGTCTCCATGACCGAGCAATGCCAGAATGAGCGGCGTGTCAGATCTGCTTCTACGGAGGACAGGGCGCCCGGATGGCTGAGAAATGTTAGCTTCGTGGAGGATTGCTTCGGTATGTGGTGGCTACCTCGTAATGAGAGCTTGACAAGCCATTGACGCGGAAGTGGTCATTCTCCAAAAGTCCTAATGCTGGTCAGCAAAACATGAGACGCGTCATAAACCTGTAAGGGAGAACTGACCAGTGGGTAGAAGCAAGACCCATAGTATATGCTGAATAGAGTTAGCGACGCGCGTATAAAGCAAGGCCTCTCAAAGTGGTGAATGGGCCTACCTAGCGAGCTCAAATATCTGGACGTTCTCGAGACTGCATGAGGTGAGATTGAACCCCATCCGTCTCCGAGCCTCGTTGAATAGATCCAACCCCGGGGGCCTATCTTTGGTCCCCCCTTTTATTCCGCTGGCACGGCCATTGTACACATGAATCGGTGAACCTTCACAACCGGCAATCGCAACCTCCCCCAGAGCAAAAACCAGAAATGCGATGGTCGATGCCATAGTATCGTCGAACCCTCTATTGTAGAGTGTGGGTAATGTTTCGGACATGAAGGGATGTCGGTTGAGAACGGGACAGAGGAGGTTGAAGCTGTCAAAGTAAGCCTTGCTTAGGTTCTGCATGGTTTCCCAGTTCAAGTCCGAAATGGTGATAGGATCTTGGCCGGCCACCGATCCATGGGCGCTGATGGCAGGGCCTCGACCGGCTGGCGTAGAGGCGTCTGTCGGTAGACCGTCGATGGAGGACCGACGAAGAGCAACCATGCTTGCTGGGCCTTCCCTCTCCAAAATAGACAAGTCGATATTCGGAAGTTTTGGTTGTATCGACATAAAAAGTGCTGTATGGCTGGCCATTTGAGCATCTGATGGACAGAGGAGACGTATTGATACTGATGCTCTCCCCCAGACGTGGCGCTAGACAAGTCGGGGAAATCGAAACGGTGATCCGTGGGCTGCCCCAGAGGCCCCTGGGCGGTTGGGAGCGGTGACGGCAGCGAGGTTGACATTGGGAACCCCGATGTTGAGGGCGTCGTGGCGGAGCGTTGGCTCAGGTTGTCGAGCTTGACCTCCAGGCTCTTGATTCGATCGAGAATCTCGACCATGGTCTTGTCTTTCCTTTAGTGGTGTTAGCCGGGAACCCGGTCATTGACGCTCTACCCAGGTTCATTCGACTGGGGACATACTTGGTCGGTTGGGGTTCTCGGTAGTTGCACTCGAGGCGGAACTTTTGGCAGGTGCCGCACTTTGGCCGTTGTTCGTCACATTTCTGTTTACGACTCCGACATGTATCGCAGGCCTGGAGAGGTAGCGGGTGTCAGACCCTGGCGGTAAAAGGGAGAAGAAACACAGCTACTTGGGTAGGTAAGGTAGTAGTTAGCTGGTCCGGGTTACATATTCACTAACCTGCGCAGCTATCGCACCGCGTTCTTTCCTGAGGCTCGCCCCAAAATTGCTACCCCCCGAAGAACTGATAGGGGGCATGTCATTATAGGATTCGGAGGGTTGGGTACTCGGCGTGACGGGCATATCGTCCATCTTCTTCGGCGGCCGCCTGCCAGCCGTCGATGCGGCTTTCAGGCTCTTGACGGGGAACCCGCGAGGCTCTTCGATGGAGAGATGTCTGCGTCTTCTTGTTCCCGCTCCGCGGAAGCGGGCGTCTGTGGGACGGAGGGAGGAAGGAGATGTTACGGGGTATCCCGTTTGCTCGGTGTCAAGCCCCCTATTCGGCCAAGACATAACAGATTAAGTAGGATAATTATTCACAGACCATTGCCTGGAACCCACCATCAAGGTCCAAGATGCAAAAGAGTCTAGGCCAACGTTCAAGAGCACCGACAGGTTGGATCACGGTGGGAGTCGAGAGTAGTTGACTCAGTTGATGGTGGTGTGAAGTTGGATGGGTTGGATGGGTTGGATGGGTTGGATGGGTTGGATGGGTTGGATGGGTTGGATGGGTTGGATGGGTTGGATGGGTTGGATGGATGGGTAGTACCCGCCGACCCGGCCGGAACTGGAACCAATCTTTAAAGCGTCCGGTGTGTCCGGTGTTGCCCCGTATTGCCTCTCGGAGTCTAGAATGCCACTCTAGAGTCAGAATTTGACAAAAAAAAGTGCGAGTGACCAGAAAAGTGCGTTTTTGGTGGCCGGGCTAGGGTTTCCGAAATTGAACTGAATGGCCGAGAAGCGGTCAGAATTGGGCAGTACCGAAGGAAGCAGCCACGGACAAGATCACACAATTAGCAAGGCACGAGTGGTCGCCAGCGCGTCCAAGTCTTGGAACTTTTGCAACTGGTGGACGGCTACGTCATCAAAGCAGGGCAGGCGAGATGCCAAGCGAGTTTCGTCGTGTGTGGAGGCGCTTCAGCGCTGCAGTGCCGACCCCATCTGTTAACGACTTGCTTTTGTTACTTGTCTTCTAATTGGTCTAGATGAAACCTTGAGGGGTTTGGCCACGATTTGCCCCGATCGCGGATTTTTCAGCTCCCGATCGAACGGACAGATGATGATCTTTTTCAGTATCCAGATTTGTAAAAAGTCCATGTCCGCTCGATTCAGCCGCCTTTTTTGCGGCTGTCTAGACTGCCAGACGTGCCAGAGCAATCAAACCTTGGAAGCATGGGAGACGATCATTGCCGGAAATGGGTAGCATTTTGACTCGGATGCTACGCTGAAGTCGATTCTTGAATATTGCCGCATCCAAAACCGCCATCATCGACAAGGCGGGAATCCGTTAATAATCTCGACACCAGCCTGCCTACGCAATTAGCAGCCAAAAATACCGGGAATTCTTAAACGCTAACTACGACAATCTTGTCATTGTTGGTGTATTAGCTTGGGTTCTACCCAGTCACGTCATCTAGCCTCTGTCTAGCCCAGGGCCCTCCGACCCAGTGCCCCCGACGTTGACCACCGTAATTCCTTAATGGTATAGTCGAAAGGCGAGGGCACAAGGGGTGCTTTGAGTTGCTCACATGATGCTGGCAAGTCGTGGGGTTATCGACAAATACCCGCGGCAAGCGACTCGGATGTCATGGAGATGTCAAGATGTTACGACAATTCGCTTGTTTGTTCCGGCCCCCGGCCCATGATCAGATGACCATTTTAGCACCGACCTACCAGCTTAGCTTAGTCCGACCTGAAGGAACTAAAGATTCACTTCTCCCGTCAATCCCGTCTCGTCTCTTTCCCTGACGGCTGGGACAGCTGAAATGGCACCCCCGTCTGAAAGCTCGTCTGAACCCCTCGTCTCACCCAATGGGAGCGGGAACCCAAGACTCGTAGGGCTGACTTTTGTGGGGGACTCGAAATCGAGGCTTACTCTTGTGGGGTAAGTTTGCGGGCCGGGCCGACCTAATGTTGCATTCAGAATGTGGAGCGAGAGAGACATGAGCTGAAGTATACTCGACTCCCTTTTTTTCATACATGCCATTCTGAGGATAAATACTATATGCTGACGTACGTAAATTTGAAGTAATTTACGTGAATGGCAGAGGTACTAAAAAGGCAGGACTACGCCTATAATTCAAGTAGCAACTCTGCATCAATTCCGTCATATTCGATGCTCGTTCTGGAAAGATTTCTATCGGCTTGATATCCCCCTTAAACGGTAGTTCACTTTATCTATCCGTTCTTCATTCTACCTACTACGATTGCCTTTTCACCTGTAAAACCCGAATATAGCCACCTGCTAATCAAGTCCAGCCCAACTTTCAGTACAACACCGGGCGTCATTGAAGTTACAATAACGACGGGAACCACTCTCTCGCTACGGGAATAGATACCTATTGATTTTTTTTTGAAGAAAAGTGTTGTGGGTGGGACCTGGAGACGAATTCATCTCTACGTTACGGAAGGGCGCTCAAATACAAGGCAAGACCCAACTTGCCCAATTTATTATACATCTCTACCCTCCCTTTTAATACTTACCTTCGCCTGCCTTGGTCTAATCGACGGGTCTCCCGATAGCTTTTGTTTGTGTCGGGGTTGATGAAGTCAGGGTCGGCTCAAGTTTGGAGTCGACCACAACAATAAGACGTTGCATGAAATGGGAGTATACCACTCTG
The DNA here is from genome assembly GCA_039881045.1 of Chaetomium olivaceum. Classification (NCBI taxonomy): domain Eukaryota; kingdom Fungi; phylum Ascomycota; class Sordariomycetes; order Sordariales; family Chaetomiaceae; genus Chaetomium; species Chaetomium olivaceum. Next base: position 544,546 of record JAYWVB010000017.1, read on the forward strand.
TGGGCATCCCCCGACCAGCTTCCCTGGGCTAAAAGGTGTCTTGGACAAAGTCAGGGTCAATAAATAAGTGCTCATTTTGTTTTTGATTTCGTATTAAAAGTCGTATGAGAACATCGGACTGTTAACTTGAAGCTGATGTCCACACCCACGAGAAGCAGCGAAATGGGAGATATTTTCTTTCCTAAAAGTGCAATGTAGTCTACCCCTTCTTATATTTATCCTCCACTTTTTGAGAATGCTGGTGATATCTTATTGTAGAGTGACATACCTGAGTTCGATTTTGAAAAAGTGAATTTATTTCTTAACCACAAGTATACCTTATCAAGGTGAGGGTAGCTTGTCTAGGTACTTTCTCATCGTCTCTTAGTAAGGGTCATCCACACAGAGCAAGTCTTCGGCATACCAGACCTCCGCAAATCCGCAGGCTGTATATCCATGCTGTTACATATGCCCATAGTCAAGGAGGACGTGCACTCCTTTCCTGATATCATACCTTTAATTTAAGAGGACGTATCGTGAAATCATGCTGTGGCCTGTCGGTAACTTGCTTGCGCATTGACGACTGATAAGGTTTAGTTTTATCCTACCTATAGGCGATAAGTCCATGCAGTCGTAAAATGATGCTAATCGCCTAGCCCCCTAGTGGCAAAATGACTTTTTGACGCAGGCTACTTCCATTCATATCTCTCAGCATCCAATCGCACGCCCAGACGTCAAACCTAAATACATCTAAATGAGATACAAAACCGTGCCTGCTGCTGATTAGAATCTGGCTGTGAGTCACTCAGGAGGTCCGAACGCGAGCCCGACGTGTATATTTCAACAGTCGCCCACGTCTAGGATTTTTCTTCTTGGACTCTCATCCAGTCTTCAGACATTTGATATTTTATTATATTATTCAATATGTCTGCCTCCTTTTCTTCTTCGGCTCCCGTCGCTGGCAACACTGCCACCGACGGTGCTGCCCTTGGGCCCTCCGCCCCCCTCCTCACCGGCGATGCTGTCGCGGCATCGTCGGCCCCGGCGCCTTCTTCGCCCGCCCTCGAGGGCGACGTCGCTGCCGGCTCCCCTCCCGCGGCTCCCTCCTCCTCCCCGCGCCGGCCCCTCCTCCTCCGCCGCCGGCCTCTCCTCCTCCTCCTCCGCCGCCGGCCTCTCCTCCTCCTCCGCCCCCGCCCCCGCCCCCGAGACCCCCGCCCGGCCTGGACCTCGGGCCGTCCTCATGTCCGACGGCGTGACATGGGTGACGGTCGAGAACCCGCTGAGGCCCGGGTACTTCGGCCTCCTTGCCTCGCGGTGGGCTCCGGCGGTGATCCCGCCGGAGAGCGCGAACTCGGTGTGGGCCAACCCGGCCCCCGAGAACTGCCCTCCTTGGCGGGCTCCTCCCTCGGCCTCGGCGGCGGCCGAGGCCCCGGCTTCCGAGCCGTCTTCTCCCGGGGTCCCCACCCCCCCCTCTTCTTCCGCGGGTTCTCCCCCGCGCCCCGCCACCCCCGCCTCGCCCCCCCCCCGTCGCCCCGGCCTCTTCTCCGGTGGCTTCTCCCCCGGCCCCCGCCACCCCCGCCACCCCCGCCTCTCCTCCTCCGGCATCACCCGCCGAAGGGGAGGAGACGCCGGCCCCCGCCCCCGCCCCCGGCGCCCCCGGCGCCCCCGATGCCCCTGCCCCCACCCCGGCGACCCCGGCCCGCCGAAGGCCCCGGCCCGTCCTCATGTCCGATGGCGTGACATGGGTGACGGTGTACAACGAGTACGAGATGAGACCCGGCGACCGGGGCCTGGCCGACTCACGCTGGGCCAGACGGTAAAGGGAGCCGATCCGTCCTCTCCCTCCGTCTCTTCTCGTCTCGTTGGTTCTTCTGGTTGCGGTCACCGGTGAGATGGATTCAAGGCCCGGGGTACACCTCATGTTCCCTGGGTAGCCGTCTCATTCGGTGCCTGCCTGCGGTGGGGGTGGATTTTGGTTTGTGGCCGCCAATGAGATGGATTCAAGGCCCGGGTTCCTTGAGGTTCTCTAGGTAGCCGTCTCATTGGTGGTCTGGGTCTCTCATCGGGTGGCTAGATTGTTCATGTGGTGGATTGGGTTTCTCGGTTGCTTCGCTTGGGCGAATAGATTGTATCATGGATGAGTGTTATCTGTTTGATTTTGTTAGACCTAGATTGTACCAAATACATACCTTCATAACCCATAAAAGTTCACTCCCCCTTTATCATCTGACCCTGCAAAACGCACTCGAGCCCTCTTCGTAGCCGAAACTGTTCACTCCTCTTTTTCATAACCTGATTCTACAACCCATACTCGGACCCTCTTCTAATTACTTTAATCCCGTGCCTAATCTCCAAGTCGAAGCCTACTGGGTTGGGTTTCTTGGTTAATTCGCTTGTGAGAATGAATTGTATGAGTATTAGGTAATCTGTTTGATTCAGTAGACCTAGACTGTACAATACAGATATGTACACACACCTACCTTCATAACCCACAAAAGCTCACCCCTCCCTTCATCACCCGACTTTGCACACCGCACTCGAGCCTCTTGTCGACCCACACCGTTCACTCTTCCCCTTCATCACCTGATTCTGCAAACCGTACTCGGACCTTCTTCTTCACCGGAACACTCCCACCATCTGTAACCAGTGCGTCCACACCCAAAATTGTACCCTCACCCGGCGGCCGCCTCTTCCTCCCTCCCGCCCCAATCCCCTCTCCCACCCCAATCCCCTCTCCCACCCCAATCCCCTCTCCCACCCCAACCAGGTCCTGATCGGGGTGACTCAGCCCCCTCCCCGCCAATCCCCCAAAAACCTTCAACGGCCTCTCCAACCTCGCCGTCTCCTGTATCTCACCACCCTCCCCCGCACCCTTCAACACACCCTCCCCATCCTCATCCCCCATCCCCAAAATCCTCACCCCCAAAATCCACTCATAAATCGGCTTGTCATCCAGAATCGACCTGCACCGCCAGACCTCGGCCGCCGACATCTCGCCCCTCCGGCGCACCACCACCTCCTCCACGCTGCCGCGCAGCACCAGCGTCTCGACCGCGACCGGCCGGCGCTGGCTGATGCGCCGGGCCCGCCCGATGGCTTGGGCCTCGACCTGCGGGTTGAGCACGGGGCTGAGGAAGTAGATGCGCGACGCGGATTGCATGTCCAGACCGAAGGCCGCTTGGGTCATGTCCATGAGCAGGACGCTGGGGCGGTTAGTTTGGAGGTGGTTTTTTGATTTTCTTTTTGAGGATGGGGGTAGGAAAGGTGGGGAGATGAGGGTAGGAAAGGTGGGGAGATGAGGGTAGGAAAGGTGGGGAGATGAGGGTAGGAAAGGTGGGGAGATGAGGGTAGGAAAGGTGGGGAGATGAGGGTAGGAAAGGTGGGGAGATGAGGGTAGGAAAGGTGGGGAGATGAGGGTTGGTCTTACCGGAATTTGGGGTTGTGATTGAAGGTTGTCGCGTACTGTGCCCTTCGAGCGGGGGTAAGGCCTTTGGCGTAGATCAGGTGCTGGACTTGAAGCTGTGGTTTTCGACGTCAATTAGCCACGGGTACTCGTTGGCGGAGGGAATGGTGGAAGGACACACAATCTCAAGAACACCGGCAATGTAGTATGCCACATTATCGTTTTCATAAAAGATGATGATCTGTTCGGATTCTTGGTACTTCATGATCTGGTCGATCAGGTAGGAAAGTTTCGCGGAAGCTGTCTCGAGACGAGCTGGGTCTGGGCGAGTTGCGCGGCGACGCCGGTCCCATGATTTTCAAGAGGAGAAGTGACTTGTGTTTCTTCCGTTTTTGGAAGCCCTTTGGTGAAAATGGAAGATCGTCGTTTGCTCGAAGAATTGCTATCTTGACCAAGTGGCGTGTTCCCAGCAAGTGTCTTTGGTGGCCTTTCCTCGGCTTCCGAGACTTGCTCCTCGATCCCCTTCAATCGTTCTTCCCAGCCACGCGCGGCAAATCGTCCATTTTCAAACATCAACTGTAATGATGCTGGGGCATCCATTAATGGGTGGAGAAACGCCTGGAGTGCCGATATCATACGCGAGTCTGTACACACCGGATCTCCCTCGCGCAAATCGAGAGACCACTCTCGGCCTGCGTTCCAGGGAAAATTCTGGACATACAGTGGGACTTCGCGGAATAAATTGGCACACCGCTTGATGTCGTTCTTCTCGGCCAGCCGTCCAAATTTGATGGCATCGCGCAACAGGGCCTCGTCTTCGGCGCTAATTTGGACCTTGCCTTCTTCCAGAAAGGTTTCAGCAGTGGCTATGGCTTTTCGGATTTGGTCAGGCGAGAAGAACGACCCGCCAAAAAAGCTCGCCTGCCGGAGATTGTACACAAGCTCGAGTAGCGCCTTTCGCTGCCGCGGGTGAAAGAAGTAATCCTGGTCTGTCCGTTGTGACTGGACAGCGTTGAAGATGATCATCATGGAAAATAGGTTGAGCACCAGTCGATCTTGGAAGCAGCCGTCGAGGTACACGACCTTTTCATTGACGGAAGGTAACAGTGTACCGAGATCAGAGAGGCGATTCCGAATGATTAATGACTCCAGTGTTGCCTTGAGACAGTCAGTGCGGCCGGTAGTCCGAGACTGCATGACATAAACGGTCCAGTCCGCTCGCGGATCTTCGGCCGCGGCGGGCGTGCGTGCCCAGGGGCGCATGTTGATGTACATCATGGCGATCGAACCGATGCGTTTTAAATCATCCTTTTCCAAATTCAGGGAAGTCTCGGCCCGTCGATGGTTGTCCGAGTGCGGGCTGGGAGTGTCGCTGACCCCAAACAGTCCTTTGGATGGGGTCCCAGTCACGATCCACCTGGCCGAAATCTGCAGGTGGTCGATGATAATGTGCAGATTGCTCTTCCATCCCAGTCTCGAGTTGCCGAGTCTGTGGCCCTCATCAACGATGCATCGTTTGAAGTGGATTGATATCAGAGGGCTCGTGTAAATCGGGTGTCCATTGTGGGCCATCTGGATATCATGGTAATATAATCTCTCAAAGACGGTTGACGAGAATAGAACAATGTCATATTCAACGAGCTTCTCGGCTGGCGGTAGTGCCTGGTTCTTGTCGACAGTAAAGACTACCAAGCCGGACGTGTGCTTGGCGATTTCTTCTTCCACTGCTGCACCAAGTTGGGAGGCACAATGACAAGGGAGGTGTGGCTCAAATACACCTTTGGGGGAGGGTTTGAAATCGCGTTTCGCCCTACTCGGTGGTAAGATCGGGCTGATTGGGGGACAGGATACAACGCGGGGTTTCGTCGAATTGCGTCGACACAGAGAGGGTAATCGATGCCATTTGGCTCGAGAGCACCAAAGACCGTTCTCCAGGGAATCGAATGGCGAGTAATGCAAGAGGCGGCCATATCAGCAAGGCTCCCAACCTTGGGGCGGACAACAGGTTCGTTGGTCCGCAGATGGTCGGGTGCGGCTGAGGGGATATGGCGGGTCGCCAGGATGAGGGCGAGACAGATGAGGGTTTTCCCTGCGCCCATTTCTTCGGCCAGAATACCGCCACAAGGCCCATCGTAGTATCTGGGCTCACGCAGACCGGTTCCGGCAATTGGATCGTAGTACCAAGGTTTTCCCAACTGATCAACAACTTTCATCAGACGTGGGTCCACTACCTTCCGGCCATGAGACTCCCTCTGAAGCATCAAGGCTGCAGACCGGCGTTGGTAGTCATGGAGAGTGGTCGACAAGCCGGGCATCTTGCTGTTTATCAGCGCGTATGCGGCATCGCGGGTGTCATAGTCCGGAATAACGTCGGGGTCCGGTTGAGGAGACAGTATGCTGTTGAACATCTGTAGCAAAGATGGCTTCTCACCATTTTGCGGGTCGGCTATTCTCTCGGAACTATCAAAGAGCAGCGGGCTTTGAGACGTATCAGCCCCCAGTTGCCCTTGCCAGGTGCTCTCCGAAAAGTCCAACTGCGATAGGAGACTCAACCTCGCCTTCAGAAGAGACGGACTCCGACGGGGTACGGTGCGGTTTCCAACATCGTCTGGAAGAAGGTAGACGCGGATGAAAATAACGTGTCCATGAAAGGCGAGGCTCATATGAATCCAGCGGTTCCGCAGCAAGTCGGAGCAGGACGAAAGATAGTCGGAGGTTATGAGCGGAGTTTGAATATATTGCGGCAGAAAGCGAAAGGATTGATCCTGGCCAATCTGGCCGTCTTGACGTTCAATTCCATCTGCCGCCAAGTTTTTCAAGGGGCCCGGGGCAAGATGATACCATTGTTTTGGCTCAATGGTCGACCAAATACCCTCAAGAACTTCAAATCGGGGGTCGGTTTGGTGCAGAACGAGGGACCCCGCCGCAATGTAGAACCCTAGGTCCATTGGCGACATTGCTTACAAGGATGGAAAAATGAAGTGGAAGTACTTGCCGCCTCCCACGTTGAAGCATTGTTGAGTCGGATGAAAAATGAGATGAAGATGGCAATGTACGAGTCGAGTGTTGCCTGGCGTGTCAAAGCAGCCAAGATGAAGCCAATGCCAAGCGATAACGCTTGAGCTGGGTGGTACAAGTGGGGTTGGGGTGCCTGAAGGATTCTCTTTGATTGGCGGTGTTTGTGGGGGCGAGAAGCGGGTTGGCTGTGCTGGATGAAGATGGTTCTCCTTTGGTTGTTGTGAAGCTCGAGGGCCGAGTGAGGAAGCTTGCTACTTAGGTACCTAGCTTGCTTAGAAATATTATTACAAGTATCTAGGTATGTTATCGGGGCTTAAGGAGTATGTCGTAACCTGAAGTTTCTATGTTAAAAATGCAGAAAGCACTTTAAAGATACAACTTTACGCGAAGTACATACATGCTTGTTTGTTTGGATTTCTCATTTTCTCTTCTCATAATTTCGAAAGTCTACGCGAAATTTCAACACTAACCTTTGTAATGCTAATCATGTCTCTCTTAGTAGTTGTTTGGCGTATGAGGGGAATAGTTACCTATTTAAATTAAGCGGTGATAGGGCGAACATGTCCCTTAATGCCGGTGTAATATGCCTCTATGACTTGCGTTTACAAAAACTCAACTAGGAGGTTGCGCACACCGCAAAACGAGATATAGCCAACGGCATTAACTGAAACGTCCTAAGCCGTAGTGAACAGGAGTGTGCTGTGCTGTCTGCAAAACTGCCAGACCAGCCACCAAAACACAAACCTACAGATCCGTAGACCTGCTTGATATGGGGACAGAACACAGGCTCGGCTGCATCAATGGGTAAACCGAGAAGTGTCCCCCTCTTCAGAGAGAGGCGCATGCGCACATGCGCTGCAGGTTCTCACAGATGCGCGGGCACATTGCGTTCCAAAAGTCGTGATTAAAGTGTCTGATTGCCTGCCTTCTGACCAAAAGATTGAGCCGCCTCAGGGCCCCTTATATACAATAAGAACGCGACGCGGAAACGGGAAAACAAACGCTCCCTACCCCTGAACAGGCCAGGAGGACCCAGTTCCACCTACACTGGGGCATGCCCCAGTTCAGTAGATACTGAGATCAAAAGAAAACATTTGCACCTAGTTTTATATACCTTGTTCGATATGGTTAGTTCGAGCGAGTTGGTTCTTAACTATACATTAATCCCTAATCCTAAGCAGCCTGTCATCAGGTGATTGGGGTTAGGTATAGGGTTAGGCATAGGGCTAGGAAAATCTAGGGTTAAATGGTACCCTAAACTCAACCCTACCACTAACCCCAACCCCATACCTAACCCTACTTTAAGTTGTTCACCTCATCCTCATCGCAGACCTTAACTAAAAACAACCTATCTATAATTAACTACATCGCACTATCTACGACGAAGGTAGTGCAATCAACAGTACCGCACTAGCTATAGTTAAACGGGGTGGGTTGGGTTACTTGGGGGTTGCATGGGCCTGGGTTTTTTTTTTTCAAGCCTCCGGAGCCAGTGGTCCATCCCAAAACAAAACATGTCAACACTCCCAACGGGGTTACGCGAGGAACCTGAACTTGAACGAAACACAAATCAACAGCAATGGCACACACTGTCGCAAGTCCGATGCAAGCCCCAAAAATACGCGCTGGGTGCAGACTAACGACACCCGAATTAGCGAAACGCGTTTGGGCGACATGAAATCGACCGCCAGCACCGAAAACCTGGAAATCACGAGCACAACATTCAGACCTAGGAACGCGGGAATGGAATCCTGCACGCCCCTCCTGCCCGTTCCCGGCGTGACACGATCCGTCATGTCATTTCTCGGGCTCCTCGGCGTCGGAGGCGGCAGCCCCTCACCTCTCTCTCTGTCACGACCACAACTGGACGAAGTTTCTTCAGGAAGGCCGCCCTGAATCATTTCCCCCCCAAACAGGGGTCGAACCGTGACGGTCATCACTCGCCCCAAGTTTTTCTGCGCTGTGGCACACAGGGCTAAGCCACGCTGGGCAGGTGACCGGCCCTCCGAAAATCTTTGGTGTCCCGCTAACGGGTCGGATGGAGCCGGTGCCAGACCGGCTCGGAACACACGGACGATGATGGGCTTGCGGGGGGGAGGGGGGGTTTCTTCTTCGGCAGGGCTCCGCTAAGTTTGTCGATGGCGCGGGGCCTAGCCGCCTAGACTCGTTCAGCCGGAGCAAGACAGCCGAGCCGGCCTCTGGGCAAAACTGGAACCTGACAAGCAGCTATTCTGTCATCTTTTCGGCTTCTTACGATAGCCATCCAACGATTCAACAAATGTACCAAAGACCAGGCCACGCTGGAGAGTTCATCTCAAGTTCTCCCAGAGACACCAAGCCACGCAACATCAGCCCCGGAACGGCTTTGCGGACCCTCGAAACGGACGGCCCCACGACTGGAAACTCGCACGCCAAGCCCGCCCCAGGGCCCGGACCGAGACACAGCGCAGGGTCCGTGATGTTGGAACTGCGCCTTTCCCGATTCGGACAGGAGTGCTTGTCTCAATGATCGACCTGCTCTTCTCAGGCACTCGAGGGTCAATGCTCCCGACTTGGCTATGCGGTTTCCCATTTCTGCGACCGCTACCGTCTTGTCAAGCGGGGGGTGGAAACGGAATCTGTCATGAGCCCCCTTTTTTGATGGCCGTTGTCGGGCACTCGGAGCCCTTGCAGCATTGAGGGCTATGACAAAATGCATGGCTGTTTCTATTCTCTATTCAGGCACTCCTATCTCTCTGTATTGAAGGGATGGGATGGGCCTGGGTCCTGCTTCGCCTCATCACCATCCCTCAAGGAACCAAAGGATTGTCGACAACGGGTTCAGTGAGAGGTGGAAATCCCACATCACAGCCCGTGTAGGGAAGGGACTCAATTTCGTCGACTTCAAACGGTGCGGGATGTGGCCCAGACGACTGCCAACCAGATCGGTTACCATCACCGGAAACAAAGCATGTGTGTGTCCGCGTGTCCGCCTGTGCGGAATGCCTGGTACCCATCCGATTCATCCAGATCGACCTTCAGGCCCCTGCCCAATGATACATCCCGGACAGAGGAACAAGCGCCCTTCGCTAATCTCTTTGCACCAGCTTCGGATGCTCTCCGGGACACGTCCGTGCTTCGAGCTTGGGATCCCAGACAGGACCTTGCTAGCTTGCTTGCTTGCTTGCTTGCTTTCTGCGGCTAGTGAGTTCCATTTCCAGCCCATAATACCCACGCCCCCGGTCCAGCGCCGAGTCGCGGATCAACCTCACGCTTCAAATCAGGCCGATAGCCGTTTATGCTTTACCATCCCGTGCGGCAGCGAAGCGGATATCTGGGCTGTGTTGCTGGTCAATCACCTTTGCGGTGTTTTGCTACCCTTCTTGAACGTTGCAACCGGCGTGTTACTCTCATTCCCCGACCCCGGCTATACATTCTTGGTTTGCCTACCCTGTCCGGAAATCGGCCGCCGTGTGTGTGTGGATGGGTCTGTTCTCTGCGCCGTCGACCTCGGGGGTGGGCAGCCGGGCTTCGACTTACATCAAAAAGAAAACCGGTGTGAAACCAGAACACACAATTCGTTTAAGCCCTGTCAGCCGCCACAGGAGCGAAACAACGCCGGGCTTCCTAGCTCCAAGAGCTCTGCGGACACATCCCAGCTCCATACGCCGCGGGATAATAATTCCTGGTCTCTCCGGGCGGGATCGCCATTATCGCGCAAATCCCCTACCAGGTGTTGAGCTCAGAGCAACAACGATACCCTGCACGACACCCACCAGTCATTGCCGTTTCGAGATGACGTGCAGATGTTTTTCATGCACCCCATGGGAAACGAGCTTGCGAACTATCACTCCACCCGAGAACGCCGTCCGTTTCCACCATAGACGCTCACGGCGTGTGTCGAGTGAGTGCCCGGCTTATACATACCCCCTATCCCGAAGCGGCGACCAGCAGTCGGCCAAGATCCCGAGGCCAGCTCCACAGCCTTAACACATCTCCTATGGCTGTAGTTCTGTCATCCTCGGGGGAGGGGGAAGGAGGAGCAGGGCGTGAGGGGAACGTGGGCATCGGCGCCAGGCTATAGTCTAGCGCCGCTATACTCCCATCCTGCTCACACCCTTGGCTTTCCGCAAGACGAGCTGGCTTGCTGTCGCGGCCGCCGGGCTGCCGTGGGGGGTCGGATAGCGCTGCCAGCTCATCATGGTGCCATCACTGATGGGGTCCGATCCATCTTGTTGGTCCATCCGTCCCTTCTCGGGTCGGCCCCGCTGGCCGAGGGGCGGAGCGGAAGCCCTTCACACCCTCCCTCACCCTTTCCTGCATGCCTTCGTAACCGCTTCCATGGCGGCATCGAACCACGCCACCGCGAGTTCCGGTTGCTAGGCCCATGGGCTGATACGTCAACCTTTTCTCCGTGATGGCACAGATTGGTCAATGATTACGCCGTGTTGGCCGTCTCTGACTGGACTGCCGCTGGGCTGCTGACCCCAGAGGAGGCCAGACACAATCTACGGCGATATTAGACGCGGCCACCTAACGAGCCTTGTCAACGAGGCCTCGCCCTGCGGTCAGACGCATATGTTGCCTCGCGGAATTGAGACTCCGAGACGATGAGCAAATCTTGAGCCGGCCACACCCCCACCAACCACCACCTTCCCCCAATGCATAGAAGAAACCTGATCATGGGGCACTCAAGTGAGTGAGTGTACATCTGGGCACCCCTCTAGCCCGGATTGTGGGCTTAAGACATGCAATAAGGGGCCCAGCCGCCAGGACTCGGACCTCCTCGACAGAGAGACGTGCATGGTGGGTATGGACCGTCGTTGCCACGCCCACGACGGGGGGTTGTCTTGCCTCATGGGTAATCCACACACGCACACGCACACGCACACACACACACTCTCTCTCTCTCTCTCTGCCCGCTCAGTGAAGCACGGATCTTTGCCTCCCTAGGCATGAGAAGCATGCTCACCTCAGCCCTCAACCTCCTCGGAGCTGAGTGACTTTGAACCAGGATGTCGTCGAATCAGGGGGTTAGTTCTAACCCATGAGTAACCGCCTTCACCATGACAACGGCCCAAACCATGACCACACCACACCCTACCCGCCGTGACTTGCCCCCATTAACGCGCGTGGCAAACAAAAGAAGAAAAAAAAGAACAGACGGCAGCAACGGAAGTAAGTCGGGATCCCGCAGGGTAGGGTAGGGTAGGGTTGAACATTCTTGTCCTTCCCCCCGTCACACTTCGGCGGCATTCCATGCAGCCTTGGCCCTGGCCCAGACACAGGCCCCTAATGCACGTCGACGCGTCCGGAAGCCTTGGGTGGCATGCCGAACTTTGACAGAGGAGGCAGGTACCCGAGACACTGAGAGCGGAGTACGCGAGAGAGAGAGGCGGGCGAGGTAAAAGAGGGTAGGTAAGTATGGCAGGAGAATGGGTGTGGGTGAGAGCGGGTGCCACACCAACACTACCAACACACACACACACACACACACACACACACACACATCAGCCCCATCCCTGTGAGCGTAATGATGACACGGCCATGTCGTAATCGACGACGGCTAGCAACGGGACTCAGTCAGCCAGCCAGACAGACACACACAGCACGCAGCCGGCAAAGCGGATAGGTGAGATTGAGATTGATGATGACTTTGTTTCTTTCTTCTCGTCTGGCAGATGCATACATACGCACATTCCGTGCCTATCCCTAACGTTCCGAGCACTGCTCCGACGGATCCCACCAACACATCGATCCCTCCCTCCCAATACAATATGTGCCTTCGTACCGTACCGTCGGCATGGTGGTGACGAACTCACCCCCCTTCAAGTTGCGCATCAAGGCCGGTGTCGGTGCGTCTTGTTCCCCATACCGCGCCCGCCCAACCCCCCTAAGTGGGTTCCGTCCCGCATCCTGCCGTCTTTCCCGGGGGACTACATACATACATGCAAGCCATGTCCAACGTATCATTCCGGGCCGTTCCGGCTGGGTAAGAAAATGAGGAAGAAGAACAAAGGACAAGGAAAGATAGGGAAGGTCGGTGCCCGGTGTGTTTCCGTGGTATCATCCGCTTCGTTGCTGTTATGGTGGTAAAGACTGCTTGGTGGGTGGGTGGTAGTGCCGGGCCGGGAAAACGCCGCCTGATGATGGTGGTGGTTGTTGCTGGTTGTGGAAAAACATGGAACAAAGAAAAAATGCGAAGATGAAAATAGGCCGTTACTTTTTTCGCTTCGTGACTTCATTACAATGGTGTACGTGCTTTCCGGGGTTCGTTCCAAGATGGTGAAGGTGGTTGGTTGATGTAAGAAGAGTGGCGTGTGGCTTTTGATGGAGATCGAGCGGGTGGTGTGTGTGCCGTGGTAGTAGGTAGGAGTTTGCCGTGTCCGCGTCTGTCAGGTCTGAACCGTCTCGACCCAGCTGATTCCAGCATGATGGGCGACTTGGTTGGTAGTTGCTTCATCCTCTCCGTCTGCACCCTCCATCCGTGACTCTCCCGTCTGGCCAGGTCCCCCCTGAGCAGGACGAAGGTGTAGAGGGAGGGAGAGTCAGTCCGGTTGGTCGTACAGCGGTCCGGCGGCTCAACTTTTTGGTTCCACGCCACACACACGCAAAAGAGCCCTTGGTTCGGCTTCTTCATCCGCCATGGCATATCGGGCACTCTCCCGGGAGCATGATGTAGCGCTCATGCGGGCCATTGGGACAAGAGCGCTTGCGGCTGCCGTCGACCGAGGTGCGGAAGAAGTGGGCCCCGGGATCGACACACGAGGTGTAGATGTAGTAGTTCTTGGTGAAGTCACACATGGTGAGTGACTGAAGGATAGTCAAGATATCCAATGTGAGATAGATGAGATGGTAGTATTGGTTGTAGAGCGGCCTGGGCATGTGTGTAAGTTTCTGAGGACCGAGGATGGTGATGGTGAGCCCAGAAGGGGGAGCCTACAGGTAGATATAAATGAAGACGTGGAACAGGGCCGGCTGGGCGGTTGGCAAGGCGGGACCCTCCTGGGATGCAACGGCGGGATGTCGGGGGAGGCCGATGAGCTGATGTTGATGATGGGATGGCTGATACTGCCGAGGGTCAAGGAAGGACCCGGAAACCCGCGTTGACTTATATAAACAACAGGACCAGACGGAAGGGGTATATCGGAGAATGGGGCCACTGGATATGGGTCCACCCAGATGGGGTCAACAGGAGTAAAAGCAAGACGACGAGGCGTGGATCAAGGACAAACTAAAGGGATCCCCAATGCGCAATAAGATAGATCCCTGTGGTGAACATCGGGTCTGTTTGTTGTGACGGCCGGGCCGGAAACCAGAAACGGCACGGTCAGGTCAATATCAGAGCTGTCAGATGGCCCGAGCTGTGATAGGGCGCCAACGACGAGCTGGTCGCAATGTAGAGAGGGGCCCGGGACAAAGGCCTATGGTCAACAAGCCTGGGGTTGCGGGGCGAAGGGTGTCTTTGTCATTTAGGCGCTTGAACAAGGCCCATCAGCGACCGTCATCTTTGGGAAGGTGAGTGACGTGTCTGTCGACGGTGAGCAGGGGAGGTCGAAGTCGCGATACAAGAAACAGGACCCAAAGGAGTAATAAACGTCAACGGAGGAGACGAGGGGGGTGGGTTGGGAAAAGTAGAGGGCGGTTATTAGAGCAAATATAGCACACGCCTTGACTGGGTCTGTCATAAAAAAAGAAGGAAACGAGAGACGCGCAGTGTCTGAGAGCTACAAAATGTAGCCATGATGGGGAGGAGCCGCGGGCACATCATTCCAGCCAAGGACAGGTAGAGTGCCAAAGAGACCGTGGTCGATACCGAGCCAGGGCATGCCGCACTGGCCTTGATCCTGGATCGTCGGATGGATGAGGTGGGGCGCAAAGAAAAGCACTTTCTCGGCTGTGAGCTCTGTGCTTGGACGCCGGACGGTGTGTGCGAAATACTCTCTTTTTTTTCACCCACGCAACCCGGCTCCAGCAAAAAGCCAGGGAGAAGTGTAGTGGGCCGCCGAAAGAGTTGGGCGCGGCATGTACTGTACAGTACAGCCCGTCTCTCCGGTGCGGATGATTACGGTACCGCAGACGGGCTCATGTCCAGCGGGTGCGGGAGAAACCCATGTTCAAACGCCGTCGATTTGTGTTTGACAACCGTTATCACAGTCGTTAGTTAAAGCTAGGCACCTTGACGGGTCAAGTTTCTGCCACACCCCATCCGACCTTCCTCGCAGCATGCACCCCTCTCCGAACAACGTGTGCATGCTGCGAGGTAAATCTGCCCCTCGCCTCATCTGTGCGACCTTGCATTGGCGAGTCCAACGGTTCCTCCCCCCGCCTGGACCCTCGTGCGAGTGCTGGAACCCCTGGAGCAAGGGGTAACTTAGAGGTGGGGTGGTGGGGTGGGGGGTGACATGCCAGGGAAGAAGAAGGAAGCTCGCAAGCCACAGAGGTGAGGTGAGGGCGAGGGCAGCGCCGAAGGAAAAGTCCCGGTTATAAAATGGGAATTTTCCGCCATGCCTGCACCCAGTCTGGAGTCCCGTGTTTTTTTTTGCTCAAGAACATCGAGGGAGCCCTGACGAGCTTGTTGCAAAGGGGCATGCTTCTCGTAGCGAAGGGGAGCAGGCAACAAGAGTCAGGGGGCCAGTAAGGAGCTTGGGCTTCCGATTGACGAATGATGGGTGGTGTCAAACAACACCCTGGAGCACACCTCGGTTTGCGCACTGACGCTGATGAAATCCGTCGCAGAGGGGAGTGGGAAACGTGAAAAATCTCAGCCCCGTAATCGTGCCGCTGCAAGCGAAGGTCCGGTACTTGGTGGCATTGCTCGCATTGGGGGTGGCCCTCTCTCGGGTCTTGCCTCCCTCTAGTGATTCTTGGTTTCTGGCTTTGGTGTGATAATAGCTCCCGGCTGTTATAGGGTCGGAGAGCCAGCTGACAGCTTTCTGGTGGGGATGCCGATTCTCGACCGCCGTTTTAATGGCGTGTGTGCTGCACGAAACGACTTTTCAGCGTGGCCGAGTCAACCCTCACCTCAAGGTCCCATACTTAGAGTGCTCGATATTCTCGCAGCCACGGGTGTCAGCATGGTCAGCGGTAAGCACGTTAAACTCTCGGGAGCGATCGCCATCGCGGTCAATGAGACGGAGCTGCTGGAAACCCGACAAAGTTGAAAGCTCCGGCACGCAGGCCGCGACAGCATCCGGCGGAGACCCCACACCGGATCCAAGCTGAGATTGATCGGACGAGCGCTCTTGGTCCGCTGCTTTCTTCTTGTTCGGTCGAGATTTGGAATGCCAGAAAATTGAATTGGATCTCCCAAGCCGAGCACTCAGCTCCGATATTGGCAGCCAAGGTTTAAGGCGAGGTCCAAGCACACAAGCGACCTGGCGCGATGCATTCATGCAGCCGCGCCACAACTTCCTCAGGAAGCAAGATCCGAATCTGGGATGCCCTTGATGAAACCATTGGCCAGCGGGTGGCTCGATTGTTCGGCTGCCCTTGCCAGGGAGGAACATGGAGTGTACAAGTACGTACATATGTACATACATACGAAACGAGCCCTCGGCACCACAACTGGACTGGAGCGCTTCTGGCCGTCACAGCGAGCGATCAACTCAGGCTAATCAATCCCACGACTGCGTGCATCCTGTTCGCGTCCGTTGTGAGGCTCTCCCGTCCGGAAGCCGAATCACGCACGGGCTCTTGTTCAGGGCCAGCTCAGGGACGTGCGCACTGCGCAGGCGCCTCGATATGTGAAGCCCAGCAGACGGCCAAGAAGACGATAACGGTCGGTTCGGTTGTGGTGCCTCTAATTCGGAGCAAAGGCCGGTTCCAAACTTCGGGATGGCCTTGGCCTTCCCGTGAAAAGCAATGACCGCGACTGTAAGCATGTCGCAGGAAGTTCGCCATTCGCGAAAATGCCCAGCATGGAGTCCGGACTTCCCAAAAGGGCGATGCGATCGGCAGGTCAAGGTGCAAAAAGAGGATTCCCACGCGGCGAATCCTCCACGACCCTCCAGATGTCGAAACACGGGTGTGGTCTCCACTCATATCATATGGACATACCACTCATACCGGGGCGTCAACTCGAACTTGCGGAGCAAGGCCCGGTTCTGCTCAGGACTTTTTGTCAGCATGATAGTCAATCTGACCGCGGCCCCGCCCCTCGTTCGTTGGTTGATATCCTAGATGGGGGCGATGGATCCCGTCAAGGCGTTTCGCGCACAGAGGATTGGGAATGCCGGCGCTGCCTGTCAATACCGGGCAGATTATTGAACCACGATTCTGGATGGAAGGGCGTCAATATAATGTACTTGATATGGATTTCCCCAAACACGCAACTTTGCAGGCGCGCTGCTATTTTGAGAGCCATTCGTCACCAGTTCCCTCCCTATTGCCGATGACAGAGCGGTAACCGAGCAGAGGGTTGTCAGATGACCCCCACGGCACACAGTATGGGTCGGCGAGGGCGGCCAGGAAGGGAAGGGACTCAGAGAAACGGATGAGCCGACATGATGATTTGGCTGGGAGTCGAGTGGGCGTCCAGATAGGTGCCGCCGTGCCGATCAGCCTCCTGCACGATGCAGCCCTGACGTGCTGCAGAACAGAGCCGCGATGCACCAGCCCGTGCGTGTTCGTCATGCCCGCGGCCGAGTGCAACATCCCGCTGGCATTTGCTTGAAACCTGAACACTCGCCATTGGCCGTTGGCTGCGGTGCCGGGCTTGGGTCGTCACGGTGCCCCGGTCCATGGCCCGCAACCCCCGGTCCCGTATGCCGGCGTGGGCTTGACAGACAGGCGAGACAGGCAATGACAGCGCGAGTTGGACGACTTCCCGGGGCTGGGGTCCCTAACTAGCGCTGGTTCTGGAGGAGAGCAAGGTCGGTCATAGGCCGAGATACAACGTCGCAGCGCATACAAGTACTCGGTACACTGGGTAGTGACATACCTGACAGATGCAGCATCGAGCCAGTTGAAGCTCCCAACATGCGACGTTGATCGTCGCGGTTGCGTGCTTGCTGCGCGACTTGAGTGGAGTAGTTGCAACGGGTGGGAGTAGGAGTGGGCGTGGGCGTGGGGAAAAACAAGGAGATGAAGCTGCAAATGGAAGCGACACGCACGTTTTGAGAAAATTCGACCCCATCGGGGTCCTGTGGGGCCCCACACAGGCCCCTTCCAGGACGAAAGCACCGAGACAAAGCAGCCTGGAGGAACAGGAAAGAAGCTGAAATGAAACAAGGACGTCCTAGGATAAAACTTAAAACTCGGATTGCGAAAGTGGCACCAGTATCACAATGGAAGGGAAGGAACGGCCCGTCTTGCGCAAAACCAGGCAGGCACTGGCAGGTAACATGCCTTGGGTTTCGAGGGAACCTGCCTCCGCATAAATCATCCAGTATTTACAAAACAACCCACAACCCCGCGCTTCCAGGTTTAGCCCTAAGTAACCCTTGGCCGAGCAGTAAATCGGTTTCAACGGGTTACCCACCTACACAAACGGTTTCCCTTCCTCCCACCTCACCTCCTCTCCAGTCGTCTCCAACTCATTACCTTGACCCCATACGAATACCCTCTCTATCCATGTCACCGCCATTCTCAAGTGTTTTCCGTCGGCCCACCCGTACCCAAACTGAATCCTCACGCAGGGCCCTCTTTCAAGCTAGCCGTTGTTCAGAAACACCGAGAGAGTCCGAGTCGTCTGTTTCCTCCGACAAAAAATAACCGGGCATTGCCAGGATCGTACCCCCACTGACTCCACATGTCAACGGCTGGGTTTGGGGCCATGAAAAACAAACGGCCATCCTTATCCCATTCACACCATCAGTACACCTCGAACATGTCGCCCCCAATGACAACAACTATGGTTGCCTCTGTCGTCGGCCGAGCCTCCGGGATGCAGTTCTTTCACTACTAACGTCAGACAGATGTATATATCGTAACCACGCTGTGTGGCTGTTTCCCGGCTGCTGAAGCCTCCGAAGCAATCGATAATCCCTGAAGCATGTTCTGATGTCTGTGCCCACCGGTGGTATCCCCGACGATTCCCGGGCAGCCGCCACGCGTGCCACGCAATATATTTCGGCACTCGACTAGCTCAAAGCAGTTCGACCACCGGAAGCATGACCGAAAGCTGAAGATCTATTAAAGTTAACATGCTTTGGGTCTCATCGCTTCGGCGCAACCAACACAAACCGGGCTCTCAAGTCTCAGACTTCCGAATCCAGACGTCCAATGTCCCGGCCATCCCATTCCACCGTGATGCTCTGACCCCGAACCGAACCCTTTAGGTAACGACGAAAGCTCGAACTTGCTTAGTATCCGACCGTTGTTCCCTCCCACGCAAGGGTCAGGCCTCCAATCACACGTTGCGGGGGGCTGCCTTTTCGTCCCATCGGCGATCCGGCAGCGGACCCCTGTCCTGATCCCTGCCCCGGCCGAGGGCCGAGAGACATCGCCAAGAGACAAGCTTCTTTCGCGCCCGTCATCACCGTTCCATCCAGTCAGAGGAACCTGAAGCGTCATCTCTCAACGTGACAAGCCCACCGTGCCCACCCAGTCCCGCCGCTAGCCCGGGGGGCCAACGGGCTTGGGTGACGGATTCGGGAAGCGGAGGATGACGGCGATGCCCTAGGCGCAAAAACCTTGAAGTTAATTCTTGCCCCCCACCCAGACCAACGACATGAACCGCAAGGGTGCGATCTTCCGCTACTGTTTCGTCTCAGGGATGAGACCTCTCCACCATCACGGTCTCGTGATCCTTGATAATGCTGCTGACGGAGCAATCACTGATCATGCCTGAGCGGAAATTCGAATGCGAAGTTGAGTGCGAGGAGTACGCGCATGAAAGAGTGTATGAGGATGCGACACACCTGACCATTGAACTCATTGGTGGTTGCCAGCGCCATGTGGTGAGGAGTATGTTGGTAGTTGGGGCCGACAGGCCATGTTTGCATACACTCCGGTCTTTCTGAGCAGCTTATGGGATGCAGAGGGTGAAGGGGTATGATATCCCACGTCGTCTCGACTTATACTCCGGGGTCGTGAGAATTTCACTGCTGGCCGAACATTACCGTGTAAGCTTCAGTCCTCACAATCACATGTCATCAAGCGTGTCAAAATGAGTTTTACATCAGTTGTTGGACCTTGTGAAGGTTTTTCACTCCCAGCCTGATTCAAAAGGCAGAAAGAAAAAAAGAGAAAAAAATAGATCCAACCCTTGCCTATGTGAAAAATGAGAAAATAACAAGACTTTACCTCAGTCGAACATGTCTTGACTTGTTCCAGCTCCCCAAGGTTCGTAATAGCAGGAAGAAGTAAAACCAATGTGACTTCGGAGGAGAGTTCAGAGCTCAACCCCGGCAAGTTTTGGGTCTGAAATTCATGTCATGAATGTGTTTTTTGCACATCGGTAAAGCGAATGCGACGGCGTAGACATTGAGTTTCTAAGGAGACCATAAGTTAGGCAGTTATGATGGGGAGGTGCCTATCTTAGGTAGGCAGTTTTTAGAGGCATGGCAAGTGCAGCTGAACTTGACCGTCATGCCTACTTCTCTACTAGGGATATCTGGCCAAGCACGTGCGATAAAATGCGGCAGAGGTTACAAAGCTATACTGAGCAGGGGAGTTCTATAGTCCGTCTTCCCCATGCATGGATATTACGAGGGAGCCCCCTCCTCTACAACACTAAATACTGTCAGCAACCTACCTACGTATAAACGTCCATGGTTCTTCAACAACCTAGTAAGTGTCTGAGTAGTCCTGTCATCTATTGGGAGTCTCCAGTCGCAGTTCAAATTCATTGATTAATTCAGCGATGTATGAATATATATTCTAATGGAGTTGCGGGTTGTACGGTTATCTCTTCGACGCAATCATAGCATCACGTCGGATGGTACCAGTCACATTTTTAAAGCCTGGGCTTCCACAACAGTGAAATTACAGGTTAAGTCGGGGAAGCGCTGTTCTGACCGCCGAATTTGGCTGGCGCCTGTCGCCATTTGATTGCCAGACCATAGTAAGGACGGATACCATTTGCTTCGTTAGCCACGTTACGGCGAAAGTCTTTCGGCTGCTTGGGGCCCAGGATTCTCCTGCCTGGAATCCAGCGACTGATGTGCCACATCATTTCCTATCTTAAGAATACTGTATGGCTTCGACCTCAGAAATCTCGGGGCCGCGAAACTGGCGAAACACACCGAACTGGAAGTAGGATCCTTTTAACTTCGCCTACAATCTGCGAAAGTAAAAGAAGAAGCAAGGCCGCCTTATATGGTCGATGGCCTCAGCCAAGCATTTCATGACGGCTGTCGGTGGAGATCGTCTCGATATCACTCCTTAGAGTAGCGAAAAGCCCGTGTAAGGAGAAGAACTTTGAAGAGAAGGACTTGCTGAGAAAAGAGCAGCTCGAGGCTCTGACACAGGGCAAGGTAATGCCTTGGCTAGAAGAACAGGATATCCGCGTCCAATAGGTACCTTAGGTAGTTATCACGTATTATGGATAGAGTTGACCCGCGAGAGCCAGCAAGATGGATAGAAACAAAACCCAGTGTGGTGTGGTTGGGAAGGCTTTGGCTTTTCTTCGCCTCTGCGGTTGGGCAGTACTACAGGATCGGGTTTGCGAGTCCGATTGGTGCAATCTCAGCCAGGCGGCTTCGACGGCAGATTCTCAGCTGCAGTGTGTTGCTTCAAGACTAACCCCACCCCCATCTGCGTTCAGGGATTTTCTTGATCAACTCAGTATTCTCAGTATGGCTTCTTGGCACAAGCAAGACTGCGCAACACCCGACATCGTGGTGGACGAGCCCATCGGGCTACCGTCATGCATGAGCTGCAATAGTGCTCCCGATCTCGACGAGATTATCCGCCAGCAATCACAGAAGAGTTCCTTCCCCGCACCCCCTCCAGATGAACCTCCAGGCCAACTCAACCTCTGGTGGCCGCGATCGGTGCCGTATTTCAATCAGGCCAGCACCCATCCCAAGTCTCAGCTCGACTTTCCGCCGTCCACGGCTCCAACTCCCAGGCCACTGTTTGAACCATCTCGTACCTACCCGGCCCAGCTTAAACCCAATGAAATCCGCCTTGCATGTTTCCAAACCGCGGGAGCCCCGCCATCCACAGACGCACCGGTCCACCTCACCCTGGAGACATATTCGCTCTCAAACTGCCCGCCCTACGAAACCGTCTCGTACTGCTGGTCAGGCGAGGACGGAAATGATGCCCGCACCCGGCCCGTCTATATCGGGCCCTACTGGGATGTTATGCTACACACCCAGAATTGCTGGGATCTGTTGCAGTTTGTGAGACCGGTCAGGGGGGTGAGGCTGGTTTGGGTCGATGCTGTTTGTATCAATCAGGGGTGGTACGTTCTTTTCTTTTATCTGCTGTGGTCGTGTCATTTGCTTTTGTTGAGGAGGGCACGAGGACACAATGGTGCCCTGAAGAGGGTTTGAAGACTTTTGTTGTTGTTGCTTCTTCCTTATTTCTCTGGCACCCTAACAGCTTTGACCGACACTGATTTTTGCCTCCAGTGATGAGGAGAGAGCTGCACAGGTCGCCCAGATGGGAAGAATCTACACCCTCTGCACGCAAGTTCTTGTCTACCTCGGTCCCGATATTGCGCCGCTGCTGCCAGTGGGGCAGTATCCCCGCCGCGCTAGACTGCAAGACCTGGGAGCAGGCAAATGGAGCGGCGCCACGGATGTTCCCAGAAGTAAAGGAGTTGTTGCAGAGGCGATACTTCGGTCGGCTCTGGGTGGTCCAGGAACTCATCCTCTCCCCTCGTGTGGTGATACGCATCAGGGATGTGGACTTTCACTCGGACGGCGCGACCAGTGGAAGTCTTTGGAATGCAGAGCCGCGCGAGCTTGCTCACTGGGTGCAATACACCTCCAGAGGGGCTCCGCTGGAGTTTGACCTCTACCAGGTGATGCGTCTGACCTACTCAGCCACCTGCGCAGACCCGCGAGACCGGATCTTCGGGGTCATGGGCATCATGTCTGGAGACTCTCCGCACTTAGCGCCCGATTACTCGCTTTCTGTGCAGCAGGCTTTTATCGGCGTCTTCGCCTATCTGGTAGCGGTCAGAGGCATGGGGCGCCTACTCACGCTTAGCCGTGGAATCTTTGGGCCCGCCTCAGTGCCATCGTGGGTTCCGGACTGGACATCGTGGGAGAGATGGCAATCAGTCTTCCATCGCTGGCCGGATCCGGATATTTACAGGGAGGGTACTTTTCGGAAGGTCTATCGGGAGGCAAGGGAATCTGTCCCAACCCACGATGAACTCATTACGTTCGCTTTCTTCAAGGTTCCACTGCGTTACCGCTGGGCGAGTCCCCTGCGCCGGGAGACATCCTTTAGCGTGAATTCCACAACTGGCAGCCTTCGAGCTGGAATGGTCCGCCTGGTGGCCTTGGACCACGTCCCGAGACTACTGCAACAACCGAAGAGCGTTGATCTGATGCTCTTCGAGGTTCCATGCGGGGAGCATCACGTCTATCTTGTTTCTAAGCATCAAATTGATACTGCCGTGGCTCCCGGAAAGGATGCACTGTACCTCTTCGCCCTCGACGACAGGCTTCGAACCCCTGGATTCTTTATTCTCCGAAAGATTACGGGCTGCCGTGATGCGGTCCGAGTGGTTGCCACCTGCGAAATAGCCTTCTTCCGATTACAAACTCGGCCTCCTGTTCAGGGAGTCGGTAGCTTCTACGGCAGTCTAAATGCAAATTCCAACTATGAATAAAGCCTGACGATCCCCTTCTCAGTGAACCGACCATGGCGGCACTACCCGTTGGATAATGTGGGCGAGAAGATGGACGACCCATTGCCGGTTGCAGGCGAGAAATGGGCAGTAATTGGAGATCTGTATTGGACTGTGAGCGAGGTCATCGAATGGGTTCAGTCTTGGCTAGGCTCTACACTCGATCCATGCGAGCAGCTCCTGTTTCTCCCGCGATTCCACGCCAGGCGCAGAGATTTTCTGGCCGTGTACAAAGCTGCAGTTATGGATGATCCAAGTACGGCTGTCTCCAACGCGTACCGCCAATACGCGACGAACGTGTTGGGTGCGGAGTACCGGGAAGGCGAATACATCCTCACGACTCCGTCTGATGCCTTCTACACCTTCCACGAAGATCATCGCGATGCGTTGCAGAGATCAAAGTTCGAGTGGAGTCGGATGGAGGATAATCCAGCCACTGTACAGGTCAAGTTCGGTCCGGAGTACATGGGTGATACAATAACAAGCTTCAGCAGGGGATGCCGTCACATCCTTTCGGTAACTGCTCGCAAGACTGGGGAGGCTGTTCACGAACTGTTCTCCCGTGGCCCAACCGAAGCCGACAGCCTGGTGAAGGTTCCGAATGGAGAGATGGCGGAGAGACTGATGGAGTGCGGGTGCGATGGCTCACTCGAGGTTGTCGACATTCCTTGACTGTCTGATACGGCGTCCTGAACACGAGTTAGATTAGCTATTAGATCTGCAAGCGCGGCATTGATCTCTCATGACAGCGATGCCCGGACAAGTACACTTAATATCTCAGAAAAGCCCCGTCCGTACTCCACCATCTTAACTAATCGACGCTTCCCTCCGCAGAATTGCGCCCAGTTAGTTAGACCACCCTCATACACCCTCTTAGAAACGCCCAACGGGTTACGGTTTACGCTCCTCCGCCCGCCAGTAACAAACGCCTTGACACCCGAGGGTCCTTACACACCAGCAGCAGCCTGGACAGGCATTCGGTAACAAAGACGAAACGGAGAAGAAACCTCTGCACTACTCTCCTTGGAAGGAGGGATTTTACTTTATCTACAACTGGCAAGTAGGCACAGCTAGTTGGTTGCTGTGTGATTCCGTGCCGGTCTCGTTTATTCGGTGTCTTCCTCGGCCCTACCTCATTTGGGCGCATAATTGGAGGGAAGGGGTGAGTTTCTGCAGAGAAGCGGTGCACGATGTTGTTTTCTTGAAGACATAAAAGAGCTAAGACGCGTACATTTTACCGCCGTACAGCTTTGGAGTGTGGAGCTCAACGAAGAGGAGTTGGTTTGTCAACGGGCTAGACAACCCAGCGGTCCTGACGGGCTTGCTTCACTACAAATGTTGCTTTCGTACGAAGACGCACCGGAGAGGGTACACCCGTTAACACATGTTTCCCTTGTCTCCTGTTAGTCTTCTTCTATTTAGCGAGAGAACTAGCAACTACCGGCGATGGAGGTAGCCCCAAGCCCTGTAGGAGAGAGCCTGGGAAGGAGCTGGGCTCAATGGAACATTCGGAGTCTGTTATGTCATACAGTTGGAACCACTTCTATGGATCATGACTGATTTTGTTTGGTCTTTGAAAACATAGGGTCCTGAGAGGACAATTTGGTGGCTTTTAGTTTGCTGCCTGGATCCTGACCTACGTCCCGAACCTCTTGAGCAACCAGGCCGTAATAGCCTCCGAATGTTTCAGGACCCTGCCAGCATGCATTGCACCACGTGCAATCGTCGATTCAGTACCTAGCATATTGACTGTACCTACCAGGTGGAGGTAGTTGAGCAGCAAGGCGACATATTACCGGCATCTAGTAACAGCAAAACAACCGCAATAAGACCTGAGATTAGGTATCCTACCTACGGTATCAACTACTTCAACAGAAACTTGACCCTCATTTTAGACTTTGATATCATGTGACCAGGGGGACGTATTCAAGATATTTTCAGCGATGATAGACCATTCCAAGTTCAAGTTGGCGTCCAAGTGCGGCAATAAAACATCAAAACACAAGTGACGTTCCGTTTGTGTTGTGCTGTAGCAGCAATACCGAGCGTGCATTAGCGCTCCCACTCGGCATGGTTAAAAGTGTTGGATACGAGACGCCGAGAAACGGGCTGTTCGAAACGAGAGCAAGCGTGTCGGGCCAGGGCCGGAATGGGTGAGACACAGGCACAACGTGCCTTTTGAAATTTTCAGCTCTACGGGCATCGTGCCCCGCCATTTGGACCCCCGCGCAGCCCTTCCCAGGCAGTCTCTCGCGTGGCTTTCTGGCCCCGATTGGAGGGCGTTGTTTGAGTCTGGACGCGAGAGACACCAAACGGCATCACACTTGTTGATCGCCGCGGCTTCGGTGGAGCATCTGGACAACGCAGCTGTCGAGCGGATCAGTCGACAGCCAAACATCATGTCTCGCTTTCCCGGCCCGGCGATGCAGGCCTGGGACGGACGGGATGGCGTGGCAAGGCGACTCAAGGTTTCCCCTCAAGAAGGCGATTGGGGTGATGGGGAGGCGGGACTTAAGCCTGGCATTGCCCACCCCCTTTTCATGCGTGTTCTCCCTCTCGGGTTTTGCGATCGAGATTGTCTTGAATGGTTGCTGCGTCTTTGAGAGCGGGGGTGGCCATTCAGTGCCAATCGGGCTCCAAGGTTCCATGCCGTCGCGCATGATCAATTCAACGTTGTATTCCAATCAGCAGGCTCAACGCTGACGGCGCAATTGGCCATCGACACCAGCCGCGGGCGCGTGTAACGAACCGACTCAAATACTCCCTTTCCCACAGCATCGCCCTCCTGATCTCGAGAGTTGGTTGAAGAGGAAGAGGAAGAGGGAGAGAATTGGCCGAGCCGGGTTCACGGTCAGAATCCAAGAAACAAAGACCAAAGAGAAGCAAGCAGTGGGGTTCACTAAACTGTTGTTGGCCCAGGTCTCAAAAAAGCAGACTTGGCCCGCTGAGCTCGCCTGATGGATTGCTTTGCAACTTTTGTTCATCGCATCCCACCCATCAGCAACTCGAACTCGACGAAAAACTTGTTATCGAAGCGGGGCACGGCGAAACCATCCAGATACCGATCGGAGGATGATGGACGGCTGAGTTCTGCTCTCCGGCTTGACAATAACCTGCGGCCGACCGCATTGTGGCGTCTCCCGGAATCCGCGGGGGGAACTCTCGAAAGTTGCTACAGGCGTCATGGCGAGCAATACAAGCAGTCCCCCTCCGCCGCAAAAGTCCTCCCCTTGGCCATGGAGCGGCCGGAAAAGACGGAATAGCGAGAGCTCATTGACGTCGTTACGAGACTTCGTGACCGGGAGGAGGAACTCGCTTTCGGCAACCGATGTGACCCAGGCCAACGTTCTCCGGAAGAAGCCCCCGGAGCCCTCGGTTCCCAAAGCACGCTCAGGCGCCCTTCCAGAAGCCAAGAAGAAGGCTGATGAGAAGGCTGCTGCCGTTATTCCCGCCGTCGCCGGTCCTTCGGATGGCTCTCAAGAAAACAATAAGTCACGGTCGCGGTAAGTCTCTTTTTCATCACCATCTTCCATGTCCAATCGTCCTGTCGATTCCCCCCCCCCACCGGCTCAAGTTCACCCGTCGTCGTACCGCCATTTGTCGAGTTGGAGATGGCTGATGGGTGGGTGGAACGTTGACCTTTTCCACTGGGAACCAAGCCCCGCCCCCTGCCCGGGCCCTTGTGCTCAGGGATCCCATTGCTGCATTTGGCTCTGGAAATTCTCCATGCGGGAACCCCTTTTCCCCATGACAGGCTCCAAGATCAACAAGCAGATCGGGCCTGCTGGCAACGACATGCTTGTTAGCCGGCTGATATAATGCCATCGATGAGCGTGAAGAAGGGGTCTTCAAGGAAGACGGCCGTTTACCAAGCCCAGACCCCATAAAACCCCCCTCCACGACACTTGCCTAGCCAAGGTGGCAAGTCGGGCGAGTGCTTCATTTCCACCCTTCTGTTCGTGGCGCCATCTCCGTTCCATTCCCAGCAGCCCGTCCAAAGCGGTTAGGAGACACCCTTGGCCAACCGAACCTCCAAGCAAGCGCTCAGGCGCCACGGTGCATCGCGTTCCTGCATTGTGCGTGTAATATTTCCCCTTTGAGACGCAGCACATGCAAAAAACGGCTTGACTCGACACCGGAAAGCCTCCTAAGGCTGCAGGCCGGACTGGCTGGACCCAACCAGCAGCGGAGTCAAACGCCGAGGCTGGCAGAGAAGAGCAACCAGCGCGATCTTCTTGCAACGTTCATTAACAAAGTGTCTGCCGCCGCGACTTGCGGCTGAGATCTGCATGTCATTTTAAAAAGCCCGACTTGGCCCACCACCCCGTCGCCCCATCACCACGACAGCTTGGCTTCTCCTTTTTCTTTTTTTGTTGAAGACAAAGAGGGGGGAAACACACGCTCGTTAATAATACTAATCTGGGGGGTTAAATGATCCATTCTTTGCACACAGTCCTCCACCAGCCTTCTTCAACAAGGTCAAACACCGGCACACTTTTTCGGCTTCGGCAGTCCTCCGGTGGTACACGATCAACAACGACGATGACGAGTTGCTGAAACCGCCCCCAGCACGCCCGCGAAATCCTTCATCTGCCGGCGGCCCGTCCCCGGGAGGTTTCAAACCGACTGCTGCGCCTCCCACCCTCCGCCCGCCACGGTCCCGCTTCGACGGCCCACTGGCCATGTACCCCTTGGAGGAGCAGGAATTTGTGCTCCGGTCCCAGCGTGCGGGCGCTCGAATTTCCCAACCGGGACCCAGCAGCAGCAACAGCAGCGGGGCGGCGGCGGCGGCGGATCGGAGATGGGACACCCGCCCATGATCCACATGCCGACGGCCCACCCGGACGGTCCCGGCCCGCCGCCCCCGGGCGGATACAACACGCCGCGACGCCTGTCCAACGGCAGCACCAGCTCGGTCGCCAGCAGCGTCATCTCCGGCGGTGGCGTCGGCGGCGGTGGCCGCGACAGCTTCGACGGCCGCATGCGCGCCGCCTCCATCACCAGCAGCCAGACCAGCTTCGACTCGTACACGCCGCGGGGCTCCTCCGGCCCCGTGACCTGGCAGACGATGCAAGACGCCGCCGCCGCCGCCGCCGCCAACCAACAAAACTACCCCTGGCAGCGACCCGCACCCATCAAGCAGCGGCGCAAAGCCCAGCCGGGCGAGCTATTCGCGGCGTTGCCGGGGGAGGTGCTGGAGCTGATCCTGGCGGAGCTGCGCAAGCTGCACCTGGAGCCCGGGAGCACCAGCTGCGCGACGTGCTGGATGCGGGACTGTTGCTCCGTGGCCGTCAGCGCGCGCAAGTTTGTGAAATATGCCCGCGAGGCGCTGTATCAGCAGGTGCAGCTGGTCGGGCATGAGGGGCCGGCGATGAAGAAGAGGACCAAGACGGCGTATGGGGCGAGGCTGGTGTTGTTGAGGAGGACGCTGAGGGCGAATGCGCATATTGCGGTCATTGTGCGGTCGTTGAAGCCGCCGGCGAGACCGCTTTCGGTGGGCGCCGTTGCGTATAATGATTTGGTGGCGTCCGTGGTGATGGCGTGTCCGAATTTGGAGAGGCTGGTGGGTTATTATCCGACGTATGACCATTCCTTTCAGAGGTTGTTTCAGGCGTTGTCGACAAGGACGAAGTTGAAGGATATGAACTGGATCTTGGAGCCCTCGGTGCAGCAACGGCAGCAGAGGACGCGGTCGCCGGCGCAGAATGATCGATGGGGTCCGGTAGAGCTACAGCCGCAGGAGTCGCAGCTCTTCATGGCGTTTCACGCGAACTGGAAGCAACTAACGACACTTGTTGTTCACTGTCAGCCAGGGGCAGCATTGAGTCCGGCCAACCTGCTGGAATGTACGATTCGGTCACTACCATCGTTGCAGAACCTGTATCTCTCGCACCTACCACAGGCCACATTTAACGACACCCACCTCCTCGCCCTTCCTTCCCTCAAGACGCTATCTTTGAGTTACTGTACTGGCATCACCACAGCAGGCCTCTCATCGCTCGCCACACGCCGAACCAGCCCCTCGATCCAAACCCTCACTCTCCTTCACATGAACGTCGAGTCCCTTCCGGCCATCGCCCGCATCTTCTCCTATCTCACCGCCCTCCAAACCTTCACCATAGTCCAGACCTTCGCCCCCGAGATGTCGCCCGACGAGTTCATCATGCTCTTCCCCTACCTCGCCTCCCAATCCCTCCGCAAACTCCACTGGGACATCCCCTACCTCCCAGACACCAGCACGCCCGGCGACGTCATCCTCGCGCGCAGCATATCGGCTGGTGGCTTCCCAGCCCTCCGATCTCTCTGCACGCCCAACGACCCCGAGGGCCTCTTCCAGTCGCTCTGCATGCCGCGCGAGCGCGTCGACCACCCAGCCGACCGCTACAACAACTCGGCAACCGCCCCAACGGCCGGCAGTAACGTGCCCTGGAGCCACACGCGCAACAACTCCAGCTTCAGCTCGACCCGCACCGGCGGCAGCACCACCGCTCCCAACCCCCCTTTCGCCACCAAATCCAACAGACCCACCAGCCGCAGCGGCACGCCCAACAACGGCCGCGGCACACCCAACAACGGCCGCAACACACCCAATAGCCACAACAACGGCACCACCCCGGCCAGCCCGCTCTTCCCCCCGCCCGACGCGCTCACCGCCCTCATCCCGCGCGCCAACAGCAACCTGGTGCGGGCCCGCCTCGCCGCGCAAGCCCGCCTCGAAGTGGCGCGCCGCACACCCCGCTACGCGGTCCGCGTGATCGACGAGAAGGGGAGCGTGGTGGAGACAGTGGCGGTCGGTGCCTTTCTGGGCCAGGTGGAGTCACGGGTGCGGTATGTGCTGAGCGCGGATGTGGGGAAGGGCGCGACGGATGAGGGGGGTGGAGTGGTGGGCGTGGAGGATCTGATTGGGAGCGATGGGGGGGAGATGGTTGGGTTTGGCTAGGGATGGTGGAGATGGGGGGGAGGGTGGGGAGAAGAAGAGGAAATCGAGGAGGACTTGGGGTGGTGGTGGCGGTGGTGGTGGTGGAGGAGGGGGGGATGGGGAGAGTGATGTGGAGGGGGCAGTGGGGAGGGATAAGGCGAGGAGGGAGGGGTGTGTGGGTAGGTGGAATACGTTTGCTGGAGTGGTGGTGGACAAAAAGGATAAAGAGCGTTGGGGACATCAGGAAAGGGGGAGGTGGAGGGGGCTGGTGCTCACGTAGGGTACATGTGTAGCTGGGAGGGAGGATATGATGTTATGACCTTGGATAACTATAGTGGGCGACGGTGTATTGTAATATTGTAATTACTTGGATAGTACATGTATCTTAATGACGACGGCATGAACCTCACATCTTATTATGACTTTGACAGGCAACTTGAAGGTAAGGTAGTTGGACCAGCTCTCCTGAATTCGAGATTGAGGGTTAGGGTCAATCGAGGCAATCCTCGGCCGCCGGCTTTATCGGGGAATTCGCGGTGGAGACGGACCGAGATCGACGTCATTTTCTTTGCTTGCCTCTTTTGCACTTTATTTTATTTTCTGCAACACCTTCAATGAGCATTGGTTGCGCCGTCTGAACATTACAACCACGTGGTAACCATACATCGCATCTTACTGGCACCGAGCAGCACAACAGTCCCAGAACTGCCTGAGTGCTGCTATTTACAACACCACCAAATTCCTACACAAAATGAGAGCAACTCTCTTCTCCGGCTCTGGCGGCCGAGCTGCCACTTACCTTTGCGCCGCTTGTCGTCGGGAGGCAAGAGCCACGCTATCAACCTGGAGCGTTATAGCACCGAGAGCTGCGCAACGAACCCTCCAAACCGCGGCGATACCACCCCTCCAAAGAACAACCACCCAGCGCTGGCCCACCCCCACACAAACTCGCTACACCTCAACCTCCACCTCAGCCTCTCCGAAGCCAGCAGAAACCCCCTCCTCACCTCCCACCTCATCCACCATCCCAACATACTACGCCCTCTTCCCCGAAACCCTCCCCGACGGCCCCCACCCACCGGCAAATTCCCCATCGACCTCCGCGCCCTGCGCAACGAATTCCTCCGCCTGCAAGCCGCCTCCCACCCCGACTTCCACCACTCCGCCTCCCACACCTCCTCCTCCTCCTCCTCCACCTCTTCCCAAACCCCCACCCAGGGCAACAACAACAACAACAACAACAACACCAAACACAACACCAAATCCGCCGCCCGCCTCCACGCCGAAGCGACCTCCTCCCAAATCAACGCCGCCTACAAAACCCTCTCCTCCCCTTTGCTCCGCGCCCAATACCTGCTCCGCGAGCAGTACGGCGTGGACTTGGAGGGCGACGAGGCCGGATCCCAAGCGGCGCCCGACGCCGAGCTGCTGATGACGGTGCTGGAGGCGCGCGAGGTGATTGAGGAGGCGGACTGCGAGGCCGATTTGGAAGAGGTGCGGGTGGTGAATGAGGGGCGGATTGACGAGTGTGAGCGGCGGCTGGGCGAGGCGTTGGAGCGCGGGGATGTGGAAGGGGCGAAGGAGGAGGCGGTGAGGCTGAGGTATTGGATTAATATTAGGGAGGGGGTCAGGGGGTGGGAGAGGGGGAAGCCGGTGGTTTTGCAGCATTGAGGAGGGGGGTTTGGGAGGGGTTTGAGTCTGGTGGGAGTTTGGATGTGTGTTGGGTTAGATTAGAGGGGAGGACTGGTGGTTTGGACGTTGTCTTTTGTTTTGCTGGGTCGATATCCGGGATGGCTGGCAATGTGCTAGCGGATTTGAAAGGAAATACCCAACTCTAACAGTGTATTTATTCGGCCGTGTTAGTCCAGCTCGTTGGCACTCAGGTGAAACCAAGGAGATGTATTGTTGAACACACGTCAGGAAGATAGAGTATGGGAGGAATGGAAGATGGAAAAAGAGACGAAGCATGGCGCCAGGATAGTTGCCCGCTTTTGTGGCTCGCTCACGGTATCGTACGATTCTTGCGTTGGCGAGTCTGGCCCCGCAGGATTCTCACAACCACATGCCCAGGGTCACTGTTAGTTAGTTCTAAGTCTCTGGTAAATCTCAGCTCATGTTTCAATTTCACTGTTTAAAGATTGTAGTTTCAGTCCCTTACGTTGCAAGTTCCCTTTCCCCGGTTCAGGTAAGGACGCGTAGGTGTAAGCAGTGCATGTTCAACACCACCTCAAGCCATCAATGTGATGAAAGGTTAGGGCCAAAGATAGGTAGTCAGAGTAAGGATGGAAGAGGCCCGAGGTAGGTTGTCTGACAACCACTTCCTCTCCCACTTCCAACCTTTCTTCGCCTGTAACCAAACCACCGCACCACCATCACACCACCATAACTTGCGCGGCGTTGCCCATAATTCTTTTTACCAGCAATCATCATGGTTCTCACACGATCTGAAGCTGGCAGTGGTGGCGGCGGCGATCGCCGCCCAAAACAAAAACAACAATTCCTGGAAGAATGGCGCCGGTAAAGGACGCATGGCCGGTGTCAAGCCCACGCCGGCAACGAGGTAAACCCGTGGTCAAAAAATTCCTTTACTTTCTTGAAATTACACCCAAACCCCCCCCAACTCGGGTTCATCACTCGATGAAATCCACCACCAACATTTTTTTTTAATAACAAAAAGAAAATAGAAAAAGGTATAGTTTTATGCTAAATCACTAGTCAAGATACAGTTGCTCATTTTGCCAGATATGGTGGGTAGCTACATTAGCTTCGAGTTGTGCTCAAGTGCTTCTCATACAATTCCCCATACAAAGTTGGAGAAAAAAGGTAAAGCAACTTTTTGACCCTGATTGCAAGTTTCTCACTCTACTCTGCTTGGTATCTGTTTGAATCAATGATCAATACCATTGACTATTGTATAGAGAGATGGCGAGGAGCCCATGCCTCGTGAAGTCGAGGCGGGCAGTCAGGACACCCCCCGATTGGCAGCCTGGGAGTTTCGGACGTCGAGGTTGTCACCCTCTGGGGAGGAAAAGCCGAACTCCAATCGAAAGAAAGTTCGTGTAAAATAAATAAATGAGAAAAGAAACAAACAGGAAGAAATGGAGGAGAGAGATAATGAAAATAGAAACGGGGTAATAGTGATGTTAATCGGGTAGAGAAGACCTCTTTTAGACTTTCCGAACTGTTGTTTCGTCTCTTCAACTCAGGCTTTGACATACCCTTGGAGTCCAGCTCTTTTTTGCCCATCCATGGGGTCGGGTGGTTGTCAGTGTGAGCCCTGTGGCCCGTTCCCTTCAGTCGATCAACGGTCTTGGCGAGCTAGGCTTCTCCACAACCCCGCCATACCCCACCGACCGGGACGGCTCCAACACCAGAACGAACCCCCCATCTCCAACTCAGCCTTACACAGTACAGAGCTCTGTAGGCCTACCAAACACGCCATCCCGCGTTTCTCGTCACCCACTATTAACAAACCATCCTCGAGCAACACGAAAGCTTAGCTCTTGAATCCAAGCGGTGACACGCTTCTGGCCGCCACAAGATCGTGATGGCGTCGCCCCAGGTAGCGGCAGCTCTGGAGGAAGCGGCCAAGTCCTCAAACCATACAGACTACCTCAACATCCTCGCAAACATCAAGTCCAGTCCCAACCCAGACACCGTGGCCGCCGACCTAACAGCCTTGATCGATGGCATCCTCGCCGGCAACCTCGGCGTCGTCCACACGCGCACCCTCGTGGCCAACTTCATCACCGCCCTCCGCGACCTCAACAACCACGACCTCTGGATCCAGGTCGGCCAGCATGCCGTGCGCGCCATCCCCGACACAGCCCTCTCGTCCTCCCTAATCGAGCAGTCGGCCGCGCTCCGCGAGCTCGTGGCCACCACGCACGAGGCCAACGAAGACTTCCTCGACGCGGCCAAGATGCTCGCCGACATCCCGCTCGACAGCTCCCAGCGCCGCGTGGGGGACGCCGAAAAAGCCGCCATCTGGGTGCGCATCGTGCGCAACTACCTCGAGGTGGACGACAGCACGACGGCGGAGCGGTACCTGAACAAGCTCAAGAACGTCATGCACGACGTGGCCGACCCGGAGCTGAACCTGCACTTCCGGCTGTCGGCGGCGCGCATCCAGGACTCGAACCGCCAGTTCCTGCAGGCCGCCAAGAGCTACCACGACATCAGCTTCTCGCCGGCCATCGCCGAGGACGAGCGCCTGCACACCCTGGCCATGGCCATCAAGTGCGCCATCCTGGCCCCCGCGGGCCCGTTGCGGGGCCGTGCCCTGGCGCAGTTGTACAAGGATGATCGGTCGGCGGGGCTGGAGGAGCACGGGATTCTGGAGAAGATGTTCTTTGATCGGCTGCTGAGCACGGCCGAGGTGGACAAGTTCGCCCAGGACCTTGCCCCGCACCAGCTGGCCAAGACGTCGGACGGGTCGACCGTGCTGGCCAAGGCGGCGGTGGTGGAGCATAACTTGTTAAGCGCGAGCAGGCTGTACAGCAATATCGGGTTTGACGAGCTGGGCTTGTTGCTGGGGCTGGATGGGAAGAAGGCGGAGGATACGACGGCCAAGATGATCGAGCAGGGGCGGCTGGTGGGATCGATCGACCAGATCGACAGGATTATATGGTTCGAGGGCGGCGACGCGTCAGGGGAGAAGGGCAGCGGCCGGGCAGAGATACCAGTGGGCAAGGAGATGCGGCGGTGGGATGCCAACGTGCAGGCGCTGGCCGAGGATGTGGAGCGGCTGACGGACGCGCTGCAGGCTGAGTTTCCGGAGTTTGTGGCCGCTCAGATCGCAGTATAAATGGTAATGGCCGTGGGGTGAGAGTAAAGTTATCTCGGCGGGAGTGGATAGATCCCGAATCATTCCACTGTTAAACCACTGTCGGCCTAACCAGCCGGAGAAATAGACATAATCACGACTAACGAATAAAGCCAACAACGCCGGTAGCCCTTGATCCCTTCCGTTTCCGCCTCTTGCGTAGTATCCTAGGTATCCCCGAACGCCAGAACCAAAACACCAACCCGGCTTAGCACCAACCCTGTATCCCAACCACGCCATAAATCATTACACCCAAACCCGTCTGTTTATTCCAGATCCACCCTGCGCACCACCACATAACCCCGGTCGAGCGCGGTCGGATCGCCCACCTCCTCCTCGAACTTCTTCTCGTCGTCCTTGAACACCCGCCTCCGCTTCTGCGGCCGCTGCGGGCTGTTGGCCTTCTCCTTGGCCAGCAGGCTGACCAGGCAGATGCCGACCTTGTTGCCGATCATGTCGTACCCGTCGGGCGTGAAGTGGATGTGGTCGTCCCAGTACTTTTTGCGGTCGGATTCGGACATGGCAAAGTAGGGGATGGCGGCGTGGAGATCGTAGACGTAGCTATTGTTGGGGGCGAGCGTTGGTTAGTGGATTGTTTTGGGAGGGGGGGTTGACGAAGAGGTGGGGGGGGGGAGCGTGTGGGTGTAGACTCACAAGTGCTCGTGCTGATAACCCTTAATGAGGTCATTCAGTGTGTTGCGTTTGGCGTCGATGCGCTGCCTTATCTTTGGTCCCGCGATGCCGGCCTCGGGAACGGTAAGGGCGAGGACCTTGCACTTGTGAGAGAGTGGGACCTCCCAGACTTCCTTGAGGGATTCGAAGATTTCCTCCGGTGGGAAGCCCATGCCGATGTCACTGTTGTGGTTGGGTTAGTGGTGTCTTTCGGTTCGTGCAACGAGGGACGGGACCTACTTTGTCCCTCCCAACACAATCGCCCAGTCGTATGGTTTCCCATCACTTTCTTCGCCGTCCTTCTTCTTCGGCTTCGGCGCGACTGGTGCACACACAATATTAGCAAATCCGAACCACCACAATACCGATCCAAGCGTATTCCAGATGGCCACCCACATTGCGCATTCATCCGCGTCTGAAAGCCGTGCTTGACCGTCGACCCGGACATCCCATCCTCGGCCGTGACAACTTTGAGGTCGGGATACGCCATCGACACCATGTGTTCCAACATCTCACTGTACGGGTGGTGGATCGTGCCCCAGGCCGAATAGCCCGCTGTGAGCGAGTCGCCAAAGCAGAGGATTCGGAGTTTCGGGCGGGACGTCATCTTAGCGAGTAGCGTGCCCATGCGCCGAGCGGAGGTCGTGGAGCGGGGGGTTGTCGGCGAGCAGAGGAATGCTCTCCTGGTTGGTGGAGGATCGGGAAAGGCGAACGGCGCCCCGGAGGAGAGATGGGATTTTGATCAATGGAAGAGGTGCCTAACATGGGATGTTTGTGTTGGGAAGAGTCACGGGTGAGGATGGTCTTCAAGTGCACGGGGCTGAGGCAGCTGGCTGGCGGGGGTGGGGCGTCATGTCAGCCCGGGCTGGGTCCCCATTCACTGCTGGTGTGGGGTGTCTCGGCGATGTCAGGTTGGTTGCATGTGCAGGAAGCAACCTCCGGGACGTCATTTGGGGTCAGAAGAGATGAGATGATGACGGGAGAAGTGTCCGTTTCCTGGCCAAAATTGATTATTGTTTACATTCAAAGATACAAACCGCCACTGTCGGACAAGCACCGCCCAGGTCAAACAGCCTGCCGTGCTATGTGAACTAGCTTGAAGATTTCGTAGATGCGAGGATACTCTAGCAGCTCAGCTCGAGCTCTTCTAGGGGAGGTACGTACATATACACGACGGTATGAAGGAGTTGGCTGCCTGGCACGCGAAACTCCAAAGAGCAGCAGACGGGCTCCATCCTACCTAGAACGGTTCAGAAGAAAACGAGGTTGAGGCATCTTGAAAACCCACAGCGCTTTGAGCTGGTTATCGCTGGATTATCTCGACCCAAACCCAGGTACCCCCGTCGCCAAGGTTCGGTCGGATGAGAGTGCAGCGAAGAAGCGAAGTGCCGTGCTCGGCGGCCGATTTTCCCTCCAATCCGCCGTAACGGAACGGCCACCGCTTCCTGGACCCGGCCGCAACCGCCGCTCCACAGCGCAGACCAAGCCTAAAGGAAACGGTTTCAGGGGAGCTTCGCCCAATCATCAAGCCCCCAATGGAATTGGTGACAGTGGGCAATTGACGACGCCGGCTCCGACTCCGCAGGCCGTTCCGGCGCAGCGATATAATGCCTTAGACACCCCCCGAACCCACGATCCGCGTTGCGCTTTGTTATTGCTTGTTTGGATAGAATTGGATGTCGCTTGTTGAGGCATTGTAATTGTGAAAATGGCAAGGGTTTTTAGCGCAGAGGAAGGCAAGCACCCACAAACCCACTGCCAACATCAACGGATTGCACACACACCGACACAAACTTACTAACACTGCTTTTCCCGCTTGTTTAGTCGCAAAACACACCTCCCCAGACAGCTGCTGGGTTGTCCTCCACGGCAATGTCTACGACGTGACCGACTTCCTCCCCGAGCACCCCGGCGGGTCCCGTATCATCCTACAGCTCGCCGGCCGCGATGCCACGGCCGAGTACGACCCGATCCACCCGCCGGGCACGCTCGAGGAGAACCTCAAACCGGAAGCCAAACTCGGAGTGGTAGACGCGGACAACCTCAAGAAACTACAACGCCAAGCCGCGCAGGGCAGGCCTCAAGAAGACGAGCAGCCAAAGGCCCCGCCGCCGCCCCTCGACACCCTCCTCAACCTCGACGAGATCGAAGCCGCCGCCACCGCGCAAATCTCCAAAAAATGCTGGGCCTACTACTACTCCGCCTCGGACGACCTCCACTCCAAAACGCTCAACAACCTCGCCTACCGCTCCATCCTCCTGCGCCCGCGCGTCTTCGTCGACGTCACCCGCGCCGACACCTCCACCAGCCTGCTCGGCCACCGCGTCGCCACGCCGCTCTACGTCTCGCCCGCGGCCATGGCTCGCCTCGCCCACCCAGACGGCGAAGCCGGCATCGCGCGGGGCATTGCCCGCTTCGGCGCCATGCAGCTGGTCTCGCACAACGCGTCCATGTCGCCCGAGCAGATCGTGGCCGACGCGCCGCCGGGCCAGCTGTTCGGCTGGCAGCTGTACGTGCAGACCAACCGCGCCAAGAGCGAGGCCATGCTGGCGCGCATCGCGCGCATGCCCGACCGCTACAAGTGTGTGGTGCTGACGCTGGACGCGCCGGTGCCGAGCAAGCGCGAGCATGACGAGCGCGCGGCGACCGAGGCGCGGTTGCTGATCGAGTCGGCCAAGCCGCCTTCTTCTACTACTACGACGGAAGGGGGCCAGGAGAAGCCGGATGCGAATGCCGGGGTGGGGAAGAAGTTGTTCTTTGGCACGGCGGCCGACTTGACGTGGGAGACGACGCTGCCGTGGCTGGCGAAGCATACGACGCTGCCGATTGTGCTGAAGGGCATCCAGACGCATGAGGATGCCTTCCTGGCGGCGCGGTACGCGCGGAAACATCCCGGGACGGTCAAGGCGATTATTCTGTCGAACCACGGCGGCCGCTCGCTGGATACCTCGCCGCCGGCGGTGCATACGCTGCTGGAGATTAGGAAGTACTGTCCGGAGGTGTTTGACGCGATCGAGGTTTGGGTGGATGGAGGTGTCAGGCGCGCGGGACCGACATCGTCAAGGCGCTGTGCTTGGGCGCGAAGGCGGTGGGTGTCGGGAGAGCGGCGCTTTGGGGGCTCGGCGCCGGCGGCTGGAAGGGTGTTGATCGCACGTTTGAGAGTGAGTTCCTTTCTGCTACCCTCCTACCGCTGACCTTACCCCTTTACAATTGCTAACATTTTCGCCTGTCTAGTTCTACAAGGTGAGATCGAGACATGTATGAAGATGATAGGTGCCAAGGACCTCTCGGAGCTCGGGCCTCGGTTTGTAAGTGTTCATCCCATCTCGCTAGCCTACTCTTCCCGAAGCTGACGACTCAAACACAGATCAACACCCGTGCGGTGGAGCGAGATATCTTCGACGGCGATGCTGGCTTGGACCGGACAGGGCTCTGGACATCCTCCCGCGCCAAGCTCTGATCATGTCTGACTGTGCCTGCCAAGATTGCGGGGAAGGGCGATCTTTTTTTGTTTCGAGATCTTTCCCAAGCCTCGGCGGCGCCGTCTTTGACATGTGGACGTGGTGGGCCGGTCTTTGCGGGGGAGCTGGGGCCCCAGTCGACCTCGCTTTCGTTCCAAGATGGAGACGTTTGGCCGTTTCTTGGATATGTATGCATATGCATATGGTGATTGCGGGGAGCGGGGAATATTGAAGGGTTGTTTTGGGCAGGAGATGCTCAAGTTATCCTGCGGATTTGTGCCACCATCGTGTGGCGATGTTTACAAAATAGGTTGTCGCGGACATGTGATATGTCTTCCCGACACAATAATGGCACCGTCTCGCGAAAACAACGAGATACACATTACCATCGTAGGAACACCCGGCTTGTCAGCTCTGGACGCAGTAGGGCTGGTTTCGGGACTCGACCGTTTAAGTTCTGACACAAGGACCAATGACCATGTGAAAGGCGCAGCAAACCCGATCTGGGGTGTCACAGTGGGTGGGTGTGAGGCCTTGCATCTGCAGGCATGTGGCGAGGTGTTCTTGGTCGTTCTAGACGGCCTCTGTTAGCGTGCGGTGTCAGTGCCGCCAGACTGAGAACGAGACAATCTTGTCCTGTCCGTGGCTCAAGATGACCCGGCCTCGGTGTAATGTTACTCATGTTGATGAATACCAAACACCAAGCGACACGAGTACGTGGAGCGTCGGCACTGTTTGAGTGCAACGGTTGCAGTAATACCGACACTCACCCCTGAAACGGGATGTTGACAATGGGAGACGACATTTTGATGCTCGGGTTGATTCGTGGGTCGCATCCCGCTGCAGTCGCCCCTTGTTAGAGAAAACCTAGTGAAGAGCGTTCGCTTCGTTGCAGAACGCTCTCGAAACACCAGCCTTTGGCCGCCGATTGGTTCCTCGGCTTTAATTTAGGGTTGTCGCCGTGTCCAGTCAAGACGGTGGAGTGGATGGGCCGTTTGTGTGTGGTGAAGGGGACAGCTGCTGAAACCAGCAAACGACTGTCTTTGCGCTTGTGGCTTCCTCATCAGCTCCCGTAGTCGACCATTCAGCAGCAAGAGGATGATTTGCGCGATGATCTGGCGCTTTTGAAGTTGATTGTATGTACAATACCTCGCTGTTCCTGGGTTCCCTTGCCGTCCTGACTCGGTTGACACGGTTGATGCATGAAACCCCAGATCCAACTCGGCTCAAATTTCCGAAAGGCTCCATCTGCCCTCAACAACACTGCCCACACACGAATCATATCATGTCGTGAGCTTTTTTTTGGAGGTTGAGTGGAGTAGAGTGTTAATCTGTTGGATGACGAGCTTTTCCAACCAAAAGAATTGGTCAATAAATGGCGGGCCATTTCCGCCATTGC
The DNA here is from genome assembly GCA_039881045.1 of Chaetomium olivaceum. Taxonomy (NCBI): domain Eukaryota; kingdom Fungi; phylum Ascomycota; class Sordariomycetes; order Sordariales; family Chaetomiaceae; genus Chaetomium; species Chaetomium olivaceum. Next base: position 584,957 of record JAYWVB010000017.1, read on the forward strand.
GACCGTGGATATTGTTTCGAGTCGTCCGAACTCTGGTCGACAGGAACGGCCCGTTTTCCAGGTTGGGTCGCTGTTGGTCGCGTCGGCATTTGCACATGCAAAAAATGAATCGTTCCTCGGGGTCGGGTCCCATCTGACGAAATACGTAGCTGAATGATAACTGGATGAGCCTTGTCTTGGCCTGCAGCCGGCACCCCTCAGGATCTCAAGTCTCCAATAATGCCAATCCTGACGTCGGGTTTTGGGCGCTGCAAGACGAGAAATTTTCATATGCTCCATTTCGACCCTGAAAGATGCCGAGGAGCTGGCCTAAGCCGACAGGGGTGGGAGCGAAATCCCTGGAGCATCCCCCGGCACACAGCGGGGCGCCGCTGCAGCACGACATGATTTCCTTCGCGCGGTCTTCTTCGGGAAGTCACCCCGGCATGCCGGCAACACAGCGACGGTTGCGTTTCTGGTCTTCAATTTCGATTACACGGGTCTGCTAACTCGAAGTGTTGACGAGACCGTCCGTAACATCGATTTGTCGTTAAAGATAGGTACGTTATACTAGTTACCAACGTTACTAGTAGCGGCTACCGTAGACGCCGTGGCGCCGCCTGCGCAACACCTATTCCGACCACGACTTGCAGATCGAGGCACCGCAGACAAAGCATCGCAGACCGAAAACCGGTTTGGGCATGTTCGACTCGTGTTCCCATGGCCCAAGGCGGGAACTTCTGACGCCAGCAAGCGGACATGCAACTAGTCTATATCCGGCATTGCGCACGATGGTCAGCATGTGCTCTGGAGGGTTCCCCGCGGCTTCGACAGACATCATCCCCACCCCCGAGCGCCAATGTCAAAGACGAGGATTATTCTCTCGGCGTCTGGGGAGCTGTGGGAGTGTCAATCCCATGCGGAGTTTTCCCCGCAATATCGCTTGGGCCAGGCCCATCCCCGATGAAGCCAAGAAGTTCCCCGAGGCCGCCAAGTTTTCTCTGGGCTGATGGCTTGTGATCGTTCACAACCACGACAGGCATGGTACTCACGACAGTGTCTTCGATATCCAGAGAAGGGGGAGAGACAACAGTTTGGCGACTGTAACGTTGGGCATGGTATGTAATCTGTACAGATTACATACTACAGCTGCAAGTGGACTCGACAATTTCCGGCCTATTTTGGAAGATATCCCCGGTAGGGTTAGGGTTTATTCAACGCTTGCTGCTCCCGTCCCCCTGACGGAGATGCAGTTCGGACGACCTACTCGATAGGGGTAAGCGGCCGGCGATGTGAGGCCCGCATTGGGAGCCAATAGCTGGGGTAAGTGGGTTTCCGCCCTCGTGCGCGACTGCTCGTTTGTTCGACAATTCGGTGGTGGCAACAAGGTTGCTCCTTACTTTCATCTCTCACGCGGAACCGATGATCGAGCCCCCATGCATCCATCGTCCGGCCTGCCGGCCTTCCCACCTTCCATGGAACCCCCTGTTGCCAACTGGTTCGGGGTCGCCCAGGGAGGGAGCTCCCACCAACCACTAGTTCGTCCCTAGAAATTCCATCTCTTCTTATAAGTGCGCGACCCTGTCCTGCTCGTGCCGACCTTTGCTTCTATCTCATGCCGATCCTCTCCCTCGCCCGTCTCTTCGACGACACTTCCTTTGTTCGGTCCTTACTCCTCGAGTGAGAGAACCGGTATCACAACACACTACCCAGCTTTAATCCGAGCACCGTCACGATGAGCGACGTCGATAAGGCCGGCGTTTCCCAGGCGGAGAATGTCTCGGGCAAGCCCCGGAGGCGCGGATGCTTGGGTCACTGTGCCAAGTTTTGGTGGGCGTATTTGATTGCCCTGGTGGTTATTGTTGTCGTTGTTGTGCCTGTAATGTAAGTGGCCAACCTCATGTCATTACGGTACCGGCCATGTGCCATATTCTAACCACGCCGTTAGCCTCTTGGTTGCCGTTCCCAAGATCGCCCAGCAGAAGCTAGATGATGCCGAGCTCATCCTTGATAGCCTCGTCGTGACCAACACGCAGAGTCAGAACCTGACCATGACACTCAGCAGCACCATCAAGACTGATGGTTCCGTCCACGCCGACATCGACTCCTTTGAAGGCGTACTGTACCTGGAGGATCACGAGCCCCACACCCCATTCGCCAAGATCAGGTTCCCCCAGACGACCGCCGACGCTCTCCAGACGGTCAAGGTCACCCAATTCCTCCCTATCCACGATGTCGAGGCTTTGACCATCTTCAACACTTGGCTGCTTGCCAACCAGACCCTGCGTGTGACCGTCCTGGGCGACACTCACGTTCGCGTCAGGGGCATCGCGCGATCTTATCCCGTCACCTTCAAGAACCATTTCTACTCCTGGTATGCAGCACTTGTCGATGGGCGTTTTGTGGTTGAGCCATGTACTAATATATACCTGCCCAGGTCTTCGCCTGCTGGAGGGCACCGTGGTCAACCCGAACTGGATTGGCACGGAGGCGGATGACAATGGCAACAATATGAGGGCCACCACCATCATCCCCAACCACTCAGTTGTCTCTTTCGAACTGGTAAGCCCCTTCAAGCAAGGATTTTATCGCACTCCCAGCCAGCTACTAACACCGCCCAGGGCAACACCACCTTCCACAACTACCTCCTCGGTAAGGAGGTCGGCACGGTGTACATCGACAACCTCACGCTCCGCCCCGGCATGAACGAGTACCCGATGCGCGCCACCGTCGATAGCTTCGCCGTCCTCGATGCGCTCGGCAAGAAGCCGTACTGCGAGGAGAAGGGCGTGCTCCCGTTCCAGATCCGCGGCAAGACGGTCGTTAATCACGGCCAGGCTCTGCCCTACTTCGCCGACGCCCTCGCCGCCCACAACCAGACCATCGACATCCCTATTGGGGCTGCGATCAACAAGTCCCTGGGCATCGTCGTCCCGTGCGGCGGTCTTGGCGGTGGTGGTGAGAAGCGGTCGAGCCTTCTGTTCTAAACGAGCCTGCCTTCTGGGGGCTGTTTGTTTATTCTGATCTTAATATTTGGGGGGTTCTGCGTGCGCCATTGGCGGGATATATTATTCTACTATGATGATGATGGGAGATACCATGAGCTAAAGGGTCTATGTTATGGAAAGCAAGCATATGGCGCGAGTTTCTGCGTCCCGGCTGCCTGGGGCAGTGGGCGACGAGTTGTTCGGGGCTGCCAGGGACGAGAAGGCAGGCAGTATTGTGTATAGTATTATGCACGCAGGGGACACGGCAGCACACCGGGTTCCAGCTAGCTAGGCTATGCCATGCCGGAGATCTTAAGACTGCCGGACCGCTGTCTGTGCGTGAGATTTGAAGTGCCGGCTTGGCGAGGCTATGAAACGCCAAGCTGAGATGCGGGCGATGGTGAAAGACATGAAACAAGACGTTTCGGATGACGGTCCGAGAAGCCAAGTAGTGAGTTTAATGAAGCAAATGGTTGTTATACAGGAAAATGTGTACATGGTGAAATGAAAAATAATGTGTAAATAGGACCTTAGCGGGTTCTCCGTCGTCGGGTATCACACAAGAGTACCGCGGTGTATATAGTACATACATACATAACCTCCCATCCCAGTATGCCTCTCACCTTTTGTCGTGATATCTGCACCCAGTACTTCATATTGACGCTTATCACGTATCCCACCTCCCCTTCTTCCTCCCCGATGACCCACCAACCCCCGGTGTCCCAGACCTACTCCCTGTGGCTGACCCAGTGCCCGAACCTCCCAGAGCAGCAGCAGCACACCACCACCACCACCAGCTGAAGCAGCAACAAACTCCACCGCCTCCCCGCGCCCCCTCTCCCTCTCCTTCGTCCCCCTCTCCTGCGCCTTCCTCAACGGACCCCGGTACGCCCACGCAGGGAAACACGTCGGATCCCAGACCTCGGCGCTCAGCACCGTCGCGTACTGCTCCACGCCCTCCCAACCACCTCCCCATCCGCATCCGCACTCCCACCACCATCCTCAGCACCGCCGCCACCACCACCGGCGGCAGCACCACCACCAAACTCCGTCCCCACCCCGACAAACCCCATCAACTTATCCGCCACCGCCGGGTTCGCCATCCCCGCCGACTGCGCAAGTCGCTCGTTGAAGTGCACGCCCCGCGTGCGCTTGAGGCGCAAGAAATTATCAAACTTGGCCGTGAGCGCGTCCAGGCCGGGGGGCAGGGACCCGGGGGGTGAGGGGGGGATGTCCATGTTGGGCACGGCGGGGAGGGTCAGGTTGTGCAGGAGGGTGCGGGTGCGGGTGTAAGGGGATGGGGGCCGTTGAGAGGGGTTGTCTGAGGAGGAGGAGTCATGGGGGGTGGGGTCGGTGAGGAGGTCGAGGTCGATTTCTTCTTGTTCTTCTTCTGCTGCTTCTTGGGGTTCATCGCCTTTTGTTGTGGTTTGGGGTGGTGGGCGGGAGGGGCCCAGGGTTGGGCCTAGTACTGGACCGAGGGCTGGGCCTGGGGTTGGAGCTGAGGCTGGTGGTGGAGGGGGCGTAGATGTGGATGAGCTGGCGGTTGTGGTAAGCTTTGTTGCTGTGAGGCGGTCAGTCAGACTGGTAGGTGGTGATGGCGGGATAGTGACATACTGGGTGCTGTTTGAGAGTTTAAAACTGGCGGCTTGACTGCTGGTTTCGGAGGCGGCTGGGTGAGATGTTAGCATGTTGGATGACTAGGTAGTAGTGCTGTTTATGAGTGTTTGAGTTCTTACTACATCAACCGGCGTTTGGACCTCCTCATCCTCGTCGCTACTGTCATACTGAACTAAACCCATTGCATGAGTGGGTTTATAAAATGCTCAGAAATAAACGTGCCCCGGCTTGATGTGTGGTAATTGATGGAAAAGACGAATTGTTTTCTTTTGAGTTGATGAAGAAGGGTATCACGTGGGAAGCTTGGCGTGGAGCCTGTTTGACGTGGTGTGCAGCCTGGCTTCTCCCATGCCTCAGGCAGCGGGAACAGCCTTGGCACTCAGCCGTCAGCCAGGCGGGAAGGCAGCACTGGGACGCGAAGCTACAGGACCGGGAGCTCCAGCCTCACCCCAACTGCACTGCAAGCTTCCCTCCAACACGCCCAACCCAACCATCACCAACGACGAAACGACAAGCCACACGACAAATTCATAGATTTGATCGTGGGATTAACTGCGTCGACCTCAGAATTTACACTACCCGTCGAATTTACCAGTCACCCCCGCAGCCATGGACCACCGCCCGCAAGCTTGGGGTCGTGTACGTCCCCTCCTCATGATTGCCCCCCCCCGCCTACGACCACTACACCCATGCTAACCCAACACAGCCCAGAGACGACGTCTACGGCGCCTACGATGCCTCCTACCTCCACACCGACGGTCCCAAGACGGCGACACAATCGCCCATTGTCACCGGCACTTCAGTCATCGCCATCAAGTACAAGGACGGCGTCGTCATGGCGGCCGATAACCTAGGTACGATCTCCCCACCCCTCCCCCTTCCAACCCAAACCACCACCCACCCAACCCACCGCAACCCAACACTAACCCCTCCTCCCCCCCCCCCAAACAGCCTCCTACGGCTCGCTAGCGCGCTTCACCGACGTCAAGCGGCTGCGCACCTTCCTATCGACCTCGGTCGTCGGCTTCGGCGGCGACGCGTCTCCGACATGCAGTTCCTCGACCGGCACCTGAACGAGCTGGCCATCGACGAGGCCTACGAGCACGACATCGTCAGCACGGGCGCCGACGCGGACCGGCCCGCGGGGTCGGCCCCCGGCCAGCTCAACGCGGCCAACCTGCACAAGTACCTGGCCAAGCTGATGTACCGGCGGCGCAGCGACTTCGACCCGCTGTGGAACCAGGTGCTGGTGGCCGGGTTCGACGCCGGGTCCAAGCCCTTCCTGGCGTCGGTCGACCTGCGCGGCACGACCTTCACGTCCCCCTCGCTGGCGACCGGGTTCGGGGCGATGCTGGCGCAGCCCATTATGCGGCGGTTCGCGGCGACCGAGGAGGACGCGGCGCGGCTGACGCGCGAGGAGGCGGTCAACGTGGTCAAGGAGTGCATGAAGGTGCTCTTCTACCGCGACGCCCGCTCGCTGGACCGCTACAGCATTGCTGTGGTGACCAAGGATGGAGTTGAGTTGAGCGAGGACGAGCAGCTGGAGAAGCAGAGCTGGGCGTTTGCGGAGCGGATTCGTGGGTACGGCACGCAGGTTGTGTAGAGATAGACTGGGTTGGGTGGGATAGGCAGAGGGTAGCATGAAATTCACGAGGCTAGATCTACTGACTTTGCGACGGCGCTTGCTTGTTGTGGTTGGGGAGGCTCCTGGGCGGGTTTAGACGTGTCAGGAATGAAGTGAATATGACCATACGCTCATACACTCATACCCTCTACCTGCAACACTCAAACCACGGCACACCTCGTAATTGTCCATAACAAGTATATTGCTGCGTTAGATGGCTTGTTTGCCATGATGGCTCCTCGCTATCGCTACCGCCATTCTGCATACCCTGCCAACCGATGCTATTTTGCCAATCCTCCGCGGCGCCATGGCGGGCCCACGAACCCCAATCCCCTTACGTCGACTCCTAGCCAGCGAGTGGACGGTAAGATAGGCGATATTACTAGTACATAACAAGTGGCCTTACTGTCCAAGACAAGAATGGACGGCCGGCAGGGCTCTCCGTATCTCTGATACCGCTCCGCAGCTCTCCTAACAGCACCATCCATCAACCGCTTTACTCGACAGTCACCGACTTGGCGAGGTTGCGGGGGAAGTCGACGTTGAGACCCTCCATGACAGCGAGCCAGTAGGCGATCAGCTGCAGGGGGATGACGTTCAGGATGCCCTGCAAGACGTCGACCGTCTTGGGGATCTCGATCTTCTCAGCCTGGCTGGCCGTGAACTCGTCGTCATCCGGTTGCAAATCACAATAGGCTTTCCACCACGGGCAACAACTGTGGGGCACAATGGTTAGCTGATATTCGATATCTTTTGGGCAGGGGCATGGGGACAAACCTTGTTGGTAGGCATTCAGACTCTTCTTGAAGATGTCGTCACGAGTCAGGATCATGATGATGGGTAGGTTCTCGTCCACCAGGGCGAGGACACCGTGCTTGAGCTCACCGCTCATGACAGCCTCGCAGTGCAGGTAGCTGATTTCCTTGATCTTGAGGGCACCCTCCAGCGCTGTGCTGAACTGGCTACCACGACCAAGGAGCAACAAGCTCTTCTGGTTCTGGAACGTCTTGGCGCAGAGCTGCTTGATCTTCTGATCTTGCTGCAAGATCGACTTGATCTGGTCACTGATCTTGCTAAGACCCTCCATGATCTCCTCGCGCCGCTTTGTCTTGGACGCCCGGTCCTCGCTAAGCGACAGGGCAAACATGACCATGGCGATGAACTGGGAAGTGTACGCCTTGGTCGAGGCAACACCGATTTCGGGACCGGCGTTGACGTGGACACCGCAGTGGGTAAGCAGGGAGATGCTGGACCCGACCACGTTCACTATACCCACGGTCAGGGCTCCGCGCTCCAAGCAGTACCTCAGCGCCATCAGGGAGTCGGCCGTCTCGCCGGACTGCGACACGAACACGCATGTGTCGTCCCTGAACACCGGCGCTTGGCGGTCGAGGAAGTCGGACGCGAGTTCGACGGCGATCGGGATCTCAGCCAGCTCCTCAAAGACACCACGCACGGCCATGCAGCTGTGGTACGAGGTACCGCAGGCGATGAAGATGATGCGACGGCACCGGCGGATGGTGCTGATGTAGTTGCGGAGGCCACCGAGCGTCACGGTGTTGTTGCCGATGTCGAGACGGCCACGCATGGTGTTGATGACGGACTCGGGCTGCTCGAAAATCTCCTTCTGCATGAAGTGGTCGAACTTGCCCTTCATGATCTCCTGCAGCTCGAGCTCGAGCGTCTGGATCGTGCGCACATTGCTGCTCCCGTCGGCCTTCTTGAGACGGTGGATGTTGAGCGAGCCCTCGTGGATGTGGGCAATGTCATCGTCCTCCAGGTACATGACCTTCTTGGTGTGCTCGACAATGGCCGAGGGGTCCGAGGACAGGAAGAACTCGGTAGGCATGGGGAGACCGTCGTCCGTCATGAAGGCGCGCGACTGCGAGCGGTGCAGGAGGGACTTGTCGGCAGCACCCAGGAGGTTGGGCGACAGGAGGCCGCCAGAGCCCACCGACTTCTTCAGCGCCACATTCTGGGCTGCTGTCTCAGCGGGCAGGGGGTTGGCCTCGTCGGCATACTCGACATCGACGAAGTCAACCTTCATGCGCTTCTGCGTCTTGACACCAATGACCAGCGGGGAACCCTTGCGAGCAGCGATCACCTCGTGGGGGTAGTGCACGCTCTTGATCAGCAGACCGTAGGCGCCCTCGAGCTCGTTGATGACAGCCTTGGCCAAGTCCGTGAATCCTATGCTCGGGTGTTGGTCGTAGATGTACTTGGTGAGCTTGGCGATGCACTCGGTGTCGGTCTCCGTCTCGAACCGGAAGCCCTTGCTCTCGAGCAGCGTCTTCAGCTCCTTGTAGTTGGTAATGATGCCATTGTGGACGATGGAGAACTCCCAGTTGGGGTCGGACCTGGGCAGATAACGTGTTAGCGGGGTTCCGAGCGAAAGGTACCCCATAAACTCGGCTCAACTCGGCTCACGTACCTGTGGGGGTGGCAGTTGATGCGCGACGGAGGGCCGTGAGTAGCCCACCGGGTGTGGGCAATGCCGCAGTGTGAATCGAAAACCTTGGTGAGGTCGAGATCGCTCTCGGCGGTGAGCTGCTTCAGCTTGGCGACCTTGCCCACCTCCTTGAAGGCAAACACCTCCTTCTTCTTGTCGCCATCGATGGCAAACCCGGCAGAGTCGTAGCCACGGTACTCGAGACGGGAGAGACCTAAATTAAACGAAAGGGTGTACGTCAGCCGCCTGAGTTTCTGAAGCGAGTTTTGGGCCGTGGCCCTGTTTTGGGCAGATGAAAGTGGCGGGGCAGAGATCGGTTCCTGCAGCGTCAGGGTAGGTAGTGCTCGGCGGCAGTGTTTAACGTACCGTTGATGAGTGTGTCGACAATGAACTTGCGGTCCTTTTCCACCAGGTAGTTGATGTAACCGAAAATGCCACTACATGAGGCGGTCTTGTCAGTAAACCAAACTTGGTACTTCTCCTTGCCTCTCCCTGGGGCAGCAACCAGAGTGAAGGCGGGGTTGGGTTTGGGGTGTTTCGTACCACATCTTGACGAACCAACCAACGACTGACGGGAAGAAATAAAAAAGATTGCAAGTGCGGGCGTGGGATGCTGGGGGTATCACGGAAACTGGTGTAGCAAGGCCCAAGGAACTGGACAACGACACGGTTCTGGACGACAGTTGAAGAGCGGATGGATGGGCAGGAATCAGTTGTTGCTGCGGTCGTCGGGGAGCTTGACTTTATGGACGATTCTGGCGGGGGAGGAATGCTGCAGGCGCAGGCGCATTGTGGAGCCCACTCGCGGCCAGATGAGACAGGGGTCAAGCCCAAGGAACAAAAGTCGCCATTGCCCTGACAGGGGGTTTCCAACCCAAAGACAAGCACCACCTTCTTTTCGGAAACGAGAGCAAACCCGATTGCTGTTTTCCCAGCGCTTGTACTTCGCTTTTCTTCTGCTTTCTTCCAAGTCACGATCGGCGCAAAGAACCTGCATATCGATGCAACATGCAATATTCGCCCAGTTTGTCTTGTTTTTGGTTCTCTGACCTCTGACAAGAGTGATCACCGCCGCAGGGACCCACGAGTTTGTTTGTGTTGGTTACGTAGTGATGGACCTTTACCGTGTATGTTTTGGCTGCAAACCCCCCTCATTCTCTCATTCCTCAAGTTTCTATTGTCAAAGTTGAAAACAACATCGCGACCCAGCCATTCGGATGTTGTTTACGCATGCTACGCAGCCTTCAAGACATGCATAGGATGATCTCGGCGCCGTGTCTCACACACCATCTTGGCCAAAATGGTCCTCATTCCATTAGTTACGCCGGCTGCATCTCAGACAAAGGGATGCCAGAACCGGAAAGCTTAGAGAGTTGTCCATCTGGCATCCGACATCTGGCATTCCGCCCTTATCAACGCATGGCGATGCGAGCCAGGGCATACTACCCAACTCATATAGTAACAGATCTGTACAATGTAAAGGTATCTACCTGATCTATGCAACCACTTTCTTCTCCCCAACAACTCGATCCGGGGGGGACTCCGCCTTTGCAGCCAGTCATGGCGGATTCCACGCTTCCCATTGGCAGCAATCCGGCACTTCTGCGACCCTCCAACGACAGTGCATCGCGGAGGCGGGCGATCAACGTGTCTGGATTCTGGCCATTGTGGGAGGGGGGCTGCTGCCCGCTTGTCCTTCCCGCGCCAAGCTGCCTGTCGTGTATCTCAAATGGTCCTCACCGCCATCCGGCCATCTCGCGTCGCTGATGAGCGATGCCCTTCGCTGATGAATCAGGAAGATGCTCACAACCATTGACCAAAGGAGACTTGGCAGGCGGAGCCAGGGTTCTCTGGGCAACGGTAGTGGGGAGCTTCGTATCGAGGTGGACCAGAACACACTGCGCGCGCCTTCGGTCTACGAATACTGTGTGTATTTACCGATCATCAAGTTCGAACAATCGGTTGCTTGGATTCCGGTTTTATTGCTGCATCGCCCCGTTGTCCCACCGGCAACCTTCTCCAGCCGGGACTACCAGCAAGGATCTCGAGAGATATGAGCTTGCCCCTGCAGTGACTTACACAGCACGCACGGCCAGAATAAGAACGAGAACAGTCCAGCCCGCTCGCCTATGATGACGTCTTTGCCTATGTAGTGAGTTAATCGGCGGGCGCACCACAACCTGCTGTGATCCCGTAACAGGATATGCCAGACACGGGCGGCCGGCTGAACCGCACCGCCAAAGCACATGTTGAATGGAGATCTCTCTTCACTTTTTCCGATGCTGTTCCTGATTTTCTGGGTCCCCCAGCACCACGAGCCACGGCCACGCTCGGGCGCCGAGTTGTTGGAGCCCACTTTTTGCGGCTGTGAAGCAACCAAAAGGAAAAGGGGCCGCCCGGCCGCCTCCCCTTGGCATCTATTCTTAGCAACCCGCCCGGCGCCCCACGAGGCGAGGCCAAATGCCGAGGACGACATTGAACACGAGCTCGAGATGTGAAAGAGATTTGGATACCTGCCAAGTTTGATGTTGGAACGGAACTATCAGACGGTTTCGACATCGCCATCCAATAGCTCGCCAATTAATAGATTATCAGCATATCGCAATCACAACTCGCCGCAATCCTGTCAGCAACACGCCCCTTCCGAGATCCCGAAGTGGTTCTGTGGTTCTGCATGTAGCTGGGAAAGGTATCAATGATCGAGAGTGCGAGTCCTCGGATTGGGGTATGCAGGTGAGCTTCCTCACCAAGCACTAACAGCCTTATAAACTATGGGCGTTCTCCCGCCCGAACCGGTGGGACGCTGCCGCATAGCCTCACAATAGTGCAGTTATTCCTTCAACTCGAGGGACGGAGTAATTAGCGATGGCATGGGCAATGGTAGGCTGAGCACCTATGAGATTCCGCCGAGGAAGAGACCACACCCGGCCACCAAGATTCATTTCGCTCGGAGGTCCATCAGATCGGGTACTGTTACAATATTACACGCTGATCAAGATGTGTCCATGGCGTCGCTTATTCCACGTGTGGCGCCGCCCATGCATGTGTGTAGGATTGCCCACGATCCTCGGCGTCCGTCTCGTCTCTTGCGCCGGCACGCCCCTTTACAGCTTCTGATATTCAAGCTTGCCCTCCAGTTTCTTCGCCTCGACCAGCTTGCGCACCGCCTTGTTGAAGTCGTCTTGGTTGATGGCGTCCCTGTCATCCTTGATGGCGAATAAGCCCCTGAAAGTTAAGCGTTAGCAAAGATGGTCGGTTCGTTGTGCCCACGGATTCCCACACTCACGCTTCTGTCACCACGTTCCGCAAATCCGCGCCGTTCAGCCCATCGCTCATCTTGACAACGCTCTCAAAGTCGATCTCGCCGTCCTTGGACACACCGGCAGCGTGGATCTTCAGAATCTCCAGCCTGCCAACCTCATTGGGCAGCGGGATCTCGATCTTGCGATCAAGACGACCAGCACGGAGCAGCGCCGGATCGAGCGTGTCGGGCCGGTTGGTGGCCATGATGATCTTGGTCTTGCCCAGGTAGTCGAAGCCGTCGAGCTGGTTCAGCAGCTCCATGAGCGTGCGCTGGATCTCACGATCCGCGCTCGTGCCCTCGCTGAACCGTCGCCCGCCGATGGCGTCGATCTCGTCCATGAAGATGATGCACGGCTCGTGCTCTTTTGCGTAGCCGAACATTTCGCGGATCAGGCGCGCCGATTCGCCGATGTACTTGTCGACGATGGCCGAGGAGACGACTGGCAGGGATCATGTTAGTGGTGTTGTGGGTTGGTGGGGGAAAGAGAGGGGTAAACGCACCCTTCAAGAAGTTGGTCTCGAGACTGCTAGCCACCGCCCTCGCAAGCAGCGTCTTGCCAGTTCCGGGCGGGCCGTAGAGAAGCACGCCCTTAGGCGGCTTGATGCCAACCCGTAGGAACAGCTCCGGGTTCTTGAGCGGCAGCTCGATCACCTCCCTCAACTCGCGGATTTGGTCGTTAAGCCCACCAATACCCGCAAAGCTGACCTGACCGGGATCCTCCAGGGACATGTTGTAAACCAGCGGATCGACCTCGCGAGGAAGCATGCGCATGATGGTGAGTGTCGTCATATCGAGCGCTACCCGTGTCCCCTGCTTCATCTTTGCCCTGTCCACCTTGGACCGGCACCCGACGACATAACGTGGCCCGGAAGAGGCCTTGACAATGACTGTTAGGTGCGAGTAGACATTAGCATTCGCGCCGGCCATGGTGGTAGTTCTCGACGATCGGGGGCTACCCACATCGCTCCTCGTCCAGCTGCTTCAGCACTTCGCCGATAATTTGACCAACACTTTGTAACGCCTTGATGTTGTCTTCTGTTTGGTCGAACTCATTTTGCAGGCCCTTGATATCCAGCCGGAGGTTCTTGAGCTTGGTCTCCCATTCCCGCGACTCGATCAACTTCTTCTTGAACGAGGCGAGGGCTTGCTCGCGCTCCGGGTCTGACGCCATGGTCGGTGGCTGTGGTCCGTTGTTGGTTTCGGCGTTGATGTGATCGGGTGCGACGTGATGCTGGTATTATCCTGCAGCGATATGGAATCAGTGTACGTCGGCGGGGCTTGTGGTGGATGAAGTCAGTCGTAGGAAGTGTTCGTCGTGGTGGTTGGTTGGGTTGCGGCTGGCCCCGGTTGCGCTGCACGCAAGGCGATTTGGAGCTTACCCAAGCTTCTGTTGCCTTGCCAGAGTGGGTCCATTTGCACCCGCTTGGCGCTGGCTTCTTGTGCCTCGATTTTGGGGCCGACAGTGGCTCGAGAGTGGGTCCTGCTGCTCTGCACTCTCAAGCACCATCACCAGGATTGAACCTTCCATCCAAGAACAATGGAGAAAGATTTTCAACTTCTATGCACATTTCTCTTATCTCTTCTTTTTTTGATGCGTGAAACAACAACTGAAGTCCCTAACGAAATTGGAATCACGATAGGGGATCCACGGGATCTCAAACGAACACCGACTCTATTGCTAACTTAACACTGACACATCCGAATTCTCAGACCCTGGAGACAACAACATGAACGTATAGCCGCGGTTGCGGATATTCTTCAGAATCTCTCTGCACCAGTTCAATTCTTCCCTGGACCGACTTCCCCCTGCCTCGAAAGTGTCGTGCGCCGTGCGAAGGGGCAGAGTTATGGACGTTGGACCAAACAGCTTCATCCGGTCCTGCATCAGATACTCGATGCTTTGGCAAATCATGAACGACAGTCGCTTAGCTTCCTCAAAATGCACCATTTCGGTAACATTGCTAGAATTGGGGTCGACGCAGGAGGTTCGAAGTTGGTCGATGTTCCTCAAACAAGTAACCTTGAAAGCCCAGAAGTGCGTCAAGGCACTTGCTACGGTGATGTTTTGGAACCAAATGTTCGGTCTTCCAGCAACCTCCGATGGCTGAAACCAGAATGCCGGGGAGGATGCCGGCGCAGAAGAGTAGAAACCATCCGCCCAAGCATCTAATCGGTCTAGAGCAGCCTCAAAGGCGGTCAAGGTTTCCCCCGCAGCGCCGTTACCCGCTACATCCATTCGTTCGAGGATTGATGGGATGGCAGCCGCCTCACTCATAAGCGCCTGCATCGGAGAAGGAGGCATTTCTCGAAACGGAGTGGATTTCCATTCCTCTCTCGCAAGGAACGACGATTTCCTTGAGGAGAATGCCAGCACCACCTATAACCCGAGAGTTAGCCAGATCCGGCACGAGATTCTCCCTTCCTAAGAGCTAGGGCCTTACCAGCGCTGGCCTTGCCCCTACAAAAAGCCTATGCGGAATACCGGATGCATATGCCTCAGGCCGGGATAACTGCATCAAATCGGCAAGGCCCTGTAAATGGGCGGTCCAACTCCCCAGAGAGGTGGCATGGAAGAGCTCTGCCAGGAGAAGGCACATTACCGCTGCCGCAATCGCGACTGGGAAATCGCTGTACGGAGACCGGAGAGCACCATTGACCGAGACGAGGGCATGGTTGTATGCTTCCAGGCTCTCCGATATTGTGAAACTTCGCTTTGGACCCCTGCTCAAGATGGATGTCGCAAAAGCCCTTATCGCTGAGGCTAGAGCCTCGTCTGTGCCGTGACCAACAATGTCTGGAAGTATTTCTACCCACGAGCCGCAGATCCTGGGAGATGCCTCAACGTTGCCGTTGGGTAGGAAAATGTCGGCCTCGGGCACGTAGTTATCGATGATGGCCAGAACCAATTCATTCAGTGAGGGTGCCACCGAAGGAGCCACTGGCTTCTCCGTAAATGGGAACTCCTTCCGCGGCGTCTGAAACCTACATCTGGCGCGTCGCGATACTGCACCCCGAACCTCGGCCTTGGAGGCATTGTAGGCGGTTTGGGGGACAAAAACCCAATCAGTCGGGTACCCAGGGCACTTCCGGCCGCGAAAGACGCACTGAGAGCATGCCGGCTTCTTCCCGTCGCACTGTTCGAGTTAGCCGAGTTGACCAAGGTAGTTGAGAAGATGTTAAAGCTTAACAGGTACAGAGGTGTACTTACACTGATCTTCCCAGTCCTACAGGCTTGGCACGTTGTCTTCTGTTTTACTTTCATGGTTTAACGGCAGTATGAGTCCGGGCTTTCACAGTCTTCCACGTTCTTAGCGAGACAACTGCAGATGGAGTTCAACACTTGGCGGCTTTTGCTTCCGTAACAGGAACAACGACAACTTTTACAGACGTCGAGACTCTTGCCCCCGCCCCTGTGTGACGAGCAGGACAGCTGCGCTAACCTGATACGGATACAAAACCCGCCAAGCACTACAGGAGACAGGACTGGGACCTGAGGAGGGGCAACTTACAAGTTCCCCGAGCCGGGATCAACCATTGCCACGACCTCATACATGGCCCGGTTGCTCTCGGAGCTTCGATGTGTTTTCTGACGTGATCGTAGAATGGCTTACAAACAGAAGAGGAGCATGTTGAATGAAAAGGGGGAAGGAGGTATATAAGCGGTTAACTTCTCCATCAATGGCCATCTCAGGTTTCGTTCTTTCAGCAATCTCATCTCGGTGTTTATTCTTTTATATATTGCTTGTTATCCCTCGATTGCATCAATTCATTACGTTCGTCAACATGGCTCCCAACGTCAAGTTCAGTGCCCCTCTGGCTCTCACTCACATTGGAACAGCCACAGCCATCATCCACGTTGACGGCATCAACCTCTTGACGGATCCCGTCTTCTCGCCCGCCGGTACCGAGTGGGACCTTGGTGTCGCGATGCTCAAGATCTCCGATACCCCCGCCAAGAACTTGGCCACTCTCCCACACATCGATGCAGTCCTCCTCAGCCACGAAGACCACCCCGACAACCTGGACGAGCCGGGGCGCGCGACACTCGACGGGAGGCACGTGTTCACCACGCCAGATGGCGCGAAGAAACTGGCGCCGAGGCCCGGTGTGAGGGCCATCCAGCCTTGGTAAGAATCCTCACCCCTTTCCCGATCCGGGGGCAGCGGCGGTTATTGACATCGTTACAGGGAAACCCTCCCCCTCGAGATCGGCAGAAAGCGCTTCGAGGTAACCGGCACGCCCTGCGAGCACCTCCCCGGCGGCGAGGTCACCGGTTTCATCATCTCGGCCCCCTCTTTTGGCACCACCGACGGCAAGCCCAATGTCATTTACTTCTCGGGCGACACCATCTACCTGCCCGAGCTAGCCAAGATGAAGGAGCGCTTCCGTAAGTCCCGTCTACGGCTCACATCACTGGAGATCCGTTAATTGCTAACTAACTGCGTCAAGATATCTCGGTGGCCCTTCTCAACATCGGCAAGGCCACCGTTAACCTGCCCACCGGCCCGCTGGCGATTACCCTGGATGGCGAGAACGCCGCGAAGCTGTTCAAGGAGCTGGAGGCTGACGTGCTCGTGCCGATGCACTTTGAGTCGTGGGGCCATTTTGCCGAGAAGCGCGGAGGTGCTCGCGGCGTCGCTGGAGCAGGGAGGGGTGATGGACAAGGTGCTGTGGCTGGAACCTGGGGTGGAGACGACGCTTGCTTGAGATGATGAGGGATGAGTTGTGGGGTAGCCCTGTCGTTTAATGATACAATGTTTCCCAACCGTCTAACTCCGGTCCAAACAGTTCCTCCCAACTCATACCCATGCACAACCAGCCGCAGACTTCATCTGTTCTCCCCTTCCACCCCTCATTCTCCATCGACAGCCGCTTCCAACCCCTTCGGCACGTCCCCCTCACCACTCGACACCACTTTCTCCCCCGTAGCCTTCCCACCCAACCCCTCCGTCCCCGCCACCACGCCCGTAAAAGGGCACGTCGAAGGAGGCGCGCCAGCAGCTTGCCCCAGGCCCTCCGCCCCCCCTCCTCCGGCACGAGCACCTTCTTCCCGCGCAGGTAGCCCTCCCTGTCCAGCAAGGCCGCATAATCCACCCCGTCCGTAAACTCCTCCCCGTCGACCACATACCACTTGGCAAACAGGTCGTTCTGGATCCAGATGACTTTTCCCAGGGCCTTGACGACGGCGATCTTGCGGGCCAGCGCCAGCCGCGGGTGCGACAGGATCGCTTCGCTGAGTATGTCCTGGATGACGGCCAGGGCCGCGCTGATGTGCATGTACTCGATGTGTAGCGGGTGGGCGCGGCCGATGCCGGTGTGCATCATTCTGGGAGGGGGGTTTAGTGGAAGGTCGTGGGGGGTGGTCCGGGGGGATGTGAAAGGGTGGGGGTGAGGGTGGTGGTGGCGTACCCGACTTTGTCGAGGTATTCCCAGAACTCCATTTGAGTTGGGTCGGAGCAGAGCTTTTTGAGGTAAGCCCGTAGGAAGGACTTGCGGTGCAGGATTTGTGGGCTCATCTCGTCTGGGGTTGAGTCCATAGGCCCCTCGAAGGCGGTGCTCCGTGTCTGGAAGGCGCGGGCTGTGATGTCATACTGAAGCAGCTTGCGGTAGACGATGTTGACGACGGCTGGGATCAGGGCTTGTATGTACTTGGCGCCTGATCGGAGAGCTTCGATGTCGCCTGTGAGAGGTGTTAATGGTGGAGAGGGGGTTTAAGGGTGGAGGGGAGGGGGCTTACTGGCGCCAAAGTCAAGAAAGGAGTGAAGATAGTGAATGCGTGCTTCAAGGTTGGTGTACAACGCTTTGCGGTCGATATGTTGCATCGGCAGGGTCCTTGGAGTCGACATTGTGGGTGGT
The DNA here is from genome assembly GCA_039881045.1 of Chaetomium olivaceum. Classification (NCBI taxonomy): domain Eukaryota; kingdom Fungi; phylum Ascomycota; class Sordariomycetes; order Sordariales; family Chaetomiaceae; genus Chaetomium; species Chaetomium olivaceum. The sequence goes on from JAYWVB010000017.1 coordinate 602,773, forward strand.
GTTTATGTGTTCAGTGGTAGAAACAGTGGAACGTGAAGAGCACAACGGGGAGATGTGAAACGCACTGAGGCGGTCTCTTTCAGTCATGAGAAATATGAGGGATAGGGAATCATAATCTTTTGAATCAAATTTAGTAGAACAGTTAGCCGGATTTTAAAACCCTGTTAGTGGTGTGACTATGACACACTGGCTGGGTGGTCTGATCAGTGGAAATATCGAACGATTTCCATTTCGGGCATGTTGATTGGCGAGATCTCGGCAGGTCGACTGGATCGGGAAACAAAACAACATACGACTTTCGAGCGAATTCCACTCGTCTTGGACCGGATTCTCCCGTTGGTAGTCCGAAACTGCTATTATGAGCAAATGTCTCAAGGTTGCAGATTCCGCCTTTTGCCTTGCTCAACTCGACGAGCGCTAGAACAAGGTGCCCGGGTAGTGGACTGACTAGGACATACATCTACCTGTACTTTACCTATCTGGTAATTGTTCGGCGTACAGGAGGGCACCTAGGTCCATGTAAACAAGTATTACTGTGTAGTAAGATGTATCATATTTGCAAGTCAAAGAACGAGCCGGCGTCGGTGCGTCAACCAATGCACATGATTTACATTACCCAGGAAGAGCAGTGGCTACATATCTAAGATACATAGATACCTTAGTAAGTATGTGGGCCTAGGTACATACATCTCTGCTCGGCTCGCCGTCCCTTAAACATGACTTCCTTGATCAGGCATACAGAATAGGCACACAGCATGCCGGCATTGGCGAGAAAGGATACCAGAAAAGGGGTGGTTAGTAAGGGCCAACAGCAAGCCGTAGGGCGTGCTATTTTGCGATAATGGAGCTTGAGACTGACGTATGACCTCCGCAGCGTGTTTGACTGGGTTGTTAATGCCGTTTGGGTCATGGAAAGCCGTCAGCCACCTGACTAATAGTACGCACTGAAAGACGCTGACAAGCCGTTAGCGCTTGCCTCAGAGCAAACCTAAAGGCAGATGCAACTTCGAACCGACCATGCACCTGCAGTTGCTGGTAATAGGCCGGAAGAGGCAGAAGCTTGAGTGTTTTTTTTTTTGCTCGCAGCCTCCACCTCCAGTAGAAACATCCTTTCTCGCTCCATCAGCCACAAGGTATCGGATCTGTTTTCTTTTTTAATAGCTCCTTCATCGTAAGAACCATCACCTACCTATTTCACCACGACAAGAAACCATAATCCGGGGTCCTCTCATTCCCATATTACATATCACACTTCCGACCGCTCACTATCCACTTAACCCCATCATGGCGCGCACGCCTTCCCTCCCCAACAAGCTCGTCCTCGTAACCCACGGGACGCAACCAATCCAGCTACAAATCATCAAACAACTCCTCGAAGGCGGCAGCCGCGTCCGCACCACCGTGACCCCGGACGAGCCCGCCGAGTGGCTCGACAAGATCTTCGCGCGCTTCATCCACCTCAACGCATTCGAGCGCGTCCAGGTCATCTCGCCGTACCCGGACCACCCCTCCTTCTACGCCGACGCCGTCAAGGGCGTGCACGCCGTCGTGCACGCCACCCCACACCTCCCCGACGCGGCGCTCCGCAACCTGGTCGTCGCCGACGCCTGGGCCCTCACCGCCCGCAGCGTCCTCTGCATGCTGGAGGCCGCGTCGCACGAACCTGCGGTCGAGGCGCTCGTGTACACCAGCTCGCTCGCCGCGGCGGTGCCGTTTGTGCCCGCGCCGGGGGACGCGGTCAGCGTCGGTGTGGACGCGCGCAATGAGCGGGATGTGGAGCGCGCGCTGGCGGGCGAGGGCGGTGTTGATGCCGTGCGTGCTTCGTGTTTTGTGAAGGCAGAGGAGGTGTTGTGGGGGTGGGTGCGTGAGTTCAAGCCGGGTTTCAGGGTCAATATTGTGAGTGTGTCGAATGTGATCGGGCACAACTTTGCGCCGCTGTACACGGCAGATTGGATGAATTGGCTGTGGATTATGTACCGCAATGGTGGTCATGCGCCGTTGACGATTGAGGGTGGTGGTGATACGCAGGGTCGTATGTTGATCCCCCCCCCCCCCTTTCCCTCTCTCTCCCCTCCCCCACGGCTCGGCGGGTTTTGCCTAGATGGATGCTTACGGGTCATCAGACTGGTACGTGGACGTCGAGGATGTGGCCTTGTTACACATCGCCTCCATCTTCGACGACAGGATCTGCGGCGAGCGTATCCAGGCATGGGGTTGTTACCAGGATCGCAACGATGTGATCGACATCATGCGGGACCACACGATCCTCGAAGCCAGGAGGCTGTTGGGGGAGAAGTTCGACCTCCAGAAGGCGTGGGAGGAGGCGGCCCAGCGCTTCCCCATCATCGTTGACGACGGGCCGCCGTGTGGGCAGATCTACCCTAGCTCTGCCAGGGCGTTGAGTATCTTTGCCGACCAGAGGTTCAAGTGGAAGGGATATGGGCGCTGGAAGGAATTCGAGCAGACCATCCGGCAGAGCTTGGCCTTCTTTGATTCCAATTAGGGGTGGCGAAGGGTCAGTAAGGAAGTCGGAAAGGGCAGAGGGTTCCAAGTCGACGACGTCCAAGTCGACACTCTTCCGGGCGGGGACCAGATCAATGGGGGTCAGCCCGCCGTGACCTACGTTGAATCATGTGGCCGTCGCTGCGTGGGTGTGTGATGGGGGCGCACATGTCGCTCAAAACCAAGACCGGGCGTGTTTCGAGAACGGATTGCGAGCACATACGGTTGGCCTTCTTTGGGCGTAAGTTATCCGATACGGGATGGGAGAGATTAGGCCGTCTTTGGATGTGTGCCCAAAAACTCTAAAGATAGACACAGGCTCCTGGCTGTCCTCGTGACCATCTTGTAGGCGAGGGTTGCCCTGGCTGAATTGTTAGCGGATGCGTGCTAGTTTAGCAGTTGTCGATGCTATTAGAACCAGAAGCGTGGGGAGATTCTTTCTTTTTCAAAATTTGCCAACATTGGCGATGTCTTGGTCAACTAACAAGTATCCATTTCATACTCATCTCTTTACACAATATGTCGCTCATTGCCATGGCGCCCACGCTTTTTGCCCACTCCCACCGCTTGGCAGACTTCCCCCAGATAAGAGCACAGTGAGCACTGCCTACTTGCCCAGAGCACTTTGGGGAAGCATGCAGTCTCGTGACCCCCGCTGACTGTGCCCAGTTCCATTTTTCCAGCTGTTCACTGTTCTGGGTTCAACAGACACTGTGGAGATGGGGGGAGGCAGTGAGTCCAGGCTCCCGAGGTCCGTCCCTCCTTGTCCAATGACGTCTCGGGAGTTGTAAGAATATCCGAGACCTAACCAATAAGATGACGGCGATAACGTGGCTCTCCCCCGCGGCAAGGGGGGAATGCAGGATCCATGCCCACCGAGACTCACCCTTATCTCGGGATGTTCCAAGGTGGCTTGGTGAAGGAGCGGTCGGGCACAGCACCTTTCACCGCAAGAAAGACCTTGCCTTCCGGACACATGCGTGGCGGCGGCCTTTTCTGGTCCGGGGCGGCATGGGCGTCTGGCGTGTTCGTCCCAACAACCGGAAAGATAAGCCCAGACCATTTTATCATGCCTGCTACAGGAGGAGCGCGCATGCCAACGTCCGCGTTATCGCGTGAATCTTTAAAGACCCTCGATTCCCGCTTCCGGTGCCGTTTGCAGTTTGGAATGTTGTATTCGTAAACCTCATTGACTCATTGACTCATCGACTCACCTCTTTCCCTAAGTCCGTCTTTGGATTTCACACTCACCCTTACCTAAGTTTGTTATCGTCATTTTAGAGGGAGTTGAATCGAAACCATGGTACGACACCCAACCAACCGGACAGCCCAGACCCAACTGCGCCGTCCGATCTTGATCGTGATGGTGGTGACATGCAACTGACGGAGCCCCAACAGGCAACCTCCTCGCTTCCCGTCTCCCATGTGAGAACACACTCTATCAAACCATTAGAAAAAGTAACGGTTGACTCATACGAATCATGGCGCAGCTTCAGAAATACTTCTCGCTCGATCAGAAGGGCACCATCATTGCCGAGTACATATGGTAAGTCTGGTCTGCCGATATTAGCCGTGGGAAAAAAAAAGACGCAGCGCAGGGTGTTGTGCCGGCACAAACCTGATGCAGTGCAAACCGACAAAGCCATTATCTAAAGCTAATACCTCTTCCAGGATCGATGCTGAGGGCGGCACCCGGTCTAAGTCGAGGGTACGCGATGCCATCCAACACCCTTCCTCCCCACGCACACCCTATGCTTGACCCGGAATCCAACTAACCCAACCACCCCCCGCCGCGCAGACCCCCCCGAAAAGTCCACCCCCTACAAGCCCGACGAGCTCCCCATCTGGAACTTTGACGGCTCCTCCACCGGCCAAGCGCCCGGCGACAACTCGGACGTGTACCTGCGGCCGGTAGCCGTGTACCCGGACCCGCTGCGTCTGGGCAACAACATCCTGGTGCTGTCCGAGTGCTGGGATGCCGACGGCACGCCCAACAAGTACAACCACCGCCATGAGACGGCCAAGCTGATGGAGGCGCACGCGGCGCACGAGCCGTGGTTTGGCTTGGAGCAGGAATATACCCTGTTGGATGCGAATGGGTGGCCTTTTGGATGGTGCGTATTTACTTGCCTGCCGTCTGACGGATGTTGTTGGTGGTGGGGACGGTGATGGCTGACGGAGTGTGTGGTGAACGGTTAGGCCCCAGAATGGGTTCCCGGCTCCTCAAGGCCCGTACTACTGTGGAGTCGGCGCCGGCAAGGTTGTTCAGCGCGATATCGTTGAGGCGCATTACCGCGCGTGTCTGTACGCTGGGATCAAGGTCTCTGGGACCAATGCTGAGGTTGGTCACGTCGCTGGAAAAGGTTGCTCGGCTTGGAATGGTTGCTAACTGTGCCACTTAGGTGATGCGTACGTTGATCTGAGCCATCTGTTTTTCTTGAACCTGTGAGATATTAACGTTCTCTAGCCGCCCAGTGGGAGTTCCAGGTCGGGCCATGCGTCGGCATCGAGAGTAAGCCACTCCTAACCACACCGCTTTGACGATCCTCTCTAACCTTCCCAGTGGGTGATCAACTCTGGCTCGCCCGCTTCCTGCTACACCGCATCGCCGAGGATTTCGGCGTCAAGGTCTCGCTGCACCCGAAGCCGATCCCCGGCGACTGGAACGGCGCGGGCCTGCACAGCAACTTTTCCACCAACGCGATGCGCGAGGAAGGCGGCATGAAGCACATCGAGGCGGCCATCGCCAAGCTGGGCACGCGCCACACGGAGCACATCGCCGTCTACGGCGCCGAAAACGAGAAGCGCCTCACGGGCCGCCACGAGACCGGGTCGATCGACCAGTTCACGTACGGGGTCGCTAACCGCGGCGCCTCCATCCGCATCCCCCGCGAGTGCGCCGCTAAGGGTACGGCTACTTTGAGGACCGCCGGCCCGCGTCCAACGCCTGCCCGTATCAGATCACGGGGATTATCATGGAGACGTGAGTACCTACCTGCTTGCCTATCAATGGTGCTGGGCGAGTATGGACTTGGCTGACTGTCGATAGGATCTTTGGGCCCGTTTGAGGGCAAATAGTAGATGGGTACGGAGTTATAGAGGGATTGCGTTGGCCGTGAGCGGCTGTTTGGGTTTAGGGAAAGGGAGTGTTTGGTGTTGGTACGGAGCGGCTGGGAAGGGATGGGATGCTGGCTGAGAAGCGGAAGGTACCTTAGTAGGCTACTCATACTTCATCAATGCCAGCAATAATGAGGCCCAGAGCGGTCTTGCACAATAGCTACTGTAGCCAGAGGCATTGTAACACTTAGGCCCATTTGTGCACTGGAGCCAAACTTGTTGTGCATAGAGGCAATAATGGACTAATCACAGTGACACCGGTGGTATTGTGGACGATATAGCTTCAGGCTCCCTTCTCCCTATTCACCTTCTGTTATGCTGCCGTCTCGGGGTACCTATTCTCTGCTGACACCAGACGGGATATACTTCGTCTGTTTGGATACATACCCACCGTATGGGTAAAGAAAGCCGGACTCCAAGTGTAGAAGTTCGAGTTGTAGAAACGAAACAGAGGTTATCCGGAAGTCTGGAGAAGTCCTTTTTTTCTCTGTTTCCATTTCTTTTATCTTTTTCCTCCTTGTCCTTTTTTATGTCTTTCCACTTTGTTTGATAAACATATTCTTTTGGAGTTCGGCTTCTTTTGACCAGAGGGTGACACCTCTTACTATGTCACACGCCACCTTACCGCACTGTCAAGTAGCCGGCTGTCAGGATGACGAAGACGACGCCAAGCTACTTCCCAGCTTGAGCTACCACTAAGACGACGGTACACCATTACCCTCTTCCCGCGTGGTATACACCCCCGTCGAAACAGCATGATATCCCAACTTGCCCACTTTCAACGCCAGCTCACTCCCCCACCACTCCCCCCTGGCCACCCGCTCAACCGCCTTCTCAAACGTGTACTCGGGTTCCCACCCCAACTCCCTCACCGTCTTCCCCGAATCATACACCCGATCCACCCTCTTCAAAAAACTCCACCCCTTCCCCTCAAAAACCTCCCCCACGCCCGGCACCGCCGCCCTCAACACCGCCTCCGCATCCCCCCCATTCAACCCCCTCAACACCCCCTCCTCCCGCTTAAACGGCGTCGGCCCACTGACAATATACCTCCCCCACTTCACGCCCCCCTCCCTCCCCTCCGCCGCATCGGCCCCCTTCCGCATCGCACACACGCACGCCGACACCACGTCCGCAATATCCACCCGCCGGTACGCCAGCTCCAGCACCTTCAGGTTGTCCCCGCCGCCCGCGACTGCCGCGCGCCGGGCGTCGTCGTCGTCCTCCTCGGGGAAGAAGCGGCTGGTGCGGAGGACGATGGTGGGGAGGCCGGTCTGCAAATGCAGCAGGTGGCAGAGGTCTTCGGCGGCGGTTTTGGTGGTGCCGTAGATGTTTTTGGGGCGCGGGGTCGGGGTGGCCTCGGTGATCCAGCTTGCGGGCTGGCCCGGAGGAGGGGAGAGGGCGCTGCCGAAGGCGGAGGTGGTGGAGATGAAGATGAAGGATTGGACTGTGCGTGCTTCGGCTCCTTCTTCTTTTTCTTCTTGGGGTGGGCTGGGAGTGGTGGTGGCCGCTTCCAGGAGGGCGAGGGTGCCGGCGATGTTGGTCTGGATGAAGTCGTTCTTGGTGTGGGAGTCGACGTGCGGTTTGTGCAGGGTGGCGGCGTGGATGACGTGGGTGGGTTGGTGGGTGGTGAAGACGGAGGCGAGGAAGGAGGTGTCGGTGATGGAGCCTACGTGCGTGGTGGTTGGACCGGCCTTGATGTCGATGCCGATCGGGGTGTAGCCGAGGTCGGGCAGGGCGAGCATCAGGGCTTTGCCGAGATGGCCGGCCGAGCCGGTAACGAGGACGGTTGGTTTGGCCATGACGGTAGTTTGGATGGGAAAGCTAATATTGCAAGGAGTTGAATTGGTGTGGTGGATGTGATTCTTCTTTTATATGGGTTGAATTTGTGAGTCACGCCGACAAGAAGCATGGTGCATGTGGGGATGTTGGAGTAAACATCACAGCTTGGGCCGGCGGAGAGAAAACTCCGATGATTCTCACCCCTAAGTACCAGGTAGTCTTCCTTCCATGGTCTCCAATAAATAACAACGATTACTCGAAAGACACTATAAACCATGTAGTGGCAGCACGGGTATATGAGAATAGTGTAACTAGCGGTCCTAGCACGCGGGGGGCGTATATTGTCTATTCCACCAAAATCCAGTGGTCTACCTCGGCGCACTTGGCTCCCACTCATCGACGGACAACTCCCTCCTGTAGCCCATTTGCGCACTCGGCAAGACGTAGCTGAGATGCCTCTCAGGCCCCATCCTGCGCAATCATGGCCCTGGCGATCGCTCGGCCCTCTTCACGGTCGTCTTCGTTGTAGATGCTCAGCCCATAGGCGGCCAGAAACTTGAATTCGCCGTCCCAGTGGCGCTGGAGCCACTCCTTTTCTTTGGCTGTGTAACCCGGCGACGGCATGTTTTGCGAAGATCTTGTCGTTGTCCTATTCTTTCTTTTGGGAAGGCGATGCGGGGTCAAGCGTCACGCTGAGAGACTAAGACCGAGTTAGTACTTATGAGTGCCCTCAGAAGACCTTATTGATGGTTACAACTAACGTCCACCCGATCTCAAGTATTATAATAGAGGGAATAGTGCGCCGACTGACTGACTGTTGTCCACCTGTGTACCGAATTGTTCTTTGTGGGAAGAGAAAACGGAAGTCCGATAACAGCTGTGTGAAGGGTGGTGGGGTTCGTTATATATTACATGTATTTAGGTACATTACTTGACGTGGTATGTAATGAACGCACGAGGTTTCAATGTGTGCGGGAAAGCTTCCGTTGCTATGATAATTCGCAGAAAAAGGTTGACTTAGTGGGTCATTACTAGTGGTTTTGCGTGTCAAAATTAAACTGGATGAGACCTTCTGGCCAAAAAAAGCCGAACACCACAGGAAAATAAGTCGGTATAAAATAAAAGTAAAAAACAACAAAAGAAGAAGAACAGGAGCAAAAGAATGAAAAATGGAAACAGAGTAAACTAAATGTGAATAGAGTAAAAAGAATAAGGTATTCTTCAGACTTCCGGAAAACTTTGGTTTCGTTTCTACAACTCGAGTTTCTACACTTGGAGTTCGGCTCTTTTTGGCCATGTGGCGGTGAGGTCCTCGAACCCTTTTTCGGTCAACTTGGGTCCCGATATTTGTCGACGTGTCAGCATGCCAGTGGTTGCTTGATAATGCACTGCGTTGTAACCAGACAGTGGAAGGCAGTCGGATGCATGTGAATACCTTGGTTTATTTTTAAGACCCTAACTGAACGAATATGCCATTGCTTTCCTAGTACAGACTTCGTAACTAAGGTGCTATTCAAGCTGTTCTCCTCAGGCCCGCCTCTTCAGAAGTTCAGCTGTATCCATCGACGGATTCTTTGCCATTTTCCCAAATTAATTTCATCCAATCTAACATCTTAGGCGGCGTTAGTTTCTTTCAAGCTCATCCAGCCTACGCTATCGGCGGGCAAGTTGGAACTGTACGCGCGACGGTAGTTCGTTGAAGGGGTTTTTGCAGCTTCACTCACGATGTTGACAAGACCGTCCGCCGGGTGCTTTCTTATGTGGACAAAGCCAAATAACCCCACATATATCTAGATTTTGGATTGGTCAGACCATCTATACTTGCAACCCAGACTCGGGAGAGACACTCACGAGCTCGGCATGCCTCGGCATTTTCCCATATCACCGGTTTACGGCATGGCCGCTTTTTTCCGGTTGCGTGGCAAGTATCTATTCCCATGTCAATAAGTATTATGACATGCCTTTTGATGAGGAGACTAAATCATTTCCTTATTTAAGTACTTACGTTTCTGGCAGCAGATGCTCCTCCAAGTCCGAACGCCGTTACATTCATGCATTGCACAGGTAACTATATTCTCGTCCATATTATCAGACGGGCACCTGAAGGGTATAAAAATGGTGGTTGAATGTATCCGCGGCTGTGACCGATGATGTTGAACTTAATAACTACTTGCAGTCAACAGGATTGAGTGGAGAGACTGAGGAGACCTTCATCCTCAATAGGCGAGTCGGCGTGCTTGACTCAGGAGCTTGGGGAGCACACCTCTTTTTCAGCTCTCGCAACCAAGTGCTTGAGAGTGATGCGGTCCATGTCATCAACATGACCACGCACAGACCGCGAGATCGGATGTTATGACGACCATGGTGTCAGATAGTACGAATGACATCTCACATGTCGTCACAACTTATGCTCGAAGGACAAAATGATAAGGCTAGGGCGAGAACGGCAGTGTTCCCATCTCCAAAGACCTAACGCAGACGATGCTGTTTGAAGGTCTGCCGAACGCAACCAAGTATTAACTATAGTCTTCCAGTTACCCATCTCAAAAGTCTTACCTGTCTACAAAAGGCACCCTGCCGCCAGGGTAACTTTCTATCCGAAGACTAATATCAAATCTGAAGATGGGGACAGAGGTCTTGACCGAGTACCAGTTTGAGGATACGACGGATGCCATGATAGCGAACGCAGCTCGTTTCTTCAGCGAGCACTACGGCGTCTGGGGTTTCCATCTTCCCGACCGCCAAGGCGGAAATCCAGGTACTACTCTCGCACTCTCCTTTTGTTACTACATTTACTAGTGCTCATGCTGCTAACACTAAGGCTAGGGGACCGCATCAGAATGAGCGCAGACCGCCTTCGCAGCCACTGCCTCCCCGCCGCTGCACGCTGCTTCTACGTAAACGCCGTCGTCAATGGCGTCCCTGCCGGCCACGCATTTGCCTGCCGATGGGAGTACCAGGGCCGGCAAGTCTGCTGGATCACCCAGCTCGTCGTCCATCGCGACTATAGGGGACGCCACCTCGCGACCCGCATTCTCTCGAAAATTATCCGGACCGAGGGTGAGGTCTTTGGCATCATTAGCTCCCACCCGGCTGCGTGCATGGCCCTGTCCAAGGCTTGCGGAGGTAAGTGATTATGATGCAGATGCAGTAGAATGTGGCAGAATGGCCGGCACCAGGCGCCCCACGGTCGTGATGCCGCTACTAGATGCCCCTTCAATACCGGGGGTCACTCTCGAGTTCGCGCAACAGCATGCGGCGGCGGTGATGGCCGGGCCTCTGATCGCATACGTTCAGGACGCAGAGCTGCGCGGCCAGGTCTTTTGGCCCGTCGAATCCCCCGGCGCCTGGGTTGGCGGCCTTATCTGTGGCGTCGATTCCAACTTCTTCCCCGACCAAAAGGAGTCGTTCCTCGCCCTTGCGTGGTTGCAAAACCAAATACGGTGGCCGTTTGGGGAGTTGTACGACGGACATGAGTTCTTGCTCGTGTTTGAATCGTCGCGCCTGTCAAGGTCTCGCTTCCTATCCGAGGCACATCTTGCGTTGGCAGATACTGTTGACGCGTGGAAGTGGGTGGTACCCTGACAAAGGTGATGGTCACGGGCTTGAATTAACCAATAGGGGGGGTATTAACGGCTACGGATTGGAATCCTAGAATCCTGGGGTGGCCTGGAACGCGGCACCCGACCGCTTTTGGCGCCTATTGAGGTCGGCGGAGGTCAACCTTAATGTAGAGGAAAGGGGCACGTTATGTTAGCCGGCTCTGGCTAAGATTCAACTAAACCTTAAATTGCTCATGAATAATACTTTTTGCTACTATTACACAACTAAATCTCGTGGTGGGGGACCGGAATGAGAGAAGTTGTTGGCTGCGCCTCGATATCATCGGATGAGACTTTCACGCCAGTGTTGTTTCACCTACCGCCCCCACGGCCTCGACTGTGGCCGGTCACCCTTTGGCTAAAAAGACCGGACCTCAAAAGGGAACAAGATTCAGTAAAACGAAATTGAGCAATGGAATTAGTTGAATAGAAATTATGTAAATAGCTTTTTCAGGCTATTGGATGGCTTTTGTTTCCATAGAGGCTTGGCTGACATCTCACTCCCTGGATTATATGTGCCTACGTACCTACCTAAGGAATCTGTACCTGGGGTTTGGCTTTTGTGGTCTATGGGGTTCCGGCCTAGTAGACCTTCTGGCCGCCAGTCTTATTTGTAGGTAGGACGACAACTTAATCCTTTCCATCCAAGTGTTACAGGGTTAAATCCACGGCCGAAACCGAAGGGGAGCCCCTTGGACGTCCATGGCCCCGTTGAAGAAGGGTATTACTTGACCCATTAGAAAAGCTTATCTGCATCCTATTACATATTGAATCCTGCACCATTTGAAACCTAGGCCAATATTTAGCCCAAGAAGACCTTGTGTGCAGGTCTTGGTTCGGGCGAGCTCCGTCTGGACGCTATGCACCCTAAATACTCTGTTCAACAACTGATGTTCTCATCTGCGGCGTGAGATCTTCCACATGGGTTCTTTTTTAACTGCCACAGATGGCTCTATAATCAATGTTATAACAACTCGCAAAGCACACAAATTCTTTTCTCTTGCTCCTTGTAGCCACACTCACCTTCCGCCTCGTGCTACTCGCAGTGCCTTTTCGTTGCCATCTCTACTCGTACTACGCAACCAACACAATGAAGAAGCTCCTACCAATCCTAACAGCCACCTGTTTAACCATCCAACAAGCTCGGGCAGCGAAAGAAGTCTTCGCCCACGTTATCGTGCGTCTAACCACCCCCCCACCCCCCCCCTCTAAACCCTCCCCCGCCTAATCCTACTAACACCCCTTTCCCGAGTCTCAGGTCGGCAACGTCCCCGCCTTCACCCTCGCTGACTGGGAGTCCGACATCAAGCTCGCCCAAGCCTCCAAGATTGACGGCTTCGCGCTCAACATCGCGGCCCAAGACCCCTCCAACGCCGCCTCCCTGGCCCTCGCCTTCCAGGCGGCCGTTGCCCTCAACTTCACCCTCTTCTTCTCGCTCGACTACCTCGCGCAGGGGCCCTGGCCCGCCGACGCCGTTATTGCGTTGCTGAAGGAATACACGCCTTCTCCGGCTTACTTCAAGCCTGACGGTGGTGACCGGCCGTTGGTCTCGACTTTTGAAGGGCCCGGGAACGCGGCGGATTGGGCGGGGATCAAGGCTGCGGTGGATGTGGTGTTTGTGCCGGACTGGTCGTCGGTGGCGGCCACTGAGGCGGTAGGGCTTGGGGGTGGTGTGGTGGATGGGTTGTTTAGTTTTGATGCGTAGCCGGATGGTGCCACGAATATCAGCACGGATGCGGACAAGGTGTTTCAGGAGGCGCTTGCGGCCGGGGAGAAGAAGTACATAATGCCGGTGGCGCCGTGGTTCTTTACTAACCTGCCTGGGTTTGGAGGGAAGAATTGGCTGTGGCGTGGTGATGGGTTGTGGGACCGTCGCTGGCGACAGGTGGCGGAGATGCAACCGGACTGAGTGGAGATTCTGACGTGGAATGACTTTGGGGAGTCGCACTACATAGGGCCTGTTCATGAGAAGGAACTGGGGCTATTCGAGAGCGCGGACGCGCCAGTCAACTATGTGCGCGGGATGAGCCATGATGGGTGGAGGCGGTTCTTGCCGTTTTATATCGAGGTGTATAAGACCGGTTGGGTGCCAGACAGCGTTGGGGAGGAGGGTGTTATGGACTACTATCGCACAGCGCCGGCGCTAGCGTGCCCTGGAGGCGGGACTACAGGGAACAATCCGGATGCTGGAGAGGTGGAGATGAAGCCGGAGGAGCTGGTCGAGGATAATGTGTTCTACGCGGCGGTGTTGAACACGGATCAGGGGGTGACGGTCTCGGTGTCGATTGGGGGCAAAGAGTTGCCCGGTAAGCTCGATGAGATCCCGGCTGCTGGGGGTGGGACGCCGGGAGTGTATACCGGGGCGGTGCCGTTTGGCGAAAACACGGGGGATGTGGTTGTCACTATCTCAAGAGATGGAAAGGTTATTGCTACGGCCGAGGGAGGGAAGGGGATCTCAACCCAGTGCGAGAACAATGTCCAGAACTGGAATGCTGTCGCAGTGTAAGGTCTGACGCTGCACCGCATATTTACTCAAAAGAAGACAGACCTTAGGGTACATGGTCGGTTCCAGGAAGGAAAACGAACGTCATCTAGGAGGCCAAAGAAACTGTAGTCTATTTTCCTCTACTTTCTCGACTTCTATTATTTGATTTCTTTCTGAATGTCGTATTCTTCTATTACCTTGAATTCCTCCCTTTTCTTTTCCCATTGCGCTTTTTGATTTCGGAGGGCGGCTCGGTATGGGTACATACCTCGGGATTCGGCGTTGGTTGTCCCCATAGCTTGCTTTTAGTCGCGGCCATGATGATGAACTTGGTGTTGACGAACCAAATGGATCAGGGGGTTTGATCGGCGGTTGATCAACCTGTCACTGATTCAAGGAAGTCGACCTACATAGGGTGTAACAGTCTTTATGCATGCTTCACTTTTCCGAGTCTAAAGTTGGCTTCCTTTGCTTTTATACGTCATGACTCCGGGCTCCGGGCCGGAAGTGGGCCAGGATCGGCATCCCCGTCCGACCCGGAATGCAAACCCCGCAACGCCTCAGGAGATGTCAGAGAGGGTGATAATCTGGTAGAGTAAAAAGGGAAAGGGGGTTGTTGGGTATCATCAAAAATGCTAAGGCTGCTGAATTAGTCTTCATACACCCCAGAAACAGTTGACTAGAGTCACACATGCTACGGTCTTCTAGGAGGCAGGGCTAGAGTTGGGATCTCATATTTCTTTATCCCCACCAAGGCGGCCGACTGCCGAGACCACAATTGGCTCCCGAATTCCTTGGATGACGTGGAGATCATCCCTGTTTGGCACCAACACCGCCCGGAGCACTTGCTCCTGTGACACCGGGGGTATACAGGTTTCAAGAAAACACCATCTTGGAAAACAGAGTATAAGGGCGGGACTTAAACCCGAGACGATTCGTTCTCCAGGTACCGCCACCTTGTTCACCAAAGACCGTATTGATCTCCCACAACTTGAACGATAGCTCTTACAAAATGAACGCGGCGACGAGGACCCTGCGTCTCGCTACGCGGCAGCGCTTCGGCACCCGCATTGCCCAAACGACCACCAGCATCAGCCCACTCACCAGATTCACAGCCGTGAGGACCATTAACACCCCGCGCAAAGAACAACAAGTGTGGCCCACCGACACCACCAGCCCAGAGCCACGTTCACACCCCAACAGGGACAACAAGCCCGCTATAGACGAAAACGTCGGCGGGAAAGGGTTCGGCGACTTCAACGTAGCAGGCAAAGTGTTTGTCGTGACCGGCGGCGCCCAGGGGCTGGGTCTGACCATGGCCGAGGCACTGGTCGAAGCAGGCGGGAAGGGTAAGCAAGCTAACCACACCACACCCACCCCACAACATAAAACTAACACCACCTGCAGTCTACGCCCTCGACCGCTCCCCGGAACCCGACGAGCAATGGGCGGAAGCCATTGAGCGCGTGGTCCCCTCGGCCGGCGGCTCGCTGCACTACCGGCAGCAAAACGTCGCGGACACCGCCCACCTGGACCAGCTGATCGCCGCCATCGCGGACGAGAACGGCCGCCTGGACGGCGCGGTGGCTGCGGCGGGCGTGCAGCAGGTGACCGAGGCGCTGGACTACACGCCCGAGGACGTGGCGCGCATGCTGGACGTCAACTACACGGGCGTGTTCATGACGGCGCAGTCGGTGGCGAGGCAGATGTTCAAGTACAAGACGCGGGGAGTATCTGTTTGATAGCGAGCATGTCGGGATTGGTGGCTAATAAGGGGCTGCTTTCGCCGGTGTATAACTCGAGCAAGGCGGCGGTGATTCAGTTGGCGCGGAATCTGGCGATGGAGTGGAGTCCTGTGAGGGAGGATGGGACCGGGGGATTAGGGTCAATTGTATTAGTCCGGGCATATTATGACCCCGATGGTGTTGAAGAACTTTGAGGAAGTGCCCGGGTTGAGGGAGACGTGGGAGGGGGAGAATATGATGGGGCGGTTGGCGGAGACGACGGAGTTCAAGGGGGCAGTGTTGTTCTTGTTGAGTGGCGCGAGCAGTTTTATGACGGGGAGTAATCTGGTGATTGATGGGGGGCACACTGCGTGGTGATGCCAGTCCGGGAACGGGTCGCTCCCGGCTTGAGCAGGATAGGAAAGGAGTGTTTTGTTTAGGGAGGGGAGAGCGAGCGATTTCAGGTTCAATTAAGAGTTTACAATTGTTCAGGTTTTCAAGCATCTAACTCCATTTTATTGCTATATTTTTACAAGAAAAAATTGATCTGACCCAGGAATATCAAAACGAGCTTGGGTGATACATAACGTCACTTACTTGGTAGTACTCCAGAATGTCGAAACCTTGATGCGTTCCACCACCCCTCGGCCACCCTCAATCGTTATCACATAAGCTCGAGAAGTTGAAAGTAGCCACTTGCATATTCTCAACACCCTTAGCCATCCTCGCTTGCTTCAACTCATTCTCCATGTCAGCCATCCAGACCTTGTCGTCGCAATCGCAATTAGCCCCGTGCAGCAAAGCGTGCCAGTGTCTGGCTTTGTTCTCGAGGGACCCGGGCGCTACCGTCCTGCGAATCTTAACCCCCGCCGTTTTTAGAGCCTTGTTGACATATGACTTGACCTCCTGCCAGTTCATATTGGCCGGGGCGGCTGTTGTATCCGGCCTCCACGGGTGCGGGCCCAGGCGCAACACCTCGAACCGGTTGGGATCCCCGTTGCCCCAATTAAGCCATGGCTTAAGGCCGAATATCTGTATCGTCGTCAGGGAAGGGAAAGGCGATACGTGAGGGAGGGTCGCCGCTACGAGAACAAAGATACTCCTTGTCCGCGGGACGTTGCTCTACTGTATTCGACAAGGCCTTCTTGTGCGGATCGAAACCACCTGCGTTTGGCCTGTGGTGCGTCACCGGCTCGCCCTCGGCCAAGTACAGGTCTTCCGTCACCAAAATCCATGGTCCATGGATTTCCTGTTGGACTTCGACTCCCGCCGTGTTCATGACGGTTGGGTTCAAGGCTTCCTCGACATTTGCAGCCACGACAACCAAGGGGTCGTCGTGTTCAATTTGGAGAGCCATCCTGCGCTCTTTGGCCATGAATGTCACGTACTTCTCTAACTCTGTCTCATCGTCGTCACCCCCTTTTCCGAATCTGTCCTCCAAGGACTGTGCAAGTTTGATTAGAGGCCTTAGGTTGGGAGGCGCCGTATTGCCGCCGGTACTCTTCCATATCTCGACTACCTTGGACATAGCGTCACAGAGCCGGCGCAACGCTCTCCGGCCCAGGCCAAAGTGCCCTTCGTAGTCGCTCTGGCTGATGATTAGGGAGCAGACGTTATCATGAAACTGGTGAAGATCAGCAATTGGGGCGGGCGCCATGCGGAAAAGGGCTTTGTCTTTATCGTCAGGGAAATGGGCGTTGCCAAAGTCGCCTAGGTAAAAGTCAGGTAGCATAGCATCCTCGGGCCAGTGAAGCCAGATGTTACCGTTGTGAACATCGCCGTGATAGAGAGGTTGGTCGCCAGCCGTGTACAGCCATTGGAACGTGCTGAGGATTTGGCGGATCATTCTTGCAAGGATGGATGTCGGTATCGTCGGTGAGTCGGCTTCGGGTTCCTGCCACCGGATCTTGAGGCTCTGCCCATTGCACAGCTTCCAGTATGAGACAGAGTGGTACATAGAGTGCCCCCCCGCACTTGCGTGCTTAGACTTGATATATTCATGCCCGTAACAATTGACAATGTAATGTGGGATGCCCAACTTAGCCCTGAAGGTCCGCTGGATCGTCTTGAGAATCCGGATCTCGTTCGGTTCCCTGAACGGCGGGAGCTCCTCTTCGCCCGTGTTAGAACGATCCAAGTGGCGCAAACGCCGGCAAGCGACCTTACGTACCAGGTTCGTTCCCGTCCCGATATCCTTGACCAGCTGGGCCACAGACTCGACCCCAGTACCAATGTTACGGATAAAGACGAACTTCCGCCGGTCGGTCTCGAACACGTACATATACCCAGTCTCAGCCCCGCCGCCCGCGCTGTCACCTTCAGGCGGTCCCGTCATAATGTCTTCCATGGGTACCGACGAGCTCCGGGTGACCACGCGGCTGCTGTCTTCAATGTTTGCTATTCTGGTACCGAGGGGCAGGTAGCGTTTTGCTCTGAGACCTCTTCGAGGCTTTTGTCCAATGTTGCATGCTGCAGTTTAAATGTATATATTGGTCTGTACCATCAAGGACGGCAATGTTGTTCATCTTCTTGGTCCCATGGCCTTATCGAAAAATGGAACACTCGGCAGTTGGCACTAGGACCAAGCCATATCAAAGGAGAGCTAATACCGTTACTCTTTTGCATGTTTCATCGAGGGTCACGGGAACAAAGAGAGTGCCATCGATGGTTGAAACTTCAGGCATAATGCCCAACCTGAGACAAGAAACTTACACTTGATTCTTGACTCTAGATAGCCGTTAAAGTGGTGGCTCAACCTCTTCAAAAACGCGCTGAGCTCAGTTGATGCTGTCAAGGTGGCGTCTCAGGGCGGTGACGATTGCTGCACACCTCGTCCACCATAGTGTCTGCTCGGTGATCAGTCCTCATCTACAACTCCAGAACCGGAAAGCGACGAGTGAAAGTATGTATTTTCCTGTTTAAGGAGGCCCAGCGCGCCAAGTTGTCCCGGACAACCCCAGCACACCATCAGCCAAAAGCATGTACAACTGAAGGTTTCTAATTCTCTCTCTATCCTGCCGACCAGTGATCGGTGGGTGCAAAGGGCGGAAAGGAGGTGTCGCAGCCCGCGTCCCAAAAACATCTTAGCCCGCCGGGACGCACAAGGCGTCTTCGTCGAAGATGCCGCACTTCAGGCCAGCACAGCAGTCAGTGTCCACTCGGCAGGAGGTCAGGATCGAGTGACAAGCCTTTTGCCGTGTTAGACGGGAGTTTCGTATGGACCATTGATCTTGTGAGATGAATTACTTACGGCCTTTCCAGAGAAATCCACCACGGCAAACTGTGCCTGGGCCTGGCGTCTTGGGAGGGCCATGCTCGCGACCAGGCCGAGCAGGAAGAACAGAACGACGTGAAATGAGGATTTCATGTTGACGAGGTCAAAATGAACGAGGACCTGCCCAGTTCGACAACAAAGCACGTCTTCTCCAGCCTGGGAGGAGAGAAAAGAAGAGAGGGTGAGCCAAAAAGCGTAAAAGAGGCAAAGTAAACGGCGTGGACCAGCGCCAACGGCACTCTCGCGCCTTAAGAATGCCACCTCTCAGCTCCGTTGCCTGCCTGCCCCTCTGAAACGGATTGCCAAGCGGGAGTGTGTTCGCCGTAAAACGTAAGCGGTGGACCGCAATGGGGTTCGTCTGAAGGATGCTGAAATCCGAAACAACGTGGAGCGGTGGGGATGCACTAACGCGGGACTACGTGATATACCAGCAAATCATGTTAGTGCGTTTAATGGACAGACGAACGCATTGAGGGGGAGCGTTTCAGGTTAAATAGCCCGCCCACAAAAAGCGCTTGCACTTTTGTTGGTGTTACCCGGTTCGAGAGGCACGGGAGGGATCGGTTGGATCATCCGATCGGCGCTTTTCCTCGATCCAATTGTCGAGCTGTTGTTAGATGCCAACAGAGGGATGGCGCATGTTGCCTGTACTTGATTCGTTCCACTCAACACCAACTGCTGCTTATTCTGTTCAGCTGCCGTAGAAATGTGGCGTAATGACGGTGTGAGAATCATCAAGTCAAAGGCGGACTTGATGAACGGACAAAGAAATAAGCCTCGGGAGCCGCCGAAGGGGCCCTGGCCGCCGCCATTGTTGTTCACAAGACCTACTACATTTCCGGCGAGCGTTGGTAACTGCGATTAACTCTGTCTGCTCCTATTAGCTAGGTACCTACCATTACACCGGTATTGGGATCATTGATAATTCGTTAGGTAATGGAACGGTCCCCAGGCAAGCCGACTTTTATCCTAATACCACTCAAACTGTATATGTAAATGTTCATATGTATGTACATATCCTCCTCTATCTCTAATAACAAAAAAGATCAAAAGGTATCAAGTGCTCGAAAATGGCAAAACAAAGGAAAGCAGCCCATTACTACGATCAACCCCATCATCCATTAATTACCTACACAGCCTCCTGCTGCCCCGATTTTCCGCCCAACGCCTGATGATAACCATTCTGCTCCCAGAACGGCTCACCCCGGCGGTCCTTCTCGCACATAGCCACAACACCGAACGGATCAATCACCGTCATGACCAAGTTCCGCTTATCCGCCCAGCCGGGCCCATCCAGCTCCGTCTCGCCGTCCTGCGCCAGATAGCGCTTGTAGCTCTGCGGCAGGTAGCGGCGCGGGTGGCGGGCATTCCACATCAGCACATTCACCAGCATCGGCGCGGCCTCAAACACCCAGAAGAACCACTCGTAGCGAATAATCGGGCTCAGGCTCTTCCAAGCATCCGCGGCACTCGCACCCTCCACCACCATCGGCGCCGCAAAGTGCTCGACCGCGCGGTAGATCGTCCGGGCCAGAATCAGCAGCATGCTGCCGTACAGCGAGTACAGCACGGCACGGACGCGGGGGGGGCGACGCCAGCGCGGGCGCAGCGCGCGTGGAAGAGCCCCGCGAGCGTGTAGAAGAGCACGATGACGGCCAGCTGCAGGGCCAGCGAGGCGCGCAGCAGGTTGTGGCCGAGCGCGTAGTTCTTGGCGGCGGGCGTGCGGCTGGTCGCGAGGTAGGCGACCCCCAACGCGTTGAGGATCTCGACGACGGCCGAGAGGGAGCCGAGCGTGGTGAGCACGCGGCCCGGGTGGATGGGCGAGAAGTAAGGGACGTAGTAGAGGGTGCGGCCGAGGATGTGGTAGTTGGCGAGTTCGAGGATGGGGCTGGTGTGGGTGGTGGCGGGTTAGTCAAGGTCTGGGGCGGGTGTGTGTCGGTGGAGAATTGAGAGACAACGTACGGGGACATGTAGATGAGGAGGGTGCTGGCGAGGTACACATTAATATTGCCGAGGTTGAAGGCGCCGACTTCACGGAGAGCAAAGCCGGCAGTGAAGAGAGCACAACAGAACGGTAGGTAGGCGGTTACTCGGAAAGCTTTGTAGTGGCTGCCAAAAGGTCAGAGATATGCTGTCGAAGGCTCATGTAAGTTACCCCTTTTCTCTCCCCACTTACGCGCACTGCCAGAGATGCCATATCCCCGAAACGCCGAAGAGCACGGCAAATGGAATAGGGGCGATGTTGGTTGGCGCATAAAACCAGATGCTCCCGGAAACTGGACCCCTCGTTAGAAACATGCCATGTCAATGGCCATAAGCTGTTAGCTAGAACGTACCGGGTCTGCCGTCGGCCATGATGGCTGTAGCCCAGACGTCAGATAGTACGAAGGGAGGCAGTCGTAGTCTCGAAGGAAGGGGTCACAGAAAACAGATAGGCTTGATGTATGTAAGAGAAGGAATGGCGCTAGATGGAGTGTGATTGTTACAAATCAAAGCCAAGGGAACCGTTACCACTTACCTACCCGACGGTTGGTCGGTAGTTATATATTTGCTTACGATTTTATGATCTCATGGCGATCTGCCTCGCAGTTTGCATGTCGTCAGCCTCCCAACATGTTTCCTCATCCGGCCAGACAGCCGTCTCATGTCTCATGGTGTGCTGCAAGGTGCTTCACTGAGGTACATGTATGTACTACCTTAGGGGCTTCTCCTGTACCAGCACCAAGGGCGCCCAGCAATGCCAACCTGGAAACGTGCTGGCAGCGCCACAGCAGCGTGGGAGCGTGGCAGTGGATGGATCGGGGATTCCGACCAGTGCTGATCGCTAACTCTGTCTTTTCAGTGGGCAAAAACCGAATGGTTCCCCACAAATTAAAGCTGCAAACCTGCAAAGCTGGATCCTTTGCATTCTGACTCATCTCTGATTGGCATTAACTGGTAGGGTTGACCTGCACATTTACTTCCCGATCGGGACAATAAGATGGCCAAGAGATTTTTGATTTTTGACTTTGCGGGAAGGATCCGTCAACCACAGCCACAGGGCTCTGATTGATTACAGGGCTGATTGATTCCATTCTCGGGGCAACTTCGTGCTTCAAGCACCCTTGAACAACCCTTGACGCACCCCTTGACGCACCCTCCCATGCGCCCGTGTCAGGCGAACGGCCTAACTTTAGGATCCATTCTTATGAAGACGGCCCGCCATCATGATTCAACTCGGAAGCTCGGGTACCAACTGAGTACAGATTAGGAAAATACTTAGCAATGTCCGAACACACCACACCAGATTCGTTGGCCCCCGAACCAGTGGCAGCGACTACTTCCAAGGACCGCTCCGAACGCCAGCAGTGCTGGGAGTGTCGTCGTCGTCGTTTGGTTTGTGATGGCACCCAGCCCGTCTGCACGAAATGTCGCGCCGCCCGCATCGTGTGCCCCGGGTATGCAGACAAGAAACCGCTGACCTGGCTCGCCCCGGGCCAGGTCATGTCACGCAACCGAAGGAAGAAGAGCCCAAATTCAAAAGCTCCAAACGGGAAGGCGCTGCCCATACGAAAGGCCTGTAATGGAACCAAAAGGAGAGTCGAAAAGCTGAAAAGTCCAGCCATGGCCAGTGACTCCAGCGAAGACTCTCGGAGCGACAGCCAGGTCGAGGAAATGGTTGAGATGGGACGTCCCGTCGAGCTCCGGCCCGAGGTGTGCGACATCTTCGAAGCCATGCTCTACTGTACGTTCGACCCCTCCCCAATCTGTTTAGCTTGACGCTTAATAGTTTCCTTTTTCGTCTTAGACAATGGCCACATCTACCCGCAGTTGGAACAGGCTCAGCTCGCTCCCAGTGGCTTCTTGTTCCCGATTGTGCTCGTGCAGGACCTCCCCCCGTCCATTGTCCACACTCTGGTATCTGTGGTTCTTGGCCACCGGATCACCCAGATGGTAGACGACCCCACAACCAGCCAGGTCGTCAAACCCATATGGACACGCCTCTACCGCCACCGTGACATCGCGGTGCGCGAGATCACCAAACTAGTCGCAAACGAAGCGACGCGGAAGAAGATCACCACACTAGTTGCGGTCTACTCCCTTCTCTTTGCCATGGTAGGTCGCCCGACATGATCCAGCCTGGTAACCAATCTCTGATACCCCGTCCTGTAGCTTCAGCAGTCTACCACCCCACAGTGGCGGACCCACGTCGATGCATACATGAGTTTGCTCCACCTTCGGGGGTCGTTCCACGATGTGATTCGTGAGCTCCCCTACATCGAACTCAGCATGATGGCGCTATTCATGTACGTCCGCTTCCCCCGTCTTTCCCACCCCCTGACTTCCCGTTCTCCGTTCCCCGTCCCTCGTCTCTCCCATCCCCTGACCTCCCAAGACCTCCCAAAACCTCCCAACTCACCCATAGCTAACCCTCCCCTCCGCCCCCTTACAGCGTCAGCGTCTTCGCCAACACCACCACCCCCAACACCAACCAACTCCAGATCGCCAGCCCCGACGAAACCCTGCGCATCGCCGAAACCTACTACACCGAGACCTACTACCCCTCCATCAACTGCCCGACCCCGCTCTTCACCACCATCATCCACATCAACGACCTCCGCTCCCACCTCCCCTCCCCCGAGACCACCCGCGCCGCCCAGCTCCTGCTCACCCGCATCGAGGCCTTCTCCCCGACCGCCTTCTCCGCCGACAAGGACCAGTTCGAGCCGGAGTGGCAGCTGCTGGGGGCCATCTTCCGCGCCACCACCGCGCTGTACGCCATCTTGTCCCTGCAATCGTCGGGCGCGCTACCGCGGTCGTCGGCCGAGCTGGGCCTGGCGCGCGCGCGGCACGCCAGGCAGCTGTTTGGCTTGCTGGAGCGGGCTGTGGAGGTGCCGCTGGTGAGGAAGCGCACGACCTGGGCGTTGGTGGTGGCGGGCGTGGAGGCGGCGAGGGCGGGGAGTGGCGTGCAGAGGTGGGTTGGCGAGAGGTTGGATGAGTTGAGTCGGGAGCATGGGGTTGCGGGGCCGAGGGTGGCGCGGGTGACGTTGGAGAGGTTTTGGGCGGCGGGCGGTGGGTCCTGGGATGAGTGTTTCCCGGAGCCGTGCTGTTTTTTGATGTAGGACCGACCTAGGGATGGATGGATGGAGGGGATGGGATGGGATGGGATGGGGAGGTATAGATGGGGCGTATAAAGGGTTAAAGTTGGTTTGGAAGGGACACATGTGTGTTGGAGTTGGGGTCCTGGTGATAAATCTCCCCTCGGTCGGGCTCGGATATGCGGGTATGAACATATGAATGTTATTGATACCACAGCAGGCCTGTACATTTCTTTTCTCACCTACAGAACTACTGCCAGAACCTACTTGCAGTATGCCGGCTAACCCTGCTAACACCACCATTAAATCATCAGCCTCCAACACAATGCCGAGTGGCAATGCCCTAACCCCCGCACCCACAACCTTTACAGTACGGTACAAGCCGACAGTGCCGACCCCGATGGCGGATACTGCTTCCCGCCTTTCTCAACCTTAGGGTCGCACGTACACCATTCCTCCTGAGGGATGTTGTCCATCACCTTGGGCACGTGCTGCCCGCAGCCGAACCATGTGGCTTTGTCTAGCAGCGGTTGGCGTCAAGAGTTAACAGGGAGCAACAACACAGCGCACAGCATCATCCGCCTGGGAATCACCAGGGCGCCATTGTAGTGGAAATAGACGTCATAGTAGGGCGGTTTGCTTGCGGATAGTGCGGGATGGAAGGAACGGGACGATGGACCTACTGCACGTGCCGCAGGTTGCTTTGTGGCACATTGTTGGCTTGTTGTTGCTTCGTATTAATCTGAAGTTTGGGTAAACCTGCTTCCTTTGGGGCGTGGGGTTGAGATTGGTTGTTGCCTGATACTGTGTATGTAGGAGAGCAAGAACCGTACATGCAGACGGGTGGGGCGGGGGATTCACTGATCTGGCGAGGGGGGTTGCTGTCAGGGCTGAAGTTGGGTAACTTGGCAACTTGGGTTGAGGTGAGAGTTGAGTTGGGCGGGGTTGATTGGCTGGCGTGGCGGAAAGTGACGCAACTTGACAGGTTGTGGCTAAGGCTGGAATCCTTCAGGGACTATCGTGGGCTTGGAAATTTGGAATCGGGATTTCTGTTTGAGAAGCTTGTTTACCAGATGGTCGGTTAAAGTACAGTACAAAGCTTAGACTCATGAAGGCTATTCTGGCGTGCTTCAAGTTTCAACCAGCTTGGTTCCAACAGTACGACGCCTTTCATCACTAACGTACTATCTATCACCTTACATGATATTTAGTATCCAATACCTCACCATAGACCTGTCTGGTTGGCCTCTCTTAACGTATTATCATTAGATGGGATGAATAAGAGGAGTTATGTCATTCGCATCCATGATTGTGATCCCGATATTTCAGCATGAACTCATGGACGAGCCATGCCTGGCTTGGCAGTCGCGGGATAAGCAACGGGCTTTGGTGGCACTCAAAGTGCCGCCGTATGCATCCCACCCCCTGCAAAACATTGCCAACCTCCTCGGTTCCGCCTCCAATATTGTGACGGCGACGGGGCCTGGCATCAGGACAAGCGCAGGCATTCCTCGGCCATTTCTCTATCCTCCACCATACAACACGCAATGGCAAACTCCGATCTCGAAACCACAACCCCCGCTCCGAGTCCCACCCGGGCCGTGACACTCCTCACCCTTCCCACCGAAATCCTCACCAACATCGGCCAAAACCTCTGCCTTCACTGCCGCGTACCCTGCATCGGCAAAATTCCCGACGACGACGACGCCGCTACCGGCATCCGTGAGCAAACCGCCCTCGCCAACCTCAGCGCCTGCTCCCGACTCCTGCGCTCCGTCGCCCAACCAATCCTCTTCCACTTCTTCCACTCCCTCGCCGGCGTAGTCTCCACCCTCCTCCGCCTCACCCAATTCGTCCACACCATCTACCACCGTCCCGACCTGGCCGCCTCCGTCAGGAGCCTGATCCTCTGGACCCCCCACCACGAGCTCGAGGAATGGCGCGGCGACCCGCCCCACCGATTATTCGAGGACAACAAGCACGGCAGGAACGGGAAATCCCACGACCTCACCGCCTGCGTGCGCGCCGCGATGGTGGAGCGGCTCGGGCACAAGCCACGGCAGCCGGTGCTGTTGGGCACCTCGCTGGAGGAGATGCAGGAGCTTGCGCTGGCCCTCACGTCCGGGGCCGTCGGCCATCTCTTGCTGCAGCGCAGCTATTACCGGACGCGGGGTGCTGATTGGCAGGACTGGGCGCACCCGATGGAGCGGCTCAGGCATGTGGTGCTGGTGGGGTGGCGGTATCGGTGGCCGAGGTCTCGTTTTACCTATCATATCAAGCATGTGAGGGCGTTTTTGACATGCGCGAGGGATCTGGAGAGTCTGGTCGCGGTGGATTGTGGCGCGGGCACGTCTGCGCCGTGGGTGGTGAGCGACCAGGATGAGTTAAAGGCGTTGTTGTGGGATGTGGAGTTGCCACGGCTGAGGAGGTTGTCGATCAGTGGTGAGAATATTGGGGTAGAGGAAGTCGAGGCCATCGTTCGGCATAGTACGGTGTTTGAAGAGTTGGAACTGTTTCACACCCAGTATCTTCGTGCAGACTGGGAGCGGAATGTGCTTGATCTGGAAAGGCACTTGGGGACTGCGAAGAAGACTTTGAAAAGGTTGTGCTATTCGGCTTTTCAGATCAAGGCAATGCTGAAGGAGACCGATGTTTACATTGGTGAGCGAAGCGGGGTGGGGAATCCGGATGACGACGAGGACTACTTCGACCCCACTTGGCATAGGCTCGGGGGCTTCAAGGTTGGGTTCTCACTGAAGGATTTCTCAGTTCTTGAGACGCTCGAGCTCGAACAGCTTCTGTTGTACGGGCCGGTGTTTGAGAATCCCTACAACGTGGAAAATGACCGCAGCTGTGAGTTGGTGACGACGTATGAGTTTCTGGAAAAATTCCCACCGTCACTGATGCGTCTTCGCATCGGTTGTATTTTCTACTGGCCGATCGTGTTCAGAGACATGTTGGCGATGGCTGAAGAATGCGGCCGTTTTCCGAAACTGGGGTCTGTTGCGCTTGAGGTCCGCGTGATACCACCTAAGGAAGAGTTTGATTATCTGGTCGAGGCATTCCGGACGTCGGGAATTACATTGTCGATCCGTTCTGTGTGGTCAGAGACCCGTTCTCGAGGGGCTTGCTTCCAACACGGCCCGGGTTCCCAGTCCGGCTTCCCCAACCGGTGTCTTACAGTTGAGTTAGGTAGCCGAGTATGTACTAGGTGTCAAAACGGCGGGTCAGACTTCAGTGTCAGTTCGGAGACGTGAACAGACGGAGAAGATGGTGCCAGAAGAGAAGACGGAAAGAGTATCAAAACGCAATGTCGTTAGAGAGCCTGTTACTTATCTTTTATATCAAGCTCCCCCATTTAGATATTCAAGGATGCGGCTTGAAGGCCTGAGGCCCCGCGATAAAATCCTCATGCACAATTCCGAAACTAACCCTTCAGATCAACCTCATCTCCCCAACGCCAACATTCCTCGAGAGTCATACACCCCCCCAATACAACTGTCACCCAACAACAACAACCCTACACTCACTCACTCCGCCACGCATTACCCTGTCACTGCCCGCCCTCCCACTCTCCCACCCCCCTCCTCATCAGCACCTCCCCCCATCCACCCAACTCCCCCCAACCTTCGGCACTCTCACCACCCCGGCCTCCACCAACTCCTGCGCCAGCCTCACCAACAACCCGTCACACCCGCGCGCCGCCAGCACGCTCACCGTCACCGGCAACCGTTCCTCCTGGCCCGTCACAGCGCTCATCACACCGACCTCTCCGATCGGGAACACCAAGTCGGGCCCGCCGGCAAAGGAGGCAATGCGCGAGGCGTAGAACCCCAGGGGGATGCCCGGCGGGCCCTCGTAGAGGTTGCGCGGGAGGGACACGCCGGTGGTGCAGGGGTAGAGGAGGAGGGCGGAGGAGGGGGGGCAGGTCACTGCCGTGTTGTTATTGTTGGAGAGCGGGGAGGGCGGTTGGGAAGGGAGGATGTGGGATCTGAACCAGTTGGTGAAGAGGGATTGTGCGGCGAGGGCGGTGGTTAGGGCAGAGGCGGGGAGGGAGTCGCCGTAGGCCCAGCGGATCAGGGGGGTGGGTTGATGAAGGGGCGGCGGTTGGAGTGTACCGCTGGGGAGGTGGTTAGTACTGTACCCAGTGGGTGGTGTTGGAAGGAACAGGGGGGGGGGGCGCTTACCGGCGTAGTCGCGGTAGAAAGGGTCGCGGAGGAGGGTGATTTGCTCTTTGGTGATGATGGTGGCGTATGTGGTTTGAGGAGCTTGTTGAGCGTTGTGTTGCCGGCTTCGGCGGGCCGGGTGGCCGCCCATTTGACCTCGAGGTCTAGAGGACTAGCAGTCCCTCCGATGAATTTGGCCAGCGTCTCGGCAAAGTCCTGGAAGAGCTTCGCAGTTGGGTCGGTCGCGGGTGGAAACTCCAGGGTGTGGATTTGCTTGGGGTACTTGGGATTCCCGTTGGCAAAGGAGGTGTAGTTCCTGCCGTAAATGGCCGCGCTGGCTGCATCCCAGAGGTACGGGTCACGCACTATGAAGCCCGGTGTATCCAACGTTGGTGCAAGGGGCATGACGTGGTCGAGCGAGACAAGGCCGTGCGATGGGCGGTTACC